>OX461810.1:50579574-51779574 GCA_949802685.1 Dicyrtomina minuta
GACCCCTAAGTGTACGTTATGAGTACAATACAGTGAGTAACATACCACCCCCACCCAATGCAAAGGACAACGCGAAAGCGACCTCGACAGCAGCTACCAATCGTATGGACTTGCTACAGAATGACTCTTCACCGACGATATACATGAATGACAGGCATACTTTTCAAACAATTATTTGTGATGTTTTTGCTTTAAACTCGCAATTACAACTTTTTACAACTTGTTTTGGTATTTTGAAGTTATTTTGAGATTTTGCCAAAAATGAATAAAAAACACAGGAAGGGACCTGGATTTTTTCATTTTCACATGTTAAATCCCGTAAGGATTTAGCCATTTTGAAAGTCGACCACTTTTTCAAAATGCGCGCGCCTTTTATGCGCGAACAGCGCAAAATGCACTCAAGTCTATGTACTAGTGGAAGTGTCTAGGGTCAGTAGAAGACGTTTTGGTAACAATCGGTTAAATCCTAAAGTTACATGTAAAATACTTAAGCTGTGAGCGAACGGCGCAAAATGCGACCGAGTTTAGGGTTGTAGTGCACTAAGATGGATAAATCGATTACACCAATTGGTTTCAAAATCATTGTGTACCGTACGGTGTGCTTCCCTTGTCAAACTCTAACGAGCAGAGCGTTAGGGTTATTATTAGGAATTTAGAGAGCAAACTGTTTTGTAATGGATGCTGAGAAGAAGCAGATATTTCTTAAGAATTTGTAAAGTAAAGTTCTAAACTTTTATTTAATATTATTGTCACGATACGGCGAAAGTTCAATCATGGTCTTGGACTAGCACAAAATGGAGAATAGAATCCAATGTAGGTACAAATAATTAATATGTAATTTCATATGTGAATAATATTTCATGTTGAACATAATCGGTTATATATTATATCATTTAACTGATTTTTACAAGCTCTCGTTTGGTGTTGGGGTGATATCCCCATCCGTAGCATCCTGCTTGGATAGAGTTTGAAACTCGTCTGATTTTTCTCCCCTATGGTCGCGGTCGCCACTAGCACAAGGTGTAGTCACTACAGTCAAAACAGTAGATTGATATTGAAGATTTAAACTCAGACCCAGACCATTATAAAATTATAAATTACATCATAAGTTCGACCATAGCCTATAGAGTAAACGATAGGCAATGGTTCTATTACTACGATATAAAATAAATTCTTTAGTCTTCTCAGGAGCCAGTCAAGAGGAAGAGGTAGTGTGGTGGAAAATGTAATTAATCATAATGTTTAAAAAAGTTAGTGTGACTTACTTTCAGTTTCTAAGGACAACGACGAACAGAAGGAATCAATCGTAGCAGAGCGGCTCATCGATTCTTCGGAAATTGAAATTAGGGCTTCAGTCTCAGCCTCAGCCCCTGAAAAAAATGTCCCACACGACCGGGTCTCAACTGGAGTGTACTTGTGGGTATCTTTGATTTCCCAACAAGAATCCCAAGTAGACAACGCCCTCCTTTTGGGCTCACAAGCACCATTTTTATCACTTTCTTGAACAATTTCAATTCCGGGATCGGGATCTGTCAATTCAATTCGTTAACAGTAATACATCAAAATGGCATTGACCATGACCGAGATATGAGAAATCAAAACATCACAAATTGCAGTGAGCTAAGTCATTAGCTATAACTTTTAGGAGAAATGAGTTTTCTTACCCATAGATGATCCCTGACCGTCGTCGCCATTGTTTTCATTCACTGCAGAGCCAGCACCAGTTGCAGATATCATGTCATTAACAATGTCTTCAGCTTGTGAAATGATTTTAGAGATGATGGGTCGACACTTTTCCTTCAACATGGCCTCCATGTCGTCTGCAATTGAGTCAAGTTGCTGCTCTCGTTTCGACAAAATATGCTCAGCTTCTTCCAACGTAGAAATGAGTTCTTCCTCTATTTCTTGAATTTTTCGAGAGTCTGCCTCGTCCACTGTATTGCTCGACTCGTCGATATCACAACCGTCTAACCCGCTGTCTCCACTAAGTTCATCTTCTACTTCCACTCCAGCTTCAATATCCATTATATTAATACCTTGGTTGAGATTTTGCTCATCATCATCGTCATCGCTATTAGCGCCATCTCTAAAAACTTGATCTCCAGCCAACATTACTTCCTCCATGCATTGCTTGAGGTCTTGACCAGATGGAATATCCACAGCAGCATCTGCCAGGTCTACTTCTAACCCAGTCGTGATCTCATCAGCCTGTTCTTCGTCTGGGGTGAATGAGCGTTTTTGCAACAGAACTTCCTGTTGAAGTGTTTCCTGATAGGACATGGGCACCTCCTTAACACCAGCCATAAATACACTTTCAGAATCACTCACTTCCGTCGATGAATTATTTCCCTCACTGGGTGTGTCAAAGTCCTCTTCATCTTCTTCCACCGTTCGTTGTCGCTGGAAAAACTTCATTTCTGCGTCCACGCTCAGAGGGGACGGAGCTGGAGACGGCGAAGTGGACTCACTTTCTGAACTACATTTAAATGTAACAATTTTAGTGTTACCCATTGCCTTGATAAAATGCTCACGGAGATCGAGATCGAGATCACTGTTTGGAGTTGAAGTGGATGAGTCCGTTTTAACTTCGTCCCACATTGAATCTATTAGTAACTCCAATGAATCTGGTCGAAAAAGCTTTTTAGTTTCTGGTTCTGCTTTATTCACATCCCTGGCCAAATTACTGGTACTAGCAGTAACAGTAACAGTAACAGTGGTGGTTTTGTCGTCAGCCACAAATTCCGCATCTCCACCTTCTTGAGTTTTAGTTGTACTTTCGATAGACTCACTAATAATACTTTCAGTATCAGCAGTTTCCGAGAAGACATTATTTGGATTTTCACTTGAATCAGTCTCTTCCCGAGTTGAATCTTCTACGCCTTCTTCAGGTACCGGAGATACTGGCGTTGCTGCAGCTAACGCAGCTAAGGCTTCCTTTTCCTTTTCCCGTTCCTCTTTTTCTCTCTGCTTTCGTTCGCGCAGAGAAACTAACGCTGAAATTAATAACATCGATGGAAATACATAGATTTAGTAAAAATTTATATTAGAATTTCCCACGACACAAATAGCTTCACCACTAATAGCATTAGTGGTAGGCATAAATTCATAAAAATAATAAATTAGCTCAGATGTTGTAGCTGTATGTGTGTTGTCTGCTGCCAATTACCGTTAACGCTATCTTGAATTTTCTGCTGCTCCCTTTGAATCCATCTATCTCGTTCCTCTTGTTCTGCTTGTCGTCCACCAACAGCCCTACAGTTGTAAACACCAACATGTAAGTATAAACAATAAGGTTATCATAATATGACGTTAATGTTGTTAATATTCACTTGAGATTGTAACATGTAATAAAAAATGTAAATTCTTTGACGCTTCGCTTCGGTTTCAGTGTATATACCATGCTGAGCAGCAAGCACGTTCTTTGTCAAACACTGGTCTGTCGTCTAAGAAGGTTAGGTTGATCTATTAAATTGAAAAATGCAATTAAGACAGGCGGAAGTGAAAAATGTACTCCAGTGTTCAAGTTCAAGGTATCCTATATAGGAATTATGTAGATACATATTTTAAGTCTTTGAGCACGTATAATGATTATATAATATGTATAGTGTACTGTAAATATTATCTAAGATGCCATGCCACCTACACATCGATTAATCATATTACGGCGGTAATTATCAATATTCCGGATGCATGGGTTCCCCATTAAATTCAGAACACGAAGGTTTTTCATTCGAGCAAAAACCTAGAGACACATTGGCATGGGAATGAAGGAGAGTGTAAACAAACAAATAAGTACGAAAACAGTATAGGATGTAGAATGTAAATGACTGATTTTCCTCTCTGTCTACTCACTTACGTCAACAACGTCGGGAGATTCCAACTGGTTATGAGAGAGATCAAGTACCGCTAGGTTATCACACTCAACCAGATGCTCAATATCTTCAGGGGTTTTTAAATAATTTCGAGTAATTTGTAGAGTATTCAGTTTTGAGACTTTGCCTAAACCAATCATGAAGCTCTCATAATAATATAAAAACATTATATTGGATAATTCATAATAAAAACATGATTATTGCTTGAATAAGTATCTCGCACTACAAAATTAGACAAAATACGGAGAATTGTAAATATACATATAGGTAATACAAAAATTGGGTTATATTCCTCACTTAAGTTTTCAATTCTTTTGATTGTATTATTGCTCAAATTTAATGTGTCCAAGAACTGGAGATGGTCCAAATTTTCAATTTTTTTAATCAAATTTTGATGAAGGAACAAACACCGGAGTTCCGTTTGATTGTCCAAGTTTTCAATGGCTCTTATTCCATTGGACTCTAGCCAGAGGGATTTCAGTCCAGTGTATTCTTCCAGATTTTCAATTCTTGCAAATCCTATAGACAAAAAAAAGAATAACATTTTTTCATTTACCTTATTTTTTTTATATACGTATTATACAAGGTCAAGATGAAGATTTATTAACATAATTGTGATGCAATGGGCCCAAAATTGAAATTACCTTTGTAATGAAGATAGAGGACATCGTTTAAATAGGGTGTGGTGTAAAGTTTTTTCTCCTTGCAATGCTGTATTATAAACTCCTTTGTCATTCTTTCAAATTTAAATTAAATTAGCACTTTGAAATATTTTAATATTTGTAAATTGATAACTGACTTCATACAAAAACAAATATTAAAACGTTAAAACCCTTCTTTTATCTTACCGAACGCCTTTGAACAAAGAGAGAGCATCTTCTTTTCCGATGTCTCCAGCACCATAGCACGATGTTTTTATTTCCATTATACTATAATCATTAAAACTTCGAGATTTCTAGTTGGTATTGAAACTTTGTACTGATATGAGAAACTTTTGATAATCTAGTATTCTAATGAATTCTAATTATACGAAGAAAATTTTGACAGGTTAGTGAAGACTGCAAAGTCAAATGTCACTATCAAAATGTTTAATGTTTCGCACAATTATTAATTAAATTCTCATAAACTCAGTATTACTGAACTAATTTATTGTGAATATTTAGACTACCAAATCAAGGTCTGCCTGCGCATATAGCAATATAGCTAATATAGCATATGCCACACCAGCAGTAGGGAGTACAACTGTGACAGTGTGACATGTATGTGACGTTCCGTTATAATGACCGACGTAGATGGAATCTTGCAAAAGTTAAAAACGCAATTTGAGTTATCTCTTCAAATATGCATCATCATCCATCGAAATAACACATTTTATTATTTTATCGATACCCTCATCGTCAAGGGGATAAAGACCGTGTTCAGTTTAGTATACAGAGACTGACAGAGAGGGAAGAAGGAGCGAACCACCAACAAGTCATACTAGTATTGTAGTGTAAATTTAAATATTCGGTTAAACGGATTTTTGCTACCCGGACTTTTCCTACCCGGACTTTTCCTACCCATAATATGGTTTCTACACGGACTATTCCTACCCATGACCAAACCTAGGACTTTTCCTACCCAAGGCTATGACTTATATGTAGAAATAAAATACGAACGCAACTATTTATGAGTGTACCGTAGTAACACGGCAGCTTCAAACGAGTTTATTAAATTATATTACTAGTCATAATTAATAATTAATTGTGAATTTAAAAGTTATTATAAATAATAGTGACGATCCCAACAATTGTCCCCCCGGACACTTTCCCCCCGATAAGTAACGTAACAGCGGACATTTTCCCCCCAGCCTTTTAATTTTAGAATTTCAGATTTAAAGGTATTTATTGATTTTGCTTGTCAGAAGTTACTTTTTTGGAGTAATAGGTTTAGGTACCGTTTGCTTAAACCATTTTCAGTTACGTTTTTTTTACTTTTTTCCTACCTTATGACTTAGCATTTTTATACGATGCCAGGATATATAATTAGGTAAAGAAGTTCTAGCCATATTGAGAAATAGTATAGTACACGTTGTTTTGGAGTGTGTAATTTGACTAGTAACTATAATGTTTAAAATTTGATTGTGATTTAAACTAATTACATTTATTTCCTACACTTTTTAAGTTAACAATTCAGTTTTTTTGCATTACGATTTATTTCAAGCTTGCGGTTTAATAAAGTATGTATTGCATTGGACTCGTGAGATAATACACATTTCGCGAGAATAAAAAACACTGCCTTACTACCCAACATTTCATTAATCATCACTTATTATTACAACACTGCACTTCAATAACCTAAATAAGAGTTTGGGGGGAAAATGTCCGCTTCTACTTATCGGGGGGAAACTGACCGGGGGGATAATGGTCGGGGGAAAAATGTCCGGGGAGACAATGTCCAGGGAGACTTTGTCCGGCAACCGTCCAGGTCCCTTATAAAAGGATTTGACAGTATTAGTAATTTCTAATTTCTGCAGTAATAAAGTAGGAACGTTTGTTTTACTAGCAAGTCTTATTTAAAACTTAAATTATCTCCAGGTTATAATAAAATACAAAAGTTGTGGGCATATCTTCGCGTGATGTGTAGTTGCTTTTTTGTACATATGGGTAGGAAAAGTCCTAGGTTTTGTCGTGTGTAGGAAAAGTCCGGGTAGGAAAAGTCAAGGTAGGAAAAATCCTACAACTAAATATTCGGGCGTCTCGGTCTATATAAGCATGAAATGCATTCATAAAAAATCTAGTCTGGTTAATTTAAGCAACGTAGTTTTTTTAATACATATAGGCAGGCACCACTTTATTTTTCATCGCCCAAATGGTTCTATGATTTATTTATTTTACAAAAATTTGTATGACAGGTACACATACATAAGTATATGCTACAAGTTATAGTGGTTGTATTAATGTTAATGTTCAAAATAGAGCCTCGAGCGGAAGCAGAGTATAAAGCCAAGGGCTGTTGTCAGTTGTACTATACACTATACAAGATTATAAAAGCTTAACATTTTACAAGTTAAGCCCCCGACCTCAAAGTCAAACATCAGTCATTTTAATTTCGCTTTTAACTGTGCACTCTTTAACCCTAGAAGAATAGTTTTCTTCCTTGTCCATACTCTTGCCAAAATCATTTACAATTTTGACACGAGGCATTTTAATTGCATCTTCGTAAGCTGGTGGTGGATGATCAGAAACGGGATGGACAGTTGGATGACGAGGATAAATTGTTAAAAATCCTTGATCCTCTCTCCAGTGTGAGTTTACGATACTATTATTATTAATATTATGTTCGCCCCCCAGGAGATTCACGCCTCTACAACCACTTTGTAATGTGGACTGATACGAAGGAGGATCATTCTCACGTTGATTTTGATTTCTAGCACCTCGCAGAGTGACTAGATAAGCCACGACAATCCATAGGAAGTAAGTATAAATAGAGATAGTTATGAGTATTGCAGTAAGTACAAGGGATGCTTGAGATGTCATGGCATCATTCATCTCAAGAGTCGTTTCGAAGGTATCCGAGGACTCACAGGAAATTAGGACGGAGCAGCAAAGTATCCCACAAGCAGCAAGTCCAATGATACATGTGATAGTGGACAAAATCCAGGGATAAATAAGACTTTCCTTTCGCTGAATCACAATTTAGTATACATATGACATAGACATACAATTATTAATCGTGCATGTTGCAAATAATAATTGCGTGCGTACACAATCACACAGTAAGAGATTGCAAAAAAGTTTTTTGAATAGATGAAGATAATGATTATGATTATTAAATCGTTTACCTTTTCTATCCCAATGGTAAGGATGAGGCTAACGAAAAAACGAATCATGTTACCACCCAGGAAAACTGTACAACAAAAAAAGGAATATTTACCTACACAATTATTATGTATTTAAGCAATGATAGTACCAACAATTTAGGCAGTATCCAAGTAAAATTAGTTTAAGTTTGCAATAATCCGAATCAGTAATGTAACAGTAATGTAGTAATGTCACAAAATTAAACGATTTTGAAAATCCTCACGAAGTCGAAGCAGAGGACCGGAAATTTGCAGATCGAGGAAATCGTGTTTGAACCCAGTAGTTGTCGTGAGGGTTGTTGTGGTGGTAAGCGGTGTAGGAGGGAAAGAATGTGTTACAGAATGATGCTTTCGCACTTTTGAATTTTCTGGCACGATTTCGTAGGCGGAGTTGATCAAGCAAATAAAATCCATCTTTACAAAATAATAATGAAATGGTAAGTTACAATGGGTGTAAAATAATTATTTTTATCGAACTTTTACATTTATCTTTTAAGATGTGGGCCTGCGTCTTTGGAGTGGCAAGGCTAGATGTGTAGTAAGAACTTCTACGAAAGACTATTTTGTTTTTTTGCATTTGATTCATGTGGAACCTAGATGTCTCCCACGACTTTCATCCTTTCAGTAAATTAAAGAGAACAGAAAACACTCACCACTACACAAAAGAAGGCAACGCTCCGGGCACCTTGAGCCACGCCACAGTTACAACACCCGCATGGGTTAGGCATTGTGAAAATTTGAAAATTTATTAGTTTATTTTATGAGTCTATGAATAATATTTGGTACAGTCTCCTTTATTGCCTATTAGAGGCTTCTCGTATTGCTGTTTGGCAGTTGGCAAGTAATTTTAAAAACTTAATTGTAAATTATTTTGGGATATAAGCGTGCAGGGGTGCAGTAGAAGACATTCATCGAAAAAACTTACTAAAAATTACAATCAAACGAAAAATGCAGTCATGCTTTTAAAAAAACATAGATATGACATAAATTACGGATGAATGAAAAAAATGTATAATATAGTGTCACAGGTGCTACTACTGCTACTATGAATTTAGGAATTTAACACAAATATGATTTCTGGTTTTTACTTTTACTTGTGTACTTTAAACTTTAAACTGCAGTTTTCAATCATGGAAGCAGTAAAGAAAACAAGCTATGGCTTAGCTTTGTTTGTACTAATCGAGGTGGGCCTGGCTAAGTAAAATGTCAGGACTCTGTTTTGAAATTTAATATTGTTTTTAAATTCCACGCTTTTATTAATCTAATAATTCTAGAAAGTTCTCAAAAAAAGGAAGGAGGCACAAGAATGTTTCCATGCTGATCCCTGGAAAATTTCAGTTAGCCATAACCACTACACACTGCTGAAAATACTAAAGGGTGGTGGAATTAATTAAAATTATGCAGGTTGCAGTTTCAGCAGTGTAGCTTATAATTGAGTCCGGGTTTTATGATATGGTCTGAACTTCAC
Organism: Dicyrtomina minuta; assembly: GCA_949802685.1. Lineage (NCBI taxonomy): Eukaryota > Metazoa > Arthropoda > Collembola > Symphypleona > Dicyrtomidae > Dicyrtomina > Dicyrtomina minuta. Next base: position 50,588,756 of record OX461810.1, read on the forward strand.
TTCGGCTCATTTCTGGCCAGGAAAACTCAACATTGCATTGTATGTAAAGTTTACATTGTAAACACTACAATCTAAAATATTACTGCTCAAAAAATGTAGTATACTATAAATAATTTCAATACTCTGACATTTTTAATTTTTATTACAATTTCAAAATTGATTATTCATAAAGGCATCGTCATTAAAAATAATTGTCAACAGTAATAATAATTCCAACACGAAAAATCTGGAAACTTTTAAATTAGTAAGTAGTGGGAAACTTCAAAACATTAAGAATTAAAAAAACAGGGGCCAAATCATGACAAGGCAAGACCCTCGATGCAATAAACTATCAGGGTATGCTTTATTATTTACATGGAGTCCCACTCCATTCAAACAGTAAACATTGTCAACACTTAAGAGTTCAACCCGTATGCCTTTGATTCAATTCCAATGGAAATTGATTAATTATTTCACACTGCTATGCTATATCGGATGCCCGCATGACTCTATAGTAGCGAATAGGCGAATGCAATGAATTAACAAAATAAGTCCTACATGCAATGACTCGTTGTAGCTGTCCTGTCATGGATGAACTTTGTGAAAATCCACATTATAATACGAAAAAGCATCAAACCATTGCATTGTTTGGGATAAAGGGTGTGTTTGTAGTTTCGCACAAATTGGTAGGAAAAAGAAATAAAAGGGCGAAAAACAATTCAAAGATTCAACTGTCGTCACTTCGATGATTTTGTAATAGGATTTAATGAATAATTTATTTATTCTTAATTTATTCTGAAACTAGTATTTGGTGCGTATTATAATGCCTGTGAGCGTTAGCTTATTTTAATTAATTAATAAACGTAATAATGTTCGTAATGATAATAGTATTCCATTTAAAAATTTAACTTAAAGGTCTTAATTTACATATTATTATCGGACCAGGAAAATCTGCCAATGCAATGGTCTGCCATTTATATTTATCTAATGAAATGCATTCCGCTTAGTTCAATGTGAATTTGAAGTATTTTGGTGAGTCCCCTGGATACGCGACTAGCATGTATTACTGATACATACCTATGTTGACCTATTCAGTATTACCTAAATAGCACAACTATTTTATTCAGTGTCATTCACAAGCGTGACCATTGTTGAGTGAATATACTGTAGTGGGTCTGGGATGATAATCTTTTATTGTCCTCGCATTTATCCCTTTCAGCCAAATCAGGGAACCCAGAGTAATCTCATAATTAAACTACCTACGTCATAATAATTCTAGTTCACAAGTTCAGCCTACCAATAAATCGTCACGTGTGTCGGAATACTAATGACTAATAGTTTATATGTACAGGGGTAGTGGTGGTTCATGGATTTAATATTAATGTAAATCCTGCCATGTTTGAAATTTTGAGGTTTCCAGACATTTCCAGTACTGGTGAATGGGAGCTGGAACTGGAACGGAGGATATAAGCATGGACGAGACAATAATAAAAGACGAGTAGCAATATTATCTATCGAGGTATATGCTGATATAGGGGGAGTATGTTATGTGTGTAATATTAACTGAACTTGAACGTGCTCTCTTTAAAGTACCGTTACCACAGTTCTGTTTCTCGCTTGACTGTGAATGGGATGGTATAAAATAAGACACCTTGGCATGAAGCTCCATTCTGATTCTGATTCTGATGAATGACGAATACTTGAGGATTTACATAATTCTAGCTAAAGGGAACTCAGATTCTTCTTCTATTTTAAAGACTATACTCTCTCTCTCTCTTTCTCTCTCGCTGGGACTTGGAAATCCTTTAAACCTCATTTCTAAAGACTGATGGAAAAGAACACATCATCGGAATCGTTCACATCCTTTACCCGTGAAAGCTGAAAATCTCAGATCCACCGTCACCGTCACCGCCGCTTTCCTTGTACCTATATTCTTTCCTTTCATGTATGACGTATGTATGCACATACTCACGTAAGGTCTTCACTTGAATCCTCTCTACTACATACTTACTAAGTACCTACTAACGATGAGACCAACAACGACTCGCACCCACTACATTTTTATCTTCAGATGTGCTGCTCCTGCTGCTGCTGCTGGTAGGAATACGAATGCGAAATTCTTCCACGAAAATCCAAATGAAAATGGCAAATGTGACGTGTGGGCAGAAGAAACGGGAAGCATTTTACTTGAACCACAACCATTGCATTGAGATGGTGCTTTTTTTAACAGTGTATGTACATGGTATTTTAATTATACACTTTTAGTTTCTTATTTTTAGACTAAAGTAATTTTACTTTTTTTCCACTTGACAAATTAAATTGCAAAATATTAAGTCATTACGTGATTGTCTGATTCTGCTTTTTGAATTTTATGCCTTTCTCAATAGGTCCAAGGAACAAAATTTGATGAAAATATACTTTTAAACTTGAAATTGGATATTTAATTATAAAATTGTACTGCAGTTAAGTTTTGTATCCACCCGACCATAGACCCAAGTTACCGGTACGGGTACCGGCACATCTAAAACAAAGTATTCAGAAAATGCATAATCACTATAATCAGAGCGTAGGCGTAGGTAAGTAAATACTGAAATAGGAACAGGCACTTCATTTTGGGGATAAACTTTTATGATCAGTGGTAGTAATCTAAATTGAAGTGGTGCAACGCTAACCTTCAGTGAAATTAAATTTTTCTTGCAGTGGACTTTTTAGGCTTTGCAGTGACACAAAATAGTGAACAATTAAAAAAATGATTTAATATGCAGTAAGATTAGACGAAAAAAAATTGATTAAATTTCCAGTAAAAATTATGCTTAAATAATTAATTAACTCTTCAGTGAACCAATAATGAAATATATAACGAATAATAAATTAAAATAAATGACCAAAGTAATAAAATTTTTATACAACATAAGACATAAAGTTAATCTTTAGACTTCGGATCCTGTAGTGTAATCGGATCTCTAGTTCTGCCAGCTGCGACTTTCGCTGGTCTTCCTCGCTTAGGTTTTCCAGGTATAGGTATATCAATTGCTATGTTGGGGAATGAATGAAGACCTGTGTGAACAGCTAAGCCGTAAATATGCTTACACACTAATTTCTCATTAACAAACGCATGAACAGGATGATGTCCTCCAATTAGCGCTATTAGGACGTATTTTGTGGAACGAAATCCTTGAATGTTTTGAATCTTCAGTACGCTTTTGCCTCTGTAGCTAATACGGAATCATTTGATACATCCGGGTGACCTGCTGCAGCTACGTAAAAAATAGTAGTTTCATTTAGCTCATCCTTGTAGTAAGTTTTCAGTGCTGCATGCCAGTGGAAAGCATTCGTCTGGATTTGCAACGGATACGTGGCAACGGCTGCGAAGCACTTTCGGGGTGCTAAACCACTTCTATCGGAGGAGTGAGTTTGAAGCAATTCAGTCATGCGGCCCAAAAAAATTGGAAAGTGGAGCCGCAACCGCAATGTATGGTACTTTTTGATAAGAGCATTGAATGACTCCACTCCATTGTTTGTTGTTGGATAACCACTGGCTACCCCTTGATACCACCCAGAGTTATTGTCAAGCCATTGATGTATGAAGTATGACACAAACTTTTGAACGCTCTTGTCCATGTGACCTTGCCACTTTACTTTCCACAATTTTGCTCCCAAATCCCACGATTTCAACACACAAATGAAGTGAAACAAATAAATATATTATGCAAAGGTTTATCGTTGATTGACGTCATCATAGAATATTATTAGATTGTCCCTTCGACCCCTGGTGAGAGCCCTGGTGGTCCAGTGGTGCCGGGCGAGACATAGCGTCTGAGGCTCTCCATCGCTGTTGATAAGGCCTGGGTTCGATTCCCACTTGCCTCGGATCTCTTTCGTGAGAAAGTTGATCTTAAACGCCGGGCTCTCCACATGTGTGGCGATCTATACCATTAAAACGCTTACTTGGCTCTGTGTTAGTACGGGGTAAGCTAGTCACACGGGGGTCTGTGTTGGGAGACCAGATCTTAAGCGATTTGAAACGCCTGACCCCTCAAAAACTAAACATTTTTCAAACATTTTTCAAACACCATTTACCTTTAGGCATAATTATTCTAATTATGTCGTTCCACTGACAAAAGTACCATGTGCATATTATAAAGTCTCTAATTATTCCACTGAACTAAAACGCATTTAAATAATTCAATTATGCACTGCATATCAAATTAATATGCACTGCAAATGAAACTAATGTATGCACTGCAGATATGATTTAATTCCACTGAAGCGTTAAATTAGCACCCTCATTTTGGCCTTGAACTTAAGAGTTATTTTTTAATGGCATGTTGCTATGCACGTGTCTCCTGAATGAACTATTAAAATCGAGGAAATACTTATAAAATTTGAAAAGCATTTCGTTCAAAATTGAGTGCAATGATATAGTAAATAAAGCTAAAGAAGTGGAAGCAGAAGACTTCAATGAAATATTTTGTTTAAATGAACAATTTATTTTAGAGCTTATAGGGAAAAGTTTGAGAAAATGTGGAAGTTTTGGAAGTTTAATAGGCAGGAATTTGTATGACATTCTAAATTCGTCACTATATACTGATGTCTGATGGTGATCTTTATAAGTATTTACGTGCATACATATGCTTTGCAAACAATGCAATATTGGGAGGACTAGATTGGTTGTAAAGAAAAAATATTTTATATGCTATTAAATACTAAAATTGTAGCATACAAACGTAAGCCTCCAGGAAAATTCTTTATAATTTATTATTAGAACTTTCTCTGTTTAAAATTTTAAAATAGATTACATAGAGGTTTTTACACCTTCGGCGACAACATATAGTATTATTACATTATAGTATAGGCACCTAGATATTTTGTTATACAATGCAGTTTATTTATAGTATTTATTAAAGGAGCTGTGACTGTGAGTTCATGAAACAATAAAAACCGGTAACGGAAATAACATTGTTAAACTGTCTTACAGTTACATGTCGTAAATTACTTTATTTGGAGCAATATATGCATATAGTTATATGTATATCGTCTGTGAAGAACCAAAATGATCCATATCCATTTTTAGCTAAAACCAATATCCACTATCTACGGAAATATTAAAATATGTCTTGAAAGCATTTAAATAGAATATTTTCCACTTTTCAAAAATATGTAAATAGAACATTTTACACTTTTCAAAAACATGTAAACAGAACATTTTACACTTTTCAAAAACATGTAAATAGAATATTTTACAATTTTAAAAAACATGTAAATAGAAAATTTTACACTTTTCAAAAAATCTTAATTAACATTTTACGCATGTTTCTGATTTTGTTTTTATGACATAGCTCGATTTGATTCTAGCTTAAATTGGATATGGGTCATTTTGGTTCTTCACAGACGATATGTAAGAAGGCATACATATATTATTATCTAGTTACCAACATACTAATGCTGACGGTATGCAAACCTATGCCACCTTATCTTAAATGACTGGAACTGTGGAGCTCATTTCAACTTTGAAACTTATTCTTCGTCTCATTCTTCGTTTGTAGATTTCTCATCCGTGCGTACAAATTGCGTAATTTTTTGCACGTCTTCTTGTCTCCAGATTCTTCATAGCCCAAGCACAAGCTTTTGTCTCCTTCTTCGATTAGTAGACACACACACACACACACACAGACACACAAGAACTTTAGCCGAGACTTTGACTTCCACTCTTTAACCTATGTACAAAATAGGGAAAACGAAGAAACGAAAAACGACGACGAACTTAGCTTCTGACTCTGACATGAATGACCGTAATTTCTTACGCTGTAATTACATACATATGCATCAGTGTAGGTAGGCCTACCCACTTACTCCTTACGTGTCTAATCGTAAAAAGGACAGACAGATACTATGGATATAGGTATTACTAGTACATCTTACCGCTTCTTTTCTTTCCCTCGCCAAACCTTTGGAATCACTTGCACTGGAAAAATAATGACGAAAGAGACAGAGCGAGCGAGAGTCTTCTTGGGCTTCAAAGGAAGATATAAAACTTTTCTGAGAATTAATCTCTTTTCTTATCACCCTCTCCCTCCTTTGTAATAAATGATGTTTTTGTACATTGGCCGGAACTTCCAATTGTTTCCCTTGAATTATAAGTTGTGGAGTCTCTTCATCTTATTGGCTATTAGTTCCTCTCAATACACTTTTTTACTCGAATCACTTTGTATTTTAAATCCGCCCTATTGCTCAGCCCTACCTTTCCACTTCTACTACCTATATCAATAGTTTCAACCCACTCTCTAAAACCACTTAAACATTGTTTGTTACGGCGTCCCTCTTGTTTTATACGTACATAATTAATTAGTACAATGAAATTTGCGCAAATTGGTGATCAAAAGAATTTTCTCAAAGTGATGTGTGAGCAGTAGTGTAGAACAACCTTGGTATTTTTTTCAAAGGGTCATGGCCATATGGTTATTATTATGGACCAGGTGGTTGTTTGTTGTTTGAAGGTTCATGGATGTTCTTGTATTTTGAACTAATTCCGCTCTGCCGGCCTTCGTTTTTTATTTTTTATTTTTTTATATGTATGCCACGGATTGCCACGTCACCTATGAAATTTGAAATAACATATTGTGTTCTATATTTATTTTTTTAGTTAAAACTGTTGTAAGATAAAGTTCTAAAAACAACAGCAATAACAGCATCCCTATACTGTAAATTTTTGTCTGTGTTCTGACAGACTTTTCTATACTTTATAATTGGAGCTCACTGTTTGTAGGCAATTTTAAAATTTGCACCAGTTTTTACGTAATAGCCAATTTAACATCAAAGGGATTTACATGATTACAGTACTTACTACTCTCATTTTCCTGTTTTCTATTTATTAAAATACTTGCTCAAGTTGAAAGACGTCAGAACTACAAATTAATTCTGGTTAGAAAAATCATGTGCTTGTTATTGTTAATTCTTTTATCAATTTTGAAAACTGCACTGTAGACCTCGTATAAAAGAACATTATTGTATTTTTACAAAGTTATATTGAATTGACTTTGGAAGAGGGAGTTTTCTTTTGATTCGTTCGAACAAGCACAAGCCCTATACCTACACCTGGAAGTTCAAAATACACTGTATTATCAGTTCGTACATACAAAAATGTTGTTTGTGAAAATTGTTTCATCATGTTGACAGGAGGGCAGCCACACCGCGACCCCGTTTCGTCCTCGTGATCATGCATTATTTGAGGAATTAAGGATCGATGTACTTTACCAAACTGATTGTGAGTTCAAATTACAGGTCCAAGAACCATTCAGTGTAAATACACTCCTTCTCACTTTCATCCTTATTTCCCCTGAATTTTATTTGTATTTGCTTTTCGAGAGTAAGTGCATTTTCCCTACCTGTATAGTTTAGCTTTAGCTACCTATAGATGCTTTTAACTTGGAGCTTTTAACAATGAGTGATTTTTTGTGTATGTTTATTGACACGGTGTGTTCAAGGTATCATATGAGACAAATGTGACATCAATGTTATGGGCTTTGACAGGTTGTTTTCATTGAGAACTAAAAATGTCATTTCTCGCTTGAGTTCTATAACAACCACAACAGGAGTGATTTTAAGAATTCGGAATGAATGATGAATGGATGAAACCGATATGATACCGCAACAGATAAATTTGAATTTCTTTCAAATTTTGAAACACATAAAGTTTACAACTAAGCACCTACATGCACACATCCTGGATTTCTTGATCGTAATTGATAGTAATGAACCTTGAAAGTTGAAAGTGAAAGTAATGGGTAATGGAGCATAATATATTATACTGGATTCAAAGAAAAAAAACAGAAATGGGAAGCGCGGAACTTGAAAATAATACGATATGTGTTAAGTGCTAAAAATGGAGATAGGAAAAGGAGCACATTATTTAGTAATATGACTTTATTATGAACGGACTTTACTTCCCCGTGTATGCAAGTACATAATACATGTAGTAACTCACTCGTGGAACTACTTGAAGAGCGAAGATGCTATAAACATACTTATTGTTAGTGTTCTCACACAAGTACTATATGTGCACTGTGTATAGGAGCAGTAAATGAAACATAAGTAATGAATTAGCACTAGTCATACGCAGCCTTGTCTTCACGCACCATTGAAAGTATGTCTCATAGTCTCATGTTGAACTCTCGTAAACTCGAAATAGGTTACGAGTCTAAATGTCATAATTTACTAAAATGCTGGGAAAGTTGTAGGCAAACATATGGTGTAGAGTGTGGATATGGGGGTATGGACGGACTAGCAAGTTAGAATTTAGGCTCTGTCTTCAGTCAGTTCGATGCAAGAAGCTTCTGGTTCTGGACGTTGCTGAGGGAAACTTGCAAAATGTCCTATCCATATCTAACCAACCACAAATGCAGAAAACCTTCTAATCATCAAGGTTTGTAGGATAGTACTCAACTTTTGGGGACTGGTAGATTCTCAGATATTTTGTGAAGGGGTCACGTTTATTTACCTATTGAAGAAAATGTATCTATTCATGTTATTGGAATCGTTGGAAAAACTTGTATCTACAATTCAAAAATAATGCAAAAAAAAATCGTTCGGATGTCAAATATTTGTGAAACAATTTCTATCTGTATAATTTAAAATAGCATCGTGGATAAAAATATTCTTGTTGAAGATATACATCGTCTGTGAAGAACCGAAATGGTCCATATCCAATTTAAGCTGGAATCAAAATGAGCTATTTCATTAAAAAAATTAAAAAAACAGGCTTAAAATGTTAATTAGGAGTTTTTGAAAAGAGTAAAATATTCTATGCTTTTGTGAAAAGTGTAAAATGTTCGATTTACATTTTTTTGAAAATTGCATAATGTTCTGTTTACATGTTTTTGAAAAGTGTAAAATGTTCTATTTACATGTTTTTGAAAAGTGTAAAATGTTCTATTTACATGTTTTTGAAAAGTGTAAAATGTTCTATTTACATGTTTTTGAAAATTGCATAATGTTCTGTTTAAATGCTTACAAGACACATATCAGTATTTTTGTAGATAGTGGATATTGTTTTTGGCTACAAATGGATACGGATCATTTTGGTTCTTTACAGACGATATGGTATAAAATGAAAGAAAACAAAACCATTCTTATAATATTTTAAAAATTAGCTACAAGTCCCCTGTGAAGACCTTTATTTATTTTCAAAACTTTAATGATTTATATTAGGCCCGTAACAAAATATTTTACGCGTACTTTCAATATCGGACAAACATTAAATTTTAACTCCCCTTTTAAAAATCGAAAACGTGCATGTATCATTAGTTAGAAATAAATTGCGCACAGTTGAATTAAAACAAATTCTACTGCATTGGATGTACACAGATAAATACTACATTTTGTCATGTTTCAGTTTTCAGTATGTAAATGACATGTTTTGCACGTATAGATGCTCCATCCACTCAATATTCAACGTCAACGTCATAAACGTCAATCTGAATTACATGTAGAGCCTGAGCCTGAGCTGAACTAGTTCTTTATATGGATAAAGGAATGACCGGATGCATTGTGCGTGAGGGCTTGGGGAGTATATGACCTTGCACAGTGAAGCGTAAGCTAAAATAGCTAACGCTTGTTTCTCTCATCATACAAATTGGTTGTTGTCAACTTCCAGAATCCAGAGTAGTCTCACGTTCCTTTTTTCCCAACAAACTCATTACACACACTCGCCCTCCCTCCACACTCTACATGTGAGCCACTTACTTCTTTATTATTCCACGTGAATTCATGATGTTCTACTCATATTCTCTCTCTCTCGGCTCTCGTTCCCCTTCCCTCGCCTCACGGTCAAACTTTCACTTCCTTACTTCTCAAAATCAGAAGGATGGCGAAAGCTGTTAAGTGAAAGTGAGTGGATGGAAAGTTATTGTGAGGAAATGTGAAAGTGAAAGTAACTTGAGTTCCCTCCCGTAAAGCTGAGCACACACACACACACACACACACCGTGACTTTCAACTTTGTAAAATGCTTTATTTTTATTCTTGTTTTCTATTTGTAGCAAAAGTATTTCCCCGTTTTTCGTTTTTTCTTTGAGCTGTAGTACGTAGTTGCAAGTGTGTGCGCCTTCATTCCACATTGAAATTTGAAAACAACCAGATGTATGTGAGCATGTAAAAATTCACGGTCTCCTTCTTTTTCTAACGCCGATAATTTTTTATAGGGTCATATAGGCGAGCTAAATTTATCAGTGGCTGCGTTGTGGGGAAATTTTGGAGTTGACGCGGGCGTGGGAAAACCAACTAAATATCATGTGACACGCATTTTTGAAAATTAAATGATTTGAACAAGTCGTAGTTTAAATCATGTCAATCATGTGCTATTAGTTCAACCTGACTAATTATGCAATCACAGTTAACTTTGTGCAATGTATTTTTTCTTGCAAAAAAATGCACTAAAAGTCTAGGTAAAATAACTATTATGTAAATTGTCTTAAGCCCCTGAGAGGGAGAGCTCTTTAAAGAGGACTGTATCAGTAAAACGGGACACTTTGAGAATACTCGAAACTTCGCTCAAGAATGATTTCGTCACCAACTCACCGGACCCTATGAACCTTGGAAATAGAACAGAGAAATGGAGTGGTAGTTTTTTGGAAGTTTCAGATTTCTGCAATGCAATAATGTAGGGCATTGCGGCATCATCCGAAGTGGAAAAGTACGCTTGAATTTTTAACCGAATTGTTAACACATAATCGCCGGGGGCAGTTTATGTTTATGTTTTAAGTTAGTTCAGCAGAAAAAAAGTTTTTTCTCGGACTTTCTTGTGTGTAATTCGTGTCCACTTTTGCCATATCAATTATTATAAAGATTTGTAAGTACTTGACTTTTAATGGAATGTAAGAACTTTCCAATACTGTTTATTAAATTGTCTGAATTCTAACAATTAAAGAACATTGCTTTGTATACTGAGTTGTAAGGCTATTGCAATTATTGTGCAAAGTTTGCAAATAAAGGATATTGTGAAAAAAGTTGTTAACTAATTATGAGTTTTGTTTATTTTTAAAGTTGTAAATAGCATGCTTTTTTCATTTTGAAAGTACCTATACCAGACCTCCATTGAAAATGTTTTGCACTAAATAATAATGGAAAATAGCATTTGTTTCCCATTTAATTAAAAAATTACAACAGAACTAATACGTTTATCTAAATAAGAAAAATGAAAAAAAAACATTTTTTTGTGTATGAGCAGCTTTGACTACATTTGTATATAGTGAAATCGTGTGCACGTAGTCACATTGAAACTTTTCAATTCCCTTGGAAAAAAATAATCTTCTTACTACATTCCACCTTGACTGCTAAAGAACTCCTTTTAGTCTGAACGCATGTTTTATGCATTTTTCTCATGTCAAGCCTGGAGAGCAACAGATAGAAATGGAGATAGTTTCCTTCCCTACAAACTCACGAATGGAAATGGAAAGCAAATTAACTTTCTCTGTTTTAGTTCTCTAGAGTTTTACGACATCAACCATCATGATCCTGGCAATAGCAATATAGCCTCCTAATGTCTACTGCACACAGTAAAAATGAATTAGAAAAGTGTCTATGTATATATTATGTTATATAGCTACCTTCCGCCTTTTCGGGTAGCTATATGCACTTTTGTAAGAGGAAAGAAACTCGTCAATGAAATAGCTATAACGTAATCTTTAAAGAGTGGTTGAATTAACGTGATTCATTTAATTTAGTCGGAGAGCAATTAAATGATCTCTTTACATACGCACCGTGCTCACGCATTAATTGCATCAACTGGAGAACAATGGCATTATAAAGAAAAAGAAAGTTTGGAGTGTAGAATTTTAGGCATGTAGTTTTTGCAAGGGAGATTTGTAGATTTGCGTGTAGGTGGTATAACTAGAGTAAATGTATTTTTGCCGATGGGCAATACCAGCCAAAAATAACGAATATTTTTTTTGATATGCAGAAAGCAGATTTTCACATAATTACATATCTCGTATTCTTTCTTCAATCGCAGGGGTAGTTAGAAGTTACAGCATATTTTATTATGTCACCCAATTAAAAGGAGTAATTAAAATGAGATGTTTTAGATTTTCAAGTTAAGTGCATAAACAAATTTTTTTCAAAAAATATATTGATAAAATATTTTACACATCTTAAAAACAAATGTTGTCAGAAGATTCTGCAATTTAAAAAAACATCAGATTGGAAAAAATTGCAAATTTTAAAAACATTAAATTGGAAAAGTTTGCACATTTTGAAAACACCAAATTGGAGAAAATTGGACATTTCAAGAACATCAAATTGAAAAAAATTGTACCCTTTAAAAACATCAAATTGGAAAATTTTGCACATTTTAAAAACATCGAATCAGCATATTTCGTAAAATATTCAATTAGAAGTTTTTGCCTTTTTCAAAAACATGCAGTTTGCGACCTACTAGATCTTTTAAGCAATGCCTTAATATTCAAATATAGGAAAACATTTTTGCTCCTGCGATAAATAAATTGGAGATTTATTCTCACCAATTCAGTATTCTATGATCAATATAAGCACACTGTCGAATTCTGCGGGTGGGTGTACTGCATACATGCTATATTCAGCATTTGGGTTAAATTGTGTCCTATGCAATAATTATTGCTTGTAGTGCTTCTTCAATGATGATAGATAATGAAAGCACCTATTGCATTTTCTACTACATTCTACCTTTTCTCTGTCGTCAACAAGATAAGACTATACATAAGACATGGCTTCTATATTCTCAATTATAGTTACAATAAGTGTACTACATAAAATATTCACTGGCTATAAATGACAAGAACATCTTTAGAATTCACGCTCATCATCTTGAATACAAGATGGGAAATGGGAAAATGCACTGCATGGCAAGATCTTAGCACATGGTTAAAGGCATGCTGCCTGCTGCCCCATCCATCCATCCATCCATTCGAATTAGAATTCCAATGTAACTTGGACTTTCATTCTCTCATCGTCAGATAAAAAAAATTTTTTTTTGTAAAAAAAACTCAAGATTTTTTTTTTTGTAAAAAAAATACTGATCGTGATCGTGACTGACTGAGGAAAAAACGCATTAATGATTGCTCGTCAATTAAATGTGCATGTGGTCTCCTGTGGCGTCGGTCTTGTGTGGGGATGAGACGGGGGAAAAACTGTGTAGAAATGAGGTCATAGCGTCAGCTGAATTGAGGACTCACACGGCGGACGGGAAGAGGAGAAAGAAGAAGAAGGAGAAGATCCCAAAGGAGTAGTTGTCGCGTGACGGCTCATTCTGAGTGATTTCCCACTCTCCGAGGATCCATATCATTCCCTGTCTCGAGCCAATGAACAAACGATTTCCCAAATAAACTGCTTTCTTTCCTTGGAGTCTATCAGTATTATTTGAGGAGCACTTCTCCACTTCCAATGTTCCAATGTTAATGTTAAGTTAGCTTTAGCGGTGGTGGTATACAGTAGAGCGGCAAGGCGCTGTAACTATAGTCTATCTAATCTTCCCCTTCCCATATATGGGCTAGAGCATCTCTGTAGTCTAAAGTAATAAACCGTTGACTGATTTTATTTCTTGTGGCTGGCGGCACTGCCAATGTATGTGTTGCGGCGTTAAACATGTTGACTCTTGGCTGTTGGCGTTGGCGTTGGCACTCTCTACTTGTAGTATTTCTTTGTACATATTCTACATACATAGTACACATTAGACATACGATAATACTCAAGTCCACAGCTCTTGTCAACTTACCTCTCGATTCTGCCATTACTTCCGTCTTGTCACCCTCCAATGAGCAATTTGTCCAGGAAATCTGTATACCCTTAACCTTGAAGATTTTTTATTCAAGAGGGAGACGTGCCATGTAGAGCACACTGCGACTGCATTCACAAAAGTAAAATACATAGCTACAGTGAAATACTTAGCCACGTTTAAGTTTTGTGGTGAAAATTTTGTACTTTCTAAATTACACACAATATTTTTGTACAATAAATTTTAACTATTTGTATCGATATATCGTCTGTGAAGAACCAAATTGACCCAGATCCGTTTGTAGCTAAAAACAATATCCACTATCTACAAAACTATTGAAATATGTCTTAAAATCATTTAAATAGAACATTTTGCAATTTTCAAAAACAGGTAAATGGAACATTTTACATTTTTCAAAAACGTGTAAATAGAACATTTTACACTTTTCAAAAACATGTAAATAGAACATTTTACACTTTTCAAAAGCATGTAAATAGAACATTTTACACTTTTTTCAAAAACACGGAAATAGAACATTTTACAATTTTCAAAAACATGTAAATAGAACAGTTTACACTTTTCAAAAACACGGAAATAGAACATTTTACAATTTTCAAAAACATGTAAATAGAACATTTTACACTTTTTTCAAAAACATGTAAATAGAACATTTTACACTTTTCAAAAACATTAAAATAGAACATTTTACACTTTTTTCAAAAACACGGAAATAGAACATTTTACAATTTTCAAAAACATGTAAATAGAACAGTTTACACTTTTCAAAAACACGGAAATCGAACATTTTACACTTTTCAAAAACTCCTAATTAACAATTTACGCATGATTTTCATTTTGTTTTTATGGCATAGCTCATTTTGATTCTAGCTAAAATTGGATATGGGTCATTTTGGTTCTTCACAGACGATATGACTGATTTTGAAGCATGGAAAAATGACAATTTTGGCTCCTATAACTTCACCATATATCACCAATTCTATATTTTCTTCTTGGTTTCATTTGATTTTCACTACATCATAATTATTTAAATATATCATTTAAAAACAGTTCTGATTAATTGTTATTCCTTAGTGAGAGGAACCTACGATGCAAAGCATTCTTCTATTATGCCAAAGATAACGGCTCAATCTCATTCTACATCCGTTACCGTATCCGAATCCGGATCCTCATTCACCCGACAGTGCAGTTTGCACCTCAAAAATGAAGCCTAAGATATTATAATCATTCAAAAATCAATAAAACCAATAAGTGAAAAAAAATCGAATGAAAAATTTGAAATTTAAACTACAAATTAAATTTAGGAAAAATTTCATTCGAAATATTTCGACTTGAACATCTCAAAATCTCAATATTTAATACTGTGACTGTGACGGTAGGAAAATGAAATAATAAAATTTTTAGTAAAAGGATGAGACCAGACAAAAGCCGCAAATTCCGATGTTCTAAATCAACGACGTCGAAAACCAAGAAAGACGTTCAAAATACTTTATATAACAAATATTAGAATTCGAATTTCTTTCCATTCTCTAGTTGTGGTAAATTAAATGATTTGGATCCTCAATCCACATTGGAATTGGACGTATTAAGATTCGTATTTCACTCTGAAATGCTGGATGAGGTAGGGGCTGGATCTCATATCAGAAATGCAGAGACGGAGAAGGAAACCAGACCGCTTTTTTGGTTTTCATTACTTACAATTTCATTAATTTGAAGTTCAATTTGAATATTAGGATGTTCAGTAGAGAATGACGACAGAGACAGAGGGGAAGAGGGCGATCGTTTGATGGAATGAGAAAAAGAACAAAAAATCTCCCACCGGGTTAATTTTGCAAACTTTGATTCTTAAATAAATAGAGAGTAGGTGCATAAGGAAGTTTCAAGTCTCAAAAGGGAAAAGTTTATGAGTAGATACCTATGTGGCCTCTAGTGGATTTTTTGTATGCACATGTACAACTTATTTTAGAGCAACGAAAAACAATGTATAATGTAGGGTTCCACTTTCCAGTTCCATTACAATCTGACTTAAGAATGTATTATGAGTAACGCATAAATGATGTACGAATATTTTATATAATGCTTCACAAACACAAAAATTTAAACATTGTGCACTATTTGCAAACAAAACATCGTGAAAACCACGAGTTTTTAGTAAAAATGTCTAAACGTGAACTATATTATGTCAAAGTGCAACTCAACTATGTAATAATTTTTCCGTATGATATTTTCTATCTTTATTTTAGTAGTATTCGATCTAAATATCGTGTATGAAGAACCAAAATGACCCATATCCAATTTTGGCTAGAATCAAAATGAGCTATGTAAGAACAAAATGAGAAACATGCGTAACATGTTAA
The DNA here is from genome assembly GCA_949802685.1 of Dicyrtomina minuta. Lineage (NCBI taxonomy): Eukaryota > Metazoa > Arthropoda > Collembola > Symphypleona > Dicyrtomidae > Dicyrtomina > Dicyrtomina minuta. Next base: position 50,604,853 of record OX461810.1, read on the forward strand.
TTATGAGTTTTTGAAACGTTCAAAATTTTCAGTTTTCATGTTTTTGATAAGTGTAAAATGTTCTATTTACATGTTTTTGAAAAGTGTAAAATGTTTTATTTACATGTTTTTGAAAAGGGTAAAATTTTCTATTTACATGTTTTAAAAAAGTGCAAAATATTCTATTTAAATGATTTCAAGACATATTTCAATACTTTCGTAAATAGTGGATATTGTTTTTAGCTACACATGGATGTTGGGTCATTTTGGTTCTTCACAGACGATATTCAGAAAAAATTGCTATTTCAAACAGGGTATGTCTTAAATTAAGCATAAGTTTAATTTTCACTATTTTAACAAAGGGTTTCAAAAAAATCCCTTTAATATCATAGCGGAATGTCAAAATTGAAAATTCATTTTTGATATGTGAGAAGAATGGTAATGTTAGTGTGTTATTTACTGTGAGTTTATTTGATTCTTTATATTTTTGAAGATCCTATAGAATTCCACATGGCCTGTATTTAGAAACCTCGCTGTTTCTCATGTAGATTTACTTAGGATGTTTTTGATTTTTCGGGCCTTGTCCTAACTATTCTATGTCGTTCTTAAATTTTAAAATTGTTTACAACTCAGGTAATTCACTAGTGTACAGCCAAATATATGGCGAGAATTTTAGAGCTAAAGTCATTTCTCTACCCGCTTTGCTTTAGAACTTACAGAATTTAAACTTTACTCAAAGGAGAAATGGTTCACATTTTATAGGGACATCAATCCAAATTATGGAATTTTATGATTTTTAAATAGTCTAGATATTTTGCCTTTACACTTTATTACTACTTATATGTATTTTCCCAAAAAATTAAATTAACAAATTTTTGTAACCCAGGGATTCAAAAGGATGAATTCTAAAGCATTTTCTTAATGACATATTATACATACTAGGAAGAAATGCTTCCAAATTTTTCTAAAGTCAAAAAGTTTAATATTAATTGACATCTGTCGATCCCTGACATGTATTTGATCTAAAAATCTGCAAGACTGAGCCAAAGCTAAAATTTGCATTTTAGTTGCAAACTTGTCAAAGGAAAGTTTGGGAAATACAGAGGGGAAAAAGTTCATTGATTGTGAAACTGAAACAAATCTGATCAGTTTTGTCTTCGTCTGCTTCCCTGCCCCTGCCTCTCTGTACAATCGCGTTTCTAGTTTTTTTTCCTCCTGATAGTTTGTCTGTTGCCGTGGTCCGTTTGAGCTGAAACAAATATGAAATGAAATGTGTTTCTGTACCCCTCATTCCTCATTCATTCACGTTCACGTATTTTTTTTTCTTTGTGCGTCTCGCTCAAAATTCTTTAAAGACAAGCTTGACTTCACTAGCACCCTTGGGTGTCATACAAAACTTTTGTCTTGTCTCCCGTTTGCTATGAATTTTGTTCTACATTGCTTACCACATGCATATAACCACAACCACCGCACCATCACCAGCCACTACTCACTCCTACGACCGTTCAGTACACTTCCATTACCGGTACCGGTACCGGTTCCGGTACCGGTATACCACCCACTTGACTTTTTTCTGGCAATTCCTACATGCGATATTTACGTGTAAAAGTTATGTATACAAAGTTTTTTTATCCAGACTCGAGACTTTAAAAAACTTTCACTGAATTATTTTATACTCTAAATTCTACGCATTCTTGTCTCTTGTCTCTGTCTCGTGTGGTTCCAGAGTCACCCCTGCGTATTTTTTCATTGTGGGGAAAACCTTGTCAACCAACACCGCCACAGCACAGCCACCGTAAAGAAAAAGCAATGAAGTATAACTTGGACTCATGGGCAGGGACTGGGACGGGGAAAGTTTCAAGTTTTAGTAGATAAACTAGTAAAGTTTTATTTTTCAAAAATACTTTAGTTTTAAAGGAATTTCAGTGTTGTTTTCATTTTGGTTTCAGTTTCAGAGTTTCAAGTCAGACCCCACTGGGCAGTTTTTGACTATCTGTGTATTCCATGCGTAAATTCCAGAAGGGCTCCTGCTCCACACATCTCTATCATTATAACCTTAAAGGATGTGTAATTGACTACAGGTTTTCTTTCCAATGCTCACAATCTGTAAACTTTCGTAACACTTACAAGAGTACTACTACTTCTTTTAAAAGAATGAATGTCGCATAAGTGAAAATAGTGTACCTATATAAAAATGGAATTTTTCTGCGTTGAAAAACATGTAAATAAAAATATTGCAGGTAAGTTACTTACAAAAACACAATTTTATGGCTGTATTGTGCACGTTATAAGAACCTGGTAGTAAGAAATTCTTCAATTTAAACAAAATATTTTTATTAGTAAATTCGGTCCATTTACAAAATCTTGTAGTAAAATGATTGCCTCTTGGCAGATGGTTTAACAAATTCCCATATTCATGCTTTGAAAACTATGAATTTAAATTTAGTATTTTAATGATCTTAGTTTAGCAAAAATGTGGAAATTATTTCATTTGTGGTATGAACATAATTGTGTTGTCTTGCCTTATTGAATAGTTAATTATTCATTTGCTTAGGTACCATAAATGAATTTTCTGGTAGGAATTGAATCAAATATGGAACTCCAAAAAAAATTATCTTCTTTTACATTTTCGTACTGCTTACTCATTGTTTCGATTTCATAACTTTTCAAGTACGGCTTTATTTATTTTTATAATTATTTAATGATCAATGTAAAACAAAGAGAAGCTTCATAAAAAGTATGGTAAATATATTCTTTTGTGCCCTAGTTTTTTAATTTTAATTTGTCATACGCTTGAGCATGAATGCTTATTTGTTTTATATTTTATTGGGTTATTCGCGTTTTGTTTTCCGTAATATTCACTAGCTTCTGTAATAACATCATTAATATTTCAAGTTCCTAACTAACGTCATGGCCTGAAAATTTTAAGCATATATGTAAAAGTGTCGATTTAATGATCAGTCTTATAATTTACGAAAGGAATAAAACGAGGCACATGTAGGGGTTATTATTTGTGTAATTCAAAAATACTAGACAGTCATCGTGGGATCTTCAAATAAGTTTTTATTAATTACTATACAAACAAGCCAGACTAGCATGAAAAGCGAGATAGTAAAAATAAAAAAACGGAATTAAAAATGTAATGCTAAGTAACAGCTTCAGTAATTTAGTAATTTTATTGCTATTGCATTAAAATGCAAGCAGTCGCATACTTTGATTTCCCTTTTAATTGAAAGCTTAGTAGTTAGTTTAGCCTGTCATTGTCCACGTATATTGGCATTTTAAATAAGTTTATTCAATTTTATAATTAATTCAAAAAATTCAAGGTCCTTATTTTCTATTTATACTAATACAACAAAACGCTAGCGCATTTTATATCATTTAAAGCAACAATCGTAATAATTATTTTTCACTCCAAATTCAACCAGAACACAGCAGAAAGCTAGTGGATCAGTTCACAATGGCTGCTGCAGAATCTTTTGTCTAAAATATATTCATTTTAATTGCAACTATACGAGAGGCTATAATATACAACAACGAAAAAAAAAATCTCAAAACACGATCTTTCCAGAACTGAGTGCGGATTTGACTTGGTGCTCGATCTCGATCTCAATATCTCATCAAGCCCCTAAAGCAATCATTCCATGTGCAGATCCTGGACTCGGGTGATGGGATGACTATGTGATAGTGATGGGGAGAAAAGTGTATTGGTAGCCCAGCCATTGTCAGTAGTATAGTAAAGTGCGAACATAATCTTTTATTTTATTTTATGGCCGTTATCATGAATCCAATGGCTTTTCAACTGTTTCCAACTCTAAATCCTAATCCTATCAAATTTTCGTTCACACACACACACACACAAGGAAACGTAACATGGTACTAGAAAGTGTGTCAATTTGATTCAATCCGTTTCGAATATATTTCTAAACAAGAAACACATAATATAGAATACTGCTTTACTATGGTATATTATGGGCTATGGGCACGGACCTATGGATAAACAACAGAGAAAATTGCAAGCTTGGATAATATATTTAAAATTTCATAGGTTCCTCGCTCCACTACAGCTCTAGGACAGTATACTGGACTGAAGGTAATCTACTGAAACAAATGTATGGAGGTAGTAGATAGTATCGCAGGATCGGTCTGTCGGTCAAGGTAATCTTCACCTCCGGGGAAAATCCTCATTGAGACATGTGTCAGGTTCAGTGGGGGTCAGTTGACAATCGGAAATTACATGATGAAAATAAAATATAACCTTTTGAAATACGGCAAGGAAAGTTCAATGTCCTTTGGTTTACAAATATAGTGTAGAGTGTAGATATTCGTATTTGCAAGTAGAAATTTGAATAAATAGTGCAAATATATAATTATGCAAATACAAAAAAAAACACCCAGAAATAGATAGTCATTAAAATTTTAAATAAAAATCTAATAAATCTCTTGGAATCTTAACAGGCATCTTTTACGTAGGATCTCTATAGAAAGTATGATTTAGATCGTAGATGAAGAAGCGTTACCAGCTGTGTTTAAAATAGAGTATAAAAGTTGGCAAAAGCTCTAAAAGAAAATTTACTTAGAACATTTTGAATCTTTGAAAAATGCTTATTTAGAACATTTAGAATATTTGAAAAATGCTTATTTAGAACATTTTGAATCTTTGAAAAATGCTTATTTAGAACATTTTGAATCTTTGAAAAATGCTTATTTAGAACATTTTGAATCTTTGAAAAATGCTTATTTAGTGCTTGTTTAGTGCACTCTTCAATCAGCCTGTATTTCGAAAATAATTATGAAACTTAAGAAAAAAATACAGTTAGAGCATTTTGTGCCTTTCAAAAACCGTCTAATTATTGAGCATTATGGGAAATTAAAAAAACAACGTATTTGGAACATTTCTGATTTTTAAATAATCTCCAGTTAATGCATATTGCAGTTTTTAGAAAGTCTGTAGAGTTTTTCAACATTAATAAATTCGTAGTAACAAAAACATATTATGGAGATAAAAGTACTAAAGATTTTATTTAGAATTAAGGAAGCAAAACCTGTTGATTTTTCTATCAAAAGTCAACCCTCAGAAGTGCGTTTTTGTTTTTTATCGCTCAGCGGCGCGATGTACGCAGAATGTAAACTAGGCCACTGTCAGATTAGTAGCACATTTTGCTTTTTGTGTAGATGGAATACTCAAGGAGGCGATGTAGTATTGCCTCTTCTTCAGCCCGATGATATATTATATTTTAAATATATTATATTTTACAACGTATGTGACTACTTACAGCGTATAGATTTTTAGAGTATTACAAAGTACCTACCCACTAAGATACAGGCGATATGGTTCTCTAAATAAATGTATTTAACCAGAACGAAGCCGAGGACGAAGGCGAGAATCGGTCCAGCATAGCAGTGCAGTGTGGCAGAGCTGGATCTGGATCTAGATGATGACTTGTATGTATTTTTGTGAAGTGTATATATATGGGCTGATTACGGAGTGAATTCAGAAATGAATGAGATGGGATTGTCCACACAAAAAAAAAAGAAAGAAAAGAGGAGCGGATTTGAAATAAATTCAAGAGAAAATTCAAGATCTGTCTTTGTGACTCTACAAGCCAATCCATCTCTCCTTCACGTATTTAATGGGAAACGTTTCTAAAAGTTTCTCTGGTTCTGGTGAAAAGATAATATGTTGCGGAGGAGAGAAAGACGACGACGACGACATAGTACAGTATGGTTCATAGACACACATCTCCAAACACAACGCTCGAATCCATTTTTTTTTCTTCCTCTCACACAGACCATCAATAGGGATTTTTCTCTTATTTTTTGGATTATTTTCCCACACGCATGAACGCCTAATAGCTTTTTCCTTTTCCTCAGTCTAAATTGGATGCGACTTGAAAATCGAACGTAACTTTGGTTTCTTAGTAATTTGCATTGAAATCCTCACACCAAACCAAACCAAGTCAAACTAAACGAAACGAAACGAAACCAATACACACACACACACACTTTCTCACACGCAGAGCTCAATGTTTGTCTCTGTATGTATTCTGTATAAATTTGCTTTCTCTTTGAAAGTTTGGATTTGGAATGAATGTAAGTTTAGATTCCATAATATACATAGCGAGTCGAGGAGATACGTACCTACGCATCTACACTTTGAAATCAAATTCTGAGTGCATAGGCAGTATAAGCTACCTAAATACTCTCCGTCGCTCGTCTCGCCTAGCTCCTTCGATATTCTGACTCTTTGAACTCATCTGTGTCTTTCCATGGATGCGGTTTCTATCAGGTGTTCTCAGTAAGGAAGAACAACACGAGACAACCATGGAAAGTATTAAACCTCCTTTCTTATTTCTTTTATCAAGCGGAAGGGATGGTGATGAAATTGACAGTCGCTATACCTAGTCGAAAATATATAATAAATAGATAGGTGTAGGAATTATTCAATTTAATAAGTCCTTTATTATGTCTTTCTGGAAGACAATGACATGGTAATTTGCCTACATGTAATGATTAGTTGGAAATTATACGTGTATTTGATGATTTAATCAGTACTTATAGTCGATATATGTACGTATATCCAAGAATCATTTTCTATCACTAATTCAATTTCTTCAAAATTAGTCCAAATTGTCGAGTCCATATCCTTGATTTGTTCTTACTTAGAAATTGGAAGGTAACTATATAAATCCATTTCAAGATTTCTTGAGAAATTATTACGGAGCTGAAGCAGAACTTCGCATTCAAAATCAGGCTTCAACAGGTACTGACAATACAATACTAGAATTACTAGCTCAGTTGCTGATATAGTCCGCGTGGCAAGGGTTTCTGTCGTCATTAAAACCTATGGAAATCGCACGAAGGAAATGTAGGTACCTTGTTTTATTTTCTAGCTTAATTCGATAGATTCTCAAATCTTACACAGAAGGTTGTTAGTGATAGCAATAATTAGACTCTCGTTTCATTTTTAATTTGGGCTGACAGTGCTGAATTTAGCGATTAAAAGAGCAGAAGCAGTACACTACTCCGTGCTTATCTATATGTCTGCAATTTAATTGCAATTAACATGTCGAATTACTCATGTCCTCGTCAACGTAAATACAATCAGACGACTAAAAGAACAAAGTATGATTTATGAGACAAATTTTCGAATTCATATTTAATTGTATTCAAAATTCTAGCATCGCACTAAAAATTAAGTAATTATTACATTTACTAAAAAATACCTGTTGAAATTTGAAATAAACGCGAGCACCATGTTGATGATTAAGTATTTTGTAAATTTTGAAAACATTTTTTACCTTTTTATTTTTTCTGGAATTAATATAAGGTTGTTTACAATTGATTCTTTCTGTGTGTATGAAATTTAACCCTCCAACACTTTATCAGCCAACTATCATTAGAATCTGCAATCCATGTATGTTATAAATATTCTGCTTGTAATTAATACGGAGAAATAATTTTAAGCAGCAAAACCACTTAAATAGGTATGAGGGTATAAAATCTTATCTCATGTACGGGAGCTACACAGCTCATTTGATAAGTCGTAAACTATAATACGAGAGAGCGAGAGAGACAATTAAAATGAAGTATGTAGTATATGTTTTTCTATCCATGTATTTCTGTGGGCGCCTATTATACGATTTTATTAATTTATTTTCCATCTCCTACACAAACATGCCGTTTAAATCCAAATGTAAAATCAACATTCATTGGAGATTAAAATTCGGAGAATTCCACTTTTGGTTAATGGGACTTCAATCTAGACAACCCGAAGAGTTATTACGGACGGGTCCATCTACAAAGGGCTTGGATTTGGATTCGGATTCGGATTCGCAGTTCCAGGGATTGAGTGTTTAGAATTTGAATTTTCAAACTATGTAAAGCCTTTAAATGGACGGTGCTGAAGCTGAAGCTGGTTTTTGGATTCGCTCTGCTTTTTTCTGGGATCAACTGGATCAAGTTCTCCTTCCCACTTCCGATTTCCGATTCTCACGGTCCAGATCACGATACTAAGAAATAGCGCGGGACGTCAGCCGACCCACCAATCAGCGGAACCAAGAGGGACGAGGTTAAATTTTTAAATATATCAAATCCTACACTGCCATTGAATTTAGAATTAGTAAGGTTGCCCAAATGACGTCATTCTCTGTACGGAATAAAATTGTGTATTTTTCTATCCAGGGATGTGATGCATCACATTTAAAATTCTAGCATGCATTTTTCTCCCAATTCCAATTCAGTATTCAAACAAAGGTCTTACAACATTACAACTGTACAAATGTTGAAAATAAAACGTTTGGGGTTTGTTATCAAACGACAAACAATTCATACTCTTTACATACTGCATACAAGTTGCAAATGAAATTACCAATTCCCTTGTTGTAAAGATACCGGTAGTTGCATACTATGTAAACAAACTCCTTTATTATTGAGTCAGGTCACTACTTGCTGCAAAATTGCAATGTTCGTTTATCATGTAAATAAAAGTGGATTATTCCTATTTTTAAGCTGTTTTAATTCACTTCTGTGAAAGATCAATAATTTTGCATCTAAAAACATAAAGATAGCTCTTTTTGCATGGTCCTTAAAGGTCAAGTAAACAGCACTTTACGAAAGTATATATTGTGACATGCTGAATTTAATGAATTTATGAGAATAGAAAATTTGCTTTGGGCCGCTATTATTATTTCTCACACAAGATAATTTTGTGTTAGCGTCAAATCGATGTTTCTGGGTGAACCCTCTCTTTTCAGGGATTGACTCTCTATGTGCAGATACATACTTAAGATATACTTATCTGTTAGTATGTACATTATTACGCTTTGAATTTTTGATTTTGCCATCAGAAAATACAGAAGCTCTCTTGTGGATTACGGATGTCAGGATACCTGTCTGGTAGTACGGTATTGTTATTTTTTTTGCCTAAATGTGTCACATGTCGTTTCTCTCCAACTCACTGCGCATTCAAGTTGCAGTTTGGTTTAACCAATTGTGTATGCAGTTGTCTTGTTTTGTCACAAAATGCAATAATAATGTATAGGAGTCCCCAGTACGAAATATTTCCAGAGCGTTACCCACAAAGCTAAAACCGATGCCAGCTGACTTGACATGAGCCATGACTAAAAACTGGCAATTTCCCCTTCATTCATTTTTCCTCAAAAACACATAATATATAAATTATAACATCTACAATTCTACCAAGAGTCTCCCTCCCTCCTTTTTTCGCCTGTCACTTCAAATTCGTTGAATGATCTAAAATCTAAATATTTACATGAGCTATATACGACTCGATGTTTCTGTGCAACGCATCACTGCACTGGCTGAACAGTACAGCGGTAGGAAGGAGAGATGAGAGATCGGACCGACACCGACATTGGGCGATGCACTTATTTAAAATTTAAAATCAGATGAGACATGAAGGTTATACAGTCAGCGAGTCTTGCTCGCTTTAACATTTCCATTTCCACCCTCTATCATTTATCACAATGTTTTAGGATTTCACAAAATCCGTTTTATAAATGTGTTAGGCTTGACTTGAATTTGACTTGTGCTCAAAACAAGGGACACATGACTTGAAGGCTGAGAGTGTTTTCCTCTCAAAATGAATTCAAACATACTTGTACTAATAGCTGTAGATTTGTTATATGTACCTACGTAGGTATGTTGTATTCTTATTCATTGGGAGATTGGGACTGGGCCACACCTACACACACTGCACTGCACTACTGTGAGTCGAGTGAGAATGACTTGCCAAATTCTTGTGAATTTTATTAAGTTAATGCTAAATAATGTAGGACACTTTTAGGGGAAATTAAAAAGCCCAGTGCCTCTTCATCTCTCCCCTTCTATCCTCTTTCTTAATGGACCGCGAGCGGATTTGAGTTGCCAATGAAATGACTCATTAGTGCTTGTTCTTGGAATCGGAATCGGGTCCTCAATTTAAATGTCATTGCCACTGTATTCATTTTCCATTGGTATTTCTATGTTGGTTTTTTGTGCTTTGGGCTTAATGTGTAATAAGTAATTAGGTATAAGTGGCTTATAAATAATGAATTAATGAATCATGTCTCAAGATGAAGTACCACATATGCGATGCTTATGCTACTTCAGAGGTGACCTGCTAATACATATATCCGTATATGGAGATGGATGCAATTATAAAGAAAATACTTGCCTTATAATTTATTTTTCATCACGACCGGACGCAGCGTATCTCAGCGTGTTTTTATTTATCCCACTTCATTTTCATGTGTTTACATAAATACGAAATTGTTAAAGTTACATCAGAGTCATAGAGCACCGTCAACTACATACGTCAACGTATTCAAATTCAATATATCTAAGTACAATTATGATCATAATATATGTTTCCAATATATGTGTATAGGTTTCTGATTTAGAAATTTAGATAACGTGTAGCTACGTACATATAGGATGGTGATTAATTAAATAATACATTCTATATATGATTTTTGCGTGGCTAAAAATTATTTTGGATAATTTTGTTTTTTGTGTTCTTTCTTGCTGTTAACACTCTTTACTTTTATTTTTGATTGCGCGCTTATAGAACTGTCTCTAATGCTTTTCTATAAACATCATCATTTTGCGCCATTTCTACATCAAAATCTGTCAATCCCTGTCACAATATCTGTAATATAATAATATCCTTTTGCAATGTGAAGTTATTTTGTTTGTGATGTCATTATTTGTTGAGAAGGTGGGGATTTTTTATGCAAATAGAAATCCACAGTGAATTAATTTTTATTTCTGTGACATTACCAATCAAAGTCAAAGTCATTTGTCACACTGTGCATCTCGACTTTTGACAGTAACTCACAATAATCTGACGTAGAAATTGATGTGGACACAGAATAAGTACACAAATTAATAAGTAATGTAAAAATACATGTCACATGTCCTACCATGCAGTTTCCGAAGAGGATCCGAAGACCCAATAATAACATATATTTTAATATGTCCCTATATATACATGTAAATATATATGATTAAGTATAATTCTTTAATATTGTATCACATTTTGTGATATTTTTTTTAAAGGTTTAACAGATTTTTTGTATGTTACTAATATGTGTAACGTGCAGCATAGCAATAAATAAGTAAGTAATGTGTGTAAATTGTAACTACAGGAATATGAAACATACACTGATATATAATTATAGTATAATTTATAATTCATTATACGTTCCGTAATACAGATAATAATTAGAATATATAGAATATATAGCACAAGCACAATCAAATATAGTAGGATTACATTTATACAAAATATAACAATTAAATTATATAGCTATTTAATTAGATTAATATTAATAATATTATTATAATATAACATATTGTCTTCTATAATAAGAGATAAAAGTCTAACGATAAGTCAAAGTCGAAAAATCAAAAATCAACATAGTAATAATCTATTAATAATCCAATAATAATTTATTACCAGATTAAAATAAATAAATAAGTAAATCATGTGTATGTATATGAATGAGCTCGTTCACTTTTTAGGTAATTAATAAATACTATCACATTCAATATTAAATAAAAATTATTCATCCCCGTAGTACACTACATATAGCATTACATCCAGACAGACGACCTATATTATAATATCTTCCTTAAATGACGACGCGCTGTGAAATCTATATAAATTAAGTTGATACAATTAGGTAAAGCCCTATGTACCTATAGGTAAGTCAGGTATAGTTAAATAAAATTATTACACATCACTATGTCCCAAAAAACTTTCATCATAAAACTATGTATAATTAATCTATTTTATAAAATATCTTATATATTTGTAAATCATGGGGCGTCCCAAATATACACATGTAGAACATGTCAAAATTGTTTTCACTTTTTTGCCCTCTTTGTTTTTCAGTAGAAGTGTTAATATGTACGTAAGTAGTTATACCTGCTTATAAAGTTTACATACAGGTAGGTGCATAAGTCAAGAGACAGACACTTCTGCAGGTCTTCATTTAAAATTGCAGTAAACAACAGGAAACGTGGTAATTATCAGTATGTGAAGTGAAAGTATTAGATAGTATAGTATTACGTACATACGTTTCATTAAACTTTTACAAGTTATCTATCTAAGGTATGTGTGTGCTCCCATACCACTGCTGTTTAATTAATTTAGTCATATTCTATACAATCACATTTTCAAACGAATTTCGTTCCGCTAAAATACTATTACCTGTAGACAGGTATATTTTTGTATAGGTGAATATAATTTATATATTGGATTTTTAAATTTTTGTTAAAATATTTGTAGCACAACAAGTTTAATTCATTATGTATATACGTGTATTTGCGATTTTTTAAGGGCATCAACAACAACGACGTTCGGAGTGACTAGCGATAGGTGGCTATGACACATATGGTCTATGACTGCTATGGGCTATACTGTGGCTGTGGTGCAGTCAGCAGTCTGCAGTGCTATATATGCATTTATTCGATAAGCTAATTATAATGTATTATAGGTATCTAGAAAGACCTGCTGAATAAAAACTACGTATATAATATTTCTGACACTATGACGATAACAAATACTACACAATAATTTATTTAGCACCTAATTTTTATTTACCTCTACACTCTTTCTTTTATATCTACAATATATTATTAAATATATATATAAATTACCTATCTAAAATGTTTTTCGCGCCATAACAATTTTAAATATTTGCTCAGTCGTATGAGATTTTATTAGAATAGAATAGATGTAATATTTTTAATTTTTTTATATAGCAATTTAATAATTTAATAAACATTTAAAAATTACCGTGATCGAGTACACCCTTTTTTTGAAGTACAGACAACGACTAGACTGTCGTAAACATCTGTTCTTCATCAGTAAAGTAAATTGACATGTAAGTAGTACAGCGAGTAGAGTCAGACATTATTACAGTGTATGATGTAGGGTAGTATGCACTATAGAGATACATATTTAAACCGTTTACGGTGCCTGCTGCATGCTATATGAGTAATTTTATTAAATGTAATAGTGTAAAGCTAATAATATAGTGCATATATATATTTGTAAGTGTGTTACGTATGCATGAGATTATTTCAATTAGAATTCGGAAATATCAATGTTATTTTTTTTTAATTTGGTTTTTTGTTTGTTTGGTACTTTTGGTTGGTTCCGTACCTGAATTAAAGGTCTAGGACGGATTCGGACCGGGACCGGTACCGGCAGGACTAGAGACACGACGATTTCTGTACAGTTTCCCATTCTGACCCGGACCATGACTAGAAGGATCTCCATCCCCATTCTGGGTCTGGCTCAAATTTTGGATCTGAATCTGCTGGTTCTGAGTATGATGGTTATGATGATAATTATGAATTGCCGGAATGGTTTTATTTCTGTAATTATGAAGTCTCATATGATTGGTTCTCTCCCGGGTCAAGTCAATGATGACCGTTCCATTCCCATTATTTCCAGGTCCTCCATTTGCAGTGGAGATGCAAGTGTGATTATTAGCCACGCTCGCTAGACTGACGTCTTCAAAATCACAACCTGTGTTTCAAATATTAAGAAGGGTACGTTTAAAAATTGTCTTTCAAAAACTAACTTTTTGAAGTCACCAGATTTTCATATACTAATGATATCGTCTGTGAAGAACCAAAATGACGCATATCCAATTGAAGCTAAAAACAATTTCCATTATCTACAAAAATATTTAAACATGCCTTGAAAGTATTTAAATAGAATATTTTACACTTTTGAAAAACATGTAAATAGACCATTTTGCACTTTTCAAAAAACATGTAAATAGAACATTTTGCACATTTAAAAAAATTTTAAATAAAACATTTTACACATTTCAAAAACTCCTAATTAACATTTTGCGCATGTTTCGCAATTTGTTTTTAGGACATAGCTCATTTTGATTGTAGCATAAATTAGATATGGGTCATTTTGGTTCTTCACAGACGATATAAGTCAACTTTAGTTTCACTCATAGTTGTCTGCTTTTTCCTGTAGTTTCTTATACATACTATCAATGTTAGTGTTTATGCATAAATGAGTGCCTGTAAAGTCTAAAACAATGTGAGTTAAAAATAATAATACTAAATAACAAAACAAAAAAATAGATGGTTCGTTGATGTCTTCCAGGCCTTTTTGAAATAATAATATTGTAAAAATAATCAAATAATAAAAAAATAATTACTGGTTTTCTCATTTCTGAACGTCGATTATTGCGATTTTGATCATGGAGGAAAGACGATCGGAGAGATCCATTCACACCTGTCCCACTGTCACCAGAGGCGACTCGATGAACTATGCTGAAATAACTGCTGTCTACTTGTGTCAAAACAAAAACGATTTAACAAAAACAATTAAACTATAAATTAAATAAAAATTAAACCTTAAACCATAATTTAATTGAAATCGTGAAAAAAAAATGTAATACATAATTGCTTTTTCAACGATAGCTGGACTGTTGCCTGTTTGTGCACGCACAATCAAACTATTTTGAGTTTCAGCAGTGTATGTAATAATGTAATTATTGAAGGAGCAAAACCAATAAGAATCGCAATTTAATGAAAACGCATGATAATGCCAGTGGCCGTGGTAGTTATTACACGGAGTGAGCGCATAGTATGTGCTATAGTTGGCTTTGCCTCTTCAATACAGAAATGTTACACAAAAGATTAGTAGGGCATAGGCTGTCACTAGTTCTATGTAGTTGGTAGTTTGGATTAATTTCCTCATTCAGGTTTCATTCAGCAGTTCTCTAGTTAGTAGTTGCTAACTTAATACGAGTGTGATTTATAATTACAAGCAGATTTATATAAGTAATGAGTTAAGGATGCAAAATTAATGACAGAGAAAGGGGGAAATGAAGGAATGTTAAATACTGCTACATATATCAACGTCTGTCTCAACATATATAGGTAGGTGGCTATAATGTGCAGATGGGCACCTAGATAGAAAGGGAATGAAATATATGCGGGGCATAAAATGGCGACTTGAGTTATGTTATACACAGTGTGTGAGAGAGAGAGAGAGAGAGAAAATACTTCTTGTATACTCACCATGCTGACCTCGGTACAAATGGGATTTCCTGTACAGACTATTTCTTCTCGAGCCTCGAATGCCAAGACGACACCAGAGAAAGTCTCGACAGAGTCGGAGGAGAAGACGACGAAATCTCTCACCGCAAGTGCAGTAAATCACAAAGTTGACCGAAGAGTTGAAGACGACGAGGAAATTTGATGTCTGAACTAAATGGTCAATGGACATACTGTAGAAACTTTCCAGAATATTGATGACTAATGGCAAGACGTTACACATGAGGAAAACGACCACGACACACAGGAGCATTGTGGCCAAGCCCATTTCTCTCCGCTGAAGCTTTGACAACACTTGCCGCTCACGATTCGCCTTCCGAACCTGAAAAATATCAAAGAAAAAAAAACCAAACAAATCATATATTTTTGAAAACACACGATGCACCGTTAAAAATGATTTTTTGTCCTTCAGAGAATTGTATGCTTTATGAAACACACTGTAGCCAGAGAAGTGAGTTCACACCAATTCAAAATTCAATTATTCAAACGTTATAGTTTTGAGCAAAACCATTTATCTAGACTCTTGAAAAATCCGGTGACCAGGTACCTAGGTAGATAATTTGTCAAAATTTTACAAGCAAGGCAGGGCAGTGGATTAAACTAATTTTATATTTTCAGCAATATTACATTAGTGAATTTTATCCGTCAAATAACATAACAATATTAAAATTTGCAGGTTTCAAAGCCTCATACTTAAGATCAGAACATTTTGTGCTCTTGAAAATCTCCACAATTTGAAGATTTTGCTTTTTGTAAACGCAAATAAGGAAAGTTTTTAAACTTTAAAGGTGGAAATATGTAGAATTTTGTTTCTTAAAAATAAATGTAATTATTAAATTCTGCACGTGTCAAAAACATGCGATTTCAAAAGCCCGAACTTAAAAAAATGTTCTAAATTACATATTATCGTCTGTGAAGAACCAAAATGGCCCATATCCAATTTAAGCTATAATCAAAATGAGCTGTGTCATAAAAACAAAGTAAGAAACAGGTGTAAAATGTTAATTAAGAGTTTTTGAAAAGTGTAAAATGCTCGATTTACATAGTTTTGAACAGCGGCGGATCCAGGATTTTTTTCTGGGGGGGGGCTAATGACCGCCTGGGGGGGGGGCTAACAATGTTAAGCCGCCATATTGAAAATGGCCGCTCTGTATCCCTGCAATGTTAAAAAATCTCCTTCTGGAGGGGGCTAAAGCCCCCTAGCCCCCCCCCCCCCCTCTGGATCCGCGGTTGGTTTTGAAAATTGCATAATGTTGTATTTACATGCTTACAAGGCATATTTCAGTATTTTTGTAGTTAGTGGATATTGTTTTTAGCTAAAAATGGATATGGGTCATTTTAATTCTTCATAGAAAAATATGCTTGAAAACTTTGATGAAACGCAAAAAGGCGCAACCTACTGGAGTAGACATGTTACATTTCTTATTTTTGCGTGAAATTTTGCGTGTCAGGATGTAGCTGGTATTCCATTAAATCTGCAACCAAGATTATGGAACATATGTACTAAATTCTTGAGTCATAATAACAAAAACAAACCTAGTATGTGGCATGTAGCTCCAAAACAGCTCACAAGAGTAAGAAACACAATAAATAGATATCCTACGCATGTACACACGCGGTGATAAAAACACAAACATTGACTACTCGCACCATGCTACTATATGGAGCACTCGCCTCGCTCCCGACTAAATGTAAAAGATAATGTTCTAAGAAATAGGCTGTTCACTACACTATTATTGTTACTTTTGAACAGTGTGTGAGAATCATGTCATAACCGTTGCTTTCTGAGTTCTGGGAATGTGAGAAACTTGAGTAAATAATACTAAATGCTATAATGCGCATGTGACTAATCGGGAATCGGTGCGTCTCTCAGCTCATATTTGCTGCTGTCCTTCCCTTTCGTTTTGTCATTTCCTTTGTCGCTCTCTTTGTGGGCCGAAGGGAAAAAACATATAAACGTAACAATAACAACATAACTTAATACATAATTTACGATTATGATGACGAGATTTTTATTTTTATGGAAACGTACATGTTCAAGGGCCAGCAGCCATACGGAAATGGAACAATGTAAGATTACAAGTAAGGAAGGAAATATATAAATAACCTAGTTAATGCTTATAGTACAGTGTAGACTGTAGGATTTTCGGTAACTGGGAAAATTTCTAGTGGGCTAAATTCTTTGTATTGCCGTGTAAGAGACTAAACTAAATAAGTATGATTTCGATTTCGTATTTTTTACATCAAAATACGCAGTCGAGACGTGCGCTAGTGAAAGTAAAAGAAATATGCACTACAATATGAATACGGTATATCGTCTGTGAAGAGCCAAAATGACCCATATCCATTTGTTGCTAAAAACAATATCCCCTATCTACCAAAATATTGAAACATGTCTTGAAAGCATTTAAATAGAATATTTTGCACTTTTAAAAATATGTAAATAGAACATTTAACACTTTTCAAAAACATGTAAATAGAACTTTTTGCGCTTTTGAAAAACATGTAAAAAGAATATTTTGCACTTTTCAAAAGCATGTAAATAGAACATTTTAAACTTTTCAAAAACTCTTAATTAACATTTTACGCAAGTTTCTCATTTCGTTTTTATGACATAGCTCATTTTGATTCTAGCTTAAATTGGATATGGGCCATTTTGGTTCTTCGCAGACGAATATCTCCTTTCAAAGTGCAAGGATAAAAGAAAACTGTAAATAGTTCAGTACGCGTATGAGAAAGTGCTAAATTTCTTGTTTAGTGCTTAACGAATGTAAATATATCCTGTTTTGTCAACTATCAAAACTATCGTTAAAAATAATTTTAAAGCATTGCTTTTTTAAGAAGTAGCATGCTTTAATTCTTCTACTAAAAGTAAGACATGTTTAACTACCAGTGTCGCAGTAACTGTATCTGTGAGAGGTCCTTTAAACCTTTTTCAAAGCAAACCGTACAGAACTCCGACTAACAAAAGCCCGGTACAAATTATTACAAGCAGTATTTCCTTGAACTTTTAGCTGTTCTAAGGTAACCCTCATCTTGCCAATTTATGACATGCTTTTGTAGTGATAGTAATTGTAAGACAATGTAATCTTACAGAAATAGTTTAAATCTGGGTTGCATATCTTCATTACTAAATTTTGCTATTAAACTAAGACCCTCGTACTGCTTAATTACAAACTACACGGTTTTTCTATTAAATTAACTTTATCTCATCATACTTAATTTTATCTTGCCAGCTGGTCTATCAGTGGAGCTAATGGGCATTAAATATATTTAAATGAGAAATCTTTCGTACTCTTAAAGCCTATAGCAAATACAAGGATTTTGGGCATCTCAAAATATTTAATTTAAATAGGAGGTTTTCGATTTCGATCTTCTTGAATGACGTTGGTTGATAAAAAATTTTAAACCTTCTCAAAATTAAGATGTCATACTTTCTTGAAATTTAGGAAATAAACGATTTTATACCTAATCAAAATGGAATAGTTAAGCGGTTTTGCATTTTCTCGAAATTACGAATTACGACATACGCGGTTTGTCTACCATCTCAAAATGGCGTAATTAAGCGGTTTCGTACCTTTTGTAATAATGTTTTTAATATATATTGTGTACTCTCTCAAAATAAACTTGCAACAACCTTTTGCGCTGTTGCGAAAAGATATTAACTATACAATACACTCATCGGCTTTTGCACTTCCTAAAAATATCGTCAGTGAAGAACCAAAATGACCCATTTCCAATTTAAGCTCTAATCAAAATGAGCTATGTCATAAAAACAAAATGAGAAACATGCGTAAAATTTTAATTATTAGGCGTTTTTGAAAAGTGTAAATGTTTCTATTTTAATGTATTTGAAAATTGTAAAATGTTCTATTTAAATATTTTTGAAAAGTGCAAATTATCCTAGTTAATTGTTTTTTAAATGTGTTAAAAGTTGGTTTTACATGTTTTTGAAAATTCTAGAATGTTGTATTTAAATGTTTTTGAAAATTCCAGAATGTTGTATTTACATATTTTTGAAAAGCAAAAAAAGGTTCTATTTAAATGCTTTTGCGACGAATTTCAATATTTTTGTAGATAGTACATATTGTTTTCATCTAAAAATGGAAATGTTTTTGTTCTTCACAGACGATATGTAAATATCGTTACAGGAGAAAACTATCAAAAAGCGTAAATATAAAGTTAGGGGTTGTTGTTATTGTTATATGTATATCTGGTAAATGTGTTTGCAATATTTTCCTATTTTCCTCTTAAAACTATGACAAGTAAATTCATAATTTGGGATCCCTATGTGCAACCTGCATCTAAATAGGTGATAGCTCCAGCGTATCTAATCAAATTTTATTTTCTTTCGGAAAAATATGCAAGTAGCGTAACAGGGAATGTTCACATAAACTGTCATTACGTGCTAACGTTAGCTCAAGAGGAGGAAGTCAGGAATTCTTGATGTCAGGACAGTGAACAAAGAGACTGCCAAGTGCAATAGAGTTCCGTAGCACGAATATTCAAAGCTTACAGATACAGACTCCGATACCGACACCGGCACCAGCACCGGTACACCATAAAAGGCTCTGTGCCTCTAAAAAAACTGCATCGGGACCCAATACTGATCAATACGAATGTGCACACATAATATACAATCAAATATCTTTCCAATCTCAATTGCCAAGAAGGCGAAGGTACCTAGTTTGAATTTCGAATCAGATAAAATATATATTACATATCTTGTTCCAAATTGGAAACTGGAAGCGAAAGCAAGAAACTCAGAAATAAAGATTTTATATGGGATCCCAAATTGTATTGGACAGTGAAAACCGAAGCAGACACTCGAAACTTTTGTTAATAAATCAAATCAAGTTTTTGGTGAAGGGAGAATCTAGAGATACATACAAACGTTGAGAGTTAAAGTTTGAATTTGAAATATTAGCTATTGTTAAGGGCTTAGTTATCAAAGATCTTCTGGAGCTGATTTCTTGAAATTGAAATACGATATAGTCCAAAGGAGGCTGTTGCTGACTTTTGTAATTTAAAGAGTAAAAGTGCATGGGAGCTGAACTGTGGAACTTGGAACTGCAATGCTGCAGTAGTAGTGCAGTATTATTTCCTTGCCCTTCTTATCTAAATAAAAAATTGAAGATATATTTCTCCTCTCTGTTTCTGTTGTGTTGGGCGGGCAATGCCAAAAAAGATAAATCTCATTCGGAAATTCAAACTTAAAGAAGAACTTTACTTTTGCAATATGTTCTTTTCCAGCGCGTGTGAAGAAGCATACTAATGGCTCGTTAATTCATTAAAACAACATAAATAACATGTACATGCATATGATGATTAATGTGGAAAAACAGTGATAGCAGTAAAAGCAAGACAGTAAGACTAAAGCACGATAGTGCGGCATTTCTAAAACATGAAAAAACCAAGTATTTAATGAAATGTGCCATTGATTTTTTCAAAATATTATACACTATTAACATATCGAAATCAATATCAAGGACTGTCTATGGGTTATTTATAGTTTTTTTTTAACTGGATATACAGATTTAACTTAACTTGAACTTTAGAGCGCAGGATTATTACATGCTATGTAGGTAAGGTATATCGTCTGTTGTCTGTGAAGAACCAAAATGACCCATATCAATTTGTAGCTAAATAAAAAACATACAATATCCACAAAAACATTGAAACATGTCTTGAAAGCATTTAAATAGAATATTTTGCACTTTTCAAAAACATGTAAGTAGAGCATTGAGGACTTTTCAAAAACATGTAAGTATAACATTTTACACTTTTCAAAAGCACGTAAATAGAGCATTTTGACACTTTTCAAAAACATGGAAATAGAACATTTGACACTTTTCAAAAACATGTAAAAAGAAAATTTTACACTTTTCAAAAACTCTTAGTTAACATTTTACGCATGTTTCTCAATTTGTTTTTAGGACATAGCTCATTTTGATTCTAGCTTAAATTGGATATGGGTCATTTTGGTTCTTCACAGACAATATTTTTTTTTGCGAGCCATTTTGTCTTGTTCGACGGTGGCATAGGCAATAAAAGTACCTACCTACTATACCTCTACATACAATATGTACCAATCTATTATCCACACAATGCACTGTGGCCTTTCCTATCTTTCTATTTTCAATGCAGCTATAACAATGCCGATGAAATATTGAAATTCTAAATTCGCCTTTCAATTCCATTCAAAACTCCTAGCATTCCGCCGTCGTCGTCACAGTACCGATCGAAGTATGCTATGAAATGGAATGGGATGTTCCATGTTCCTGCAATAGTGGATCGGACAGCAGAATACATTAGCCTGCAGCACATCACTGTAGTGTAGTAGTTCCAGTGCACAAACAACAATGGCCCAAGTACAGAATAATATAAAAATAACTTTTTACTTCTTAGAATTCCTATTCATTGCAAGCGCACACCTACGCCTATAAAAAGCATCTGACGATCGTGAGCTAGTCAAATGGTATGTAGGTAGGTAGGTAGTTACTAACAATACAACTTGGTTCCAAAATGCAATGCAGAAATAATATTAAAATAATCTAAATTCTGGAGAACTTTGAAATAACCTAGAAAAGAAGCTACGAATCGTATGATGAGTACAAAAGACGAAGACTAGAAAAGAAACTCGAGTTACCAATTTTCAATATTGATGTTGCGCTATGAGCAGAACAAAAAATACTGGGAAGTCCCTACAAATAGAATATGAAGCTGCACTGTTTAGATGATGAGCTTTTAGCTAGCTCAATTCAGCATCTATTGAAATGGTTATGTCCGTCGGTCTGTCGCGCTAGATTTCAACGGTCGTAACGATGAACTAATTAAGTATTAAGTTCAAAATATTTTTTTACAATATACACTTCCACTGGCGAACTAAATAATCATGCTTGTATTAAATACCGTATTTCAATTTTAGAAAAAAATACGGACGGCTTGTTCATGTAGTAAAGTACACAATGCGCTGTCAAGTATTTTAAGCTTAGGATTATTACATCGGTTTTTGAAAAAGAAACTCTTTAAAAATCGCTTGGGACGAATTTCTTTCTCCCGAAACGATTTTGATACTGTAGTAAACATTATAAATAGAGTAAATAGGAATTGGGAAAATTGTAGTGAATAGTGAGGAGAGTGGAGTGAATGGTACAGCACAGTTATAGCGTAGGAGTGAGATGCTTGGCTGACTGGTCCAGGTTTTGCCGTCCACGACAATGTATAAGGAATCAATATGCGCGTAGACTATAGGACTGAAGCCAGTGCCGCCGTCATTGCAATTAAAGATAGCCGTATACGACGGCATGTAAAATTATAATAATTAATATTAAATTAACAACTCACACTAATGGCACACTTAATGTACCATTAGGTAAAGTGAGAAAAGGCGCTCATGGCCATATGTCGTGACGATGCCCCGGGGACACCACCCGGGCACATTAACTAGGATAAGTGCATAAGCCGTTTGCACCGGGTAGCGGAGCTATGCATAAGGCAAGGCTTAAAAACATGACTCGGGGCTATGACGTTGCACAGCCCGACTGTTCGACTAGCCCTGAGTTCGCACAGATCATCACTTATTGTGAGAAGCTGACGGACTCCACCTTTACTACTACTTCATCTGGAGCGTGCTGGAGATTGGACTGGTGACTGTGGGACGTGCTTTGGAGCCTAACGGGATCATCGCGTCGCTACGACCCCGCCCTCCAAAACCGAAGAAGGAGTAGCTACGACCCCTCCCACCCTATATACTTGAAGTTAGACTCGAAGAATCCCTCCTACTTGCTCTCTACTTCTGGATCCTGGAACTGAATTGAGTGTTGGTAAAGTAACCTCTTCATCCTCTGGTGAGCTAAATTATCCCTACCCTTATTTACATTGACTCCAACTATCCCTTTTGACTCTTAGGCCCGACTTGAGAGTTATCTTCCAGCCTCTATATCTTTAATATAGAGTGGCTATTTATTCTTTGCCTCTGGATCTTTGATCGCAGAGCCCTGCCTTAAAGACGGACCCGCAGAGCACTAGACTCTTCGGTAATCCCTCTCACGTACATATTTCATCCAACGGACTCACAGAGCACGACTCTTTGAACCCCATCTAGGCTACGGTTTGGGACAGAGCCCTCGACTCTTACCAAACCACATCGAATTAGTAATACTTATCCTTTAAAGCTAGTATTTCAGTCTGTGCTTTATATTAGAGAATGCGTACATTTTACTGTATATAGTTTAGGTGTTTGAGCGCGTAGGGATTTCTGCGGTACCGATTCACTCTGAGGGCTACGTTATTCTTTATTCTTTGCGGGTATTAAAGATCAGATGTAATTCTGGGGTTTTACTTATATCTCTAAACATTATTGTATGATTCATGTTATTATTTGGACAGAGCCTTACTGTATTAATAAACTGACTACGTTGTTTTCAATTCTTACATTAACTATATTATTCATTTATCTGGCACCAATATATTTATTCTATTGTGGGAATCAACCTAGACAAAGCCAACCACGTCACGCCTAAACCTATAAGCCAGTATAGATTTAGCCGTTACAAAGCTCAACCGGGATAAAGACTTGTGCCTTTTACTTGTATACATTTTTGTATATTTTGAATATCACAGATAGTGCTAGCCATGTCACGAGGGAATCGGTCAGCGCAAAAACACAGAAGAGCTAAAGTTTTAAGTGATGTAGGAGTTCAAACGCTTACTTTTAATGAATTGAAACCTCAGCCAAAGGTTTGTGAGTGTACAGATGTCACTGTTTTAACGGCGCGTATTATTGATTTAGAAGCTAGAGTTGCGGTTCTTGAAGACAGGGTTTGCGCTCGGACAGAGAAAAAACAGACAGTTATTGGAGTAGACGGAGGCGGTAGGGACTTTTCGCGTATTCTAGACGTGCCTAGCAGCCGCCATTTTAAAAATGATAGTCATTGGTGGGATGGCCTGACTAGGCAAAATAGTAGTGTAAGGTATAGAGCAGCCTTAAGTTATCCAGAAGATAGTGACAGTGGTGAAAGCTTAGCAAGTGGTCATGTTAATACGTGTAGAGAGATGTTGCTCAGTTGCCATGTTTCAAAATAAATAAATTATGGATACTGTAAATAGAAAGGGTGCGAAGTTTGTCAGTAGTTAGTGAACAACATATTTAATTAGATTATAAGTGTTTGTCTGACACTGCAGCTGGGATTAATTGGTAACGCGGATATTATCTTGGAGCTTGCTTCAACTTACAGCAAAGTAAACGTCAGTCTGGCCTAGCGGTATCGAAAAATTATGTTACTGTTTATATTAGTTGTATACTTAGTTTTGTAAAAGAATATTCTGTATATATTATTGCGTTTACGTATAATGTTAGCGCTCAAGTAGTTTGGCGTATTATAAAAATCAGTGACTTTGTGGTTTTACATTTCTATGGGTGCGCGGGACTTTGTATGTTTGTTTGGTTGTTTTTGGGAATAGCAATTTCAAGTTCTATTAGAGTTGATAGTTTTAAGACAGTTGGAGTATTAGCTTGTTAGATTAGTTAACGACGTAGTAGATACTTATCCTTTCCTTTTCCTGTTGGGCAGGAGGATACTAGTGTGCACGGAGGTGTTAACTAAGCTATGAACGCCTGTGGTAATTCAGCAGGGTGCGATAGTGAACGTCAGTCTTCATGTACACCGCCTCTGGTTGCTACCCATGGAAACGTTACCCTTCTTTTCTTCAAGTGTGCACCTAGTTACGCGTTATCTTCGGTTCCCATGTAACGAATCGTAGTTCTCTGGTCAATTTACGTTTAGATATTAATGATTGCAATTGAAGGCCTTCGAGATAAGTGCTGTACTTCAGATTCGGGGACGGCTGACACACAACTGTTTCATTCAAAAAATAAATAGTGTTGATTACCTCCTGACCTGAGTTTACCTTTAGAAACCGTGCGTGTTAGTAATTTTAATCGTAAAGAAAATAGCACGTTCTTCGAAATTATAATCAACACGGGTAACAGCAGCTCCACTATTTTTAATTCCTTTTTAGTGCTAGTTATTTAAATACAAGCTTTTCTTTAATAATTGTCTGATGAACTGCGCCTCTATAATGTTATTTGAAATTGTATTATAGCATTGGCTGCACTGGTCTTTTCAGGAAAGGTTTATGTTTTAAATAATTGTAAAACAAAGCTGCACAGTCACTGAGTCTAATTTAATACTGCTCCATCTAATAAATTCATTTAGTGATTTTTAGTTTGTTTGTTTATTTGCTAATTCAGTACTAATCTTTCGGGTTTTGGTTTCTTTGGGCCCTATGGATGTGTACAATTACCAGCAACAAGGTTGGATTGACATTTAATCTTATTGTTTGCTAACCTTTACGCTAATTATTGCAAAACTAAAAAAAGTTAACGGGTCCCAGCATCAATCAGACTTCAATATCCGGTTTTAGGTAGATAAGATAGGTAAAAAATAATATTCATTACGCAACTATCGATGATTTACAAAGTTAGAAATACTCAGTGATTTTAGGGTGTTAAAGTTAATGAAGGAAATATAGGATTTGAGTTGAAAAAAGCAAGTTGTAGTACAGTGACATCTAGACGCGCAAAAGCATATATATAATATTTACAGCTTATCAAATTATTGCTTATATTACTTTTATGTATGTTGTTAGTGAGGTGACGTAAAGTGCAGTGGAGAAACCTGTTTACTGTTCTGGATTTTTATATGTTCCTTGGACATTTTTGAACTTGACCCAGCCTATTACAAATTCCAACCCGCCCCTCAAGCTGTTCCTGTCTTTCATTTAGTCCCCCCTTGTACTCAACAATGTTTCCATCTCATCTCAATATTCCAGAAAACTTGAAGACAAGACAAACTTTAAATATATATTTCAAACACTAATGTAATACACTATTGTTAATCACAAACAGAAACATTTCTATTACTTAAATATTAGGCTAATACTTATTATTTCATGAACTTGTAAAAACCCTCTTAAATTATGAAAGATTTTCTTACAAACCTCTTTGGTGGGGGGCTATTGTAGTAAACATTATAAATAGAGTAAATAGGAATTGGGAAAATTGTAGTGAATAGTGAGGAGAGTGGAGTGAATGGTACAGCACAGTTATAGCGTAGGAGTGAGATGCTTGGCTGACTGGTCCAGGTTTTGCCGTCCACGACAATGTATAAGGAATCAATATGCGCGTAGACTATAGGACTGAAGCCAGTGCCGCCGTCATTGCAATTAAAGATAGCCGTATACGACGGCATGTAAAATTATAATAATTAATATTAAATTAACAACTCACACTAATGGCACACTTAATGTACCATTAGGTAAAGTGAGAAAAGGCGCTCATGGCCATATGTCGTGACGATGCCCCGGGGACACCACCCGGGCACATTAACTAGGATAAGTGCATAAGCCGTTTGCACCGGGTAGCGGAGCTATGCATAAGGCAAGGCTTAAAAACATGACTCGGGGCTATGACGTTGCACAGCCCGACTGTTCGACTAGCCCTGAGTTCGCACAGATCATCACTTATTGTGAGAAGCTGACGGACTCCACCTTTACTACTACTTCATCTGGAGCGTGCTGGAGATTGGACTGGTGACTGTGGGACGTGCTTTGGAGCCTAACGGGATCATCGCGTCGCTACGACCCCGCCCTCCAAAACCGAAGAAGGAGTAGCTACGACCCCTCCCACCCTATATACTTGAAGTTAGACTCGAAGAATCCCTCCTACTTGCTCTCTACTTCTGGATCCTGGAACTGAATTGAGTGTTGGTAAAGTAACCTCTTCATCCTCTGGTGAGCTAAATTATCCCTACCCTTATTTACATTGACTCCAACTATCCCTTTTGACTCTTAGGCCCGACTTGAGAGTTATCTTCCAGCCTCTATATCTTTAATATAGAGTGGCTATTTATTCTTTGCCTCTGGATCTTTGATCGCAGAGCCCTGCCTTAAAGACGGACCCGCAGAGCACTAGACTCTTCGGTAATCCCTCTCACGTACATATTTCATCCAACGGACTCACAGAGCACGACTCTTTGAACCCCATCTAGGCTACGGTTTGGGACAGAGCCCTCGACTCTTACCAAACCACATCGAATTAGTAATACTTATCCTTTAAAGCTAGTATTTCAGTCTGTGCTTTATATTAGAGAATGCGTACATTTTACTGTATATAGTTTAGGTGTTTGAGCGCGTAGGGATTTCTGCGGTACCGATTCACTCTGAGGGCTACGTTATTCTTTATTCTTTGCGGGTATTAAAGATCAGATGTAATTCTGGGGTTTTACTTATATCTCTAAACATTATTGTATGATTCATGTTATTATTTGGACAGAGCCTTACTGTATTAATAAACTGACTACGTTGTTTTCAATTCTTACATTAACTATATTATTCATTTATCTGGCACCAATATATTTATTCTATTGTGGGAATCAACCTAGACAAAGCCAACCACGTCACGCCTAAACCTATAAGCCAGTATAGATTTAGCCGTTACAATACATAGTACCTGTCCTGACCCCGATCCTGTCCTCTCCCCCGCTCCCTCCCCTAACACAAACATTCTATCTCCTTGTATAGGTTGTAGACTTGGTGTATCTCTATTTCTACGAAGTGTTGTTCAGTCTCTTGTTTGAGTCTTGATCGAGTACTGCTGTCTGCTCTTCTATGGCTCCAAATATCTGCTCTCTTTCCCCACCTTTGTCTACCTACCGTCGTAGTCTACAATAAACTATACAGATCAGCTCAAAAACTGAAGTCTCGAAGCAATTGGAACATAAAACGTGAAGGTGATACAGGCGTACACAGGAGTGTGCAAAATAGATGCTACATGGCTCTCTCTAATGTGATGTAAAATGTACATTGCAAACATCTGGAGTCGGAGTCTGAAACGTGAAGTGTGAAGTGGAGACATTTACAGCGGGATTTGTATTTAAAATTGGAATGGAATCTCTTTTACTCAAACTCTCCCAAACACACGCACACACAATCCAAATCCAGCATCCAGCACCAGCAGAATCAAAGTTTTCAATTCACTATACAAAATGTTGCGACTATCCCATTATATACGGGCACACCTATATACAACTATATATAATTATATGTAGAATGTAAAAAATAAGCACCTACCTACCTACCTACATGTATCCAGTTCCTCGCTCCCTTTCCCAAGTGATTCCGTTTACAGGAAAGTAGTCGTAAGGTACAATAAGATTAATGGTCTATAAAAATGCGATAAAACTTTCATCTGCCAAATTTTACGGCGAAACTCCTCTCTCTCTCTCACTCTCTCTCTCTCTCTCTGTCTCTCCCAGTCCACGTTTTTCTTTCATACAAAATTCGAATTTGAAACGTGAATTCGTGACCGTCGCTTCCCTTCCAATTCCAATAGTGTACACAACAGGCAAAAATATGTGCTAACAATGGAAAGAGAGGAACATAAGATAATAATAACGACAACGTCGAGCGGGAGCGGGAACGGGATCGGCAACACTAAAGCTTGACAGTAGTGACAGTACAGCTATTTATGTACCCAAAAAAAAATTTGTTTTTTTAAAAAGACAGCCATACCTTCAAAGAATATGCAAATTTTATGTAAATCCACTGTTCATCTCACTATTGTAGTACTCTATTCAACGCTCCAAGAAACAGGGTAGAAATACACACAAAAAATGTGAGCATAAAGCAAAAGAATAATAACTTTTTCAATTTTGTTCATGTGACTCCCTATAAACTTTTGTAACAACTCACTAAATGTTTAAATTTAAATTCGAATTTGAATTTGTCTCTTACAGACATAGGTAATAGGAATGAAGTGTGCTGGCGTGGACGGCTCGGTTTCGGTTTCAGTGTCTCCACAGTATATGCTAATATCTTGAGTGTGGCGGTGGCGAATGTCGAGGGATATAATATGACTTGATTTATTAATTTATTAAAATGCATGCAGTTTTTGTTCAAAATCCAAGATGTAAATTCATAGCTCATAGGTATGCAGTACATACCACCAGACCCATGCTATTCTAATGACATGACAGGCAAGCACAGCTTCTACCTCTACCTATATACCCACTTTAACTATCTCTCTTGACTCTGATCTCCCCGCCCGACAAGACTGAGACAGCTTTGTCTACTGTAGATCGACATGGAAAGTGCATGAAGCCTATTGGTACATTGAGGTATGCCTGTTTCTGTTTGACACTCTGAATAAAATCCGGTCGGATCCCTGGAAAACCTTCCATAATAAAATATTTGTTGATCTTCCGGAAATCAATACCTTTACTATACCCACTCTATGCCAACACATTGACAGTAATTTTTTACTTAACAAGAAAAACTGCATAAACAAATACACTTAAAAATTCAACAACGGTAAATAAGCGGCATGGCAGTAGGAATTTTAAAATATCCGACCTACAGACATCTTATGGGTCTCTCCCGGGTCTCGGGAGTGAGCTGTTTGTACACTTTGTTTATTCAATGCGTTACGGTTTAAATTTTTACATGATTTCCCAGTAGGAGTCTCAACACTAGAGTTGGACCAACTGAGGTGGATTAAGATTTACTTTGGGAGCTATGTACCGTATCGTACTTTTACTTTTGTACCGTACCGTACCGTAACCATATAGGGTTTGCATAATTGTGCATTATTAATACTATAGTTTGTTGTCTTCCTTGAGGCGTGTGGTATATTTACACACTATGAATGAGCGGCTCTTGATTTTAAAATATTGACAGGTTTAAATAAGGAAACTCACCTGTCTGTAAATGGCGAGGTTGAATGCGACGAGACCGGTGAAAGGTACCAAGTACATGACGACCAAGTAAGCCCAGTTAATGTAGATTTTAATGTAGAGCGCATTCGCTCTCATGGGTGACATGTAATTCTCGTAGACAGTCATGTTGAGTGTGAGATTGAAGCCCTTCACTGTCCTCACCTCCCACCATCTCGGTAGATTGTACGTAATGGCGAAGAAAAGGACCGACATGACGCAGTAGCGTGCTCGACGCCAAGTACACAATGATCGAGCTCTGAGAGGGTGACAAACGGCGACGTAGCGCTCGAGCGTCACTGCCAAAGTGAGGTAGACTGAAGCTGTTTGAGCTGAAATCATTCAATAACAGACATACCCACAATTAGTATTATTATTATTATCACATTTATGAGATGAGCACGATGACGACTGGAAAAGCAGGAAAATGAAAAATAAAAAAATTACTACAATGAAAAATGTGTGTGTAGGTTGGTGGTGCAAATTGTTTTTTTTCAAAATTCTACACACATACACAATTTATCAAGAGAATTTATCAAGAATCAAAAGGACTATAGTACAGTCAATGCTCCTGAGGAGAAAAATGGAAATGTCAAAGTCGATTGTTGATTGTCGAGTGTGAATGTAAGCGAATGTAATACAAAATGGTGACAGGCCAATACGTGTAAATAAGGGTGTGAGCCTTTGGAAAGGACTATTGTTGTCTACTTTTCCATTTCAATTTCGATTTAAACTTAGACGTTCGGAGATGCTATCATCAAATCAAGGCAAGGAAGAAGAGTGGCCCCGGAGGAAGTACGACTATTAATATTTGCCTACTTTTCATTTCATGGCTGCAGTGCATTAGTTATATAGAGTTAGGGTTGGGGTAGGTTTGAGTCTTTCTATGTTTTTCTTCCTTATATCAGCACACTAACTCACTAACGTATGAGCACAGATATGGGACTAAAGTTCGATGCTCGATGCTTTACATTGAGACGAGAGACTTTTTCAAGCCAACAACTGCATTTCCCGTCCCCCGGCCGTCTCAAGGCGAGCAAGGCATGATCATGTCATGTCATCACCACACCATGCCCATGATACATGATACATGTGTGTGCAAAGTTGGAAAATAAAGGAAGCTCTTGAAGTCTTGACTACTTGACTAAATGTCGACAGTAGTGGAAGAGATCGATTTTGGCAAAGAATGTTGTTTAGACTCCAAAGTAAAAGTAAATGGGATCCGCTCCTGTCCCTGTCTCCTCTTGTGTGTGAAGAAAGTCAGGAATAAATCAAGGCATTGTGATATTCTTTTTCAACGAGCTCACTAAGTAAAACACAATTTTATTGGAGTGGAACCGGAAATGAGAGAAAATTTGTATTTCTGTTTGAGTTTGAGTTTGATTTAAATCCATGCTAAAACGAGAGCCGACAAAGGACTACGGTAACCGTAACTATGAAGACGAAGGACACGGACGTAGAGGAGACGTCGACATGGGATAGCTTTCTACATATCGTGAAGCTTCAATTAGGTCCCAGGAGGAACTACTGCAAACTCGAGGTCAAATAAGCAAATTGGAACATAATTGAGACCCCTCAATTTATGTCAATTCTTAGATCTCGGAATTATGAAGACTCAGGAAATTTGGAACATTCGAAGAAACAGTACCAGTCATAATATGCAATGATTTGAATAATAAAATTTATACTAATTCTTATTTTACAAAACTTATTGCTTTAGTATAATTCATTTCTTCAATATCAGTTTAAATTATACTTAAATATTAAAACTTCAAAATGCCATTTTGCATATTTTAAAATTCCGTTAAATTTAGCATTTACTTAACCATAAGCGTAATCATAATCTGCGTTGAAGAAAAAAGAAAATAATACAAATAAAATACTTGGCCAAAATTAATATATGTATCTATATAAAAGTTTTCGAAAAGGAGGTTTTTTTAATTCTTTATAGCACAAATCTATTTAGACTTTCAAGAGGGTGATTTTGCACTGGTGATTGTTACAGATCTTTTAATTGTTTAAAAAAAACTGTAGGTACGGTACGTGAGAATGGCTTGTTTTCGCTGTAACAAAGTCACGAGATCACAGTGGTTAAAATGGCTGGTATTTTGCCTTGAACGATGATACTCTCATAAAGTGAATTTCACATGACGTTATTAATTTTAAATAGGCAAATAAGATATTCACGAGATCGAAATTGAAGATCCCCTGATATTGCTTTGCCCTGGCCCTGGCTTTTGAGCTGAGTGCAAATTCAAATTCAAGTGAGTCCTGACTGAGAGTGCACTCAAAAGTTGCAGGAAAAGCGGATGACAAAAATGGGAGAGAGATGTGAATGTACACATTTTTAGGGAAGAGAGAAGGGAAGTAAAGCTGCCATAAATAACGATTTTTCAGCGCCGGAATCAGTAATTTGCTTTAGCTTTTTGGGAAATAATTTAGCTGGAGGAGAAACGCCGCTATTTTCTATTTACATGTAAAATACATGACGGTATATTATAATTTTTATATTTATACTTATACTCGAATAAATGATCAGCCTCCAAAATGGAAAGTGGAAACGGGAAGACATGAAATATTACCAACTACCGACAAACTCGGTAACCTCAGGCTTAGTGACATTAAATTCCTGTTGTTAATGTTGCTATTATTACTTTTACTATATACTTTTAAAATGCCCGTTCTCTCCTGATATATCGTAGTTTAATAATCATATAATTATATCTACGGGTACAAAATGCTACGAAAAAGTAATACTGGGCATAAACAATCTTCACGTTGTAAAAATTCCAAGCTCCAGGAAGTCTCATGACATAAGTGAAGAGTGCAGTACAAGCACCGGGGTGCGGATGAGGTATATTCAAGGGGATCGTTTACTTGTACCAGAAATAATATAGCGTGTCATGTCAGTGTCATTTGTATCGATTCGATCAGGTAATAATTTAAACTTGGGTGTAGTATGTATTCACAAAATCATTTCACCAATTTGACGTCATAAATAACTTGCACTTATGCAAGTAAACATCCGGAAGCTTCAATCTTAATGTTTCCCCTGGAATTTAAAAAGTTTTGTGAAAATAAATTTTCGGGGCGTCAGTTTGTTACTAGTTGTCGTGTAGTAACTCGAGCCAGGGCCGGACGAAGAAATTGTTTTTAGGTTGCAATTTGTTTCCATACAAAAACCACCATTTAGATTTTATTGATGGTTTTCTTTGGTAAAGCAAAATGTTGTATTTACATGTTTTAGAAAAATCAAAAATGTTCGTTTTACTTGATTCAGAAGAATGCAAAATTTATTTACATGTTTTGAGAAAAGTGGAAAAATTTTTATTTCCATGTTTCAGAAAAGTGCAAAATGTTCTTTTTACTTGATTCATAAAAGTGCAAAATGTTCTTTATACTTGATTCAGAAAAGTGCAAAATGTTCTATTTATATGTTTTGAGAACAGTGAAAAATGTTTTATTTGCATGTTTTTGAAATGTACAAAAAATTTTATTTGCATGTTTTTGAAATGTCAAAATATTATTTTTACATATTTTTTAAAAGTGCAAAATGCTCCATTTAGGTACATGTTTTTTGAAAATCCAAGCAGCGGGGGCTGCCTGAGCTGGTCGCATTATCTGGCCCTGACTCGAGCGATTTTTAAATAGTGCCAATACTCGCACCAATTTTTCACTTGTGTAATGTATCGTGTTTAAAATATGGTTTTAAAGACGTCGTAGAAGCTCTTTGTAATTTGCGTCGAGTTGTGTACCGCTCTTTAAAATTGGAAAAATATAAATGTATTTAAAAACGTTGATAAATTATTTAAAAAAACGTTGTCATCAATTACCTGATACGCTTATAGGATACAAATAAGGGACCCAGAGGGGATGGTAGACATGTCTGTAGGTGATGAGGGTGCCCATGAAAGCAGACAGGGAGCACAAGCCGAAGATGAGAGTTGAGGTGAATACAAGTAGGGAGTCACAGAATGCGAGTCCAAGGAGGAGACAGGTGACAGATGACCTCATCTGTGGTCGAGAGAGAACAATGGCACTCAAGATATTCCCGATGATTCCAAGGATGGCCACTATTGTGATTCCGAATCCATTCACAATGAACTCATAGAGAAGATATTTTTGAGAGGGAAGGATGGCGGTCGTTGTGCAATTCAGAATGTCAGCTGTTGTGAAATTGTAATTACTAAAATTACTATTTCCTGGACTTGTTGTTAGGTTCGTACAGAGGGAATTGTAGGTCCCAGCTCCGATTGTGCCATTCAAAATACCCATGGCAAGAGTGTCGTTCTCGCCGAGGAAGAAATTATCAAAGGATATTGTTGGGATTGATGACATGGCCGTTGCCGTTTTGTTTGGATATATCAGTCTTTCTGCCGCGTCATTCATGACTGCTTATTGGCTCCTTCTGTCCGTTTTATTTTAGCAAATTATTATGAAACTACGAAACTACAAAATTTTATCAATTTACGAAACTATTATTGTTATGAGAGGGGGGGATTTAGTTCAAAGTCTTCAAACTTCTTGAGATCATATCAGCTGGAACTTCCTTCTTCGAATCGATAGTTTAGTTCCACCTGAAAACAACAAAATGAATCAAAAATTATAGTATACGTTAGGCTTACTAATATTATTCTTGCTATTTTATAAACCGTTTAATTCCGCTCTTTTTTTACATTCACATTTCCCAACTTGCTTTGCTTTTCAAAGTCAAAAATACGCCTTAGTACATACATACATACATTCTATTTCTAATATTTTCAAACAAACAGAATTTTTAAAAATTCAAAATTGTCTACACAGCTTTGAATTATTGACTGTTAATGTAATAAAGTAATAATAATTTGTTTCCTTTGCTTTGCTTTGATATGCCATTGTTTTTGTCTCTGAAAAGTTTGTTGTTTATAGAAGGACGCGTCAACCTCCTCCGGCCCACATTCAAATTCACAACCCATAATAGACGCCCACACGGATTGAAGGGATTTAATTGTAAATTGTAGCCGTGTTCAGAATGAGCAAAAGAAACTAAGAAACCACGACGCGACAGGTCGGCTTCCGCAATGTTGCAAGGAAATAGAAAGCAATAAATATAAACTAAACTCAGAAAATCAAAATAGCAAAAAGTACCATTCTTTACAATTCACAAAATTCACAATACATTTCATATCCTTTTTTCCCTCTATAAGATACAAATAAATGTTGCCGACGATGACGATGAAGGCGGAAGGGGAACCATGTTGAAGTTGAAAATGAGAAGCTCTACAGATTTTCCTATTAGCTCATGTCTTTGAGTTTCCGAGTAGTGAGCGTCTTATTGTTAGCCGCATATTAAATTTTACATTCTATACTGTGATAGTCGAGAGTTCTAGAGTCACAAAGAACTCATAGTTGCAGGAATTACGGATATTCATCTGGATGTTAACGACACAATAAGTAACAAAGTAACTGTCTCAAATGTTATGCTGTACAGTCATATAAATTGTATGCATTCATCCGTAGCAGTAGAATTGAGGAGACAGCGAAACCCGACTTTGCATAGCATTTAAAATGTAATGCATACACAGGTACCTACCTACCTATACATATTAAAATCCCTGATGTACTTTGCACTGTAGAGTGTATAGAGTAGAAATGAAAAGGCTTTGAACTGCGGTGCTGGTGTACTGTATTATCAAGCCACTTTTGCAGTATATTGATACTTTTTAATAGTAGTCTAAAAGTTTAAAAATTTATATTGATGGGGAATCAGATGAAAACAGAAAACTAGCTACACGCAAATAGTGTGGCGGCAAATAGTAAAAAAATTCAATATTTTTGAAAATTTTCTAGTATCAAAATTTCGATATAAATACATACTAGCGATAAATAAGTGTGGACTCTCTTTCCAAGGGAAATGAAAAACGTTTAGCGGGGACAGAGAGTCGATGGGAGACAAGTGGTGGTGATGGTGAGTGAGGTAGCTGCTGACTTACTACATATTAGGGCATGAGAATGGATGGGGGATGTAGGGAAATGAAAATGTTGGAGACTGTAGACAGTCAAGTTTCTTATTCCCTCTCCTTCCTTCCGTCTTTTAGCTTTAGCTACTGTAGACCGGGAGGCTATTAAACCGCGGGAATAGAAACCGAAATTAAATTAAATCAAAGGAAGAAAGCAAATGAAGTTGGTTCGATTCCATAATGTGACCCTGATGTGGTATAGTCACTCAAGCTATAAAGCTATATTAATGACACGCAAGAAAGATTAAAGAGTTGTGTCGACTACTAGTATACATAATTATAACAGGGTAACGTTGGTATATTAGAGTGCATGTGCAAATACAGCTAATTGTATCAGCACCTCGAAAGGGTAAAACAAGCTATCTATATTTTTCCATAATCTAATAATTATTATAAGTTAATTGCTTAAAACAACTTCTCCCATGTTATAGTTCAATGTCATCGAAATTCGAAACTGTAAACAAAATGGCGTAAAGCATCATTAGACGATCGTTCAAGTTTACTACGTCATGATAACTTTTGAAAAGCAAAATCAAGAAGTTTAACAAATTTTAAAAAATCGTTTTGTTAAAGTAAAACAGCTCAATTTCTACCACACACATAGAATTTCAACACAACTACCACCAAGCTGCTTCTGCTAAAGCCCTGCAAACTTATCAACTTTGACCCAGATATACTAACCTACGTTTAACATATTCTCCACTCTTACACAGCAATATGAACAATTACAGTTCATAATATTCAGAATATCTACACAGACCTCTATATCCGCTCCGGCACAGCTTCCCTCGTATCGTACTAGACTTAAAGGCTCATTCATACTTTAAATTCCGAGGACGAAAATCGTTGGGCTGAGTTACATGCGAAAAAGAACATTGAGCCACGTGCCGTCCAACCGTCCAAACGATGGAGAGGAGAAATGGAGTCTTCTTGCACAAGTCTCATATGGTACAACTATATAGTTATGTATGCGCATATAGATATAGAGATAGGAAAGGAGAAGGCTTCCGCACTTTCAGTCTCCAAGACATCGAAACCAAAAGTAAGGAAATGAATAGGTCATCCAAAGACTACTAATGAATGACTCAAAGAGTATATAGTAGTAAGTGAATGAATGCAATGACCGTGGAAGTGGCAGTGGCAGTGGCAAGTGACAACCGAACCGCTACAGTTACATGTCATGCTGTGGGCTGTGGCCATACATATACGTAACATAGGGTATGACTTTTTTTTGTGGATAAGGCTTGATCTTCTGGAACCACAGCTGGAGCGCTGGGTGGAAAAAAATATATAGACTAGGCGGAGACGTGCTGAAGCCTATACAAAGACTATACCGAGTGGAGTTTTCCTACTAGATTTATTTCAAGGTAAATGATAAACTCAAGGCTCTCCTCTCAAGACTATTTAATTGACTATTTCTTTAGATTACTATCTCATGCTTTTAACACTTCACTTTTAAAACATATTTTTCATTTCTTCCCACTACTATTTCTATTTTATTACATTCTCCTAAATTAGCAAAAAGGAAAGCTGCATAATCGAAATAGTACATCCAAAGTTGTTATGTTCACTTCCCGCATGTAATTAATGTAGTTTTTATACATAGTACACTTATCGTTAGTACTCACTTCTTCAAAGTAAAAGCCAAACAAAAAGTCAAGCATCTCTGGAAAATTTCAGATTACCAATAATTTATTACTTTGTCTTTTTGTCTAAGTAGTTGTAAGGGCAAAAAGGCAAAAAATGTTATCTATTTTTTTGAAATAGCAGACGTGAGACTTTATGATTATTAAAATTCGTAATTATTGTTGAATTCCTTTGTTATTAGAAAAGCGCTCTTTTAAAAATTGTCTGTAAATTAATAAAAGTAATAAAAAGGTATCAAGAATCAAGATAAGAGGTTTCGAAGTTCTCAAAAGAAAATGTAGAAATCATGTTTTGGTTCTGGGTTGAGATGGGTTCTGAACACGGGATGCCTAATGAGTCAAAGACGCTTAATTCCTTTGACTCATTTACTAGCTCTTTCAGCCGACCCTTTTTGTCCGTGGCTTTCTTACATTTTTATTACAATTAGTATTAATTCATTGATTCTCAATGAAATTAGTAAACATGGAACTCGTCAGTTTAATTCCATGAGATGGTTTTTCGTAGAATAGGGCGTCGCTTAATACCATAATTATAGTCTAATTATAGCTCCAGTAGACTGATATAATGCAGGTAGAGGTAGATGTGCGTGTACACTTCCGTCTTTTTGTACTTACACGTTTCTTGCCTGAAATCATCTCTTGTCGTGTTGCTCTTCCTGTGGCTTCAACATGGCAAAAGACAAAGGTTACCCAGGTACGTACAGTAATAGTGGTAATAGGAAACGACAATCTAATTTTCGCTCATTCTGTATGTAACAAAGCATTATGTTTGTTTGTTCCGCACAAGAGCATCCACCTTAGACATTGACACTCATGACACTCATGCTTAGAGACGTGGAGCGCATGAAACACATTTTGATCTCTAACAATAAATAGATAAGGGGGATGGAAGCGCTACAAAAAAAAGACCGACAGATCAAAGAACGGAGTTTCTTGGAGAAAACGAATTGTGGCCAGGCATGTGATGTGACTGTGAAGCTGAATTTGTCTGTCGTATCATGTCTGCGAGTGGGATACACAACACTAATACAGATCACATTTAGGGTAAAATGATCTCTGGAATTGATCTAGATACAAAAAGAAAGATAATTCCGATGCCAACAAGATATATTGACGTTGAGGATGAAATAACAGATGGACCATAAGTTACATTATATTTAGTGCATTGTGTCCTTTCACATAAAAATAAAATTCTTTAAACAGCACGTATAGCGTATATCTCATGGGGTAGTTATTTTAATTACACATTTTAGGAAAACTTTATATTTTCTAAGTCTAGGATTTTCAAAAAGGTAAAATGCCAAAATTACATGCTTTAGAATTGAATAAAATATCTGTATTATTTACAACGTAGGGAGGGAGTGGGTAGTGGTGACCGCTGTCCTAATGGTTACCACCGCCTGCATATTTGAAACGAGCCAATTAAGGATGTATTTTTGTTTGTAAAGTTTGACTTTCAATCTTGTGTATTAATTGAGTAATTTTGAGTTTTAAAAGTTTCCAACTTATAGGAATTTAATTCGCCGGCCACCATTATGGGACTGGCAACCATTACCTCTCCCTATTCTATTTTTCTGAAATTGCAAAATTTCTGTAGTATCATAAAATTTCTAGTTCACATTACCCAATTTTGAAAGTGGCAAGAAGCACATAACTTTTCTAAAAACTTTTAATTTTTAGTACGGAAAGGAAACTACTCTAAAGTATAATTGTCTATTATACACGTAAATACTCCGCAATTTTTCAGATTACAAATGAGCAAATCCAATCATCATATATGTAATAGTATTTACAGGTATTGATTCTTCAAGGATGACAATAGGTAATGTGATTATTATTACATTTGTGTTCAATTTATACAATAGACATATAATAACTAGCGGGCTCTTACACAATAGTGATCGCCTTGGGTCATCAGAGGATTAATAAAAGTAATGCGATAAGTCAATAGCTTTCAATGCTATAAAATTATATAGGTAACTCAACCGTACAACTGTGTATATAGAGCAACACAGAAGACCGAATGGAAATAGGTAAGATATAGGGAAACCTTGAGGGCCGAGAGCCGGCGAGTTGAGAAGCAAATCAAATGGACGTTGAAAGAAGAAAAGATAGAGGAACAGAATGGGAATAACAATGCTCAAAGAAGTCTATATATTTGCTTAGATGTGCTATATACCAACCAACTAAACAACATCAGCCACTACGATATCCCGATAAGCTTTCCACATACGCATGCATATATACCTGCATACAAACAAGAGAGAGAGAGAGAGAGAGAGAGAGAGAGAGCGATAGAAGAGGGAAGATCGCATTTGTCCATCTTCGGACTTGGGCACTCCAATATTTACACGACAATAATACCACTACCACAACCTCAACCATCACCAACCACCAGCAATTCCAACCACAGTAACGACCACGACCACAACCACACAAAGTCCTTTCTTTTCCCTTTTCATTCTACCATATGGCAATGAGAGATGTAATGCAAGTCAAAGCCAATTCTTTCCTCTCTTTTTTCTTTTCCTTTTTCTCCAGAAGAATCGAAAGCCTTTACCTTTTGTAACTAACGTAAGTCATGCAAAGGGAGTGGTATACGGAAGTACCTACATCTCAAAAGGTACTACCAGGGCCGGATATTGCGGCCACCGCAGGCAGCCCCCGTTGCTTGAATTTTCAAAAAACATGTAAATGGAACATTTTTTGGTTTTTTAAAATATGTAAAAAAAATATTTTGACTTTTCAAAAACATGCAAAATAAATTTTTTTGTACATTTCAAAAACATGGAAATAGAACACTTAACACTTTTCAAAAAACATGTAAATACAACATTTGCACTTTTCTGAATCAAGTAATAAGAACATTTTTCACTTTTCTAAAACATGTAAATACAACATTTTGCTTTACTAAAGAAAATCATCAATAAAACCAAAATGGCGGTTTTGGTATGGAAACAAATTGCTGCCTAAAACTAATTCCTTCGTCCGACTCTGGGTACTACAGTGAGACTGTTGGACGTTGAACGTAACTGGACCAATACCGATTCACCGATTCCAATATCCATACAATTACTATGTCAGTTTATATACAGACGAATATAGAGCATCATTGTCTCCATGGTACTCCACGCAGACAAAACTTGAAAGAACATAAGACATCGAAATCCTACGCCATGTCCTTACATTTAACTTACATATATGTAGTGTAGGAATGCGTTTTTTTTCTTTCATGACAACGACCGACCAAACAGCCTGGCTTTGTCTTTGACTTTCTCTATCTTCAAGGCTAACTGTGTTATAATAGGGCAGTTCCAGGTTCGACCTTCCACAGCACCGCTCAAAATAGAAAGGTATCAAGTAAAAAAAAAATAAATCGGAGATAGTACGTAAGGTATGTATGAACATATGACAAGCAGATAAATACAATAGATCAAGTAAGGACCTCATTCAGTTTGCAGAAATTCAATTTAGGGGACACTCACCGAACTTATGTGCGGTCAGAGACAGAAAGGCATATGTACTGAGTGACGTGTGACCTTTAACGTACTGGAAAAGGATGGTATTTATTTTATCGGTGGAGGATAAGTGATTGCCTACAAATATTCAAATACTGATACAGAACAATAAAACATACAACAATAAAAAACTGAAAATAATAATAAAAACAGCGTGGATATTTGAAAAGGAAATGAAGTATTAAAAATTTTGAAAGTAAAATTCCAACACTTGTCATGTGTTGGACGTAGACTTTGACTAATCCATCCGAGAGACAGATTTTGTGTGGAATACAAATTCAAAGTACCGTATTTCCCATGGTAGTACACCCCGCGTGTTCTATTCATATTTCGACCTCCCAGCCCCTTGTACATAACTATAACAGGCCCGTGTAATATTGTAAACCGACTATGATTATAGAAAATACGGTACCTACTGTCACAGCGACTACATATAGGCACGGCTTAGTATTAAATTGGAAATAGACGAGGACTGACATGAAAGGCGTCATTTTAAAGTCAGCAATGACTATTGAATTGTTTTAATATTGTGATTGAATTCAAGATCGGATTGTGAATGGAGGTCCTCACGTCACGGAATTATTTATAAGGGTTATTTCGGGCAGGTATGGTGTCACGTTGGTGTTATGGTTTTCGTGTGTACGTTGTAAGCTCCTTTACTACTCCGTTCAACTTCAGACGTCGTACTAATAGTAGTGTAGAAGAGACAATGGTTGCACTCCTGCCTCTATGCTTTTCAGTTTAACTCAAACTTTCCCCAACTGTATGTCAACGGCCTAAAAGTCTACGTCTGTCGGATCTTGATTATTACATGTAAGTCATAAAATACTAATTTTGAAGAGGGCTTTGTACACAGGACATGACTTTGTGTACAGGGGTTTGAATTTGTTGTTAGTTTGAAAGTACATGCAATTTTGAACTGCTGGAGCTTAAAAAAGTATATGCATTCAAAAATATTTTATTATTCTAGTAGACGACCTGGCTAGTCCTGCCTGGTGAATGGTAAGAGAAAGAGAATTGGGGTGTAGAATTGCTTTCCATGACTGACTTTTGAAAATTTTGACAGCATTATTTTCAGGCTGCATAACCTTTACCTACATATTTTCTGTACAGTACAAAAAAATAGAAAAAGTACAAAGCCTACTCATAACGTGCACTGCTAAAACTTACGTCAAAGTATATCGTCGGTGAAGAACCAAAATGACCCATATCCATTTTTAGCTAAAAGCAATATCCACTATCTACAGAAACATTGAAACATGTCTTGAAAGCATGTAAATTGACTTTTCAAAAACACGTAAATAGAAGATTTTACATTTTTCAAAAACACGTAAATAGAACATTTTACAATTTTCAAAAACATGTAAATAGAACATTTTACACTTTTCAAAAACATGTAAATCGAACATTTGGCACTTTTCAAAAACTCTTAATAAATTTTCGCTTGAAAATTGTAACACATAGTGTACATCAGTTTACATTTAAGTTACATCAGTACTTAGAACTTATTTGCACTCATCAAATTAAACACGTGATCGATGAGTTACGTATTTCAATGTATTGTGAATTAATTCCAAGCCTAAAGTACAGCTTTAGAATTGCTCATAGTCAGTGCCAATTTAATATACTAAACGAGGTAATATGTGTAATTAATGTAAAATTTTCGTTTAATGTGAGCTGAGCCGGTTGTAAAACTTGTTGTGTGTAACAAAAATGTGCTTTTACTTCTTCACATTTCCAACTCACAGTCTCATGCACCTGGTCACATGAACCTATTATGTGTACTTTTACACTGCAGTTTTCTAGTTTATGCAGGAACATTTTTGTTTTTAACTTTTTAAACGAATTTTTGAACATTAGACGGACAATATATACGGGTCTTGCGGTTACATAATAGGGGTAATTATGAATTTTAATAACCCAAGAAAGCAAAGTGTCCGTTTTCGTTTGAAATCTGCGCTGCTTTGCAATTAAATTACATATGACCATTACAACTCTGTCTTGACCTTGCAACTACTGATACTTTGTACACAAAACAAAAACAACCCTCAGTTTCTGTGCAAATAAAGGAAGCTTTTACTTATATTAAAAAGGTATATGTATGTGAATGTAAAAAGAATGGTAGCAGAAGATGCTACTTCAAAGACAAAGAGCAAACGTCTGGTGATGAAACTAACAAAAAACAAAAGCAACTAGAAACTACAGCATTTTTGATCTTTCCATAGTGATTGTGGTTCTCCGTACGTACAGATGGGGTAACCGAACTTGGCAGTCGGCAAGGATTTTTGCCAAGCAGACAAATGGAGACTTTATCCTTACAGACTCCCAAGTTCGGTTGTCTCCCACACCCACCAATAGGTATGTCTATTTATAGCAGATATGTTTTTGGTAAGTAAGCCTTCCGCATTGATTAAAAAAGTAAATAATCTCCTGAAACAATAA
The DNA here is from genome assembly GCA_949802685.1 of Dicyrtomina minuta. Lineage (NCBI taxonomy): Eukaryota > Metazoa > Arthropoda > Collembola > Symphypleona > Dicyrtomidae > Dicyrtomina > Dicyrtomina minuta. Next base: position 50,648,313 of record OX461810.1, read on the forward strand.
ATTCTCAACTTTCCACTTGGTCTGATTTCTGATACTTTCACCAGCGGATTTCTCATGTTTGTTTCAAGGGCTCCAACAAGGAACATTTTATATGCTTATATACGTGTATGTATTTTTGGTATAGTAAAGACGTTAAAGTAGGGAGCGCCATCACAATTGCACTATAGGATGCTGAATGACAATATCGCCATTTACATTTACAGAAGCAGAATGCGAGAGGCTTGACAATATTGTTTTCAGGTCCTATAACACACTCACTCACCAACTTATCAATATCAATACTAACACCAAACCAAAGCTACTAACAAAACAAGACCAACCCACGCCACCCCATTTCCCTCTCTACTCCCCACATACATATTATTTTCATATTACTTCCGCTCGAGTGTCCAATTACTTTACGTGGGTATTTCCTTTAAAATCGGGTCATCAATTTGAGCCACAAGATCACAACTACAGCAAGACAAGTGCTCCAAAGTCTTCAGTAAACAAGGACGCTCTTTCACAATATTTTGACAAAGCTAATTTAATTTCAAATTTATGTCAATACGCTCACTGAATCCCACCTTTAGTCATGATATGATACTCATTTTCATTGTGTCAATTGAAACCCCAGTCACTACTTCCATGCAGGGCTACAACCGACAACTATACGCATGCTTACAATGACGTTTTCAATTACTTCTCCCACACGTGTAAAATATATCTCGCCAATCTCCACTTTAAATATTATGTATGCTCAAAAACACGTAGATAGGTAGTTATTTGAAATTCAAAAAAATTATTATTACATATATCATCGTTTAAAAAATATTCAGAAAGCAAATGTTAAAAAGAATATTATTATGTATATGTATGCTTGTGTGCTACCACATTCTGACAATGGCCATGGTCCTGATGTGATGTGATCTTGATTCTCGGGAGACAGTTCAAATGAAATGGTAAATGGCTGTACTTGTCTTTGGCGTCGTTCTTGTGGGGCTTTTGTGGAGGAAAAACTGGGAAATCTTGTGAAGAAAAGAAACAAAGAAGAGATTTCATTGCGGTTTCAAACTGACTTGGACTGTGTGTTTTGTTGAGGGAAATATACGAAAACGATCAATTTGATGACGGTACCAGAACCAGAGCCATGACCAGCCATGCTATATATACTTAAGGTGCTATATACATTCGAATTTATACTATGCCCATTATATTACTGGTATGTAACACTATGTAAACTTTAAGTGAGTTGAAATTTAGTGAGATCCGAAAGGTTATCCAGTTTTGAGATTTTTCTTCTATTTTTTTTTGGCTTTGGTTTTGACTGGTTTTTTCTTCTCCTTCTTCAGTTACCGTCAGCCAAATCCCAAGTATGCACTTTGCCACGTGCACAAGTGGCTCTGTCCGCTTCGCGTCCTCTTTTTATAAAATGTGTAGAAAAACGAGAAAATAAAACGACCAGGACAAACATATATATAGCACCCCTCCAGTTCCAGTTTCAGCTTTCAACAGTTCCAACTCCAACCAGAATCTAACCATCCAACGTAAAAGCCTACAAATAGACAAACACACTATGCTCCACCATACATAAGAGTGCGAGAATACGAGTTCATAAAAAATACTGAGAGCGTCGTACAATTTTTATGGAGCATACTTTTCTCTCAGCTGTTTTTTTCTGTCCGAGGCAGGTCCTACATATATGAATGAAATGGGGAAAGTCGAAGTGAAAGTCAGAGTGAAAGTCGAACTCGCTCTTGACGCTATTATTTCGTAAACTGTGTAAAGAGCGTGTGTGCAAGTGTCCATGTAGAGAGAGAGAGAGCGAGAGAGTGTGAGTGTACAGAGTAAATGCGACTGCCAATATGGGCCCAACTATTCAGAGAACATTTTTATGATTTACAGAGCACTTGTCTTCTACTTAAATAGGTTATTTCTTCTCATAGAGTAAAATTCATTGCTGATTAAATAAAGGAGTCGCAGAGGTAGTTTTTCTTCCTTTACTTTCTCTCGCGCACTCTTTGAATGAGTAACGAACACGTATGTTGCTATACCCTTCTCTTCCGGCTTTCTTCCGCTTCCTTCCTTTCTTTCTTGCTTTCCCCTTAACTTTTTTATTTTGCATCTATTTTGTTTTTGCTGTGCTGTTTACAATTTCAAAATTTGGTTATGAATTAAGTAAGTGTGTGTGGAACTGTATATTAAATGATTATAATATTATAATGGCTTAGATATATGATGTAGGGTGCTCACGTCCCACATACAAGTGTCATCAGCCGCAGCATCAGCAATAAAAGTGTTCAAATAATTATGTATATACTTTTTTACTACTCTTTCATTCGAACTTATTACACTGTGTACAGTGTGAAGTGGAAAGCACTGCTTTCGGTCGTTTCCGCGGTAGAATCGTGATTATTTCTAAAAAGGCAGAATTATAGTTATATTTTGTAAAGTTCGTATGCATCTCCAGCTAAAGATGCTCTTCCATTACTTCGATTATTTTCTACAATAATCTAGGTCGACAATTTTTCCTTCTTTTTTTTCTCGTTTTTTTTTCGCACTTACCCTATGCAATTTGCGGAGTGCTACCTTCAACAAAAATGTCTTCGTCAGCTTTTACAGATATGCGTTCTTTATATTTCCAAAACTTGCACGAACGATGCATACAATTTCAGAAAAGGCAACTTCAGCATGATCTTGCACTTTTCCAATAATTGGTTTTTATTTGAAAACAGAAAATGTTGTAATTTTTCTGTGTCGTCTGTATTGCTTCTTCGTCCATGTTTATTACCATTTATAATACAAAATATCAACCCAGTTGATTTGAATATGAACAGCGTCCACCCCACCCATACTACACACAATCTCTCCACTAAAAAATAAATGAGATGGTTTTATATTCTTCTATTCGACCTTCGCAGCAGCGGAATAATACTAACGGCATGAATACGAGAATATATAGGAGCAGATTCAATACGCAATGTGAATACAACCACCCATAAACTCCTCTTATCTCCAGTTACTTTCTATTTCTATGACTTTGTGTCATTTATTTTTGTTCCAGCGAACAGAGTACAATGTAATTTTCAATGTACATGTCCAATTTGTATTCGTAAGCCGTTGCGGGTGGTGGTGGTTCTAGCTGTTGAATGGACTATGTTGGTAATGATGGCGTTTCGGATTTCAGATTTTGTACCATATCCCAACCCAAGCAACTGGATAGGCATAACGTACATGCTGCACAATTTCCAGTGTATTTATAAGCTCAAGGTTTTGGTGTGTTTTTGATCTTGGTCTTTGGCTTAAAAAATGTTAGCATATAGTAGGTCCCTGGTTCAATATGGGAGTTAGAGTAAAAGCTGTTGTCGTGAGCAGTTCAGCTTCTTCACTTTAAGTACATCACGTAGAATGTAGAAAATCATGTCAGAAGTTAAAAAAAAGGAAGTCAATTTTCCCTTTTCTCTATCTCTCTCAAGCTCATCTCTCCAAGCCTCTTTATCTTATCGTACACTTGGGATTAGATTTAGACAATTAATTTCTTTTCCTAAAGTCTAACCACACCTACTACAGACACTCCATTCTGAGTCACCCAACAGCTTCGGCATCACAAGTACGCCAAGTAAAGTAGTAGTATTGACTACCGTTACTCAGCAAAGAAAAGATGTGATGTGATGCTTGAGCTTTTGTCCGGCCACATGATAACCCCAATCCAAAATCTGAAGAGCATTTCTACTTTAATGTACTAGACCCAAAGTCAAGGCGAAAGAGAAACCAAAACTGGAACCATACCCATTCCAACCCCAAAAATTCACACAGACAAAATTTTCTCCTCTATGGATATACACTATGATCTCCTGATTTCTAGCTCTAGTTACACAGTATATACAGTGCTATAGAGTACTAATAATGCTCAGTCTTGTCCTCGTTCTCGGGGCAAGGGTGTCATTAAGGGGATAATTTTACTATGTGAGTTTTGGAGACGGAGAGAGTGGTTCATTAGGAACTTTATAACAATGTAATGGCGTCACCAGATGGTTCACTTAACTCTCCGTCCCATAGTCACTTCCACCAAGTCAAATGGAAAATGAAATTGATAGTTGCCAAAATTCTGATTTTAACTTGGACGACTCGATAGAGTCAGACTAGACCGTTTTTGGAGTGAGAGCTACTGAATGTGCTATATAGTAGGTCGTAGGTTGTACGAAGATGGGGGAAGGGAAAGAATCAAAACTGGAGACAGATTTAAGTTGACGGCTGAGGAATTCATTTGAACCTTAATTTGATTTAAAATGATTATGATTTAAAAATAAATGAGAAAACTTTAACGTAGTTTATTACCTTGTTAGAATTACCTGTAATTTATCTGTAGAGATTTGCCACGCTGGGCCCTTTCTATATAGAAGAGATATATTATGCCTGTGGAACCAATTGTCAGCTAAGGGAGCATTGCAAGGCAAGGTTTGTTAAAGCATGACATTCAACTTTTATCCATCGCCAAACTTGCCTATTCAGTGAAACAAATTAAGGGACAGGTGTGGATAAATTATCTTATTGGTACAAAATGGGAAATTTTAAAATTTTGTTTTTCGTCGAATTTTTATTTTTATTTCAAGAATTTCACCATTCTCCGATGATTTCGGTAAAATCAAATAAATCTAAATTGAAAAATAATAGTAACAATAATGTAAATCACACCACAGTAAAATATATATTTCAATGCCCACTGATTTTAATTAAATGAAGCTATATACAGATATTGAATTTGAATTTTAATCCAGCGCCATGATTTCTACAGATATTGTGATTCGTTTTTACATTCGATATACTGCTACACTGCATTGCACATAATATATATGTACGTATGCTCTAGATTTTTCGGCTAATTTAAATTTCAAATATGCGTAGGAGTCATAGGGTCTGACGATGTGAGTATTAGTTGCCTTCAGATGAGAACTAACGATCTGGATGAGAGACTGCCTGACAAATCATATAATATTGTGATCTCTTCAGACACTAACGTTAGATTAAAACTTGGCATAGGCTTCAGGATTACACCCTGCACCTAAAGTGTAAAAAGTATTCTCCACTTTCCTCCACTCGAAACTCCAACTGAAACTTGGTAATCCCTGGGGGAGGGCGTGGGGAGAGAATAACTTTCCCTTACCCTTCACATACATTTATTAGATGCAATATAAAAGAAAATGAATATTCATACTTTTTACATTTTAGAATTTATTCTGAATCATAAATGCTATGATGATATGTTGTAGGGAACATCATATCATAATCCTTTGCACAATGGAAAGCGTTAAAAAATGGTGCGTGGTCTGGGCATGGCATGGGTTGAAAATAGGGTTGGAATTTCCACGAAGCCGTTACAACCATTTAAAAAAAAGTTTATGAGAAAACAAACTACTACCACAAAGAGTCAGAGGCATGGTATGGTAGAAGTAGAAAGTTACAAAACTGTTGTACTAGAAGTTTATAGAAAAAAAATTGAAATGATTATGTACGTATGGTAGAAGTAGAAAGTTACAAAACTGTTGTACTAGAAGTTTATAGAAAAAAAATTGAAATGATTATGAGCTGTATCTTTACTCCTCTTTCTTTTTTGAAAATAAAAATAGCACTCACTCAGACTCATGCATGTGTATAATGGAATCAAAGTAAGTAGAGCAAACATAAATTTCCAAACTACAGAAACAATGTAATGGTAGTGGAGAAAGCATGAGATCTTCAGCATTTCACTGAGGTTTGAGATTGGGAAATTAAAATATTCGTATAGATATGTAACATTGTGTATGAAAGGATCACATGAATTCTAAATAAAAATCGAATAATAAGCTCAGTGTTTTTTTTCCTTTTAAAGGGTTGAACGTCCAAAATAAAAGACGTAGCATACGTTATACGTATCACGTTCTACGTAATTATTAAGCTGACTTAGCTCCTTATTGTTAGTATAAAAACAAAGCAGTAAAGAAAAAGCTTTTATATTTTTAAAACCGTGTACGGATTTTACAAGAAATTTCGTCTAAAATTAATTATGCATTAATTCTTTGTAAAATAGAGCTCACAAACAGATTTTGCCACTCTGAATACTACGTACAGTATAATTGAAATACAAACAGAATAACAGAAAGCTTCCGCAGACAGGGATACATGTAGTAATTTGCGCCGAACATGAACCAGCATAATATATTAGCGACCGTGTAGGTACCTACTTTGTTTTGAGTCAAATTGTGTTAGCTAATTCCATAGTTCCCGTGTACAAGTATAAAACTGCAAAATATTTAAAGAACTTTGAAATTAATGCAAGAAAAAAATTAACTTAAAACGCAATCACAACAGCTAAAAATTTTTAATTTAATCCCATATATTTACACTTACCCCTTTTAAGGTGACTATTTTGTCTCTATGGCTATGCCTAAATTGCCAACAAAAAATATTCCATCGTTCTAATGGAGCCAATAATCAATCAAATAAACTGTACCACACTGCTCACTACTCGTGTTTACACAATAACTAATTGCACAGTATTTTACAACACACATTTAAGAACAAAACTTTGGTATTCGTGCAAATATTGGTGCATTCGCATTGACTGCTATTGCGTTAATTGCAAACTTAAACGTCCAAAAATCTATAATTAAATATTCAGGCACCAGTACCAGTACCAGTGCAATGTGCCATAGGCCCTACTGAACTGAATAAATCTTTCCCTACTTCATTGGGATTGTGAATTGTTTGCATTTTTCTCTCTAGGTATGTACCTAACTACCTAACTACAAGGTACTATGTGTCTGCTATAAGTGTATATCAATTTGCTATTTGAATTCAAACAGCTATAAGCATTTGCATACGTGAAGAGCTTTTACTTTTATCAACACACGTCAAGTCCATACACTCTACTCATATCCAATGGACTTACCGTGTTTATTTAACATACCTACTCTTTTAGTGGCTGGCGATTCCAATTATGTATACTGAAAAAAGAAAGTTAACTCGACCAAATAAAATTCAAATATAAATTGAAACCAAAAACCAATAGTCTAACCACAAAATTGTTATTAACCTTAATTTTCTTTCCATGTATGTCAATAGAAATTTTCAAACCGAGCCTTTGTATTGCTTTTCCACAGCAAGAAACGACAACAACAACAAATACAAAAACAACTAACTATATACGCTCCTATTTGCAATTCCATTTCTAACTTCAATCAAAACAAATTGAAATTCTTAATGATGAGATTGTCTACGTCTAACCACACCACATCGTATATGGTAAACGTATAAAAACAACCATATATGTTAGGTTTGCCTTTGACCTATGTAATACTAATAGCTGATGTTGATGTAGGTTTGAAGGTAAACCATTGAGCCCCAACATTCTGAGGCTCTGAACATGACCACTCATAACACAAAATAAAAACAAAAATATTTGTGCTCAGAAAACAACGTTCATGCAAAATTACACTTTCCACCCAAAGCCCAAAAATAGCATGAGGCAAAATAGAATCAAACTCCATTGTAAATCACAATAGGAAGCGTATCAGTAAAAGCTTTTTGTATCCAAAAATGATCAAATGATTTGCTTGGATATCTATACAATTCCATGCTTTCTTCTGCAATCTCTATATTCTATAAGATGAATTTATGACATATAGCAATACCGTGCATAACGCCTACATGATGTGAGAAACGGAAGCCAAAAATGAGTGATCATGTGTTGGAGGAATGAAATGTATCGGTCATGCAATTTTGTGGCTACGAAGACGGAGATCGAGATGGAAAACCCAACTAGCTCAAAAAACTCAAGAATTGATTATCTCATCTCTTCTAGATTTGTATTTTGGTTTACATTTCAGCTCGCACTGCACTGTTGTTGAGTCTAAAGCTCGGCCGGGCAAATGGTTTGCGTGCTTAATGGGTCAATTTTTCAAAAGTATTTTTCCATTTTCTTCCCCCATCATTTGACCGCACAACAAACTGAAAACTGAAAGTAGCCTAGCCGTTACGTGGCAGTAAGTAATTTCTAGGGGATCATATCAGGCATTGTACGGCCGTCTTTGATTTATTAGTTGGAAGTTCTTTGTCTTCTTAAGCATACGAAATGCTAGGTTTCAGACTGTTCCCCTGTAGGATTGAAATGCAGGGTAAACTTTTATTTTTGTTTGATAGAGTTGTACATTGAATTTTGAGTCCCGTACGTTACGTGTACTAAGACAGTTGACAGTGAGTGTAACATTATTATTTTTATTTAAAAAAATCAATTAAATTTTTGAAGTGTATTACATAGTTTAGTAATATATAGAAAAGAAATAATGCATAGAATTAAATACTAATATATTTTAATATTATGAAAATATTCTATGTTCTAGTCCCATCGTCTTATGTACATAGTTCCCCCTCCAATCTGCTCTTGACATCAAAGAGATAGTAATGGAAAATGAGCTGGTCTTCAGAATCATAAACACTAATTTCACTAATAGAGCCTACGCGCACGAAACCTGATGCAGTCAAAAGATGAAGTAGTACTTTGAATTTCAAATAGGAAAAACATATTTCTACGACAGATTTCAATCTTACCCAGGCTCAGCATGCACTACATACTGTAAACTGTAAAGAAGAAACCTACAAATATATTTCCTTAAGACAATTCTGCGCGATACATAAATATGCTATCTACTGCTTCTGAAGTTTGGGACGCTAACTCAGCAATTGTATTACATACTAATGCTGAAATAGGAACCTTATAGGTACGCCCACCTCTTAGTTTAATTAAACCAAAGCCGTACTTTAATTATTTCAATGTTTTTTAAGTTTTCGAAAATTATAATTTATTATTTTTTGAAAGGATTTATTCGCATAAATTTACATTGTTTTTGGGTGGATTTTATACAATGCACATATACTCTGTAGAGTGCAGTGATTGAAATGGCAAAGTGTATAGATATAACTTTTGTGCAATTAAAGCCTCATGTGATTTCTGAAAAGAAATAGCCTTATAACTTTAGCACTCAATTATACCTACATAAATTAAATTTGTTATTATAATGAGTGTGTTCGGCTTCGGCTTCGGTTCCAGGTGGAAAGACCAGTTTTTATTTGAGGGCTGCAACATAATCATACAGTATTACCATAACATAATGTACAGGACTCACACACTCAACACAGAAATGTATTACCAACTTATTATAACCATATACATATAGATAAGCCGATGGACAAAACACTAATCGTACGTAGCCTATAAGGGACCATGGATGGACGAGATAGCAACTAATTATATCACTGCGTGCTAATCTCTCCCTGACTCATCTTTCGATATTGTTATACATAATAAATAAGCCCTCTCATATTGCCAAGCAACGCAAGTAATCTTATTACTATATTCTTGTAGAATTTAAATTTCGAATATATATACTGTTCATATATATATATTCGTTCATATATATATAATGCCATTTTGATAGTGCGTTCAAGCCCCGCCAACCCTTTTTATCTGCCCTCTCAACACTACATATTTATACAGTCAAGATTACTATAGCTATACATAGGATGTCATGGATCTTAGACAACCATAACCCTCATGATGAGTTTAAGAAATTTTTTTGTATATACTGATATGCACAGTATATGCGCTTATATATTTCCAAGCTGGAGCTTGATTCTAGTAATTTGGTTCTTGGCCGTAGAATTAAAATATCCGAATACGAATTTATTTCCTTTTGGTATTTTATTTTGAGTCTGTCTATTTTCGTTTTCACTGTAGTGTAGTATGCACTTAAAAAAAAGAAGCATAAACGCATATATGTAAGGACATGGAGCCACGGCTAAAATTAGTTAAATTTCTTTAGTTTTTTCTTTATTTTCCTACTTTATACAATTTTCCTTATATTCCCAAGTTATTCACAAACCACTACCCTACACACAAACAAACAAACAAGCATACAGACAACAAAGAAGGGTTTATAAAATGTCTAGTCCACGCATAAAATTATCCTAATATACAAACCATAAAAATGCTACAAAAAACGATACAATAATGTTGTATTTTATAACAAGCTATCCTTGTATTCTGTTTTAGTTTTCTTTGGTTTTTTTTTTCAAGTGGAAATAAATTGCCAAATTCCCCAAAAACTAGAGCCAATGCTAATGATTGGGAAGTGCAGTGTATTGAGAAACATTGTTGTTATTTAAACAGAAACATCTTGGTGCGCAAGTACAGCGAGAGAGAGATAGACTCAATATCCCTATATACCTATATAGGCACCACATAATAAAAAGCTTCCAATTATTTTTCCAGTCCAATGTATCAAGTTCTACATACATTAAATATTTTGTATAAAATACGCGAGCATTTTTGTTACGTATACCAACCATCTAATTAAAAATAAAATGCAGATTTACAATGGGACTCTGCTTTGTGTAGCAATCAATTGTCAAGAAATTTGACAGTTAAAGGCGGCCGGCAGAATACTATTGAAAATTACGATGTTAATATAGTAAATAATATATACATTTAAAATGGCACTAAACCTAATTGTATAGTTCATAATTTATCATTTTTAGTGTATTCAAATTTATTTTTAGGTTTAATTTTTGAAAAAATATTATGGCTCACGACTGTTTAGTTTGTATATGTAAATACTTAAGTACGTGCATAGCAATTATTAATGGATTTACGTTTTTACCTACCTACTTAAATGTTTAATGTTCCTCATAGTCATAGACAGACATTTAAGTATCGAATAATTACCTAATCGTTTTCCGTAGTCTGATTCAAATTGCTACATGTACCGTGTAGAACTCTCATAAATTAAAAACTATGAAAGAAACTGAGCCGCCAAATATCTCAAGTTTTCTCAGACTTTTATGGGAGACATGACAAAAGCATGAGCCTGAATGAAGAAACATTGGATTTGAGTTATTAATGATGATTTATGATTATATAGGGATTCTAATTTTATTTCTTGGTCAAAATAACTCTGTAAGGATTAAATATATACGTTAAGTACATACACTACCCACAAAACCATTGGACCGCAATTACATGGATGAAGTAACAATTTATTGCCGTGTAAACTTGGCTTTGGCTGGGGTAAAAAAAAACATTATATGTATCATATCTACTGTAATGATCACACTAAAATTATGAGTATTAGTTCTATGACTATGATGTAATGGTACGGATATTGTTACTCCATGTCTTTTGATTTGATCTCATGAATTATTACATAACAACTTAATAGACAATTTACCATTTTATTTTTGTATTATTACGGGGCATAAAAAGCCACAGGGGCAGAACAGTAAGTGAAACCAGGACTATAGAATAGGAATAGGACTTGAGGAGACAGAACACAGAACAAATAATTTAATAGCAACTACATAACCACTACTCTCATTGCTCAATAAAGTAAACACATTTAATGGACTAACAGAGAAAACTGATAAAAGATTAAAATTAACGGGACAAAGTACCCGTCTTAATGGACAATATAATAGATAATAATATTCTTATACTGTACACTTTATGAAAAATTGTAATAGCCTTTCATGAGATTCTTTTGGTAGTATATTTAATCTAGAGCTTCTGTTATGTACCTAAATACATAGATGCGGATATAATTATAACAGAAAAACAAAAAATTGTACGCAGTAAATGATTATTTTAGCTTGTTAGTTAGTGGAACGTGTCTCCACGTCTCAGTCAGATCACAGAATTAGAAGTAAATTAAATCCTTTGTTTTTTCAATAAACTTCGTAGTACAAGTAAGTAGTAGAACGTATAATTCAGAGTTGTGTACTTCGCTGTATCTGTAAACAAAGGGAAGGCGTAATCTTAATCTCACTGTTCATGCTATATATGCTGCTGCTGTCTTTTTGTGTGCTGGAGAGAAGTATGTATAGGAACTAAAGGAGGGGCCGACCAACAACATAACACCAACGCGAATGCCATCGCCGCCATCGCCATCGCCAATACCAACATCAACATCAACACCAAAGTGTAAAAAAAAACCAAAAAACAAAGTTGAGCTTGAGAGCCAAAAATTTCCACGATATGTCATGTCATGCTTTACGTACTTTGCTTGTGTTCGCTTTGACAGTATGCGACCACGTTTTTTGGCTTTTTGTTTCTTTTCTACATTCTTTTTCTGTTTCATCTTCTAATATTAGTCTCAATTCTTGTTTTCCTTGTTTTCCGATCTGGGTATAAATATATTATTATCTATACATAGCTATATAGAGTAGTTATAATATAAAATGTACTACTAAAAATAATGCTGTTTTGAAAGAGATGAAATGAGATACAATGGGAAGGGGGGGGGGGAGGAGGCGAAGGAGGGAAGCGGGCCGAGGAGAAATACGAGAAACGATGTCATTTTGTCAATGCTGTAACAACTCAAGCTTAGACCCCAAAAAGTTGATATGGAAATTTTTCAGTTCCAATTTCAGTCTTTCATGTTATTTATTTTTCCTCCTATCGTCAGCAGCTGTAAGAACATTACTTTTACGGTTCTTTATGACTTACGCACAGAGACCCACACACGCACACATACATTGGCAGGAGCAAGAAAACAGTGAGAGATGTTAGTGAAAGGAAACCAAACCGAAAAATAATATATCTTTCTATAAAAACTATAAAATGTAATAAAATATCCTTACGTTCTCTGTATCTTATACACTGTGTAGTATCATTTCCAGATTGGAGAAAATAAAATACTACCACATCATATTATAGTCCTATGGACATATGAACTCCTAATATGGACACTGAATCTTTTCACCAAGCAAACGAGAACGAGATACATAGATCTCTATTCTTCTTTGCAGATGCAATACAGGCAATCTACCTACTTATTGTTAGTTTTATCCAAAACAAAAAGGAACATCTATGGATGTGGTTTGTAAGGCATTCTAGAAACATCACTTTGGAATAGGTGTTGAAAATAAAAGGAATTTTAAAATTAGCAGCGTTTTAAGTTTTAGTTAAACGTTTCTTACAAAATTCAAAATTTTAGAATTATATATTTTTCAAAATTTTTAAAACGGTATTATTAAATACTTTCTTTTAAATTTCAAAATATTTTAATTTCAATCTTTTTTAAGTTAAAGCTTAAGTTCTAAATTATATGGATGGTAAAAGCTTTAAAAAACCCTTGGACAAAAGAGCTGGAAAATATTTTAAAAATAGTAAATTCAGCTATATATAAAGAAAAATCTTATACCCATATGGGCGTACGTGTACATACAAGGTTTTGAAAATGTAATATATACATAGCATATGTCCGCTACACCCTCCTCTCGGACGATCTGTAGCCAAAGTACGAGTGGACGCACACTCAAGATTCAGAATTACAGAATTTACTAGCCCAAGATATTTATCGTAGGTATATGTAAGTATTTACGACAGATGCGCGTATTACTTAGCTTAAAGCATTAAAATAAAGCCTTGGAGTACATGTGTAGTAAATATAATGTGACTGTGTAAAAATTGTGTCCCTTTATCCTCCTTTGATACCTCGACGATTTCATTCTACTTTACTTTTACTTTTCCCCTCTTGTAACTCTTATTTGTCCATGTACCAACCTCCTATAGAACATCATGCAAGACTCTGATGCCGATTTCGTTTTCGTTTTCCTCCTTTTTTTCCTTCTGTATTATCTGTCTGGTGTACGTAGTTGTAGAAGTAGAAGGAGCACACAAGTAGGAGTAGTCATCGTCATTGTAAGTCGTAACCCCGAGGTTTTCCTTTTCCTGATGTTGGTCTCTTGCTGAATGTATAACTTCAACTGTATTGAGACTTGAGAGACCATAATATTATGAGCTTTAGTATTTACTACGTACTTGGATGGGTGTAATAGGGGAGCCACGTGGAGCAATGAGTTTATGTCACTGAAATTGTCTCTCTCTCACACTACTTTATTATTCTTTCTTCCCGTCCTTCCACACACACACAAGCACCCAGACTCAACATCTCTCAAGACTCTCCAACTCAAGACCTACACACAGGGGCTACGGAGACAGACAGATATAGCTGAACCTGAACAGCTTGACGAGAAACCCACGAAGATAATAGAAATAGAAATACCATAGTGTATTATATATAGTGAGACAAAAAATAGAGGTAAAAAAATGTGTACTACGTTTCACTTGCTCTTGCTCTTGTTGATGCTAGCGTGCATAGTAAGTAGTCAACTTCATTCATTACGTAAGTCTCCAGTTTTGCATACGTAACTTGAAAGACTTACGGATAATCTACTAGCTCCGTGGCGTACGTCACACTGTACTGGTACTGGTACGGTGTAGTAGAAAAGATAGTAGGAAAGAAGAGCAGTTCACTTGATTTGATTCGCCCTATTTATTTCATCTTACTTCGTACTTCTTCCGCGCTCTGCCCCTCAGTCCTTTTATCAGTATACATATACACGTAGTACCTAATTCCAATGATATTTCCACACAGAATTAGAGAACGCACTGCTCCTATCCTGTATAAGGAAGACTTTTAGACTATGGGCGACGCGCAAGCAATTTAATGCAGTGAAAATACAATTTACGATTCTTTTTTTGCGAACAAAGTCTCCTGAGCACACAAGAAAAATTGCTGCTAATTTCTTGAGAACGTCGTCTCAAGGGATTGACTCAAATCTCAATCCCAGTCTCGAACAGAAAAGTCGGAGTCGGAGTCGGAGTGGAACTAAAGCCACATCATTTCTTCAGTCCAATAATGAATGGGCTATGCCATGTTATCTGTGATGTAAGCCGTGTGTATATGTAATGTACCTACCTATACTACCTACTCAAACCAAAACCAGACATGGAAAACCATGAAACTTACCTAACATATACAAATTACAAAAAAATACTTTCTCACTCAGCTCCAGAAATAAACGGAAGGTACACATATACATTGAGTGTAGGTAGGTATATGGAGTTTTATTCTCAGGTTATTTCATGAGATTTCACGGAGATCATCTCAGGATTGAAACAATATGTCATTGTTGAAGGCAGATTCTTTTTTAAGATGCGTAGCCTGTTATCGAAATTTATAAACATATGCACTGTACGAATATGAAAGTGTTCGAATGTCTCAAACAAGGAAGAAATGCAACGCATGCTACACACACATTTTGGTAGATTGGAGCAAATTATAAAGCTTAATGCATTACTATGTAGTTAGAACTTTTTAGCTGGAACCGATTTTAGACGAATAACTCCGCAAAACAATATTTTAAAAAATGGGAGAAGCGTATTTAAAGTATTTTTGAAAACGGTTAGGTACATTAATATGTATTTTTAGTGCTTACAGCATCAGCATTCCATTCTATATGTATAACTGCGAGCCACAGTGCTTTTATAAATAATTAATTATAACGTTCCCTATTTAGCCCTGATTGACTTGACAAATTGGGCAATGTCTCAATTTTTTTCGCCGGAGTTAAGTAGAACAATATTAATCCTAGCTTAATTGTATAGGATAAATGTAAAGTGTGTATGCCTGACTAACTTTGGTGTTACTATACATTATTGCAGCTAAAACCACGGCTGGCTGGATCAGTGACAAGTGTGATTAATCTGAACAAAACTTTAGTCAGTTTTACCTTTACCAGTTACCAGTTCCACTGTCACTGCAAACGGAGACTGTAGCTTACATATACAGAATATTAAACCAAAGGCGAATAATAATGACAATTCCACCTGCTACTTGCAACAAACTTATGCTACAGCCATATATTGCAAGATAACTAGTACTCACCGTGGCTATAACTTTACTGTCACAGTATAGCCAGGGCCGGATGAAGGAATTAGTTTTAGACAGCAATTTGTTTCCATACAAAAACCACCATTTTGATTTTATTGATGTTTTTCTTTGGTAAAGCAAAATGCTGTATTTACATGTTTTAGAAAAATGCAAAATTTTCATTTTACTTGATTCAGAAGAATGCAAAATGTTCTATTTACATGTTTTAAGAAATGTGGAAAAATTTTTATTTCCATGTTTTTGAAATGTACAAAAAAATGTATTTCCATGTTTTTGAAAAGCCAAAACATTCTATTTAAATATTTTTGAAAAGTGCAAAATGTTCCATTTACTTGATTTTTGAACGCATTCAGGCAGCGAGGGCTGCCTGCGCTGGCCGCATTATCCGGCCCTGAGTATAGTTATAGCCATGGTGAGCACTATAGTTAACGTAATACAATGTATAAACTTCATGTAATTAATGATGTTTAGATTCGGACTCGCAACTTTGTCATAAAATTGGAATCATAATTGAATGAACCAATAGATATAAATGGTAACGGTGTGACGATTACGACGATAGGAATGGCTCCTAGTTCTCTCAACCAAATACGAATTCGAATTGGAATCATAAATACAAACAAGCACAAGAGCAAGCAAAGTAAACGTAGCATAAGTTGTGCTTTCATTACGGACTATGGACTGCGTTTTCAGTTTCAATGTCCGATTCCGAAATGTAGGTATTTATAAATTTAGAAAACAGCATAATAAGAGTAACAATAGCAAAATGCTATTTATGAACCAATACCAAAAACGTTTTACCCACTGTACTAATAAACAGGGAAGCTACAAGGATTTGATCCACGGAGAAACCAGTAAAGCACGATTCTCAATGTTATTTTCAATACAAAGTTTCATTTTTTGTAAATCCCGTACTTGTTGTGTAAAGACACCTACAAACTAAACTTAAAGAGATTTGTAGACTTACTCTTAGATTTACACTGCCGGGGTACATACCAATGCGATGTTAGCATTAAAGTTCATTGGCACCCGCACCGGCACCGACATTGAAAGCAACAAATTACCGTTGAAGAACTAAAACAAGCTACAAAAGTTACTTTTGCTAGAATCCAAGAAAATTATCTAATCGACTTTCTCGAAATTACTGAACAGCAATAGACACGTAGACAATTATAAAATTATACCTGTTTTACACCTTTTTGGAAATGCCAAACATGCAAGAGTATTTACACTCTTTACAAAGGTAAAACAGACGATATTTTATAATTTTTTGAACGTGTAAACTACAACAAATAAACATTTTTAAAAGTTCAAAACACAATGTTTTTCAGTTTTTTGAAAGTTTAAAACGTAATTTTTACGCCTTTTGAAAAGTTAAAATATACATTTTTTTAACTTTAAAAAATTCATATATTGGTAATTACATTTTTTGAAACTGCAAAGTTAAAGGACTATTTTCACTTGGCAAAATCAAAATATCTTAAAATTCTTTTTAGAAACATTTAGAAGATGAAACGCTTGGATTTTAAAAATCAGTGAGCACGAATTATTTTGTTTTCTTTCTTCAATGACACAGGAGCTGATTTTCAGGGCATTCAGGGCCTTACCTTCCTTGTAAATGTTTTTAAACCGTCCTTGCTTACAAAGCTTCTCTTTTTTTTTTCTCTCTCTAATCTGTCTACTCTGGTGTGATGTGACAAAAGTAATAAATTGAAATGAAATGCACCCAGCAAAAAAAAAGGAGGAAGGAAAGTGGCGGACGTGTCAGAGTCACAGTCAGAGGGACGCCAGTGCCAATACCAATGGAATCCATGAAGCTTTACAGACCGAGAGTGAAATGTGGGTGAGAACGCCGATGTATTTAACAAGCTGAGACTCTGAGACGGAGACGGAGACAGGGGTACAAAAAACTGAACACTGAGCTGCGGCAATAAGAGACAGACAGAGCGAGAGAGACAGAGACAGAAAATAAAGTGATAATGCATGGAAGCCTTCTTGGGTCATATTTTTGCACTCTAGATAATCTGAAAGGAAGACGAAACCGAAACAGCGACCAGCAAGAGCAACAGTACAGCCCACACACAAAAAAGGAGAAAGCATCTGAAGATCTCTAAAAGCATAAGAATCTTGGTCATATCTGCGTAGTAGTCATAGTTCATACAGTCGAAAACTCATTGTAGTGAGCACAGCTCTCACAAGTGTTGTATTTTACATTGTATTCACAATTCACACTTTCACACTACTCTTGTCACATATATCTTTTCGTATTGTGTACAGTATATGGACACTTGCATCTGCTTGTCAACAAATTGTAAGTGGCTCCAAAACTTACGGATTTGTAAAGACGAGAGAAAGTACACAAAGGTATATATAAAACATTCATACATATATCACGGTGCCTATCAGTACAGTACTCAGTATTTCTATTAGTATAAATGAGAGAGAAAAGCTTTTGTATGTTCTTCACATTTTCACATTTTATATAGCTACTTTCTTTTTAAAATAAGTAGTGTATGTAATTTTGGCTGAGTTTTTTGGGCTCTCAAAAACTCAAAACTCTGGAACTCATACATAAGACTAAGTAAGAACTCATACACACATCATACAATATACCTTATGAATTATATATAAGCAATCCAAATAGATTTTTACACACTTGCTAGGTTTTTATTTAAATCTATAGGGACAAAAAACGGATCAGGACCACGGACAGACTTCCTCTAATCGTACGCTTTTACGCTTAAGATTATCCAAAAGTCTGATGACTCAAAAATCAAATCATCACAACCCATTATGTTATTCTCACATCATTATGAAGCTAGTTTAGAATTTTGGATTTAGTTTTGTTTTTGTGTGGGAGGCTATTTTCTATGTCTACTTGTAGAATTCTTCAATTCTTGCTTTGAGTAGTCAATGTAAAATAAATATACGCTTTCAGAATAAAGTATTTCCCCTTTTATCTTTTTATGACACTGATTTAATTTAATTCTACTGTACGAGTACTGTAAAAGTATTCTTTTGAACTTACTTAACCAGCAGACTCTGTGTTGTATTCCTTTCTTCTGAATATTTAATAAAGTCAACAAGAGCAATACAACAGCCCACAGTAGGAAACAAAAAGAATAACCAGAAAAGAAACCCACTTGTTTTATTTTTGGTTCAGTTTACAGTTTTACACACAAAAAAAGGATGAAACATGGAAGAAATTTAATATAACATAGTATCAGTAGGGCTGGAATCCTTTTATTTATGTCTTTGTATGCATTTCTGAGCTCTGTTTTTCTACGTTAGTTGAATTTTTTTCTCGTTTGTTGTAATTTGTAATCAAAACTTTGTTTTTTACCGCCATTCCCATTTCGATTTTGAGGATTTTTGTTGACGTACGATTTTAATATGTTTTCATTTTTATTTCTGGCAATTTTGTCAGATGTTAAAGAGAAGGTATTTTTTTTTGATTTTACTGTATCGTTGTAATTACTTACATCTACAGTGCGTAGAGCTAGGTTACATTAATAATATCGTCTGTGAAGAACCAAAATGACCCATATCCAATTTAAGTTAGAATCAAAATGAGGTACGTCATAAATACAAAATGAGAAACAAAATGGTCTAATTCCTTGTTTTTGAAAAGGTGCAAAATGTTCTAATTCCATGTTTTTGAAAAGGTGCAAAATGGTCTAATTTCATGTTTTTGAAAAGGTGCAAAATGTTCTATTTAAATTCTCTCAAGACATATTTGAATATTTTTGTAGATAGTTGATATTGTTTTTAGCTAAAAATGGATATGGGTCATTTTGGTTCTTTACAGACGATATGTATGTTTGCACTACCACTTACCTACATTTAAAATAATAAAGGGGTTTCATTAGCCAATTTATTGGTTTGCTGACATTGTGACTTACCAATTTTGAAAGTTGACTTGGCCATAATTTAGTACCAGTACAATATGTATGTACATACATGGTATGAAAAATTCTACTAATAATCATTAACAGATTGTGGACATTACCCGCAGCCCGCAGTGGAAAGGGAAGCTAAAGGTCCTGAAAAAATAGATGTAGAAGACAATGATGCATGACCATAGATACCATCTGCTTCTATTTATCGATCATCATCATCATAATACTAATAATAATACACGTTGTGATCAAAACCTTCTTTTAGAGTATATTTCCCCGATTTTGTAGTGGAAGCTTATTGGCTTTTGGTCTTGTCATCTTGCCCTCAGAAATCGTCATCGATTTCATAGCTTACAGAGAGTCAACGCTGCCCCACTGATTTTTTCGATGGGATATAATGTGAGCATTATTACTAATATAATGCCAACGCAACGTCAATACTAACTTATATATATACGAGGCAAGTCATATATAGCTTAATGGAAAAGCAATCTAACTACCAAGATAAACCTAATAGCCGGGAAGAAAATGATATTGCAAATAGTATATTATTATATCATTAAGCCGTGCTTCAATTTTAGCGTTATTGAAGGCTATTTACGTAAACTATTTGAGATTTCAATCTAGTATACAGACAGAGTTTGATTACCGAGGTTTAGGCAGTCGCTGTGTTATACTTTTTGAACATAATTATTTTCCAATATAATTATATATTACCCTGTAATGTTCATATTATTAAATACACAAAAAACTAAATCCTGCAGACGTCTTCTACTTATAATACTAATGCAGGATAACTGTGCCCAAAACTTTCTAGTATGTTATTGCTTCTATTCTATAATCAAATCTGTATTTTCTGTATATGAATTACTGTTGCTGCTTAGATACTATACAACCAGTCAAGTTGATTGCTAGAGTCTAGCTGCGACGTCATGGAAAAATAAAATACAATAATACTTTTTTTAGGTTATTTGCAAAAAAAGTTACTACTACTACGCAGTTAAAAGTTTTCAATAAATATTTTAATATATCAAGAATTTATTTTAATAAATTCAATGCTGAAACTGCGCCTTGCTATACTGTACTTTAATAAATTCAAAACATCCAAAATTCTATCATTACATACCTTAACTTCAGTTAAACATTCAGTCCAATATAAAATGCCGTAATTTGTTATGATAATATTATTATCCACAGAGCACATATTCATCGTCAGTTTGGTTCATGTCCCATGTCCCAAAAGACTCTGACTTGGCACGTCGGAAAAGCACTATGTCAAATATAATATTTAAAACTTTTTGAGATATATAAGTACTTCCAACACCAACGCCAACAAAAGCTTTTGTGATCATGTCCATGTCCACGCTCATCGTCAAGCATATGGTGCGACATCGATGAAAAAGTTGTTCACTGTACGTTCCATTGTTCACTTCTGTCATTTCAAATTTTCTGTACTTTGTAATTTTGCTTTTTCCTTTATCAGATTCGGCTTCGGCTTCATACATAAGACCAAGAGCCCGCTGCCGATATTAGAAAATGAGATACGTATATATTTTACGTATAATGAGTACGTAAGTAAAAGGTACATATATGCAGATTAGTTATGCATAATTCATGAATATGTACTTTAAAAACGACTCGAGCCTCCCATGAGGTCCGGTCCCACTCAAACTTTAACCCGAACTAAAAGCCCAACGAGAATAAGAAGATGACGACGACGACAACAACGTGACGTGTACCGCCTCAACACCAACAACAAAACCAAACCAAACCAAACCAAATGGAAATAACAAATCCTGTCAAATTGGTAACATATGGACAATTACATTTTTTGAGTAGTTATGCAAAAACTCTTGCATTAGCATCAAAATGTGTCAAGTTTGGATGGTAAAGAAGGTTCAAAGAAGTGAGTAGGAGATGCCGCGAGACCGAGACGGAGACTGACGACATACTGCACTCTAAACTTCTCAAGTTCGTACGTAACACTTATTAGAATAATGCAGTCCGCATCAAGAAAACTGAGAGCAGACGGCGAACTTCTCGAAATTTAGTCTTCTGTCATCTAAATTAATCACTTGAGAGTAGCTCCTACCCGCAGGCCAAGCATTATTAATAAAGATACAAATTAAATGCATACTTTGGTGTACTCAATGTTATCATGCAGTGAGATGTAATCTTAGCAACAGTAGCTACCTCGTTGCTTAAAGCAGTGAATTATAATTCTCAATCAGTAAATGTAAATAATTGTTCATCCAGTGAATTATTTTGAGACTCATATTATCCTGACCATATTTATCTTATCAGTGACCCAATAAAATTAGAATAAAGAGGTCGAGTCCCCTGACTCTGAACTTCGACTTCTACAAAATTTTTCCAAAGTTGTAGCACCCTAAGAGCTCAGCCTGTAGACAAATGGCTGTGTTCATGGAAGCAAGAGACGAAATGCGACGAAAAATAAATCTCACTGATACGAGGAGCAATTCTTTTTTGGATCACTGATAGCTGTCACTGCCAAATACAGTAGAAGCATATGATTATGCTTTGGCCGTCGTATAATAATTTCCTCCATCTATGAAGACATACTTTCATACGATGATTGTACCAATTCAAGAGTAATGATATTCAGGAATCAATAAAAAGGTAATGAATATATTACATTATTTGTAGCAAGCCTATAGAACATGGAAATGCTGTGCGTGGGTCTAGAAAAAACCAGATCAGATATGCAATGATTCAATATACATACATATGATAGGTGCAGAGTGCAGAGATGCGAATCGTTCTCGTTAGAAATCATTGACTTGTACGTACGCTAATACCCTTCCACGTGGGCCTCTGACCATACCATGTCATCATCAATAAATCACCCAAAGTTTTCATCTGATAAATTACTCCTTTAGGAATCCGAATCGCATGATGGATGATTTTGGTCATTGTCATTGTATTGTACATTCTACATAATATTTTACAGATATGCGTAATCTCTTGATTTCCATTTGAACGCACATTACGCCACACAAATCGCATCAACATCTTTTACTTATATAGGCATACCAACGTCAAAATCGTCCAAGGCAAGAAGAACACGTGCACGAATTTACCTACATATTTTTTTTAGTTTTGATTTGTTCTCGATCTCATGCATGACCCCATGTATTGGGTCATGAGATGGATGTCATATATTCTACAGCTCACATAAATTTTACCTTAGTTCATTTTACATGATTTTGACTTTTCCACATAGCCGCTATGGAGAGAGTTCATATTTTAAGTAATTAATGAGGCATCAATGAAATTTTCCACTTATAATCATGGCACCCTATACATCATGTACCTTCGTAATATGTAACTACGTAGCCCACGAATCTTCGAAATAAGGAAACTATATGCCACTTACTGCACTTAACATGATGCATACATACGAGCATACAGGATCCAGTTCGAAAGTTACAAAAACCAAATGCTTTTTCTTCACCTGATCGTGAGAGTACTTGAACGTCATGCCGTAAGAATGACAACCATGAAAATGAAATATTGTAACTGAATACATAATACATAGAAAATTTTGGGATGGAGTTCTGATTAGCATTTTCATTTAACTTATTTTCGTGGTGCGTGGTATTTGGACGTTGATGTTGGTTGGGTTTGGAGTTTTGGAGAAAGTCGCGGGGTCGGAAGTGGTGAAGGGAACTTTGATGGATGCTATGCTGGTGTGTGTGTGTGTGTGTGTGTGTGTGTGTGTGTGTGTGTCTGATTCTGTTTGCATTGGAATTCATACGCACTCCCTCACGTCCCCAATTCCCCATGCGTTATGTACATAGTAACATGCTTTTATTACTGTCAACTCTTACCTCCCTAATGACCCGAAAAGTAAATGTAGGCAGAGCGAGCGAGAGAGAGAGGCTAGACTAATGATAACGGTAAATGAAGTAGTGACTCGAGTGGAAGTGACTAAGGTAATAGCAATATTATTTTGATCTAGGAACAAAATTACTCATTTTCATTTTCCTTTCTTGACGTTAAGTAAAAGCAGGGACTGGGCCTGTTGACTCGAGGGGTTGGCCAATCCACATGATAAATTACACTTTAGAGCTAAAATATGTGTGCATACATTATTACTATATGTTTTTAGTGTGTTCTAGTAGTCCTCGTTTTTTGTTCATGTTGAGCTCTCGGCTCTGGCAGGCATGCATTCTATTTTCAGGAAATGTAAGATAAAGACTTAAATTAACTTTTACTTTATAAACTGAGCGTTACGTATCGTGTGCTGTGTAGATGTGTAACCAGACCAGAACCAGACCAGCACCCTTATGTAACTGCGGCCTTTTGGTTCACTTACTTTTAGAATAGCTTTGATTACGGGTGAAGAGGAGGAAATTGTTAACAGCGTTATAGCACCAGCACATTTTCACGCAATAATTTAAACACAAAGAGAAATTATAGCTCAAGACAAAGCTTGGACGTAAGGGGTTATTATCGCTTATCATACTTCAATCATTATTCGTATTTTTGTCCCGTATTCGTTATTATTATATCTTTATTTTTATTATTTTTTTCACAGTCTGCAATGCCACAGGTCCAAAATAATAATTATTGTCAATAAGCATATACCAAAATCACCTACGGAAACATTGACTTAAACCAGCGGAAAAAAAAATGTTTCGAAGTAACGTACCTCGTCCATAGGTTTCAAAATACACGAAACACAGTATCTGTTTTTAAAGCTGTAGATTTCAACTCTGCAAATACTACTTATATTGAACAGTCATGGCATTTTAGCACTTTTACCCGATGGGATTTTTTTTTAAAATAGGCGCATGTATACTCATTTTATTTAGACTATTTTTTCGATTTTCGCTAAGAAAAATGCATCCAGCAAAATTTCTAGCTTTAGCCTGGAAGTCATTGTTATTGTCCAGTAATGAGTTGCTGTCTGAATGAGAAACCAAAAATAGCAGTTACAGCATATAAATTCCGAGAGACTAGTACAAAGTGAATATGTATATGTATGTTCATATACAGCCCAATATATCAATACATATCAACCTAATTTTGAAAATGACGGGAAGTTGTGAGACTTGTCTTCCAATACATCCATCAGTAATACTTGTGAATAGGTTCTACATTTCGATAAAGACATTAGTTAGTCTATAGTCTCACTCTTAATTGACTCGGGAATAATGAATTCATGTCAATTTAGCGTTAATGATCCTGGTGACAGTGGAAAATCTTTTGGTGGCTGCCAAAATTTACACCTACTGCCTCCACTCACTCCTTCTCACCCATTAATATTGATTGTTAGATTTTACAATTGAGAAACGTCACTTTTCTTTCTCATAGTTTCTACTCTGTAGCTGTGGAAGGAATCTAAGGCTAACCTACTTGGAATTTGGAATTCCACTTTTATATCTGTACCAAAACCTAAATTGTAAATAATTTCATTATTCTTTCACACTCGTAACTGGTACTTGTCTCCTCCCATCGCGGATTACGGATTCTCCTGAGCTTATAAGCAATTCAATAGAAATAAGTAATAGAGTCAGATTTCAGATTTAGAATAGAATGTTATTATGTAGACTGAATAGATGGAGAGAAGTACTTAAGCCTGTCTCACTCGTAATCCATTACATTTTACTTCCATTCCTCATGCATCCTTATCTTTAGACGTACGTAGGTACCCACACAGCAGAGTCTACAGTCTACATGAATAAAACGCATTATGCAAATGTATTATTTTTTTTACCTATGCCATTTTTATGTGTACCCCCATCTTCGTGATATAATTTCATTACATTATTATTTTCACACAGAACCGCAGAATCGGGGCCAGGACCAAACCAAGACCAGAGAACGAGAACAAGAAACAGAATTAATGATAATGTCTTCACAAGCACACCACTCCACACTATATACTTATTATTTCTTTTCTTAACGATTATTGCCACAAATATGGAAGGGAAAATTTAGGATTCAACACTCGGTGGATGTGACTATAGCTTATACAGCTGGTCTTCTGGAACTGCATTATATGGAGCCAGAGGTCCCTAATTACTTGAACAAGTTGCAATTTCTTCGTCCTCCTAATTATTTTATTATTATTGTTGGAAGCTTATATCTTAATTCACGTCTTGAATATTGTGTATGTGTGTGTCTGCTTAACATTTGTATTTATAGAATCAAATAAGAATATATATATAGGATTATATATAACCTACCACAAGAATTTCTCAATTACTTCATCCATTTTCCCTTACCGTAGGCCCTATTTACCGAAATAACACACCAGTAAACCAGCACAGCTTTCCTTTTTACCTACACAGTCTAATCACAAGAATTTATATTGCACTGCTGTTATAATTATTGCAAGCACGCCAAGTAACACAATGCACACACAATACAATCCCGTGTAGCTTTCATTATTTTCACTTTCATTCGAATTCGAATTTGACAAAGACACAAACCAGGCCATATTACAATGTATTGTATACACATCTATAGAAAGTTCCAATGGCGAGACGACTATATGCACACATATTCGTCAGTAGAAGGTGATGCAATCCGTGAACAAAAAATAGTACTGCATTGTAGTCGAAATTGGTATAGCATAATAGCATTGCATCAGTAATAAGCGCTACGTATTTGTAGCATGTATAATGTAGCACAAGAACTAAACTGGTAAAGTGGAGTTAAGTAATCATGCTGAGCTGGGGCTGGGGGGCTGAAACTGGAACTGGAAATGGTGCTGGGTGACTCTGTATAATTATATAGTGTGTCTGTAGGTGTATTCACCAAATCAAGTGATGAAAAGCACAGCGAGACTCAGTCGTTTAGAATTCGCCTATGATTCGTACTCTGAAAGAACTATACACTTTATATGTGAGCGTCTATATTAACCGTCTGGACTACAAACAAAATCAAAACACTAATAAGGAACAATAAGAGCAGTATAGATTGCGTGTAGTACGGGCGGAAGGAAATCAATGGGTATGATTAGCTTTTTACGCAGTTTTAACATGTAAACCAATAACTTGAGTATGGTCCGGACACAGAGATAAAGATTGTGCCAGGCCGGGAGGTAGATGATGCCAACTAACAGCCCCACAGTGGCAACAACAACAAAAAAACAGACGAAACACGAACCATGCCATAAATACAGTCACAGCAAAATTCTTATTTTCTTTACCATTTACTGTAATGTAATGCATCGGTGAGTCTCTGTCTTTCTCTCTACGAGCCTGAAGGGTAATATCCGAGATAAGAAGAGTAAGTAGGTCTCATGAAAAATCGGTGTGTTTCCTACCCTAATGTAGTCCCATATATTTATAATATATATATAAATACATATGTCATACATATATTACTGTAGCTACTTTTGTACACACTGTACTGATCTGGCGTGAGTGGTTTTAGTTTAGTAGACGTCGTAGTAGCCTTAATACTACTATGTATACATTCTCCGCAAATATGACGATCGAATATCTGCTTTATGCAAGAACATAAACATTAAAGGTAATGTGACGGAATGCAATGATCTGCAGTTGGTTGACTTCGTCCCATGAATTTACTCTTATTATTCATCCATGTCCATAACCATGGACTATATAGACAGAATAGGTATGTAATACATAGTGTAACATACAATATTCAATCCACGTACGACGTACCTAGGGAAGGACATATAGCTACTTTTTTTTGTAGGAAGGAAAATACGTATTAAAAAAATGGAGCAATGCAGAGCATGAAGCATATAATGGGAAAATGAAAATGATTATTACTACGATATGGCCTGGCTTTGGTTAAGGATTGAATTTAGATGGAGAAAGAGAAAATAGGGAACTACATCTGTTCACATGAAAAGTGCAAAGGCTCAGTCCAATGAGCATTCATTATTCATTATAGTGTAAAAAAGTAAAAGTTAAGTAGGCATTATAAAATCTATATTTTTACAACGACAACCTCAAGCAGTGCATTGGACCCAGTTTGGCAAAATAAATAGATTTTAAGGCTGTTTAGCACCTCCGTTAGTAATTTATTATAACTAATATCATAGATGACATAAACTGATTTACACTTTTTTTAATAATCAATTATACTGCTTTGCCATACCACCTTGACACGACCCAGGCAATATGCATGTATGTAATTAATTCAAACTCACTAGTCAGTACCTTGTGGCTAAATTTGTCTGAAAACTTCCACAATGCAAAGAAACCTTTCATAATATTCCATCATTTTGCCTAGCTGCGAGAGAATTCAAAAAACTTTATTCTATAAAAATAGTTATGGAGAAACTTTAAAATCGATATAATACACAATTTTATTATTAATTTAATACTGCCTATATTATAATGATTTAACTTTAACTTTTGAAAGTGCTAGGAGCAAAGAAATTTTCAAGTTAGTCTCAAACTTTAATTAAAAACCAAAAATACTACTACTCTTTGCGGTTCACGACGAGAGGAAATGAAGGCATGTTCCTTCTCACATTAAACCAGCATCCAGTTACATGTACGTACTTAGGTAGGTACTTACATGATTACTAAATAAAATATAAGCTATAAGTTTACACGACTACCCTCAAGCAGTATTTTTAACTCTCCGCAGACTCAGTCTAGTCTGCACACAATCCTTTGGTTTTCCACAAATTTCCCTTGTGTTTTCCATTTTCATTTCCATCAGAGCTTGTGACAGTGCTCACTGCTCACTCCTCTGGTCTAACTACACTACGTACGTATATAGGTTCTACCCACTGATTAATTTTGGCTCCGACATTGCTAATTATGACCGTGCATAAATGTGCAAGCAAGGGAGAAAATTAAATGATAATGTAGAGATACCGTGTGTGGCAGTCTGCTGGTGTTTTTACAAATACCACGTGAGATTTACAGTCTGATAGCATGTTATTTACCATTATACCATTTGTTCCCACTTACTATGTGTCATTTAAAACTTTTAAAAGAACAGTGTAGAGTATATTCATATTTCTTGTGTGAAACTCCTTGCTTGTTACTTGCTAAAATCATAAAAAAAGGCATTTCTTTATGCAGTGAATTATTCTATACTTCAACCTGCAATAACAAAGTATACAGCTTCATGTTTTTCTCAATAATACTGCACACACACATAGCTAACGCTTGTTATTTACATCTAAATTTAAGTGTTTTATCTTGATCTAGATACTGAAATTATGTAAAAGGGGCTAACAGCAACCTCACCCGCACGTATAACACTACCATACATCAATACTATAACCTACCCGGTATCGCACAGGTGCAAATATTTCCCCTACAGAAATCATATCACGACCACGAAACGAAATAATATTCTGAATTGCACCCGCAATACAGAATACATGAAGTGAGTGTACACACTCATGTATACTTCATATACACGTGCAGGTATACGTGCCTAACGAATACGAAAATTAGCACTACAGAATATTATGTATCCACGTAGATGCAAATTCGATACACGTCCTCAGATTTGGTTTGTAGTAATGTAGAAATTACGAAGGAAACGTAGTTATACATGGTCAACGGTGGCAATTTAACGTGCACAACATCACTCAGGCTAAAAGACAAGGAGTATTAGCCAGAAAGTAAGTGGTGGACTGTCGATGTGGATTTCAAATATAATAATTATATTCCTATCTCGTCCTCGTCTCGTACGGACAAACTGTATTATACCTATTTACATTTTACACACACACACACATACAAATTTTGCTGGCACAGGCAAACAATTAAGTGGCACGCATTTCGCTCATGAATCCGCATAAAAATTCTTCATAAGTTTATTGACACACCCGAAGACCGGTTAAACTAATCACGGAAGGGGAAATTTCTGACGTATGACAAGCCTTAATTACAAATTAACCTGTCTGTAGCCTGTCCACATTTGTCACGGAGAGAATGGCAACAACAAACCATAAAGCTGAGCGACTCGCAGTCCCCGCAGTACATTCCAACAAGGTTTAAAAAAGAAAGATATGTCGTGGGTAAATAGACAGAAACTATAGACACAAACAAAGAAATCAGAGATAATTTGGTGTTGCGGGTTGGAGGAAAAATTATTTGGCTGGAGTACTGGTCTTCCCATCACTTTTACACATGGAAGTCGTGCTTTTACTTTTAACTCAATGTAAGATAATCACTAGATTTTTGTGTAGGTGAATATTAACTACTTTCGTTGCACTCTAAACTTGTCAGACGAACGCAGTACGTTACTTCTTTTTTGACGTCGTAAGTCGCTTTACATAATTCTTACATATGTATATAAACACCATTAAGTTCCTCGGTACGCGACATAGTACATGTGGTTACCTACATCTATTATATGAATAAATATCTTACCTAAATATCTGTATCTTCAAATTGCACGGTGCAAGGTTTTCCAACAAATGTCCGTTGTCTTAATGAATTCGAATTAACTCTGTCTTCGTATGCACAAGCAGGCAGCTGCTTCTGCTCCTATTTTATTTGAAAACACAAACTATATTAGCATCAAAATATATTTACAGTATGTATACATGTATACACTTTCATCCATACATTCATGCAACGTGAAATGCGTTATTAAAAATACTATACTATACTGAATATCTTCTTCCTATAAAAGTATAGTAATAATATCTGTAAAACTATCATTGTTCTGTTCTAGTTTTCACTTTTGAAAGCTAAAAGTATTTACGTATTTAAATTAAACGTCCAATGGCAATCGCAATAGGTTGTACATTGAGTGGTAATGTTGTAAACATTGTGACAGGAATACCGGCTCCGAGACTTGTAATGATTTGACGTCAAGTAAAAAAAAAAGTAAAGGAGATCAGTGACTTCCCACTCTATTCATTATTGTATCTGTAAAAATATTATCTCACACGTACAACCAACATGGAAAAGAAACACTGAAGAAGATGTGATTGTTTGTCTGTGTGCGTTTAGTTTCGTTGGGATTTGGCTTTGCTTTGGTTCGTTGAAAGTTGAGACTTCTCACTTAAATTGTGCACTCCGTCGAGCGGATAACATAGTAGACGAAAGACGATGGAACCCTTACGTCATTGGACATGACGGACTACTTTAGAATTTAGCTCCTTGTCCCGTGCTTATACCGTGAACACAGACCGTAAGTAAGGGTAAGCAGGAGCAGGAGTAGACAACGGAGCGATCTATTGATTCCATTTTGTGATCCTGCCAAAAAATTTGGAGCAGAGAACATTTTTTTTCAATTGAAAGAAAGGAGGATTTACTGGAGCCATTTACCATTTATACAAAGCAAAAAGAGACAACTTTGAAACCTTTCAAATACCTTACAGTGTCATTATTTACATTACATCTTTCGATTAGTCATAATATTTCGTTTTTAAATTCATAAAAGCTTTTCTATAAGGTTAGTGACAGTTAGCGTCATAAATTTGTTAGTATAAACATATTTACACTATCAACTTTAGTATACTTTTGGATATTTATTTATTTATTTAGAAACATATGGAATGTACTACATGTAGTATACTTTTGGATATTTATTTATTTATTTAGAAACATATGGAATATTTTATTTCAATTCTGATATAAGTATTTTTGTTATTTGTCGATTAGCTTTTGGTAATAAATATTATCTAGTGCCAAAAAAAGTGAACTATAATAAGTTATAATTCGGAATTTCTGATAAAAAAAAATATAAACTGGATGAAAAGTTTATTATTGATGAGGATAATGAGGATCTTGCTTACTAACTTAATCCTCACAGTACCTCATTATTCATTATTACTGTCTGATACGAAGGATAGTCATTAGTAAACCATCCGTTCTAATCATACCGAGGGAGCAGCCGCGGATCCAGAGGGGGGGGGGGCTAGGGTGCTTTAGCCCCCCCCCCCGAAGGAATTTTTTTTTAACATTGCAGAGAAAGGAGCGGCCATTTTCAATATGGCGGATTAACATTGTTAGCCCCCCGGTGGTCATTAGTCCCCACTAGAAAAACATTCTGGATCCGCCCTCTAGTTAAGTTTTTAACTTGCGGAAAGAAGCTAGAAGTTTGAAAGGGCTCACTGTTAACTGATCACTGATCACTCGTCTTGAACTTTCCAAACACGTTTAGCCAAAAAGTATGAAAGTATCATTACGCTTATTTACTTTTTCCATCCCTAGCAAATTAGAGATATAAATATAACCTGCGGCGACATTTCCAAAGTCTACGAATCTACACCAATATAGATAGTTTCGTAGCATCGGGATCGGCCATAGTTCGACAAGTGGACTTTACTTCTTGATCTTGACTGACACATCATGACACGTGGAACGTGGGCAGTTAAGTCCAAAAGCAAAAATAAATCCATAAGTCAATTCCACAACATTAATATTTAATGCACCTGCTATCCTCAACCTGGAAGTCCAAGCACAAATCACAGGTCAGGTATGTCGAGCCTATAAGAGCCTTAGGATTAATAAAGGACTTATTGTAACAGTTTCTTAGAAAATTTTAGATTTCATAATTCTTTTAGAAGTTGTATTTAATACTACATGCAACTGTTACCAAGTTCTGCATGGCAGTGTTGGTAGTTGATCGAGTCAGCAGTGGTGCACCGTATTGGAATTGTATGGCATGGAATGAGCCCCTTGCAAAACTACTGCCCCTTACGAAACAAGAGTGAACTAATGAAAAACACAATGCAAAATCGTACGTATTCGTCAACGGCTTATTTCCAATATAAGGTTTATAGGCGCAAATTAAATATAACTGTACAATTAACACTTTAGGATCATTAATTTGTAGGTACCATGCCTGTGCTGACCGTAAAACTGATTCACAGGTCACATTTTAAAATCTGCAGCCCGCGAAATGTATTACAGTAGAAAAGAACTAACAGATGCCCATAATTCTTTTCCACCTTTTCCACTGTAATACTTTTCGCAGACCGCAGATTTTAAAATTTGACCTATGAATCAATTTTACGGTGAGCACAGGCACGGTACCTACAAATTCATGATCCTAATGTGTTAATTGTGCATTTATCTTTAATTTGCGCCTATAAATCTCATATTGGAAATAAAGCCATTAAAAATTACGTATTATTTTGCATTGGTTTTTCAAAACTTAGTTCACTGTTGTTCCGTACGTAAGTAAGTAAATAGCTTTATTGTCACACTCACACAGCGAAATTACACTGATTTTCAGGAATACGGGGCAGTAGTTTTGCAAGGGGTTCATTAAAAAAATTTGTTTGAACACTGCATGAACACTGTTCAAACCAAATGGTTTTATTGCTGTGCGCTGCGCGTCACGTGTTTCATGTACGCGGATCTATTCGATTTCCCTCAAACGAGGAATTTTTTTTTTGCGAGAAATGTTCAATTGAGTTACATAATTCAAATGGTCGCCGATTTCTGCGATTGTAGTATATGTAGTGCAAATTGCCAACGATGCCCACTTTTTTAAGAATACATCTATTTTACTTTATTTCTGGATATGGGCTCAGGTTGTCAGGTCTGTTCGGTACAAGTTTAGAATGTCATTCTTGGTGTAACATAATTTAGCTTTTAAGTCTTGCATAATTTATTTACTGCTGTCAACTGTGACGTATACAGTATACATGATATTTTCGAGTACATACTCTGTCATCTGTCCTGTGTTGGGTGATAGTCGATTTTCTTCCCCTTCCTTTGTTTAATGTTCCGGTTTCCGATTTTATTGTTGGTTCTGTAAAACCACGACATTTTCCTTCCGTGACATTATTATATCATATCTTCATATCCCGTAAAATTGGAAAATACTTTATGAAAAAACTGCATGTGTTCTCAGTTGCCAAGGAAAATCAAATCACACTGGACATTGCGTTGGGAATCTTTAAGTATCCAGTCAGTTACGGTGATTGGAATTTCATGTTTCTCAAGATTAGATTATATTAGTTCTAGGTGAATTCAGATTCTCACGGAGACCAGGCCGAAACTACGACCGCAACCATGATCTGCTGCTACTGTACATACGTACGTTTCAATAGGCTACGTTATAGTACTTATTGCTCCTGTTGCTACCAAAATGGAGAATGTCAATAGTGATTTCTTACATTTTGGCTTGACGTCGTAATTTCGATTCAACCAGAAGCTTGAAATGTACTAGAAGAAAACATGCCGTGCCGTTGCTTACAAACTGGATCACAAAATATATTTCTAGTCGCTCAGAAAATTATTCAATGGATCAATGGACCTAGTTTTTCCTACAATACAGTCAATTACAATCATCGTATGGTTCACTGTAGCCCGTAGTTGTACGAGCCTACGGACAGTCCAAGAGCAAACAAACCAGAAAACATGAGTATATGCACATATGAACCGTAAAGCCCCTAATAGAGCACTGGGGCTCTATTTAAAAAACAAGAGTTTTTATCCGCACTCTGCTCAAAATTATCTCGCTCGAAAACATTTAAGGTTTTGCATAGTTATATACGTAATGCTTAAGGTTCAACGGTGTGTAAATGACATTTAGACCGAGTTATTGCACGCAAAATACAACACTAATCCTAAATATTGAAAAATTTCACTCACTATTCAGTGAATTAATTTTTCAAGTAATCCCAAATGGCTGTGATAAAATTTCTGCCGGGTAAATTGAGCGAATCGATAGGTTCTGACTAGCCCTATTGACCATTCAGCCTCGCTCCCAGAAAAGAAACACTATTCGGCATTTAGATCAGCCTGGCTGTACTAACTGCATAGTAATGCTAGTTGTGTCTGTCTGTTGTAAATAAAGTTGAAAAAAATACATGGTGACTAATTATTGTAAGACGTTATTAGTGCTAACTTTATATTACTGTATGTCGTTACATATAACTAAAAAAGCTTTTGGATTCCGTCGGATGTATCTTATTGAATTCTGTCAGACTCCGACTTCGCCATGTCGAAAATCGAGAATGTTGTGAGAAAAAGGCAAACCTGGCCAACTATTGACTTTCGCTAGCACAATCTAATACTAATCAGGTTGAACTAATTGATTTTAGAATGTACGTACAGTACAAACAGTGAATCTTTGCAGTCTATGTTGGGTACGAATTGCTGAGGTGCATTAGATTTTTGAGAACACTCTTTCATAGTTGCCCAATAAAGAATCAAACAATCTGCACTCATTCAATACCTACATGCTTAGGCACATAACAAACTACCTACTAGGCACCCATGAAACTGTAAGGCTGTAACCACCCCAGAATGCGTTTTCTTTGAAAGACCGGGGATACTGAGACCAGGAAACGTTGCTGTCTCACTATTAGTTCAGGTAGGTAAAATAGAATTTGTATGTCAGGACTGCGACTGTAAACTTGATTCATTTTTTTGATTTGGTTTTAAATTGCTTAGCAAATAATCCCAGGCTTTTTGAACTGGTACGTGAATGTTAAGCTAGGGTCGAATGTAGTGTTTTGTCTACCTTGCTGCTATCTATACATGTCGTGGGCGAAGTATCAAATCCGCTTCCTTCCAATTTTCGCTGGAACCAAATCCGCTTCCTTCCATTTTACCTTAAAAACAAATCCGCTTCCTTCCAATTTTGATTTAAATGAGCGTTTTTGTTGACCAATTCATAATAACATGCATATGAAAAGTGCAAATTGCTCTAATTGCATCAAATCCTAAAACTCAATACGTTCTAACTACATAGGCTTGAGTTGCAAACTAATCTAACTAGGTAAATGATTTTAAAAAATACAAAATGTTATAACTACATTGTATTAAGTTGAAAAATGTTATAACTACATTGTATTGAGTTGCAAAATGTTATAACTACATTGTATTAAGTTGAAAAATGTTATAACTACATTGTATTGAGTTGCAAAATGTTATAACTACATTGTATTAAGTTGCAAAATGTTATAACTACATAATTTTAAAAATTGCAAAACATTCTAACTACGTGATTCAAGAGCGCAATTTCCTCTAACTACATGGATTTAAAAAGTTCAAAATGTTCTAACTACATGATTTTGAGTGGTAAACTGTTCTAACTAGATTATTTTAAAAATTAAAAAAATGTTTTAATTGCATGTTTTGATAATTTTAAACTGTTTTAGTTACAAAATATTACGGATGCAAAATGATCTAAACACAACGTTTGAGAAGTGCAAAAAGCTATAACTACGTGTAATACTCAAAACCACGTAATAAGAAAATTTTGCACTTTTCGAATATATGCATTTATATTAGTGTGCAACTTGAAATTAGAACCATGTGGTTAAATCATTTCGCAATTTTTTTATTATGTAGTTAGATAAGTTTTCAACTTAAAACTATCTAGTTAGATTAATTTTCAACATGAAACCGTGCAGTTAGATTAATTTGTTACTAACATCATGTAACTGTTATTTAGTAGATTTTGATTTTGTTTTAAATTATGTAGTTAGAACCATTTGCAGTTTTAAAATCCATATTGTTAGAACGTTTTGCGTTTTAGGATATTATGCAATTAAAACATTTTGCACTTTTTAAAATAATCTAGTCAGAACAGTTTGCCACTCAAAATCATGTAGTTAGAACATTTTGAACTTTTTAAATCCATGTAGTTAGAGGAAATTGCGCTCTTGAATCACGTAGTTAGAATGTTTTGTAATTTTTAAAATTATGTAGTTAGATTAGTTTGCAACTTAATACAATGTAGTTATAACATTTTGCAACTTAATACAGTGTAGTTATAACATTTTGCAACTCAATACAATGTAGTTATAACATATTTCAACTTAATACAATGTAGTTATAACATTTTGTATTTTTTAGGTTAGATTAGTTAGATTAGTTTGCAACTCAAGCCTATGTAGTTATAACAAATTGCATTCGAAATCATGTCGTTAGAACGTTTTGCGTTTTAGGATTTGATGCAATTAGAGCAATTTGCACTATTCATATGCATGTTTTTATGAATTTGTCAACAAAAACGCTTATTTAAATGAAAATTGGAAGGAAGCGGATTTGTTTTTAAGGTAAAATGGAAGGAAGCGGATTTGGTTCCAGCGAAAATTGGAAGGAAGCGGATTTGATACTTCGCCCACGATGTACTTCTTGTTCCAGGGATACTTTTCACCAACATATTTAATTGTTACCTGAGCACCTACCTTCTTTGTTGGTACCTACTACTGGAGGATGACAAGATTCGATTGTTGTAATAGACAAATCAAAAGCACATTTCAATTAATCTCTAAATGTACGATTTATTTGAAGTACCTCGGCGGATAAAACTGGATACTGGATAAGTCATCTTTCCTTGATTCCCTAATTTATCGTACTAGTGTAATGCTTTGTAGTTAGTCTTACTTTAAGAAACCATGGCTTGGAGGAAGAAAGCTTTCCGATATATAGCACAGATTGGTTTTATTTTAGGGGAATAATCTTTTACTATACTATGGCTTAGTCTTAACTTCTTTACATTCTCAGGAAATTTTCATTACTTAAAGTAAAAAGCGAGATTTAACTTGTGTACAGATAATTATGTAGATTGCTTAAAAGCACGTAGTTTATAATAAAGAAAACTGTTGGTGTAGTATGTTATGTACTAGCACATCTTGTGGGTTTGAATTAAGATTAAAAAAGTCAAGTGCTTCGTTGCGGGGACGTGAAAGTTTTTTATAATTGCATGATTTATTATCAAATCAATGTAAGATAATCATATTATCTTCCTTGAAACACAAAACGAATTACCTTTCGTATTTATCGAATTGTCTTTGTGCTGATGCTGATGGTTTATTTTGTATGTAGTATGCTAAGCCCGGGCCCTACCCTACATTTATAATGAAATGAGGACGAGCGAAGGAGACGGAGACGGTGATGAAGAGAATGAAACAAATAATAACTGTAAGAGGAAGCAGCTGGAAGGGGATGTCACGTAAGATTAAATTGCATTAAGTTGGCAAGTAGAATCGTACGTACGATTAGATTAATTTTCTGGGAAAAATAAGATTCACTTTACACTTTACAACCAACTAATTTCTCAGTGTGTAAGTTATACCATATAATTATCATGCAATAAATTAAGCAAATCTCCTGGGAATGCTAATAAATTATATCACCGTGGAATCTTTGAACTGCCATGTATAAATAGTAGATATATATCTTATTTCTTAACATTTCATGAAGGGATGCCCTACTAAAACAGGATAAGTATTCCTATAGTACAGTAAAGCTCGTATCGTGTACAGAAGTCAGGAGCAGTGCCTCAATTTCTCACGACTACTTTTGTGGATACATAGGCGAGACTAGACTATAAACGAAGTCGACGTCAACGTTTGAAAGAAGTGGCAAAATGTTGATAAACTGCAAATTGAATATTTTCGAACGTGATGAGAGACGATGGATGAGCCTAACCTAAGGATTGAAATAGTGCGACTCCGCTACCATCAGCAGCAGCATCACCATTAACATCGTCGGACCCATGTATATTAGGATGTGACGTGGTATTTGATTTGGGATTGGTGTTGCTGTGTGTGTTTTTACTGATCCTGATGACGACTCGTATCGGTGGTGTTTAATGAGAAATTCCATGGCAGAGAAAAGATAGATATTGAGCGAGGCTGATGGAGATGGACGTAAGGAGAACGAGAACAACTTTACTGTGTTCAGACGATGACGAAGAAGTGTTTGGAATAGCCCTGCTTCCTGTCTCACTTTCAAATGCGTATGAGGGCTCTATATAAGAGTAGACGAAGACGAAGACAGACATCGACATGAAGATTCAAGAGGCTAAGACGGAAACAACCCCGTTGAGTGAAGATAAAAAGGGGGCTACAGTCTTCCTCGAAGAAGACCAAGAAAGAGACCCGCTTTTCGTTTTCATTATTGCAGAAGCAAGAGGGATTGGAGTTACTCTTTGTTATTATCTTCTGGTCGGATTCCCTACATTACACTACACACTCTCCATATATACGTATGAGTACAATGCACTCAGCACAGATAAAAAGGGTCGTATAAAGTCTCTTGAGTCTGGTTTTGGCTTCTATGGTACTCGTTCTGGTTTTATGGAACATACCGTAAAAAAATGTACGCATCACACCCGAGCTTTATCTTTATGTATTCTATGTTGCAAAATGATTTTATAGTACAAACAGTGAAGAATATATAACACTGTGCCGTTCAATCTATTTTATTCGAAGAACGATAAGTACGCCAAATAATTTATATGGACCATTTATGTATGTAACACAGAAGTAAGTTGGCAACTGTTGACTTGACTTGACTCTCTCCCTCCCTCCCTCCTTCTTGACTTCACTGGATGGGAAATCCGAATCCGTCGTGGCACTCTCAAGATATATGGATGTCGAAGTGGAAGTAGAGACTCGACTCTAATTTTAATGCTATGTATGACAAACCAGTGCCAGTACTATAAGCTTATATGGAAATGGAATAACCGAATGACTCAAATTGCTTCATGAAACTCTCAACACTCGAATCTCATATATTATTGCATTTCGAGAAAGTTTCTGCATTCAATTCATTGTCCGACGACGTCTTACAATGGACGTAGGTACCTACATATTCAAATGGACAAATCTTTAGCTTCATCTGAACTGGCCCAAATTTCGTACTGGAAATCTCACAAGAAAGGAGAAAGATTGAAACATATAACATACCCTCTGCGTTTACGATGGCTTTGCCGTTTGAAGCGGGAGCAGTGTTTGAAGTCTAGTCTAGCGTATACAGGGAAACTAATGAGGTGAGAGTCTTGGGTCTGTTACTCTAAATCCTAATTACATAATATTCTTCTCTACGTCTATAAAGTTCAATTTCAAAGTGCCAGCCTTAAATGAGCAACTCAATGCATGATGCCGCTAAATTAAAGTTAAAGTTTGACACAATATAATATATTGCGGATTGTATAAACTGGAGTGATTCCAGTTCATTGACTGACTTTAGAATTCTAGATGTAGAGATCTTAACTTTTCAACTCTAACAGTTAAATAAAGGCAAAGGCTGTAAAATCTTGAGCTAGTCCAGGATTTAAACGGATGCCATATAAGTACCGTAAATATATGCAATATGAATTGTGTGAAGTCAGAGAATGAAATCATTTCTTTCGATTTTATAGATGCTTCGCGGTTCATGGCCCTCAAGAAGTTAAGAATTGTAACGAAAACTTCAAGTTGTTCAAACTGAATCCAGAACCAGGGGTAAAATGCAAGATTATGATTGACCACATGCTATTATTACATTTACATATTCCACTTTGTGCCCTGGGAATTGTACAAAATTTTATTTGTTGCCAAAGTTTGGAAGTTCCGTTCTCATTCCTTGAGTAATCAAGGTTTTGAATGCAAAATGCAACGCTCTGTGCATACATATCGTTGAAGAAATCATACTGGATTAGTTCGTAAGAATTTTCCTTGAATATGCAAAATATTATGTCTGCAGATGCATGTGCTATCAGTATTAGGGTATTCTAAACAAACTTTTCTTGTTTGTTAGGCGGAGCTATTCCGTACAATTTCATTTTTTTAAAAGACTATTTAATACTTTTAAAAATCATGTAGCACAAAAATGTTTCCAAACAAAACAGCGAATTCAAGCTGTTTTAGCCTTTTAATTTTCTAAACATGTGTATGACACTTCAACTTGTTGGGAAAAACTGTTCCAATACTTTGGTACTTGACGTTTAGGAAAAATAAAACAAGAAAAATACAGAATTTAGGTAGGCGGATCTGTAGGATTTTATTTTGGAAAATCGACTGTCGCTCCTATTGCTTCTCCGACGATATTCATTTTTTCTTTTGCCTTTTTTTGCATCTTGCAAAGATTTGAACTTTTATTGAAAGGAAGAAAAAACAATATAATTTTTTATAGGGACGTTATCTACAATCCGAAATCTGCAGTAGTTCTCACATAAGGATACTATAGTTCTTTGAACATTCCATTTCCGTTCCAGTAACGACCATACGTAATATCAGTGTAAAAGTGTAGTAGGTACGTCATCAGTGTCAGTCACTTTTAAATTCTCAAAGGAAAATGGTTCGCTAGAGTGTTATGGTCGATTTAATTCAATATAAATATTATGCGTGTTCTCTTGAGTAGTAGCCTTGGGTTTTGGTTTGCCTACAACCAACATGATGTTAACGTAAAGTATGCCGAGTGCCGACTGACTCTATACGCCGCGCCGGTACCGGTACCGGTACTACTACAATTTCAATTGTTTCTGTTTGACAATTGTCATGCGAATGGCTCTCTCTCCTTCTCCTTTGTGTTTTTATTTGTATTTCTATACTTGTACATCACCATCCAGGAAAAATGCTTTCGCTTTGTCGATATAGTACTTTGTTGTTTGTATAGTTGGTAGTACTACGTAGTAAATAACGTTATATTATTATACAAACGTGATTTCTTACATGCTTTGAAAACACTTTTATCTTTATACGAGTTACGAATCTTGATTACTTCAAAGTAACTTACAGTTTGTTCCGAAAAAAAACAGTTCAATACGTAGAACACAGAGAAAACGTAGGCTTTTTCCTTTTTCTCCTACAGCTACAGGTCTTTTTTCCTTCCGTCAATTCGTTTCTTAAGTGTTTCCCAATATAGGATCCAAATCGAGATCACAATGGAATGTAGAATTGCTCAACTCCTTTTTCGTCGTGAGTTTTCCTTTCCCTTGTCGTTCTCCAGAACAGAATAAATTGGATTCTATACAATGCAGTGAGTAGTGCAATGTAGTAACGTAATTCACTATTTTTTTTAACTTTGACCAAAAGTCTGTAGCGAGTCTAGATTCTGGAATTTACCAATTTACTAAAAAATCACTATATACTACAACTACAACACTCAGCTACAGAACTTTCTTAAACAACCAACACCATCACCGACCATCACTGACACTGACATTACATTGCTTAGAATATCAGCAGTCAGCACTACACAAAAAAAAAACTCGTACGGGTGCATTGGATGTCTCTATGTATGTATGTAGCATGTGTCTCTGTTCCTGTAATTACATATAATATTACAAGCAACTAACGTACAAACGTACGATAAGACGTGACTTACACCTCGAGCGTGCATGGTGTGTGAATTAAAGTTTATTCTATCAGTATTCGTGTATATCATGGCAGTTTTTTTACTATGTTATATGCTATACGCTGTGCTCTGTACCCCGTATGAGTATATTCATAGAATAGTTCTGTGATTATGTCCTTATGTAGGATTTTTAAACGACCTCACTCAAGAATTATCAGTATTTCCATTTCCCTATTTGTGCCTACAGCACTCTGCTCCACTCGTCAAGATAGTTGAGAAATGAAGCCAATAAAGTAAATAATATATTCTTGTCTTAAATTCTCTGAATCCTGAATGAATATCATTAAAATAAAGATTCACGCCTCATAATTTATGCATATAATAGTAATGTAATAAGCTTTCAGTCTCCAAACGTAATGTAACTCTAATGTAATGGATTAGTTTGTCTAGAACTCTCAGTCTCATGGATTTTACATATTATGGATTTGTACTCACTCGCTCACACTGATGACTGACTGACTGGCTGTACGGATGAAAGTTTCAACACATTGGAGTTGGATTTGGATGTTTCATAACACAAATGCTGGTGATGATAAGTTTATTCTACATTATCATTACATGTGTCTACAAATGCATCGTGTTCGAAGATGTAATACCATTTATATATTCGAATGCTAGATAGGCTAAATGTCCTAACAGATCTAAACAGATGTACGTATGTAGACACTGTAAAATGGTACTAGTGACTTAATTTTAACTATTCCAAATTTAATAAATTATCTTATTTATGAAATTAAATAATGTATAATCACAACTTTTTGATTTCTCCAAAATTTGATAATTAGATGATTTACGGAATTTTAATATGTTCTAATTTCGTATAATTTTACTTTGTGGTAATTTAATGTTTTTTAATATATGTAAATATATAATCGAAAGATCGCACCTATTTTTAGATAAACTGCTTTGAATAGTTTAAAAATTGAATCCGCTGGTATTTGTTCTTCAGTGGTACTACTTACAGTGCAGATGGAGGCGTGTATGTAGATTAGGCACACGGGGCACTATCAATAATTGCCTATATCTAATCTAATAGAGGAACCCAAATACTCTGTAAATAGTAAATAACAATCGTAATCAGATACTTTTCAAATAATTGCGAGAGAGATGCCAACAACACAAACATGTGAGTACACAATTATCCTACATTTCCCTTGTTAAATGCTCAACAGACTTTAATTTACTCCCATACAAGGCTCCTATTGGGTTCCTTTCGGACGGTTCATCACCCAGACCAAGCGTGACAATAGTATCAAATAAAGAGGATTTTATAACTTTTCCCCCCTCT
This sequence comes from Dicyrtomina minuta, assembly GCA_949802685.1. NCBI lineage: Eukaryota > Metazoa > Arthropoda > Collembola > Symphypleona > Dicyrtomidae > Dicyrtomina > Dicyrtomina minuta. The sequence continues at coordinate 50,691,274 of OX461810.1, forward strand.
CTAGTCAGTTTAATTTGAAAATGTCTGATGGTGAGTAAAAGATAAGAGAGCTCGCACAGAATGTCTAAAGGAGAAGAAGTAAAAGAGACTGTATTTCTATTTGTGATTTGGATTTTCGATTGCTGCGGACTCTGAGACTCTCTGCCTTCACATCTTCGGTCTTGGCGTCGCTTTATTGTATCAATTTGCCTAGCATGACTGAATTTGGTTTTCTCGTCTGGATTTCAAGCTTTGACAATATATATGAATAATTCAGCTGCGCTCACTGATCTAACAATAAGTAAAGGATGATGAGCGGAATACCAAACACTGTCGGCATCGTTTTATAACAATGAGAAATGATTATTGTTCATTGCCGAAGCCGATGCCCAAGACCGAGACCAATGAAGTCAATAGAATAGAGAGATATATGAGCGAAGACGAGTTAATTTAAAATAAATACATGCGAGTGAGGCAGAGGCAATCCTTACAAATTCCTTTAGCTTTAAACTTTAAATTAGACAGCATTAATTTTCCATCTCATATACATAATATTATTATTATATTATTTATACTCACAAACATGTATTACGTACACAGACGTCGACGTGCGTCTCCCATTCTCCACTCTCCTAACAACTAACTGCGGTATTGACCAAATTGTCAAAACACAATAAAATTATTTTAATTTTTTCTTTCAGCGGTAAATATTTTTGTTTTTGTAATTTAATTTGAGTGAAGTCATGAGTTGGGTGCATAATGTAATATGTACATATTTATGTGTTGTATTTCCAGTACTTCCCTTTGTTTTACATTGAAAGAAGATTTTTATCTACTAAAAAGACTAATCAGACTGACACGAGAGTTCATACGGTTACGAATACGCTATACTACATGGATGCAGAATCAGAGTGTGCTATTTGGAAGTGTTGCTTTTTTTTGGTTCAAACGTCTAATCCTAAAAGTATTATCCTACACTATCAAGGAGGAAAACCATTAGTGAAGAATCTCACAAGATAAGCTTTGCTTGATCAAGCTGAGCAAGGAAGGGAGGGAGAGAGATAGAAAATAGAAAACACACGGATTACAACTTGTATACGGAAAGTGTACAGGCGAATTGAGCTGATAAAGAAGAACATTGGATGGGATATAGTTCTTCTTTGAAGACGAGAAATACACAAGAAGAAGAAGAAGAAGAAGAAGAAGAAGAAGAAGATGGGAGGCAAGAAAAAAACGAGAAAAAGAGACGGCTATTTTCAGCGTTAGATTTAGACTTAGCATCTTGCTTCACATGCCCTCCAATTTTATTGACTAATACCAAGAACAAGAAAGAGTCCCAACTACTATAGCAACTACATACCTCCCGTTTCTTTTTCCTTTATTCATTTCAATAAAGTTTTTTCACCATTCACTATAGTTATTATATAGCATGTAATCACAAGAAGGTTGGTCTTGGTCTTGGTTTTGGTACAGATCTTACTTCGGCTGAAGAAACAACGCCAGTCATACGCATTATTTTAGTTGTAGAAAAAGGATTAGATATCTTTATAAAATATCTACATATTTCGAAGAACTATAATGTGTGTAGTAGTATCGAACCATAGACAGCCTACTTCGGGGCACTATATGTATAATATAAACCTTTATACAAATTAAATTCATTTTCAGTTTTATACTAAACTTTTCAACTTTTATAATACGGCGTTACATATAACTTTTTACTCAGTTCATAAATGCGTCCTAATTATAGTGCATGCTACGATTAAAAACACTTGGCTAATTAGTACCTTTCACACTGTTAAAACTCATGGAATTTCCTTGATCAGTCTACTTTTTTTAATTAGATGTGATTAGGATTATAGACCTTTATGGAATTTTCAAAAAATGCTTTTAATTAGAACATTTTGAACTTGGAGAATGTATTTTGCAATTTTTCAAAAGTATCTATTTTTGTAGCTTAAAAATTACGCACTTTTCGTAACAATAATTTACTTGTTTTTGTAAATGTTCAAATACATTCCTAATTAGAATGTTTCTCTCGGATAAATACAAGAACCAAATTATTAAGTTCCCTACAAGCTAGATAGGTATCACATTAGATTAATTTTTCAATTTCCTCCAAATTACTTACAGTACAGTGCCTAAGTCTAGTATTGCAATTTCAACAGTGGTAAGTAAGGGGAAGAAAAATCATGCATATATACTGAACAGGTTAAACGCAAAGAATATATTTTTAGTCAGTAGTATACTTATACGTGTCCGTAATGCTGATATTTCAGATATTACAATAAATATTTGTGTATGTTACGTATATAAATACGTATACATAGCCGGGAAGGATTTAAGATTTAAACTTAATAAAAGTAAAAGTTTTTGCGTATTTATAGATTAATGTATATTGCTGCTGCTGCCCTGAGAGAAACACGAAACGAAGTCGAAAGTCGAGAATTATACCTTGAAATGAATAGCCTGACAGCTCGGGCTCATTTGCATTCGTTCTCTCTCTTCTCCCTATCAACAACTAAGTTACTTACAGTGTATAGAATAATCTTACACGGAAACTTTCCTCGTACACATTCAACATGGCATTGACTATCCCGAGAAGTTAAGAATAGAGAAATCTATACGTATGTTATTCACCGACAGGTCTGGGTCTGGGACTGGGACTGGCTGACCCAGGTTTTACTTTACTTTTTTTTCTTCTTCCCCTTCTTATTTTTTAGTAAAAATTTCATCATCATGCTTTTTATCCCTAATACCTTCTCATCTCTATAGTGTTGGTATTGATGTTGAACTTGGGGCGTTGAGGCTGGGCTGGTTTCGTAGATAACTTGTGTGAGTGTGTAGTCCGTTCCCGTTCTATATACCTTTATCATATCATGGGATTCTGCACACTGACTGAAGCTCAAAGGCTTCGTCCCCTAAATCCAGCCCCTAATCACGGTGTATAAGATTGTATGTTCGTACACATGTGTAAGTCTGTCTACGTGTCTACACTAAAAGTTACTATACAAAGTGTGTAAGTAGAGATGAGACTGAATAGGCATGCCTTCCTTTCGATTTCAATTTTGATACTAACTATCACATATGTAGAAATTCTACTGCAGTGCCAAGGTGTCAAAAAAAATTATGTAGACTTAGACACCTATGTATATTTTTGATTTTTTACATTGCTTTTGTCCTAATCCTGCAGGTCCTGATTCCGGTGGTGGTGCTGGTGCAGCAGGACTCATTCATTTCAATGTTATTTCAGTAAGTATTTTAAGACTCCACATAATCTGAGTACAGTAGATGAGAATGAGATTGCTTCCTTTAATATACGAGAAATAATAAGATAACATCACGTTCTGACGTCTTTTCCCATCCTCACTTGCCTACCTCGGAACGGAATAGTTTCCTCGTGAAGACTGCTGACAGAACATACCATCGTACAGCTGTAATAGCCACAGGCGTTTTGCAATTTTAACTTTTTTTGTGCAGATTTGTTTCACAATTTTGCAAGCTGAAATTTTCTGGAACATTCCAAAAGTGACAAGTTTGGGACGAGAGGCTATAGGTAGTTGAAATTTTAATGTTATAGTCATTACATATTTATGCTAATCTGTAGAAAACACTGTATGTTCTTTTATTTTAGGGCGCATTAAGATTTAATGTGTCAAAAAAATTTTTAAATGATGTACTAATTCTAACATTTTAAAATCATTTCATTAGAATATTTTGCACTTTTGAAAAACTTAAAATTGAAATATTTTGCTCTTTTCAAAATCATTTAAAAAAGATATTTTACACGTATTAAAAATACTTTATTAGTATTTGCAATTTTCAAGGTTCAATATATCTTAATTACATGATTTAAAAAATCCTTTTTTTCAAAAATATTACGTCTTGCGCATTCACCTTTACTACCTATTGAACTTGATGGGTCACAAATACACAATCCACGTGTTTCCCAAAAATGTCATGGGCATGTGTATGATATGTACGTACTATCATGTTGTGTTACTTGACATCTTTAGAGATCACCGGTACTTTAGCGAGTTATCTATCTGTAGAATATACTAAGGACTGTACAAGGTACGTTAGGAAAACATCGTAGTAATAGCAATATATTAAGCAATTAGATTCTCTAATAAAATACGTAGTGCTGCTTTAATCTGACGTAATTTATTGACACTGGGCAGCAATTACTGAAACATACGCTACGCCACCTTCAAATACATATATACAAATATATATACCTATCGTTAGAAATATAAATGCAGAAAATAGAAAATCCAAAATGTTTATACGGCTGTATGGGGTGTGATCATATAGTGCTATATTGCTGATTTTATGTAGTACTATTTTTACACTCAGATTCGAATTTAGCCAGGACGAGCATAGACGGTTTACTGCGAAGAAGAAAGATTGAGACCGATTGTCAGCGAATGGATTACCGATTACCCCTCAAGTGCAGAGATCGTGCTTTGAAGTTGAATCATGAGGATTGTATTCTCTGGGCTCTCTGACTCTGACTGCGTCTTGTACTCAAGTTTGGTCGTGCCACCTTCTACAGTGCACACGTCCCAGTAATGTGACAGCTACCCTGACGTCTGTAACGTGAAAACACTTTCCAATCAACTCCCAGCTTATCAAAACTGCCCTGTACCATACAATACAATACCTTCCCAGACCTTCTCGTCATTTCTCACCGGGAAACAATAAATAAATTCTGCAGCAGGATAAAAAACAAAAACGAATATGAATTTGAATCTATCGTTTTTACAGATATATAATATGTGTACGCCACTCCCTGTGTCTTCCGCCCCTTCAGAATGACAATATCAATTTGAAGTCAGTGTACAATACCATAATAAGAACAAATTCAATGTTAAGTGTCAAAAACATCAGAGGAATCACCACAGCCACACTGTCTTGGAAGTGTAAGATCTCTGGAGATCAGTTGGATCGGTGCCATAGCTCCTTTTGATATTGATCTTCATCACTTTTGCTTCTTCTACGACGATTTGTAATGTTTATTCGACTTTCGACTATTACGTTTCATGCACAGATAAAATCTGCGCCATTCTAAGCAATAGCTATACAAGCAAATTTCTGTAAAATGTAAAAATCAAAAATAATTTACGCTCCATTAAAGACTAATAACCATGGAAAAGCAAGTAGAGTAGAAGTCAAAAGAAATTCAATAAGTTTAAAGGGAAAACTAAACCCCAAAATTTGATACTGAATTTGAGGAGATTATAGGTCGGAATAATTTTCTAATGGATTAAGGTTTTGAGCATATAGGTTTTACTTCTAAATTTATTCTATGTCCTATATACGTAGTATTGAATAGTTGTATTGTAACTTTGGGTTTTGGTTTAAAAAACCACACGCACCAAGCCACGCAGTGACGCAGTGAGCATAAACCAAAGTAAAGTAACATATGGGATCACACATTTATAATATAGATTTCGACTACAGTTTCAGTTTCAGTTTCGGGAGACATTTAAGTCCATAAGATTCAAGACGACTGAAGATTCCCATATAGTTATCAGAGAGAGAGAAAAAAAACGGACTTGGCTGAGCTTGGCATCCTTTTCCGTTTCCACTTTCTGCAATCTAATATCATGGAATCGAATAAATATGCCGTTCTGTAGCCTTCTGTACTTAAAATGTATTTGGGTTTCGGTTTGGAGTGGTTCTCTATATTCCAGATATCTAATGTAACTTTGACGATGCGATGCTCAAGTTTAGCATTTCTTGAGAGTTGAGAGAAAGAAACGAGATTGTGAAAAGAGCTCCTATTCCTATCCCTCTCCCTTTTCAGTTTAAGTGCAGAATTCAAATTCAAAATTTACAAGATATCCACACGCGCTCTTTTTAGAGCTTTTAGAGCTAGATTTTTGTAAATAGAGTTAATACGTTATACATAGGGACTACTTAAAAGAGATCAATAAGAATAAGAGATATAATTTTGCATACACATGTAGTATTATACAAATCGGTATGACAAGAGCACAATGTATGCATGTGTTCATGCGTAGCTAATTTTACATAAATTCTATGTCGATGTTACTCAGGATTTAATACAAGCCACTCTGTAAAACACCCGAAGCAATCATGGCCTCTTTACAATATGATTTTTTGTATTATTACTTTGTATCAAGGCCCCATGATCCACACTGCAGTGCATTGCTTGGCTTGCATTATTATTTATTTAGCGTGTCCATTTTCTCTAGGGCTTTTAATTTGAAAGTTAAATTTAAAATTGTCGTGATAAAATATTTTTGTAAAGAACCGATTGAAAAAACCAAGAGTCTTCAAAATATTTTAACAGCATTAAATACTACAGCGTGTAACATAATCTAATATTGTTTCTTCAATAGCCATAACTGTTTGTCGTTTGTACTGTCAATTATTCTCTGTTTATTTAATTGAATATTAAATATTCAATCTGCATGCGTTTACAATTCTTGAGTGGTTCTTACAACGCTCGTCTTCATGTATCAAGTGCCAATTACGTAGAGCCATGGGAATAATTGACAAAATTGAAGATACAAACATGTACCTACCTAGATACACAAATCTATTAGCACGAAAGCGATAAAATCCTTCATATCAGTAAAGTATAATTAAATTAAATTATATTATGTGCATTACATGTAGGTAACGTCTCAACCATCCCAGGCCGCATTACCTACTCTTGGGCTCATTCAAGGTACCTTACCCACCTAACTACCTACATATATGCACATTTTAAAATCAATATTAAAATTCTGAGTGTCACTTTCATTTCATGTTCATAGCAGGCAGGGCATACCAAACCAACACCAACCTACGTACTCTGAGTGGAGCAATTTGTAAAATAAGGTGGATTGGACCGTTTAAAATACATACAGCTGACTGGAATATATTATTATAATATTCTATGTAGGTACTTAAACTTAATACTACCACCACCACCACGGCGTTCATGAGCCAAAGACATTAATATTAATAATACGAATGTGGAGACTCTCAGATTCAGATGAGACTCGCACACGAGTAAAACATTATTTTCTTGATTTGTTCGAACAGTCTATTGCCATTAGATATGATGCATGTGTGCAGTTCCCTCCCTTCTGTGTTGTGTAACTTCCATGTTTCCTATTATACTCCTCAGTCTCCTAACAACTTGCCATTATCTGACTTGAGAAACAAACACCTACTCTCAGTCAACATCATCAGAAATCAGAGAACCAGTCCCAGTCCCAGTGCCAGTGCCAGCTAAGCCACAGCCAATGCCACAGCATGTGCATGTAAACATGAAGACGATAATCTGTTTTGAGTGTCATTATTGTCGTTGACTGATGAAGGAAGAGCACATAAGCCATATAGCAGACAGTGTATGGGAAATCCTTGTCATATATTAATAATTCCATGTAATACTATGTGTGCTGCTATGTCTAGTTCTAGTACTTACGTCTATCTCTAGCACTCATAATCTGGATCAGCTTCGGTACCACAAATATGTGTCTGTCTATAGCATGTAGGTACCTACATGTACTGAAGAGCCAAGTTCAGATCCAGATCCGCAGAGTAGTGAGGCCAAGGCTGGGAAGTGAACTGTAAAATATTATGAGGCAATTCCTTGGAAATAAATATATTGGTTTCCTCGCTCCTGTCCCCTCTGTCACCCTAATGTTCTCGATTTCGATTTCGACTTGGAAGTGGATGTCGATTTAAAATTTCGATACGTATATAAGCCAGTCCCGTAATGAGAATCTATAGGAAAAGGTAAGACTAAGAACCTCTCCCGATTGTAGATATAATTGTAATGTACAACCACAACATCTAAGATCTCCTTTATGGCTCTGATCTTGTCATTATTAGCATCATCTTCCCTAATATAATTACACGTACACAGAGCTTCTTCCTCCGTAGCACACGTATGGGACCAATAATTTTCCCCGGACTTACAGACCAGTGTGCATTTTGTCATGTAAGGAGCTATACCGCCTTTCTCCTAATAACTGCACCAGGAAGTTACGTCAAATTTTAGACGCGGGGGAAATTAGAAACCGGAGTTTGAAGAAATAAACGTAGCGTCTTCATTTGAATCAATACTACGGAGCCCGGGAATTCAAAGAAATTCTGGAGGTATTAGCAGAAATACGGTACATAGGGATGTAAACTGAGAATCCGCAAAGCAAATGACCGAGTAATAGCGGGTAGTATCAATAGTAATAGCATATCATACGAAATAACATATCGTCTGTGAAGAACCAAAACGACCCATATCCATTTGTAGCTAAAAAAATATCCACTATCTACAAAAAAATTGAAATATGTCTTAAATAAAAGTAGAATATTTTGCACTTTTAAAAAAATGTAAATAGAACAATTCACGCTTTTCAAAAACATTTAAATAGAACATTTTACAATTTTCAAAACTATGTAAATAGAACATTTCACGCTTTTCAAAAACATGTAAATAGAACATTTTACAATTTTCAAAACTATGTAAACAGAACATTTTATAATTTTCAAAACGTGGTAAATAGAAAATTTTACGTTTTTCAAAAACAAGTAAATAGAACATTTTACGCTTTTCAAAAACATGTAAATACAACATTTTGCACTTTTCAAAAACATGTAAATAGAACATTTTACACTTTTCAAAAACCCTTAGTTAATATTTACGCATGTTTCTCATTTTGTTTTTATGACATAGCTCATTTTCTAGCTTAAATAGGATATGGGCCATTTTGGTTCTTCACAGACGATATCACTATTTTCCAAAACTCCAGACTTCCAGACCCAGACATTTAATTATATAATAAACTATAGACTGTATTTCTATTTCTATTAGCTGTATGCGAGTTGGCTGAATTATAAAGTACCGGCTCGGGGCCGGTACAAAAATAGAGCCATTAAAATTGAATGGATATTCGTCCTCGTCCTCCTGGTCACGTTTGGCAGTTGGTAATGGTCATCACCGGCCACCGGTAACCGGGGAACTCCCAGCACAATTCATTTCCAGATAATCAGTGTCCAAATTCGGAAGTGCCTTCTTTAAATATATATACGCAATATTCTCATATTATGATGTTTCACAAACTATATGGAGTTCAGTTGTAATTACGTAAGGTATATATTATGTATATTATAAATAGAGCTCCATTCAGTGCAATTATTACTACATAGGAAATTGGAAATAATGCTTTCGGCTGTAATTGATAGTTTGTTGCTTATACATCCATGTTTACGAACAAGTTATTGGTTTGTTACCAATACCAATTAGTGATTCTAAATTGTGAATGAAAAGATGAAAACTGCTGGTGTTGGTGAGCCTGTGGCTTGAGTAGCGTATTCATTAATAGAGTTAGTACCTAAATTGATAAGGTTATGCCGTTTAAGGGTATGGGGAATATGGGCTCGCGGAACTGCTCACTTACAGATAAGTCTATATGCATATTATAGGCACACAAATTTCAATTCGATTTCCCCTGTTCAAGTTAGGTCAAGATAAATTTCAGTACTTAAAAGGGAAAAGGGGAAGCTGTAGTACATGATTATATCCTTGAGCTACATCTCTATCTGGATTCTCACTCCCTATAGTATAGCATTGGTACGAGATACAAGTCTTGTTAATTAATATTGGTATCAATTAAATTTGCTAATTTAATTATAATTACCGTCATATATACATATAGATTAACACTTGATTTGATCTGGTTTCCCTACGTCAAGAATTTCACTTTCAACGAGTCAAGGAAGGGCAGAAGTCACTGTATATAGTTCAAAGTTCACATGCCCATCATGCTTTGAAGTTTAAGTTTATTTTCATCGTCGGCCTCAAAATACGCTGGAGGCAAAACAGTCGCTGCAATATAATCTATTAGCGGTGGTGAGAGCAAGTTAAATTAGAATTCTATCTATCTGTTAACATGCTGGTTATATAGTTCATATACTGTGAAGAAGTTAGTATACCTATTATCAGATTATAGATATCGTCTATGAAAAACCAAAATGGCTCATTTCCAATTTATGCTAGAATTAAAATGGGCTATGTCAAAAATGGCAGTTAAATAAGATACATGCTTACAAATGCTAATCACGAGTTTCTAAAATGAGCAAATTGTTATATTTACATGTTTTTAAAAGGGTACGAATACGAATTTATTCAAGAAAAAATAATGTGCTTTCGGGCATTACCCATCACACACACAATATGATTACAGATTAATATTAAGCTAATAAGATAATACGCTGCAATCGGAATTTGTTCCACTTCCGATGCAGATGCATGTTAGATACGAACAGAGGAGGGTATAAGTTTTGAATTACAAAATACAACAGGAGTTTTTCGGTTTAAAATTAAAACATTTACACTTGTATAGTGGATAAACATTCTTTAACAAAGGAAAAAACCTTCATAATTTTGTTGACACAATTTAAGTTTTTAAGGAAATGATTGTACTCTATCTCTGTCATACAGTTTACATTGTAATGTTGAAGGTGTTTGGTTCGTAGAGTCTGGTACTTTGAGCATTCTACGAAGAAATGGAAAATAGAATCGTGAAACGAGGGCCCACATTGCATACAACTTTCATTGCAGTTAAACTTAAGATATACATTATTACACGATATAAAACTACTGCTTAGTCGCAGTTGAGAGCACACTCGGACTGTTTGAATTGGTAGCATTAATTTTAAATACTTACTACACATGAAATTAGATTTAATTAGGTGGTAGTATTGATGGTACGAAGAGTTATTCACATGGGATAGATCATCCTGTCTGGCCTGGTCAGTAATACATTGAATGATATTTTTAAAATTTTCAGCAAGGATCACCGGTGACTGGGCATTCCACACAAACAAAAAGCCAGCAGAGTCCAGAATATTTTTAATCTGAAGTGCCCAATTGTATGATTCCTGAACATCTTTAAGCTTTATTAGGTCCGTTAACCTAGAGTAGCACTTTTTCGCCAGCCTATCCGGGGTCATAAGTAAGATGCGAAACCAGAATTTTAGGGTAATGGAATAAATATGACACTTTGAATGTAACCTTCCAGTTTCGCATCGAACCAAATAACCCGGGGTATAGATCGGCACTTTTAGTAACTTCTTAAGAAATCCAGTTTGAACTCTTTCTATCTTCTCAACGTATCTCAGACCCCAAATTGCAGCAGCATATGTAACAGTAGGAATTACCACAGCATCAAAAAGTTTAATTTTTCCTGCCCATGATTTTATTTTGCTTCTTCTAAATGTATCAATTATACATCCAGTCGAGGAGTTTGCTTTACTTATTAGCAAATCTGCAGCATTGCGAAAAACTCCAGAGGAACTAAATGCAACCCCTAGGTATACATATGAGCTGACTACTTCTATCGGTTGACCGTCTAACGACCACTGCCACGACTTACATAGGGGACCACCTTTACGAAATACAATAATTTTAGTTTTACCTAGATTTATTACCAACTTATTTTCGCTACAGTAGTCTGATAGTATATCTATTTTAGCTTGCAGTGAGAGTTTTGTTTCTGCTAAGGTTGAATTATCGTCTGCCAGCATTAAAAGATCGACCTCGTTCGTCCCCCCAAAACTTACAGGTTTAGCCCCTCTAGAAGTTAAATATTTGTCAATATCACTTACATAAATAGAAAATAAAAGAGGGCTTAAAATTTCTCCTTGTATGACTCCCAACGTTATATTAAAGAACCGTGAATATCCACTAGGTGATTTTACTCTAAACTTACTTTTGTCATAAATAGATTTAATTACACGTATTATTTTACCGCTGATACCTAAGCTGTGCATTTTTTCCCATAGTCTTTGATGCGGAATGCTGTCAAAAGCGCGAGTAAAATCAACAAATAGAGCAAATAACTTTCCCCTTTTTTTGCACAACTTTGATTGAATAATTGACATTAACGAAAAAATTTGATCTAAGCAGCCTCTGCCTTTTCGAAAGCCTGATTGCGACTCTGGAAGAATGTTGTTGCTTTCGCACCAGTTGTACAACCTGTTGTTTATAATTGAGGTAAAGAGCTTGGCAAATGTGTTGACTAGGGCTATTCCTCGGTAATTTGTAGGAAGAGTGCAGTTACCTTTCTTAAAGATCATAACGATGTCAATTTCGGACCAACTGTCTGGTGTAATACCCTCGCTAAAAAAGAAATTGAAAAGATTTAGAATTTCGTTTAAAATATAATTAGGAAAACTTCGTATAATTTCGTTCGGGATTAGATCGGGACCTGCAGCCTTGTTAGTTTTAAGTGAATTAACAGAAAAAAGAAGCTCCTGAATTGTAAACTCCGCATCCAGTGTATCGTCCGCATTTGAAAATGTTATAGTCTCACACAATTGACTAGGTGGCATAATGTGAGTGTAAAATTGCTCCCACTCCAAAATACCTATTTTACATTGTACTGTATGATTTTTTCTAAATTTGCCTACACATTTCCAAAATTCAGTGGGTGATCTAACATTTGACAACTGCTGTTGAATATTGTCCCAGTAGCCTCGTTTTTTACTTTTTACTAAACTTGAAAACAGTTTACGGGCGGCAAAATAGCAGTTTAATAGAGGTCGACTATAATTTTCACGCGCCTTTCTCAGAAGCATTTTAAGTTTTTCTCGCCTATACAAGCACTCCGCATCAAACCAGGGTTGATTATTATTTACTTGATTTTTGCTTTGCCTAGACGTCATACGGTTGATACAAGCCGCGTTTATAAGCAGCTCAATAAAATTATTGTAGTAGCTGAGGTGGTTGCCGTCTACTACTCCCATATGCTGGTTTAGGTAAGAAATAAACTCCTTTGACTTTTGGGGATTCCATTTTATACCTCTGCAATCTGAGCTCTGAGACTGTTGTTCTATTGATGGAAAATTTAAACTGACCAGGCACGGTAGATGATCTGAATCCGGAAAATTCAAAAAACATAAATCATATATAATATTTACACCTAATGCATCGCCCAACACTAAATCAATAGTACTCTTTCCAACCTTAGATACATATGTTAATTGAGATGGAGAATCAGAGATTGTTCTACCATTAATAAGAAAAAAAGAGTTAAGTTCAAGCATCTCAACAAGTTCTCCTCCCCTGCTGTTAATTGTTTCATCGAGAGAGCTTCGGACTGGGGCTAGTGGGGGTGCACAAACAAATCTAGAGACCTCTTCGTTTAGATTTCCAACACGAGCATTAAAGTCCCCACATACAGTAATAGGGGTGTTTAAATAATTAAATTTTACCTTGCTTATACTTTCAGATAAAATTGGTAGTACGTAGTGGTACTTACTACTAGGTGGTATGTAGCAGAAAATAATAATAAACGTATTATTAGTAATTACGTGTTCTAAGCGTACAATAATGTAAAATCTACTAGTCTCTATAACACACGATTTGTAAACTTTTGGATTTGAGAAAACAACTAAGCCCCCGCTAGCTCTACCAGTTGTAGCTTGTCGAACAGCAGGTGAAGAGATTGAATTAAAATTCTGAAATAAAGTATAATTAAAATTATTAAACTCAATCCATGTTTCATTTAGACATATTATGTCCGCATTCAATAATAGATTTTTGTCAGGAATAGAAAGATTGTTAATTTTGTTGTAACCACTTATGTTCCATATAACTAGATGAGATGAGATTGGAGATATTATATTAGAGGTGATGGGGTGCCCTGCATATTATTTCTTCTTGATGGGTTGAGATCCTGCAGAACTTGCACTTTGGCTGTCTTGCTTATTTGGCTTCGCGACGTATCCTTGTATTGTTTTGACTTGACATAATATCTTGCCATCAGATTCGTAGAAAGAAGATTTCCCTTTGCACTCAACAATAAGATAACGCGAGGACCAGATCTTTGCATTTATGTTGGGTTTTTTCCTCTCTTCACGGACTCTGGCTAATAGATGAGTTTTAATTCTCCTCTGTTCTGGACTTAGGTCTTCAAAAATTTGGATGTCGGTAGATTTTAAAAGTGAACATTTTGAAAGAATCGTATTACGATCAACAACTGAAGCAAATTCACACATTATGCCATACTTATCCTTTTTTAATTTAATTCGAGTGTATTCCACAGTTTTAATATCAGTAATTGTAAGAAATAAGAGGACCTTAGCAATTTCAGCCTTCATTGTAGCTCTGTTCGAATCATGCTGGATGTCCACTCCACTGAATATTAAATTTCTTCGGCGATGCTCGTTGAGGTTGAAAAGCACATTGTTGTTAGTATGTAGGAGCTCAGCTTTTAAACACACAATTTCCTTCTTGAGACTATCCGTGCTGCCTTCCATATTCTCAATCCGTTTTGTATGATCACCGACTGTAGTCTTCAATTCATTAAGATCAGAGCGGATTGATTTCATATCCTGACGATGTTCCTTTCTGAATGATTGCAAGACTGATAGAATATCTTCTTCATCATTTTGGTCGTCATCTGGATCAGAATCGTCAGGATCACTTGATGATTTATTTCCAGCCTCCGCGTCTTTGGAATCATTAATATCAAACCCAGTTGGAGCGTTAGTTTTATTTCGTTTCATATTTAGTAGGCTTTGAATAATGATCATTCACAGTTCAGGGAGATAGGTATTTAGATTTAAATAGTTTGATTTAGCAACTTGCCTTACGTGACCCCAGGCCACAACTCCAGCATTCGATGTCCAAGAATTAATTTGCCAACTTAATGACCTGTTGTGACCTGGGAGAGTAATAAGATATATTACCCAGAGTATCAAGGTGCAGTTAGAGTTGCAAAAAGGTGAAGTTACTGCTGATTCCACGGTCGGAAGTACTGATGATGTAGTACCTAAGTAGGTGTGGTACGACTATTCCACAGATTCAGGTTTTTTAGTTTCCACACAGATTTGAAGTTGTGAAGATTTAAGAAATTTTTGTTTGACCAGAGGAATGAAAATATTAAGATTTCAGAACAAAAATTTGATTGGATTGAGTAGCGCAGGTGACAAACTACTATGTATGAGTAACAAAAGTTAAAATTATTGTGAATAATTACAAAATTGTCTTTTTATAAACTAAAAGTTTTAAGGAAGCTAAAATGCAGTGTTGTTCTTTCAAGCTTTCCCGCTTCATGTTTTTAAAAGGGTAATAATGTCCTATTTACATATTTTTGAAAAAGGCAAATTGTTCTATTTCAGTGTTTTTAAAAGTGCAAATTGCTTTATTTCAACTTTTAAAAAAATGCAAAATGTTCCAATTAAATGTTTTTGAAAAGTGCAAATTGCTTTATTTACACGTTTTAAAAAAATGCAAAATGTTCTAATAGAATGTTTTTGAAAAGGTAATAATGTCCTATTTACATATTTATGAAAAGGTCAAATTGGTCTATTTAAGTGTTTTTTAAAAGCGTCAAATATTCTATTTACATATTTCTGAAAAGGTCAAAATGGTCAAAATTCTATTTAAGTGTTTTTTAAAAGTGTAAAATGTGTACTATTTACATGTTTTTTGAAAAGGTCAAAATATTCTATTGACATCGTTTTGAAAAATGCACAAGGTTCTATTTACATGCTTTCATGAACCCTAATATTTAAAAAATTTCTGTAGATAGTGCATTTTGTTTGAAACTAAAATTGGATATGGGTCATTTTGGTTCTTCACATACGATATAAATATGTGCTGAAGCTTTAGTACAGTTTTTCTGCTGATGAAGCATTTTCCTCTGTAGATGAAATTTATCCTCGTCCCTCGTACATAGTTTGTCTTTCTACTTGCACGAGGAATACGAAGAATTTCTTTTATTGCGATACATAGTAGAAGTTACTTTAGGGCAGGCAGTGAAATGGACAAGAAATATACATATAGGCTTAGCTCAAATGTGCATGAAATTACATATTGAAACGTTTTAATAGTGGAACTAATCTGAAATGGAATTACAGCGGATTTCGGGAATTATTGGGGAGTCTATCAATATTATTATTTATTATGTACATGTTGTTTTGATTTCCCTCTGTTTGTTGGTACAACTTGATCTAGAAATCTAGACATGGAATGCATGTTTTTGAATTCTTTGCAAGACAAAGTCTTATCAAACAATAAACCGTAGGAAAGGTGAAAATATGGAAAGTATGCAGGGAGAAAAATATTATGTATGAAAATGATTGCTGGAGGGAGATCAACTGGGTAATAATTTTAATAATAGCATGACTTTTCACTTCAAAAGAAAATATGATGGTGTATTGAGATTGCAATTGAAAATTAATGAAAATTCCAATAATATTATTTGAAAATTGGAATTTATCCTACTAATCTCTACATATAGTCTTTTGATAGTTTAGTTAGAGCTTGGCTTTAAAGATTTAATTAAACTCTGTTACACAATATGTACTATACGGACAAGCTAAAATAAAGAGCAATTCAATGTTAGTGATTTTTTAATCAAATGCAATCAGGTATTACACAATGTTGTATCCCTAAATGAAAGATCTAATTAATTTTTTGCTAAAAATGAAAAATGTTTTCTAAATGGAAAAGCTCTATTTAAACACATTACATAAAAATGGAGACAAGAAAAGTGTGCTGTTTTTTTCTACATTATTAAAACATAACTATACCACAAATTGTTATTTCCTTCTATGTATTAAATTAATTGTGTATAGTAGTGAATAGCACCCATCCGTATAGCGCATGTCAGTTTTTCCAGGAATTGAAGATGCCCTTTCTTTGATCTACCTTCATCAAGTTTTAGATTTAATAGTTTGGTCTTTAAAAGGTTACAAATTGTTTTAATGCTGTAGATAAATCCCGCTTTTTGAAAATTACATTTTATTCCAATTTTCAAATTTTTTAAATGTCAGAGTGTTTCGAACTCCGAATTAATATTTTAGAAAATTGCAAACTGTCTCAATTGCATACTTTTGAAAATTACCTAGAAATCCAAGTTATTTCCTCATTATTTTAGTAAATCTGTTCATGTCCTGAAATTTGAAATGTGAACTTAAGGAAAATTTAAAGATTTAGGATTTGGTCTAAAGGTCACAGGTCAATAATTGTACCAGCATGGTTCACTATATGAGTTTTTGTGATGGAGGGGAATGGAAAATGGAAATGTCAACTCAACGAATTTCAAGATACTCAAGATTTGATGCTACGTCATTATTGGATTATACTGCTAAATGAAGCAGATTAATTCAATGGCTGAACTGTATTATTAGAGCTAAACTTCTACTCCGTTCATTATTAAATTACATAGTCGTGACTCTTTCAGTATTATTTTTAAATTTAGTTCTTGCCATGGAGCTTGATCATAAGCTTATGATTGAAATGAAATCGAAATTCTAAATTCAAGTTGGAAATACGTAATATCGACATCGACTGACGAGGACGACTGCCTTGGACTTGGAAATACTTATTTTTACGCATATTAGAGACATATAGAAATCGGACGGGGGCTGCTGCTGCTGCTGCTCTGCTATATATTTCTTCCCAAAATGATTCCGATTATCAGGATTTCCTATGCATACACTATGTACTCTAACGTCCCTGTAATTATACCTTGTAGACTAATAATGTATACTAATTCTGTGGTTTCCTTCCATCATCTTGGGCTTTCCTTCCTACGTTCTAAAGTGGGATGTGGGCTTCTCTCAACTCTATAATCCATAATCCATCACAGACTCAACATGGAGATTTCATTGAACTCATTTTCATTTCAACGTGGGATCAAAACTCAAGACAGCTTCAGCCCACGACACCAACTATAAACTATATAAGTACAAAACTTGAGCCTTACATGGGATTAATTTTCAAATCCTCATGTCTCCACTACTACTGTATACTGCTTCTATGCTACTACATTCAACGTTCTCCTGATAATCGTCGGTTCTATTTTCTAGAGTTCCTCTGTTCTTTGACGCTTCGTCACTACTAATATCATTCATAACGTCAGCGTCATGAGTGATTTGGTAAAATTCAAATTAATCACAGCTCAACCACTACATAGCTACCGCACCGCTGTATCAGCATCAGCAGGCTCCATACAGGGCCGGATAATGCGGCCAGCGAAGGCAGCTTCCGCTGCTTGAGTTTTCAAAAAACATGTAAATGTAACATTTTGACTTTTCAAAAATATGTAAAAACGAATATTTTGACTTTTCAAAAACATGAAAAATAAATATTTTAGTACATTTCAAAAACATGGAAATAAAACATTTCCCACTTTTCTCAAAACATGTAAATAGAACGTTTTGCGCTTTTATGAAACAGGTAAAAAGAACATTTTGAACTTTTCTAAAACATGTAAATACAACATTTTGCTTTACCAAAGAAAACCATCAATAAAATCAAAATGGTGGTTTTTATATGGAAACAAATTGCTGCCTAAAAGTAATTTCTTCGTCCGGCCCTGGCTCTATACGGCATATACATATAGCATTCTAGAATGTAGGTATGTAACATGTACTTGCACACCATAGACAATGTCAACTAATTCTGACCTATATTTCAAAATTTCCATTTTCCATTTGTGCTCATAGCCGCCGCCATCGTCTCCGTCTCTGCAACTGTCACATCGATATTCGAGTATTCGACATTCGACATCATCCCCTAGTGTTCTATTTTGCCGCTCGTTCTCGTAATCAGAATCCAGATTTGATAAGGACTGGCTGAGACTGAAGTACATAGGAGGAGAAGGAAGGAAGGGGAAGCAATGAGGGGAATTGAAGCAGGAGCTTGTCTTGTCATATTGTCATTCCAGATGAGGCCTTGCCCGTGAAATATCAGAAGTACTCTTTGTTAATTAATCACTCATGGCTGAAAGTAGTCGGATGTCTCATTTGGGTCGCTGGCTTTGACTCTGACTTTCTGCTATCTCTGTTTTCCTCTCGGCATCTAGCCGCTGTCGGCAGTGTCGGCAGAGACTGATAAGTCTTAATCCTATCGCTCTTGTAAAACGTGGGCAAGGCTACTGATAGACTAGGACTCTGCAGCAAGTGGCAACGAGCTTATAGCTTAGGAGGCAACAACAAAACCAAGCTACTGATACCGATAACAACAACAACAACTCAGCACTCAACTTGTGTCGACGTTGTGGAGGAAATACAAGCCTTACAAAATTGTTAAATGATTCAAAAAAGGAATTTTTATACAATTGGACATAATAAACATTAGGTATTTTTAATTTTTAAAATGTCCAATTATAGTTTGCACCTTTTCAAATACACATAATGTTACAATTTTTTATCTTTTTGAATAGGGCAAAATTTAATAATTTCATGTTTTTGAAAAGTGCTAAATTTTTCAATTTTATGTTTTAAAAATGCTAAATTTTGCAATTTCATCTTTTTGAAAAGTGCTAAATTTTTCAATTTTATGTTTTAAAAATGCTAAATTTTGCAATTTCATCTTTTTGAAAAGTGCTAAATTTTGCAATTTCATCTTTTTGAAAATTGCAAAACTTAAAAATTATATCTGTTTGAAAAGTGCTAAACTTTGCAATTTCATCTTTTTAAAAAGTGCTAAATTTTGCAATTTCATCTTTTTGAAAATTGAAACATATCATTAAAATTTATTAGAAACTTATTCAAAAACTGAATTAAGTTAAATTCTAATAGAATGCTTTTAAACTATTTTTAGCCATGGACTTGTATATTTATGTGGATGCCCAAAATTAGAATAATTTATTATGTGGACGGAGTGGAATGGCATTATGGCATGCCATGTCAATATTGATGTAAACACCCTGGTGTGCAGACATTTTGAACATTCATCATGTCGTCTATTGTCTCTTCAACGGTAGTATTAGTATTTCTTCCAATCCCTAAATTTTACAACCTAATTGAACATTCCAAGTTCACAACAATCCTCGTCATTTATCATCAGAATCAATCGAATAATTTATTGGAATTTAAATTATCTATGCAAAGTCCTATGTACTCCGGCTGAGGCTGAAGGATACTATTTCATCTAAATCACATATGCTAATGACACCCTCATTACTCAGCTACTTCTCTGCTACAAGATAAATAAATTAGCCTCGCTGCGTAAACCTCATTCCAAATATCCAAATTGGAATAACAATAATACCAATGTCGATATCAGTATCAATCAGTGACTATACCGCATTAAGATGGTAAATCAAAACAAAAAACAAAATCCCCATAAACATCAACATTGAAGAAACATATTCATTAGCAAAGCCATAAGCCAAAGCAAATAGAAAACAATCATAAAAAAAGATCAGTATTCAGTTTCACCCTGGCTTCTGTCTTCTGTCTACACAGCTGTACGGTCTACAACCCACCGCCTAATCAGTACTGATCATTACATAGGTGTATCTATGTACATTTTATTGAAATGTTGGCATTACTGTGTATACTCCAAATCCAACATAAATTAATGTAAAATGGTGTATCGAATTCTGACAGTGTCTTCCACAGATATCTGTGTAATTATAATGAGACAATGTAACACACGTAATTCACATGTTTATTCCGAGCTTCATCTCTCTCCTCTCTCTCTCTCTCTCTCTATGATATCACGTTGTAGCGTAGCCGCAGTAATGTAAACACGCCGCCTTGTTTACAAATTGTATCCATAATCCATGCAGACACAACAACATACTTACACAACACAATGCAAAAGGGCCAGGAACCTCAACCTCATGTCGTTGTTATGTGATAAAGTCTCCGTCTCCAGCCAGTGTCTGTTCACACGTGAAAAACAAAATCAGCCCTACGATTCTCATTAATGGAGCGTTTATCAGGACTGGGCGGACAGAAGGACGTTGAATATTTGGTGGAGGAAATGAAAATTAAACCAGTTCGAGAGATTGAGAGAGTGTTTGGGAATTTTGGTCTATTACTTTGCTGTATACATATTATATTGCAACCATTCCTTGTATTCCCTACTCACTCACACTGCATTATTGTTGCTGTTGACAGTTACTATATCAGGGAATATAAATGTAATTACATATGTACATATTTAAATATTAAATACTCGTTCAAAATTACATAAAGTTCCTCTGTATGTACGTGTCTCTGTATATTGCGTGGTTACTGTTTTCCTTCCAGTGGCTCGACTGCTTTTATCTCTGTACTTAATCTGTACATCTTTACTTTTACTTGATTGTGAGTGACTCAAACTTTGAATTTGTTTGAAATTAAAATTCCAAATAGAACTTCCAAACAAATAGAGAGACAACAAACACGAGAAAAAGCCCCCACAGCCTCCACCACAATCCCGTATTTGTTATGTACACGGAACATAAAAAGAGTTTTTGCCGCCCGCCTCGTCACTCTGCCATTCCATTTCGTCTGCATAATTATATGTAAAAGAGATAAGATATTATGTGAGCTAACCCAAGAACCCCAAGTACGGTTACGCTACGGAGAAAATGTATGTAAATGTAAACAGAAACATACATATCGTCTGTGAAGAACCAAAATGACCCATACCCAATTTATGCTATATTCAAAATGAGCTATGTCGTAAAAAAAATGAGAAACATGAGTAAAATGTTAATTAGGAGTTTTTGAAAAGGTGCAAAATGTTCTAATTCCATGTTTTTGAAAAGTGTAAAATGTCCTATTTACATGTTTTTGAAAAGTGCAAAATGTTCTAGTTACACGTTTTCGAAAAAGTGCAAAATGTTCTAATTCCATGTTTTTGAAAAGGTGCAAAATATTCTAATTGCATGTTTTTGAAAAGGTGCAAAATGTTCTAATTCCATGTTTTTGAAAAGGTGCAAAATGTTCTAATTCCATGTTTTCGAAAAGGTGCAAAATGTTCTAATTCCATGTTTTTGAAAATGTGCAAAATGTTCTAATTCCATGTTTTTGAAAAGTGTAAAATGTCCTATTTACATGTTTTTGAAAAGTGCAAAATGTTCTAGTTACACGTTTTCGAAAAAGTGCAAAATGTTCTAATTCCATGTTTTTGAAAAGGTGCAAAATATTCTAATTGCATGTTTTTGAAAAGGTGCAAAATGTTCTAATTCCATGTTTTTGAAAAGGTGCAAAATGTTCTAATTCCATGTTTTCGAAAAGGTGCAAAATGTTCTAATTCCATGTTTTTGAAAATGTGCAAAATGTTCTAATTCCATGTTTTCGAAAATGTGCAAAATTTTCTAGTTCCATGTTTTCGAAAAGGTGCAAAATGTTCTAATTACACGTTTTTGAAAAGGTGTAATTTAAAAGGTGTAAAAGGTTCTATTTAAATTCTCTCAAGACATATTTGAATATTTGTGTAGATAGTTGATATTGTTTTTAGCTAAAAATGGACATGGGTCATTTTGGTTCTTCAGACGATATAGAGTGTGCATACACGAGGGTAGGACCATTCATAACATTCATTTTCATACAAGGCACCTAGGTAATTATATAGGTATGCTTAAAATAATTCAGCGTATATAGTTATAACAGTAATTATTGCACTTTATTATTAGTATCTATACCTACCTCCCTATGAATATTAAAACAAAAATAAACCAACCCAAGCGAGAGTATCTCAGCCCAGTGCCCACTATATGTAGAAATGGAGGGTGTATTAATTATCTATTGACTATTGTGAGACGATATATAATACGCTCATAAAATATTATAGGCACGTATACTAGCCCATATTTAAAATTTAAATATATGCACAAGGGTTTTCACTCCTCTCCTCACTGCTGATTAAATATACAGAAAATGCTTTCAGTGTCAGTTCTTATGTTCTATGTGTGGTTATAAGATATGTCAAAGTCAAAGTTATTATATAGCGAGCCGCATATTTTAGTTGTGTGTGAATTACTGTGTCTTGAATTCTTGAATGAATGGGGTCTCCGTTCTCCGTATAGTCTCCACATTTGCATTTCGTATAGGCATATAGTAAGGTCTATAATCTGTCCGTCAATGGAATGATTAGGAGCTTTTCAGTTGGGTAATTATAATTAGTGGAGAATGTCTATTGGGTCTCTCCTGAGATAATAATACAACGTAAAGGTTTTGACAGTTGGGAAACCATACGCACAAAATTGAGTGACAAATCCAGGGCAGTTCGTGCGTGCGTGGAAATATATTTCAAAACTGAGCATTTTACACATTATACAAGAAATTATTATGACTTGAATATATCAGCAACGTTGTAGTTTTCAGTTGTGGTTCTGTCTCCCGTCTATAAAGCTAAAGAGATGCTGTTAGATAGGAGATGGGAGATGCAGATACAGCCTATTAGATGCTATTTCTTAACCAACTGTGTAACTACCTATACCTATAGGAATGCTTACTATAGCCAAAAGCACTGAAGGAAAACATATGATCTTGCACTTGACTTTCAATCTCCTAACTTACCGTGTAGTTTATCTCCTCACTGCGTCTCCTACTGCTTCTGCTACTGCTGAGTCTGCTGGTTACTGGTGCTGGTGTTGGTGTTGGTGTGTGGTGACGGCTACAGCAGTAGCTGTAGTATCTGGGAGTAGATCTGCAGATTTGCTGTTGATCTGTGGTGTGTGTGGTACGCTACTGCTGGTGCTGGGGCATAGGGAAACAGTCCAACTTGGAACAAGAGTTTCAAGACGTTTCCCTTTTCATCCGCCTTTGCCACTGCCTTTGAGACGATGAGTCTGGGAGAGCGATAAAAATCTGTGACAAGGAAAATGTACCCAACTCTGTCACTGTCTTTACTTTGGTTCATATAATAATAATATGTGCGATGTTGACGACAAGGATTGTCGATGTGGATGTCGATTGTCATCAACAGAACAAGTTTGATTAGAGGCTTCAATCCTTCAGCGGATAATTTTCATGAGATGCTCACGCTTGTCACTGTACACATAAACATCCAATGGGACAAGTACCGAAACAAAAACAAAATCACATATTCGACGACTGTTTCCTATTGGTATAGTAAAGTAATCTGTACTTTAGTATGTCGTATTGTACAATCGAAATCGACACTTTTGAGAATATTCAACAAGAACTTTTTTCATTACCACACTGATGCTGCGATGCACCTACTTAGTACAGTAATAATAATTTATGGGGAAATTGAGAAACTCACTTATCGTTCCTTTGTAAAGACGAAGGAGAAGAAGAGAGTTTTTTAAATTTCTTTTCGAATTTGGATTTGGGCAAAAGTTGTGGGTTTTTATTTTTTTATATTAGTGTATTGTAATCATTTGAAGAAGAAGAAGGCAGGTGTTCACCGTTACCGTTACCCCGCTCGTGTAAGCTCGTAACCTCAACTGTCCTAATAGTATTGACTGTATACTATCTGTCCTTCCCTTTTATGTATCCCAGCACTGCTAATTTCCCTCTAATTTTTAAATTTTAATATAGTCAAGCTTGATATTTACTTATACGCATATAGCACATCATTTTATTATGATAATATGGATAATTACAAGCAAATCCAAACAGAATAAAAATACAACTTGATAAAATGTAAATTGCAATTTTTTTGACCCACTTTTGCTTTACTTATTTCATATTGCCAAAAATTCAAATCCAAATCCAAAACAGGCAGGCTAGTAATGACGAGGTTAACTTTATTATAATTTGTAAATTATTTTTTAATCGCCGTTTAAATATATATTTAGTAACTTTTTTTAATTCACAAATTGCACATAATTATTTTTTTAAGAAGTTTAGGAGTATTATGGTCTCTGGTTTCAATTTCCAATGTATTTTTGTTTCAAGCGCTATTGCTATTAGTCACTATTTGGACTGACCTACTGCGTCCCGGATCGTTCTTTTTTTATTAAGTTCTGAAGTATGGACCTACCGGTACCGTAGAGTCTCTGCCGTATTGTCCTAGGGATATTGTTTGTGTGGGCGGAGGACACTACTGGCTAAGCATGTAGATTGTAAATATTATTGGAGAGCTTTAGAAGAGCTTTATTTCCTGACTGTTTCGAGAGTTTCGAGAGACTTGATAGATAGTGGGAGAGACGCGAGAGGAATAAAAGGAGAATATAAAGACAGCGGCGGCGGCTCTCATATTCACAAGGGACTCAAAATAAATTGACTTGACTTCCAATATGTTCCAATATATAATTTACTGACTATCAGTATATACACAGATACACAGAGATAGACTGACTGACTGACATATACTCACTACTCACTCCTCTATGTTATTCTTACATAGCTTATAGCCTCTAAATTGTAGGCGCTATGTACTTCTCTGTTTCTGTTTCTGTTGTAGTCTATCAGTATAGTATTACGATTACGATCACAGCTGTTGCTAGACCTACTGATATTTTTTATATTTTTTTTCCTATGTTGCCCTTGTGCTTGTGAAACACTTGACGACTTGACTCTTCCTCTTATTTCATTTCCTAAACTCGAGAGATGCTCAACTCTGACTCATAGAGGATGAGTTCAAGTAGGTAGCTTTACTTTCTATATGATGAGGCTAATAATAAGATGAGATGTGGATGACGAAGAACTTTCTACACATTGCACATTGACAATGTGTTCTTGGATCGTTGAGTATGTTTTTTTCTACGTAGCCGTATTGTTCTTCTTGCAGACTTCCACCCGCTTACGGTATTATTACTTTTCTCTCCTCAAAATCGAAATTCCGCTGTAGCTACAGCGACTAAAGAGACTCGCTCGGTTTCGGGTCCAAATATTCTCGTCGAGAAGATGGACGAAGAAGAAGAAGGAGCATTTATCACTGTTCCTCACTGATACTGATGAACTAATGACAAGACATTACAAACGATGCTCCATGTACCACTCAATATCCTGGGATGTGTACATTTTTTACAGGCAAAAACTCACACGTAGGACTGAGCCATCCTTTCCGCTTTCCTTTTCGTTTTCACCGACGACCCTTGCGTTGTTGCGCTCTTTCTGTTTTATACACTTTCAGTGGGCATACGATACTAGGTATTCATTACTCTTCCTTAATCTTCCCTTCTCTCTGTGTCAGACAATAGGGAGTGGGCGATATGAGTCGGTGTCGGTGTCGGTATCGGTTGTCGGTGTTGGTGTTCAAATAATATTTTGACTTCAACTTGTTGTTGGCTTCGTGTTAGTTGTTGGTTGTTGGTACTGGTACTCTTCCTGGTACTGGTACTGATACTGTTACTATGGCACGGGCTCTATCTGAAAATGGCACTCTGCTTACGATTTAAGTCTAACGCTAAACTGTCGAATGACGGATTGGAATTCCAAGTAAACGGTTAAATAGTACGACGGGCGGCTTATTCGTCTAAACAGAAATACCACAGGAGTAGTAGTATTCCTACGAAAGAACCACAAAGACGAAACTTGACTGACTTCTGACTCTGACTCGATCGCTTCTATTCTCTGTCTTGAACAACTGTTTGGGGCTCCACAAGGCAGGGAGTTTTTGTTGAGTGAGGATCGATTCCTTGCTTTTCTTGTTGTCTTGTACCTACACAGTGAGTATCTGGTGGGTAAATAAGTTATGATGGACTTGGACGTTGTCGTTGTACAACACGGGACATGTTCCACACTTTTTTTTACAGATAGTACCCAAGCTAATATTAAAGCCAATGTCTAATAAGCTGGGAGAGTTAACATCCAAATACACACACACGGTATATTATGTTGATAGGGCGTAGGTGATGGTTGGTGGTAGTTAGTAAGTAGGTAGGTAGGTAGGTATGTACATGTCTGAAGGAAATACTAAATGGTTCTTTCAGTTTTGTTTGTAAGTTTGTGTATTTGTAATTGCAATGTTTGAGCACTTGTATATCCGGGGTATCAGTTCCAAAACAAGTATGTTAATACACTTTTAACCTTTTAATACATTTTATACTACTTTGACTTGAGTGAGAAGCTACACGTTTACACACAGCAATGTATACAGTATTAAGTACTAAGTAGACATTTAAATACGAGCATCATAGATCAAAGCTGTTGACTGTCTCCTGTCTTCTTGACTCTCTCGCACTGAATCAAAAGTTTGTTTGTTCTTGAGATAATCTTATAGTCATAATAATAATTGTAATCATATTCATTCTCCTCTGTCTCTGTATGCTGTGTAATTTAAGTGTTAGGACAAGAGAGAGAGAGAGCGTGGGTTCAAATGTGCAAATCAACCAAAGTCAAAAGTACAGAAAACTGAGACGCTTGAGAGTATAGGAAAATGAATGTAAATTTTTACACATATATTTTTCCCTTAATTAATTTCTAGATTATTACAATAATAATTTACAAAATGAATCACTTTTCTTCGCAGTTCATACGCGACCGGAGTAATATGTCCCCCTTGACAACTGGGTCTTTAATTTGTCACTCGACTCCTATATAGTCACTGCCACTGCACTGGTACTGGTACTGGTCTACTCTTCCAAAGTTCTCATATTTCCTGTACAGTAATTTTTAGCTTCAAGTATATTCCAAGTTTAATCCATGTAACGATCGTCATTATTTTGAGGAAACATCACAATTATTATTATGATTATGATCTGCAGAGTGACATGGTATAGTAGCAGTCAGAGCAGCACTCTTTTGCACAGAACACAAGCTTTTCTAAAGAGCTGCTCTAAAATAAAAAAAAAATTCTCTAGATTTCTATTTCTATACACAAGTTTTCGCCTGGAGTCTTCTTGACGACGAGAATAGATTTCTGATTTGAGATTTTGAGAAGGAGCTCCAGTTCCAGTAGACTCCAGGCTATCTCTCTCACAATGGGCAAAAAATAAAACCACTCGAAAAAGAACGCCACTAGTTGCACCAATTATTATTCATATGCCACAAAATACCATGACCATTATACCCCAAGTAGTACAGAAATTGGAGAAAATGTGAGTGTAATCTTTTTCCGCTTTTTTTTCTTTCTTTTTTTTTGAATGTGGGAGTTGAGTAATGATGACTTCTTACTTTCAAAATTCTTTTCACCAACAAACCAACAAAGTTTTCCGGGTAGTAGTAGTAGTGGTAGTAGTAATTTACTACTTTAGTGGTCCTGTAGTTGAAGAACTTAGTCAGTACTGACGATTAAAGCAGTTAGAGAAACTATGTGTTCTTTTTTTTCTTTTTGAAAAAATGTTCTAATTGAACAGATATCCGTTCACATTTTAAAATGAAAAGTTGTAGGGCTATGAAGAGCAGACAGAAATATGTGAGGGAAAAGTTGTAGACTCGAATTTTAGAGACTAAAAACGAGAAGATATGAGGTTCCTGTTAGCCATGGCATAAGTAGTGTCACTGTGCTGCTGGTTCTGGTTTCTGGTTGATAGTTGTTGCCTTCCCTTTTTTTAGCCTTTAGGAGTTTTTGACTGGGAAGTTATAGAGGACTTGAGACGATGAGACTCTCGCGTGTATAATAAGATGATAATGATGACGAGGGCAGAGCGTGTAAGAGTGTTGGAGGCCAGTGCCAGTTGTGATCTGAATTATTCGGTTTTTGGGTTTGAGGGCAAATATAATATAAGAATGGGTCCGTGACGATGAGGATGACGGGAGAGCTCCGCGAAGACGAAGGCGAAAACGAGGAGGAGAACAAGTCAGGACTTCCACTTTTCTATGTAATGCACTGCACCTCCTTCAAGCGGTGACTCCAACTGTAGAATGTAGAATGTAGAATGTGTAGACGCTGCTGAATTGAAATCTGTACTCTCTCTGATGGGATGTGATGTGACTGAGAGTCTCTCTCTCACTACTGATATGTGTGTGTGTGTGGAGTCCGCTTAGGGAAACATTACTACTGCCAGGATCCAAAGTTGCTCACATTTTCCATCCCCACTGAATTCCCATTGCCATTGCTCACAAAACGAACATGTCTTGCCCACCCGCCTCTTTTCTCTCTCTCACTCTCACTCTCTCTCCCTGTACATTTCGCATTTTCACGAGGAGATGAGAGCGGATGGGCGCAGATCGGAGTTGGAGTTGGATTTTTTTTCAGCAGCAACATAAGCATAGAACGGGAACGGTGGACGCTCAAGAAATCTTGACTTTACCCCTACAAACTAGGAACAGAAAGAAATGCACATACCACAGGAGAACTTACCTACATTTATACTTTCAGTGAGACAATTCATTCTCGTTCTCAACACTCAGCAGGCGGAGGTAGGTACCTACCTAAAATATACGTCGAAAACAAAAACGAGAACAACGACATCATCCTTTTCCCACTGCTTCTTTCTTCTCAATTCCAAGTCCACAATTCAATGCTAACTTGATGTAATACGCAGATTTGTCTCCTGATTAGACTGTCGCCCTTCCCTCGTCCCTCTCGCTCCTGGTTTGCAAGACGTTTTTCTTATAGATTGACGCTAGAGTGCATTTTCTGATGGGAAATGAGAATAATCAATTATTAGGGGTATAGGTCAGCGAAGGCAGTGACAAGACGGGGTAAAATATTATTGGGTGGGTAGGTAGGTACGTAGTTTTCCTTTTAGACTGTCTATGGAAATAAATGGCACATATATGGTATGTGAAGAACCAAAATGACCCATATGCCCATATCTAATTTAAGCTACAATCAAAATGAGCTATGTCGTAAAAACAAAATGAGAAACATGTGTAAAATGTTAATTAAGAGTTTTTGAAAAGCGTAAAATGTACTATTTACATGTTTTTGAAAAGTGTAAAATGTTCTATTTACATGTTTTTGAAAAGTGCAAAATGTTCTGTTTACCTATGAGAAAGGAATCGAGTTCACAACCTTACCTCCCACAGATTCTCCTCAAAATCTCCAGACAGCATCGGCCATCTGACAGAGAGTGAGGAAGATCCATGGAAGGAGATAGAAAAATAAATACAACTCGCAGCCCTCCACCACACAGCGTCTATGAGCCACGAAAGGAATTAAAGGATGCTTCCCGAGGCGACAGGAGACGAAGCGAGGAAGGAGCGGAGGCGAACTAGCTAAGGCAGAAACAATCACGCCGCGAAGAAGAGAGGGTCTCCGACACAAATTCTTCCAGAAATCCTTCAGAATCTTTAATTTCTTTTTCCATTTTCCCCTTCTGGAAAATCGGTAGAAAATGACTAGGAAGGAATCGAAGAACATGGAGACTCCGAAAGGAATAAGAACAACGCGAGGGGATTGTCCATGTGACTCCTGTTGGTGCCATCAAAAGGAAACTAAAATTAAGAAACAGAGAAAATCTG
Organism: Dicyrtomina minuta; assembly: GCA_949802685.1. NCBI lineage: Eukaryota > Metazoa > Arthropoda > Collembola > Symphypleona > Dicyrtomidae > Dicyrtomina > Dicyrtomina minuta. The sequence goes on from OX461810.1 coordinate 50,721,277, forward strand.
ATAATTTCTATATATTCTTATTCTTATTCCTGGTGTTCACTGTGTTCGCGATTCCTCTCTACGAATTCTTCCTCAGTTTATTGTAACTAAATTATTGAGGTCAATTGGACCAAATATATAAATTATAAAACATAAATTGATATTTGTGAATTACCTGTAATCAACTGGGACCTGGAATTGGAAATCTCAGATGCCACACCCGTGGCATCCGTAAGCGTATCAGTTATAAATTATTATATTGTAATCCATTGTATTGTAAACCATTTGGACGAAAACCTGAAAACAAAACAAAACATGAATTAATAATTATTATTCAGTTGTGGCCCCCGACCATATGTCGGTTGGGAAATATTTCAATCAATTTGAATCTATCTTTTTCCTTTTTGATTTAATAATTAATATAAATATTTATCCTTTAAACTTACCTTCTCATCTTCGATCGTTGAGTGTTCTCATTTCTATCGGCAAATCTTCTCTTAATTCTCATATCTTCCCTCGTGGAATCTATAATTACGAAATATAAAATTAAGTTAACCTCATTTGCATTATAATTAATTGGCTCATTCATTAGTCGTCAGCAGTGGTTCCATGAACCCGCTCGACGTAATTTAGGGACTTCGGTTCATACATCAAAACAGGCAAAAATAGATAAAAATAAAGCCAAAATTGAGGGGAGACAGATGGAGGCGAACCCGCAGCTCTTGCTGCATTTTGCGGGTTTGTCCTCCAAGTTGGAATGGTCGATGGAGCTGTCACGCAGGCGGCGCTCCTGTGCAACACGACTTTGCCATCGTCCATCCAACCTCCCCGACTAACCTAATTGGAAATATTAACTAAACTAAAATAAAAACTAAAACTAATTAAAATAAAATGTAAAATAATAAAATTACCTAATTGGCATCCAAAATTCAAGATCGTTAGTCGGCCTGGACTGGTGGTAATGGTGCGGTGTGTGTCTGAAGCATGCCTTCTCCAGTTTTGCAGACACTCTCCACCACACCTCTCCGTCCTTTCTGGGCTGGACGTGGTTGCTGGGAACGGAGTCAGCACCACATCCCCAACAATCCTCCTGCAAAATGAATAAAAATAAATTTAACTTAAATAAAAATAAAAACTTACCTCATTGGATCAAAAATTCAGGACAAGTCGTTGCTGCTGAACTGGAAGGTCGGGAACAACAAGCGATTGCCGTCTGGAATGCTCGGCAACTCAAACGCTTTGTTGTGTCCCTTGTCCGTCCCGTCCAGCGGCGTTGGAGCCGGGGACCGTCGGAGGATGAAGCCAATCCTCCAGGCCTCCGACCTTCACGCCGGCTTGTCCTCCTGAAAAGAGAAGCAAAATTAGTGAGTCTTCTCCCTCCACTCCTCACCATCATTGGCAATAAAAATGTAACTGGCAAAATTTCCCGAGCAGACCGAATTTCCATCGGTGGGACCTGGAACCATTCGACCGTGGACCCGCTCCGTTTGCCGTCAACGGTCGATGTGGTTCCGTAATCCCTCAGGAAGTCGGGAGCTCGTGGTGGCGAAGCCATGGCCGTGGATGACATTATCCTCAGCCTTGACCTCAGCCACCGAGCTACACTGCTCTTGGAATTCTTACGCATTAAAATAAGGCATAAATCCTAACTAAAATAAATTATGCATTCGAAATTAAAATAAATTAAATTAGCATTCTTACCATCTGAGCTATGCTGGAGACTCTTGGCTGGAGCTTCAGCCGAGTCTCCCTCCCCCTCCTTCATAGGTCTCCGGCCTCCTCCGGAGTGGTGGAACACCCCCGTAATTGATTTAAATAATACCATCTGACACCTACCATCTTTCACACCCTCATTTTTATATTCATTAAATTATCTAAATTTATTGGGGATTAAAATTGTCCCCATTTACGGGAGTTTCATAGATGCATATGGTGAAGGGATGTGGTAAACTCGGATATGGCCTCCCACCCTCACTATTTATGGGGAGGAGAATACCATACTCGTTTTACAAGGTGCAGGGTAGGCTTAGCCCTACCCCCCCGTCACCAAAAGCACAAAAAACCCTGTAAAATTTCGATTAGAAACATTTTTTTTTACCTAAAAACAAATAAAAGTCAAAATTAATATGTACGTGCAGGGAAGAAAACGTACGCTATTCCCGCACGAAAACACATGTATTATAGACCTATAGGGAAAATTAATACATACCATTCCCGCATGAAAATATAATTATTTATATATAGGTATTGTAGGGATCACCAGTAGCTATTCCCTGAAATAAGACATCAAATAATGGCAGGATTCGAGGTTGCAAACTCGAAATCCAACGCCGCCTATCCGAATCTCGAATAAGTTGCCCTTTGGCTTCTTAAATAGTGCATGAGTATCACCTAAATACTCATAGCCCCGTCCAAAACAGCAAGTCGACCATAATTGAAGACCGCTATTTGCCGGGATGCTGCGGTGGGCTCGGCCAAGTCCGCCACGTTGCCGTTCTTACGAACGGTAACATCAGCATCTCCCGTGCGGCTGAACTCCCCGTAAATACATACGCCATCAGCACTTATGTGCTGGGCCATGTATTTACTATGCCGGAGAGTGAACGAGAGGCAACCAAGGCGCCGTCTCCGTTCGCCCGTATAAACTTGGCAACATCGCTTACCATGACCATGCCACAGCCAAGTGCATTTCATCAGCTCACTGTAAAATCGCCAGTATCACTCATTATTGTGTGTACCTTAATGCGAATCAGAGCTTCCTAAAAATTCATCCGAATTTTCATTTCGAAATCCTTCATCATTTTCAAAAAATTTCTTTTTCATTTTGAAAAGTTTAAACACCTTATTGAAGAAAAGTTTATCTTCATCATTTTCACTGTTTTAAGTGAACTTCATAGAATTTCACCTCAGAAACATCGCGTAAGAATTTCTGAGGGACCGAAATCAATAGCTTAGGCTAATACGCCTAGTCTTGTTAAAAGCAGGCAGCTACTTACTCAAAAGCCAAAAAGGTCAAATATCATATTAAATATCCTCAAAGTTTCGACCTCATCAGTAACTAGTGGAATCGCGAGTTCAAAATTCCATCAGGGGACGACCCAGATTCCCTAATTTCAATCTACTAAGAGCAGCCGTCTTGCAAAAAGGTAAATTACATCTTCCTTTTTATTCTTGCATTTCCTGCAAAACTCACAGTGCCAAATCACTTCTAATAAAACAGGGGGGTTTAACCCGGGTGATTTGCACGTAAGTGGGGAAGGTTGGGAATCCACATGCCGGTATTAGCATGCCGGGTGGGTTCACTGACCCAGGCCATGCTTCCTCGATCATAGTAGCGCATGCTGAAAAGGAACATGGATGCGAGTGCATGGGCATTGCGTTGGTATGATTGACTATTGGGGATAATTTTGTTGATTAAATTCTAATTGATGTGCTTACCGAAACTTTTCAGTACTTAATTCGAACATCAGTCGAAATCAGGGTTAATCCTCAAAGGACTCCGCTTCAATAAAAAGGAACCGGACAGACGATCGAACACCGCCGGATCCCGTAAAAATTTCTTCGGTGCTGTCGTGGAGGACTTCAGCACATTCATCCTCAATTCAGGAGAAAGAAGAAATTCCGAAGAAAACAAGTAACTTCACATCAACCCGGATTGAAGAACCAAATTACCGGAATAATTGTAAGTTGGCTTGTCATAAATAATAAGAGCATTTAATAATCTCAGGCTCATATTGCCCTCATAAAATTCTTTCAATTCCCAATTCTTTACTTTTCCTTCAGAAGGAAAATTCTATAAGTTCAGGAATCCCAGCGATTTCCCAGGTTCTGAGAACTTAAAAGTTAAATTAGTGTATGTCTGATCACGGTCAGGCTATTATAGTAAAAAACGTAGATAGATCAATCAGATATTGGTACCAGGTCACAGGACACAAGTACCTATCTGAATTACAGGTTGCCGTCTTAATTAATTTTGTGTGCGACGGTTTAGGACTCACACCGGTGACCGAATTCCCACTTAATTTACCAGAAATAAAAATTATTCTTCCCAATTTCGAGGAAAGGATTCATTACATTGCTATTAATTGGCATACAGAGATTGGATATCTCTACCTTTCCGCTTCACAACTCAAATCTTTTGTGGAGACAATTATCAGTTTTCATCGAGCATTAGAAACATAGCAATTTATTCAATTTTTTTTTGTTTAAAAAGCTTATACGTTAATGCAAAATTTACACCATTCTAGTGAATTTTACCCTAATAGAGAAGCGTATAATTTCTTCAATAAAGTAAATCAAGCTCTCGGGCTTTGGCACAGGGCTGAAGGCAGGGCGCATCTCACAAAACCTCAATTAACTTCCTTCGTTAATTTCGTCATCAATGATATATGCTTAACTCTCCATATTCTTCCCGAAAATCTCCAATATCAGCCTATCACTGCTGAACTTTTGCGACATTTCGTTAATGGTATAATTAGTTGGCATAACGACGTTGGAAAAGCATACATCAGCAAACCGCAACTCTTCGGTGTAATCCGTATCACCTTGAAATTTTTCAAGGACCAGAATTACCCTGAGTTTGCTCATTTTTGGTGGTATAATAATCTTTCTCCTTCTTTTCCTTCAGTGACTTATTAAATTAAGTATACGATAGTGGAAATTGATGTCTGATATTGAAAGGAATAATATCATTCAGAAAGTCACACAGGCAATTCGTTGTTGGTACCGTGTGGAAGGTCATCAACTCATCGACGAAAACCAAGTCACTCGACTTATCACTTATTTCCTAAAGGCATTAGACCTTGATCCAACGACATTAACTTCCAATAATCAGCTAATACGTCCAGGTACCCCGGAATTCACTGATAAGTTAATGACAGGTTTTATTGGTTGGTGGTCTGAATTCGGATACATCAGAGAAATCCATTTGGGAAAGTTGATGCAAGTAGTATTATCTCTCGTTAACGACGATACCGAATTCCTAGGTCAACAATACCAGGGTAAATTATAAGTTCATGAGTCAATTTATCTCTAATTCAGCATTAATTTTCCGCATCAAGTTAGAAATAGGTGGTTGGTACGATAACATCGGGCTCCAATACATATCATTACCTCAGGCTCGAAGTTTGATCACCCACGTCCTAGAACTTTTAGGTCTTGTAGACGTTCCTCAAGCCGTGCCGATTCATTATCCCACTGCTCATACCTTCGAGAACTTTTCTCAAAGATTTAGAGCTGCAGTGTGGGGGTGGCACGACGAAATTGGGTTTCAGTACATGACCCCAGCACAAGTCAACGAATTATTTATTACCGTTTTTGCCAGGGACGACCACGAGTCGTCCAAATTTAACGTGCAAAGGGCATTTCGTCACGACCTCGATCGTTAAATTTATTGAAAATTGAATGTCATTTGTTGAAAATATCGAATTAAACTTTCGCATCAAAGCTGCCATAACCAACTGGGAAAGCCTATACGGTCATCAATTCCTTAACTTACAGCAGGTAGACGATTTAATTAAGTATATCTTTGTTAAACTAGGCATTACTGGATTACCAAATCCACCAATTAGTGATTTTTCATCTCCCCATACTTACCTTAATTTTGCAGATCGTTTCCACATCTCTGTAACGAGTTGGTACCAAGAGATTGGGCATCTCCATTTGTCCACTGATCAACTGGAACAATTCTTTGTAGAGGTATTCGAGTTCGACGAACTCAATTCAATAATTTACAACGCCATTCGTGTATTTAATACTGATTAAAATTAATTAATTAATCCCGTATGTCATTTCTTTTATCTACTATTTTGGTTCACCGTATAGTTACTTCAGTTCGTTATTGGTTTGCTCTCACAGGATATCAATATTTATCCCAAGACCAAACTAATCACTTGATTGAATTTGTGACCGAGTATTTAGGCCTTCGGTCACCCATCACAAATTCAATAGCAGCATTTATTCCTCACCTAACTTTATCTAACTTTCCAGAAAAATTAAGATATTCAATTTTAAGTTGGTACTACGTGTTTGGTTTCCAATATCTTACTGACCACGAGGTCAGTCAACTTCTAGCAATAATAGCAATTTACGATCAGGGTAGTGTTGATAACGCCACTGCAACTTCTGATCATTCATATTAAAGTTGAATTAATATATGTCTTTGGTTATACCGGTAATATTAATAGCTCGAAGTGAACAAGCTTTGCAATATTGGCATCGATTTGTCAATTACCAAGTCATCACTTCGGAACAACTCGGTACTCTCATCGCTTTCATTCATCATCATTTAGGCTTGAGAGAGACTTCTACTTCTCCCATTGTTAGCCCAATCACATATCAACCTTCTACTGATTTTATCGTTGTGTTTAATCAAGGTATTCAGTGTTGGTATACTACCTTGGGTCGACATCTCATTACTCCACATCAGTTGGAAATTTTGTTAGCCGTCACCAATCAGTATCTCAACACGACCCCATTTGTAGGTTAATCAAAGGAAAAATACTGAATAATAAATTTTCTTATGTCAAATCTCAGCCCATATTGGGCAATTGAAAGGATAGACAAAAGTATTCGTCGTTGGTATGAAATTCTTGGCCAGTTTCAAACTACTAAGCCACAACTCAAGGATCTTATTGTGTTCATAATCAATAAATTAGAAATCCCACAGGGATTAGGTACCTTATTCAACGAGGAAATTCCTCATTTGAACTTAATCAATTTCAACAATAAGATAAAACTTGCCCTTGTGGATTGGTACTTTGTCATCGGTCATAAGCATCTTTCAGTAGACCAGACAAAGGTTCTCATCAGTGTTGTCCTTAGTTACGACGATTTAAATTCAATTAATTTAGAAAATCCCACTAACTCATCATAATTTAATTTACCTTTCCTTGATTGTATGAATCCTATGAATCAAATCCCACATCCCGACTTACGAACCTTACTCATTCATTCAATTCTCCTTTGGCACGAAGAGGAAGGTTTCCTTTTTCTAGAAGATCAACAACTCAGAGGTTTCATTACTTTCTTGAGCTGTTATATTGACTTCCTTTTCCCACAATAAAATATCCCTGAATGCCCTTCCTTGAACTCATTGTCCTAGTTCAACGTATTACGGATTCAATAAGATATTGGCATTTAATTATTGCCCATCAATATCTCCCTGAATCTGAATTAAATTTATTCATTGAATTTATCCTCAAGCAGTTAAAACTACAAGCATCTCCGACTGATCCAATCCAAGAAAACCCGCTTCTTCAACACACGAATTTCTTTCAAAAATTCCTGAAGGCGGTATTCCTTTGGTATTTTGGCGGAGGTTATAATTACTTGTCAACAGTTCAATTAGACAATTTCATTAGCATCTTTACTGCATATGAGAAATACGAAGGCATTAATTTATAAAATCTTGCATTTAATAAATGAAAATTGAATGAATTGTTGGGTCCCCGTTCTCTTAGCAAAGCGAATTACAGATTCGGTGAAGTATTGGCACGCCACTATTGGATACCAATTTCTCCCTGTATCTGAACTCCGCTTCTTAAATATATTTATATTAAACTTCTTACGTATTCAACATCATCCCTCTTGTCCGATCGAAACTGATATTTCCCATCTTACAATCACAACTCTTTAAGCGAGATTCAGAGACGCCGTTTTCACTTGGTATTGTAGCATCGGTCGTCATCATTTGACTTTCGATCAATTAGAAGAATTCCATACCACTACCAATTTCTTTGACGAACACGGTGGATCCTTGAATCATTATCTTGCTTCTTTCATAAATAATTAAATAAATGTTCTTCGGCACGCCGACTGAGTTCAAAACCCAAATCGTAGCACACATTAATTATTGGCATAACCACGTAGGTTTCCAAACCCATACCCAGTTCTCGAAGAATATATTCCTCGAATTTTTCCTTGCCCGATTGGAAATCCAAGAAGACAGGGATTCTCCAGTAGCAACCACCCATACACGATTAACTCAGCAAAACTACATACGTTTTTACGCCGAATCTGTGTATTGTTGGTTCCGTACCCGTTGCGAGGAACCAGAAGCAACTGAACGTGCATACCAATATCTTTTCATTGTCGCTGTCCATGATCAAAACTTTTCTAACCAATGGGATCAGTGAAAAAGTAGAAAGGTATTGTATGATCGTTAATGAATTTAAATAATTCCCATGAAATAATCAAAAGAATAGAGTCCGAGATAATATATTGGCATATTATTGAAGGCCATAAACACTTCTCAGCGATTAGCACTGAGAATTTTCGCGATTTTGTCTTGAATTATTTGGGACTGCGCGAAAATAAAAATTCTCCCATTACTCTTCCCAAGTTTAATTCCCAATCTTTTAGTAGAAAATACCAAGCCGCGGTATTTCAGTGGTTCCTTAATTTAGATCCTATTCCTATTGTAAGTTGTCAACAACAACTTTTCTTTTCAATAATAGAAAAGGTTAACATCATTGAATGAGTGATCCCACTCCTGTTGAATTGGTTACTCGAACCGAAAACGCCATAAGATTCTGGTTTGCCCAGGAGGGAAAATACATCATTTCTGAAGCCCAGTTAACTTCTTTTATTAATTTTGTTTTCCACAAATTAAAACTTCGTACAGGTTTGACTGGCCCCATAGCTACGTCAATACCACATCTTAACGCAGAAAATTGGTTTCCCAAGCTTAAAGAAGCTGTATTATTTATTTTATAGCCATAAATCGTCCAAGTTTGTCTTACGCACAAGCTCGTAAATTCTTCCAATTGTGTATGGCATATGATAACTACGGTTGTAGTGACCCAAGAGTGAATGCAGCGAATCAACTCGATTAGAGAATCGAATTTTCCTCGTAAATTTGTAGAGTCAGTAGTCATTTGGCATAGACGTGTAGGTCATAGGCATTTGACAAAAATACAACTTCTTGGCTTCATAATAATAGTCCTCAATCACATCAGTGAAACCTGCATCGGTAGGGCACGATCCAATCTTTTTATTAGAACTCATTGGAAAGTCATTTGGAATCGTATTAAGCACAAAATCCTTAGGTCTTAGACCATTACGCCGTCAACTCAGTTGATAAAGGCGTCCCTCCCATAATATTGATTTCATTACTAATTAATTGTGAATCTTGTAGTTGCAGACTTGGTGGATTGGGAGACGAACAGCTTCTTGATCTACAACTACACAAAAATCTTCGTAGAGATCATTTAGCTAGAATTCGGGACACAAACCGTGACTCGAATTTCTTGAAAACAAACTAGTGGTCATACAAAGAAAAACAAAAGAAAAACGTACCTACGAAAATGAAATAAAATTTGTTTGCTTGAGGTCTAATATCGAAATTTATTTCTGAGTCACGTTTATTTAGAAACACATGTCAATTGTTCCACCTGAACAATTCTACGCCTTCATTAAAGACGCATTCACTTGGTTCTTCTCGGGAGGTCACTCTACAATCGATTTTGATCAGCTGTGTGTACTTGTCATATTTGCCCTCTACGCATTTGAAACCATCAATTTATTCTTCCCGGAATTGGAGCAGCAAGAACTGAACAAATCTTTGGCTTACCTCGAACTGTGGTATTAAGTATTCAGGAGAGCTTAGCGCCCCGTAAAATCGCCACTGAGACACCAAAGATTTGCACAGGTATTCCTACATCCCTACGGGAGAATAAAAATAAAAATATACATATTTCTATAAAATATAAAGAATTCCCATATTTTGTAAATTGAACTTTTCACTAATCTCACCCTTACAATCTTGAGAACAGGTGGTGGTCCGCGTAAAGCTGAAAAGCCGTCTCCGACCTCTACACAAGCCAGCGAGTATTCTCACAAGTTTCACCCACCTACAACTCCAAACCGTTCTCAAAATTAAAGTGAAATTGGAAAAAGTTCATTTAGCAAAAATCCCGGAGAAAACAGCCCGAAGCGTACGGATATAATCTTCTGAAATCCGACATTAACGGACTGATTCTCCCATACTTCAATCCCTAATAGAGAATTAAAGTCTCCGAGGTCCTTGACCAAAATTAAAGTTAGTTAGATAAAAATAGCAATAAGTATAGATAATTTTTTTTTTCAATAGCTTTTCATTACTTGACATGATTTAAAATATCTACCATTATTTAAGGATAAGAACCGCGGGGATAAATAGAAAAGCGGAGAAAGCTTGCTTTCACCAATTTTCATCCTTAGCTAAGTTTAATAATAATATATAGATAGGTTTAAAGTTTCTCAAAACTCCGAGGAGTTTATTAAAGTAGTGTATGCATTCTAATTTTTCAAGTGTTGGAATTATTCAAAGTTTTTCTATTACATTTACTTTCATCAAAATTTCAAAAATGAGCCAACAAGGCGACGCAAATATTCCTGTAGTAAATATAGAGGATACCGACGCCTGTGGTACCTTCAGCGGTGCATCCGATATGGATAATACCGTGGTACCAAAAACACCTGGCCCTAATGGTAAACCTCCTAGTAATGCAAACAAAAAGAAGGGAACTTCCAATAAATCTCCTTCTAAACATAGCAGCAAAACTCATAAAGCTGGAAGTTCTTCACATTCTAAGTCACACTCGACTTCCAAATCGAGATTGACGAAGAAAAAGAAGATTCCAGGAGATTACCCTCAACATGATGACGAGACATCTTCATATTAGACGTTACCCTCCGGGGACGATCAAGGTTCGGTTCAAACAGATCAGAATCCCAGAGATTCCGATCTTGATGATCCAAACCAATCTGAATTGGACGCTCACATCGATCAACATTGTAACGGCATTACTCACTACGCCTTAGAGGCATATGGTCCACATGAAAATTACTTAATTTTCAATGGCAGACGAATCTCTATTCCCATAAATCCTAAGTGGATTCTTTTACGCGATGGTGTAACTCCAGGCTACATAATCGAAGTAGATAGATCTCGTTCTATCATCGATCCAACTATTCGAGTTCTACTCGATCATGAGGATATTTCTGAACTTGATCCATTCTTTCATAGAAGATCTATTGAGGAGGGGCCTCCACCAAAAGCCAGTGGCTTAAGTCTCTTACAAATGGAACGTCCCCAAACCTCATCTTCGTCCACACGTCCATTACCCATCTTGAAGTATGCCGACGATCCGGAGGGAAATTCACTTCCCACCGTGGTCCCCTCTCGCACAAGAGAACAAATAAACGTACATATGCAACGATGGTACGACAACCGTCAAATCCCGTCGTCTCATAGTGAGCTTATGGTTCGTGCATTAGACGAAGACTTCTACAAGGGAATAGTGGATTTTGCTAGAGAAAATAATACTACATTGGAGATTGCTGTATGGTCCTTTATGAGCTTTCCACACGGTGAAAATCCTTTAGTGGAAACCCCATCAACTGGGGAAGCTTACAACTTTCAACCTAAAGAAAGATCAAGGAGCAATCCTCCAACATTAAATCGATCACGTTCTCCATTTCCAATACAGATTACTAATATACAAACATCGAATCAACAGTTAACCCAAGGAGGGGGAAATCGGCGCCTTATTCCGGCTCCTTCTCCCACTCCTCCTGTCTCGCAACAGCAGCTTCGAGCCGCACTTGCATCTGTTCACTTAGATGGAGAACAAATTCAAAGACCTAAGAATAATCGGCCTTCTCATTTTCAAAATCCTCCATTTCGGAGTGTAGAACCACCTCAACAGATGAATTCTACGGGCAATCTTCTTGTGCCACCTTCTAGTACCGCATTAGTACAGAGCCGCGATGTCAATCGGACTCGCTATACAGTCCAAACTCCATCTTCTGGTCTTGGCTCTTTACCACCAGTTCCTCCTGGAGCTGACTTGAACGTATATTTGGCACATGCTCCGGCACGGGAAGCTCACCCATCAAGCAGACCGCAGCAACGTCCAATAACAGGTAGTAACGTTGTACCCCTCACATATGAAGGAAGATTTGATCGATCCAGGGAACCTGTCCCATGGGAGGACCCTTTCCCTAACGTTCCACAACGTGCAACCCACGTGAACTTTGATAATGTGTACCCTCAAATTGACTTGCGAAGACCTCAAGAAATTGATGCTTCTCCGCGCCAATATTTATCTAGGGATCCATTTCCCTCTTCAACACGTCAATCCCATAGGGAAAGATCAAATCCAGCACCACCTACGTCAGGTCCCAGTCCAAATCATAATCCTAGATCATCTCGGCAATCTACACCACCTAGACATTCTCAGTCAAGAAGACCAGAGAGTCCACCAAATCGCTACCGCAGCGAAAGACCGGACACTCCACCAAGATCTTCACGATCTCAGCGAGCTGAGAGTCCACCTGTTCATCATCACGATGATAGAAGGTCCACTCCACCTCGAACTTCTCGTTCCAGACAACCCGATAGTCCACCTCATCGCCCTCACCGCGAAACTAGAACCCCGACTCCTCCACTGGCATCACGTCCCCGAGGGACAGGAGTCATTCACGTAGGAGTCAACGCTGTGATGAAGGTTGACAGTCTCATTCCACATCGAGACACAATTCGGCACGTAGGGAGCGAGAACCTCCAAGAGATCAGGAAGATCATCGATCCCATAGGGATCATTCACGATCGCAACGACACTCGAACCGTAGCAGTCGATCTCACAGGGATTATTCGCCGTCTCCTCGGCGTTCTAACAGAGAGTAGATCTCGCGAAGATGATTCTTCGCCCCCACGACGATCCAGTCGTAGTAGTCGTAGTCACAGATCAAATCGATCCCCTCATAGTGGTGATGAGTCTCGTCGTTCTGATGAACCCCCCCCCCCGTTCTGATCATCCCCTTGGGGGCGACCAGGTCATAGGCGTATGCCTTCACCACCTGCAATACCTCCTCCAAGAGGTAGTTGCGCCGATAGACATACGAATCCTACTGGATATGATCATTACAAATTAACCAAATACGTAGATCTCTTACCAAAATTTAATGGTGAAATGTTAGCTCGCAAATGGGTAATTGATACTAATTCTTTAGTATGTCTATATGGCCTGCCACCATCCGCCATAATCACTCGACTTGACCGGGTCTTCACCCATCAAGCAGCTCAATGGTGGCGTAATAATAAAAATAGATTTACATCCCGCATGGATTATGATGATTTCGATCATTGCGCTGACAAATGGGATGAAATTACAAGATCTCTTGTTCATTATTTCGATCGAAATTATGTTGCAGACCGTGCCGAGGCTAATCTTCCAACCACTGCTTATAAAACTGATCAAAGCGCTCGTGATTACTTAGCCATCCGCGGCGAATGTTTGGATCTCATTGATCCCCACATGGACCCTGAAAAACGGATGCGCGAATCAATTAAAGGTTTACCACCAGATGTTGCTGAAAAAGCGAAGCAGTGCACAACTGAAAAGAGCCTCCGCATTGTCATGCAGCGTCATATTGCGGAAAAACAGGAAGCGAAATTAAATCAGTCCAGTACGAGTAACTCGGCGTTGGCATCCATTCCTAAAGCTTATATTAGAGGACTCGAAACCGAAGTCCAACATCCTTATCAAAAGAAACCCACCGATGTCCTTCGCCGAGATTACTATGTGGCCTGGGATGGCTTAGAATATCAAACTGCTGATACTTCTAAATTTACATCTGCACAACGTGAAGCCGCGAAAAACTCCAAAGGTCGCATGAATTGTATGGAATGTGGTAAGGAGAATCATGGGGCTCGCAAATGCCTAATCCTCCTAAAGGAACAAGGTCGCATTGCTCCCCCTCCGAAACCACGTGCCGCTCCTAACAAAGCGACGAACGAAAACACGTCTTCAGGAGGAAATAAATCTAATAATCATAATCCTCCTCCGGCTCCGGCCACCACAGATCCTAACATGGTACAACACCTGCAGGATTTAGCTTAATCAGTTCAACAGTTGAAACAACAGCAGAATCCACCAATGCAATATGCACCGGCTCCTGTACAGTATCTTGCGCCTCAACAACAACCTATGTATCAACAGGCATATCCTATGCAACCATCTTTTAGGGATTATAATCAAAATCCTCCACCGGATGAATATCATCCTTCTAGTGGAGCACCACTAAGAGGCTTGAACACCCGTGGAGCTTCCTCCGGGACTCCCGGCGATCAACCTCCGCCTGAACGACAAGGCACTTCGGCATCTTTTGGTTACAGTTCTAATCAGAATTCTTTAAACTCGAAAGGGGGGGCATAGATCGTTCTGAACCCCCCCAATCGCCTCTCACCGACATCGCATTAGAACCTGAACCTCCTAGCTACATTCTAAACAAATCCGTCAAATTAGTACCCTTCCTTAACATTCCTTCACTTCCTTATTTATTACCTGAAGTAGCTGAGTCTATTCAAATCTCACCATATAATTCAGCACCCACATCTCCTATCAATGACGGTTCCGATAATGACTCCGCCTTTGATTTTAGTATAGAAAATTCAGACGATATCATCACTAATGATGACATTTTCAAAGTTCCCGATGCGGGATCTCTTCAACACGTCAGAACCTTCTCAAGAGTCGAAATGGAAATTCGACGTTCCTTTCCAGTTAAAAATAAATATGGTGGAGAAATCACAGTCGAAGCCCTCATTGATACAGGAGCCACAATTAGCACCATTAGTCCTCGTACATTAATTAGATTAGAACTCCAAAAAAGAGTTCAACCATGTGCTCCTATCAGGGCCATCTTATCCATTAATGATGGCAAGCAGCACATTATAAAGAAATTTGTATTCCTCATCCTTTATATTGAGGAATTTCATAAGTGGATCAAGTGGGGATTTTTCGTCATGGACAAAGCAAATGACCAGTTGGTATTTGGCATGGACCTCCTTCGGGAAAATCATGCGTATGTACTATGTCACGAAGGTCTTTTGACCTTCCTTCCTCCTGAACATGACGAAAATCAACCGCCTCCACGTAAAAGCTTAAAACGAGCAGCTGGAACTTGCCTCCATCTTCGAAAAACTAATGTTAAGAAATTAAAGGTGACAAATGAGATAACTCGAACAGATAGTATAGATCCTGAATCTAATGTGAATGCTGATCTTCAATTTGCATTCAATCCTTTAATTGATGATCCTTTTTATAATTTAATAATTAAAACAGAAATTACCCCTATGGATGGGGATGGATCGGACACGGAATCCGTGGTCCACACCATCCGCCCTTCATACGGCTCAGACAGCTCCTCTGACGACGACGTACAAACAATATCAACTACCAGTATGTCATCTCGTGCCGAGCGTCTTTTACCTCAATTCAAATTAAGATTGTGTACCGTTACCCCGCTTTCCATTGAGGCATATCGCCCTAATCCCATCAATGTGTATGTGGAAGATAGGCATTTTAATGGGGATATCCTCTTGGAACCCAATAATCTTTTATTTCAAAAATTCGGGCTTCAAGTTCTTGAACCCGCCTTACGAATAGAAAACGGTCATGGCATTTGCCACCTCATTAATTCTGACCCTGAAAATATCATTCTACCGATTCAGCCTTCACTGACTACCTATCGAGTTATTCCACCCAATCACAATAAATTACGCATGCTTCATTTAAATACTGATCAACAGCAGTTCCCAAGCACTCCAAAAATAACACCTGTGCCAGTCTTCGTCGAAGGGAGCAAAGCGCTTACCGACGAAGAATTTCAACAATTCAAGATTTATGAGAAATTGGCACCTGAAGAGAAAGACCAACTTAAGGATCTCCTCAGCAAATTTCATAAGGTTTTCGGGTGGCAACCTGAAGATTTTCATGAAACCGTAAAGGATCCCTTAACAGGTCAAATTCTAGAAGCTAGTATTGAAATGTTAGACAAATCTCCGATGATTCATAATCCGACAGTCATGTCTCAAAAATTCATGGAGGTAGTCGAACGCGAAACTTTGGCAGGAATCGCACGCAAAAGCATTGAGCCATGTCAAAGCTCTACAGTATCTCGAATGTTAGTTGTAAAGAAAGGTGTCAATGATTGGCGCCCGGTAATAGATTATCGGGACATCAATAAAAGGGTAAAACCCATTGCAGCTCCCATACCTAATTTAATGAGTTTATTTGCAAAATTTTTCGGTTGTACCCACTTCTGCAATGTTGATATGGCTAATTCATATCAACAAATTGGGCTTGATAAAGATTCCCAAAACCTTCTCGCCTATATAAACCATATGGGAGTATTTAGACCCCTTAGTCTTCCATTTGGATTCTTAAATTCTGGAACCTTGTTCCAGCAAATAATGAATAAAATTTGGTTTCCACTTCTTTGTGACTTTTTAGCCTCTTACGTCGATGACACAAGCTTCGGTGGCTCTAGCTTTAGCCAGATGCTTGAGAGGTTAGAACAGGTTCTCTTTACTTGCTTAAAAGCCAATATTAAATTGAAGCCTACCAAATGCTTCTTTGGCTTCCCATCCATTATCTTCTTAGGTCATCGGGTTAGTGCAGACGGCATAGGGATCGACAGTGAGAGAGTTAAGGCTATTGTCGAGTATCCGTATCCTAGGAACACTACCGAGATTAGGAGGTTTATAGGGATCTCTAACTTTTTCCGCCGAATGATAAATGGATATTCTCATGTGGCTCGTCCGCTTTTCAAACTGCTTATGAAAAATGCTCCATTCAACTTGGATGATACTTGTCGCAATGCCATCGACACGCTTAAACAGCTCATAATAGGAGCTCCGCTATTAGCTTTTCCAGTCCCCCATGGTCAATTAGAACTATGGTCGGACGCCAGTGAATTTTGCATTGGCTCTTGTCTTGTACAAAATATCGATGGTTTTCGAAGGCCACTGGCCTTCCACTTACATCTACTCACCGGTCCGCAGCTAAAATGGTCCACTCCAGAAAAGGAGTGCTATGCGATTATCCATGGTCTCGCCAAACAACACAGCTTGGTGTTGGGCAGAACAATCCATGTCTACACTGACCATTCTGCGTTGACATCCATCCTCAAAACGTCGGAAGTTAACTCAAGACTCATTCGTTGGAGTCTCAAATTGAGCTCCTACGACATCAAGATTTACCACATCAAAGGCAAGAATAATGAAATGGCTGATGGCTTAAGCAGACCACCAAGAGATATCCCCACTCAGGAATGGAAAAATCCAGAAGAGCCCGAAACCACCGTTCACCTCCGTAGTCTTCGGGATGCTGAGATCGTTCATCCGAACCTCGCTACCCTTGACTTAGATCACGAGATCGTTGCTAGCCAGAAGCTCGATCCCCGGTGCCTCAAGATTATAAAATCATTAGAAAAAGATAGGGCAAATAAATATGAAGGCGAGAATAAATATAAGAAGGATTATCAGCTCACAGAAGAAGGGCTTCTACAACATATCAATTACGACCCCTTAGGTCCGATGTGGCTAACCGTACTTCCATATCCTTTGTCGGAGGAAGCAGCCCAGGACTTCCACAAGCAATCTCACCTAGGTAGTGACAAGATTTCACACATACTCAAGAATAAATTCTGGTTCTTTAATATGCATCGCATAATTCTCAACGTATGTCGCGCCTGCGAAACTTGCCAAAGGTTCGCGAAGATAAACCGAAAGAATAAGGGACCATTACATGTGATGATCACACCTCAATTTCCATTTCATAGAATATCAGTAGATCATATGGGTCCTCTGGACAGAACTTTTAGACAACATAAATATATCCTAGCCATCATCGATCAATGCACTCGTTTTCTTTGGCTCTTTCCTTGTCGTTCCACTAGTTGGGAAGATTTCGCCAAGCATCTCATACCCTTCGTTCAACAACATCATCCGAAGAGCATTGTCTTTGACAATGGAGGTGCCTTCATAGCTAAAGAATACTTAAAATTTTGTCTAGAAAATAATATCACGCGCATCACCATTGCTCCATATCATGCTTCATCAAACGCATTCTGTGAACGTGTTAATTCCACCTTCGGCAGCATCCTAAAGAAGTTGCAATTCGAAGACAAGCGTTACTGGGATGAAAAACTTCCAGCAGTTCAAGATGCTTATAACAGCGCGCCTCGTTCTAGTACTAAGTTCACTCCTTACTTTCTCCTTCATGGTATAAGCCTTCCTAATCGCAATTTAAATCTATTAGACGATCATCTGAATCCCGAATGGGATTTGGAGCAACAACAGGTACGCATAGGCGAAATGTTTCGCGTCCGTATGCAAGCCTTTCAAAACTCTTGCGAGAGTCAATTAAAGAGAAAATTAGCGTTTGATAAAAGGCATCCCGCCGTAAGATTTCAAATTGGTGACTTAGTCTGGAAACGCAACTACACGCGTCCGGCCGGTACCAAATCAAAATTTATTATGAAATACACGGGACCTTATAAAGTTTATAGTGTTAATAAAAATATACATTCTTGTCCACACAACGTTGACATAAATGTTTTCTTGCCAGAACGTCAGCTCCGTCTGACCCATGGCCATAATTTACGTAAATATGTTACAGGGGAACCCCTGCCCGCTCCGGAGGAATCCGCCGTTGACTCCGACTGGTTGAACGACTTACGGCCTGTCCCAGCGGAAGAGGTTTTCCTCGCGGAACCCCGTCTTGATCCCACAGAGGATCCACCTCAAATAAATGGAACCCCTATCGTAGATGTACTACCCCGTGGGGATTTCAATTATTCGGCAGATCCTCCTGTCGAAACCCCGGTGGAACATCTTCCCCCTTCAGAACAATTACCGAGATGTGATGACACAGATGCGTCACACCCTCACCAACAGAGTTTGAGGAGTACGGATGGTTCTCATTCCTCTTGGAATGTCCGTGCTCCCCCACCTGTAACACTCAATCCTGACATTCACCCTCCTCAACATGGACCCTCGCGTCCATCCTTTGTTAATGTGTCGGCGTTTGGTAAAACGCCTGGGGGTGATGTCGGGGATGGTCTGAATATTATTGCTCAAGACTTGGATGGATGTACACATCGGGTCCAAACTTCAGACAAATCTTCAACATCTTCTTTACAATCTCCATCAGATCTGGAGAAAATCGTACAACCAGAAAGAGCTCCACGAAGCGATGCTTCGAGCTCCACTGGTCCAATACGACTTCCTGGCGCCGTTAGTGGCTTGAGCAGTTCCGAGAGCTCAAGTCACGACAGCGCACCTGTCAATCATAACAATGAGATGAGCAGCCACAACATTCTTGCAAGCTCGACTCAACATGATAGACAGGAAACTCAGGTCCTTGATGGTGAGATGAGCAGCCACAATATTCTTGCAGGCTCCAACCATCAGGACATTCCCACACAAACGATCTCCGAAGGCGACTTCGAACCTCCTTATTCCGCTGAAATTCCTTCCTTTACCCGCATGGAGGGCACTTGCTCCTCCGCCGGTATGGAAAGAAATGTTAGCCCCCAAAATTTTTCGAGGAACGAACCACTTGGAACGCCTCACAGTTCAATAATACAACCTACGAAATTAAATTTAAATTATCCTTTTAATAAAAACACAGTTCAAAATATTAGAGACAGATTTGAACGCATGCAAAATAATATCGAAATAGAAAATCAACTAATCCCGTGGAGTACTGAGAGCAGTCAAAATTCAAATCCACGTTCAAATAGAGGGGAAGTTTCCCATCATGCCCAAGGCAGAGAACCTAGTGCAATAACCTCGCCGGCAATTAGAAACAACCCCTCACCCCAAAATTCAACCCGTTCTAATGTAAATCGTACCCCGCAAAACCTTAGTCTTGCTGAAGAAATTTTGAGCCCTACGGCTCGAAGTCAAGCTAGTTTCAGGGAATATCAAAACCAGTTTCCCAGGTGTCCCGAATATTCATGGACGGGGGAAACTCAAAATATTCCACTTCCGCCTCAGAGCGCCGAAGATTCTTGCAATCGCGGAAGTGCGAATATAAATTCGCCTTCCCACGTTGACCCCTCAGATTCGCAGGTCAGGGAAAGTAGAATTCAGACTCATTCAAGTAGTCAATCTCCCAGAGCTAGATTCCAGGAAAGTCAGATTTCCACTCAACCTTCTCCAAGACAAGATATTAATTTGAACATAAATTTATCCCATAGGGATTACTCTCGTAGTGATCCGAATAGGAGTAGAGACAGGACTTCTTCATCCAAAAACTCCCTACCTACTAGAGTCAGCGGAGAGAGAACCCCATCTCCTCCTAACAACCCAGTTTCACAATTCGGTGAAGCTAGAAATTACACTCCACCAAGGAGTACACATAGCAGAAAAGAAAATACCAATTCTGCCCCAAGTAGGGAACCTCAGTCGAATTTTCGCCCAAGTAAATCTCCTAAAAAGAAGCGAAATAGTGAAAGTTTTTGGGTTAATGCAACCCCCACTCAGAGGAAATCCCGAACTGAATCTCCAAAAAGAGATGAAGCTCAACAGGTTTCCGAGAGTGAAACAATTGAATCTCAGGTAGAAACGACCGAGGATCCCAGCTCATACACAGACGAGGAATCTGTGAGCCGTAAGAAAAAGATAACACGGCGAAAGAATCGCGAGGTCACTCCTCGCACCCTAACGGACAGTGATCGACGACCTGGAGTGGCCACTCGATCGAGAAGAGCGCTTTCCAAAGCCCCAGAACAAGGTACTAGCTCTGCTGCTCAAGGGAGAGATCCCCCTCCGAAACCCCGTAAAAGGAGGGATAAGGAACCAAGTTCCTCTCCCACCACCCGGAAGGAAAATACGAAGTCCATTCGATTAATCAACAGCATGATCAAGTGCATGGGAAGAATGCATGACAATATTTCACATTTCCTCCCATCACCATCAGATTCTGAATAAAAATTTAAATTCTCAAAAACTTTTCAAATAAAATTTTCCTTCCAAACAATTCGAACCATTAGTATAAAATTACGAGGGGATTCAGGATTGCGATTCCCATTGGAGCATTGGATCCCTGATTATTTCCAGCGCAATGCGTACTGGGTAAAGTATTTCACTAGGAAACTAATGCTCACATGCGGAATCCCACTCCTGCACCTCCATACGTAATTATTATAAAGAAATTACAAAAATAAAAATATAACAAAAATTTAAATGATATCTCTAAAATTAGGTAGGATGTAAGATTAATTGAATGGAAATCCTATATCGCAGTAAATGAATGGAGATATCACTCAGCGACAGTGACGAGGGAAATGTTCCCTCCGATCAAGAAGACTTCTGGTTAGGACCAGATACTCAGGAGCTCAGAATCTCACCACAGAGCCCCACCAACACCATAAATTGGGACCCTGATCCGGAATTCCCTTCAAAAGATAACGCAGACTCGGAAGCTCCTCCAGCCTCCGCCTCCGCACGAAAAGAAAATAACTTAGTCGCCGAAGGCCAAGCCCACGAGCGACCAAATAATTTTGATAACGTGGTCATTAAAAATAAATTCAGCTCGAAACTTAGGGAATGTCCGAATTGTAGGGAGCAGTCAATAAAAGGGGATATTCGGCATATCTTCAGGGATTGCCCCCTTTTTAAGCCACCTAAAAAGAAAAGAGTCAGGCATTGTGGTCACTGCGGTGGTGGCCACCGCTACAAATTTTGCCGGTTCAAGAGCGAACCTCCAAAACAGAGATCATAAAATTATAAGAGATCACTACAATTAATTTATGAGATTTTCCCTTCTGATCCCTTCAGGATCAGAAACTTCATTTAAAATAATTTAAAAACAAAAGTGAAAAACATTTATTAAAATGCAAACGCCGGTAAAACATCGACGTTTGAACTCATTTTTAACATCAAATTAATCAGTGCTTCGAATAAGGAGAAAAACATTGACTTTCAAAAAGTGAGCAACTTAATCATTTCCAGTTTCTCTTCCTTTCTTTTTCTCTAAATTAGATGTCTTCATCGTCTTCAAGTTCATCTTCGTCCTCGTCCGCATCTTCCTCATCATCTAGTGACTCGGAAGAAACAAAAAGACAACGATTGAAGCTCGAAATAAAACAATCATACGCTCCTAACAAACCGCGGAAGTTAACTCCATCCTCATCATCCTCCTCCGCGGAATCAACCGCTGATGATACTGATGAAGAAAAGAGAAAGATCGAAGCAGTAATAAAGAAGGCATACAATCCGCCCAAATTAAGCCCACAACGGAAATCATTAAGAGTCTCAATGGGCCCGAGAGTCCCGGTGCCCTCAACCTCAGCCAAAGCTCCGCCGCCGCGTCCTCTCCCTGCAGAAATACCACCAAAACGTACAAGACGCGAGCGCTGGCGAACAAACAAAAATCGCCCCATCAGCACGGATCCTAATATGGAATGGATCCCAGTGCGACCACCAAAGAAAAATTCGGAGGAAAGACGCTTACTCCGGAATAAACACGCCCGGATGAGGCAAAAGCAACAGGATACCGAGCCAAAAATCAAGGACGACCCGGGTACCAATGGAAATATGTGCCAATATCTCCTAACAACACTGTCGTAATGGGAGGCCCTTCAAGCGTTCATAGATCCGTCGCTCCTCCATCGTCCCGCTCAACAATCAGAGCCCCAAAAATCACGGCAGAAATAGCTAGAGCTACCATTGCAACAGCAAAATCTACTCTTCCTTCAAGTTCTGGCCCTCACCTCCTGAAATCTGGCTCAAAAGCTCCTCAGCCGCTGCCCATCTTTGCGCCAAAGCCATCCACGTCCGGAGGTAAACCTAAAGTCGTCGGCCGAAAATATGATCTGACTTCGACGGGAGGTCGTACTCCGACATCTAGAAAAACGCCGGATGCCTCCATCGAAATAAGCCAACAACCCAGAGGTATTGCAGCATTGGGTGGGCGGCCACCTCTAAACTATTCAGAGCAAAGCAGATACTCTCCCTACGCTCGAGGCAGAAAGACAATGTCATGGGCAGACCGACGTAGGAGAGACAGAGATTTTGTTCGCCAACAATACGAACGTGCTGGAATTCCCTTCCCTCCGCGGGGAGAGCGCATTCAACGCCCAGCTCCCCCGCCATCATCCCCTACAGATGATCAACCCACACGTCGTCTGGCAACCTCTCAACCAGGGCCCTCGATCAATCCATCCACCTCCACTAGCTACAAGTTGCCGACAGCCGCAGACGTAGCAGCCTTAAGGGTAAATATGGAGACGCAGGATAAAGCCACTCAGATAGGACACGGGGGATTAAATGTCCAAAATCCAAATCCCACTACCATCACGGTACCTGCATTCGCGGACAACCCAAGGCGTATCATGCCCCATGTCCAGATGCAAGCAAGATCAGTCAGGACCATGGCACTCGCAATAGTATACCAGGTCTACTTGCAGCATCGCTTCCAGACATTGGTTAGAGATCCTAGGTCAAATTTCCCGTATCGAATATTATTCGAAGTCATTCCGGAGTTCGAACTATGGCTAAGACCTGGAAAAACAAACGCGATCTTAAGACCGAATAATCCATATGGACTCAGAGACCTTTTAGCTATGCACGTCAATAATCTTAATGTGCGTCTGGAATATGAGTTTCAATCGGGACCGGGAAGCTTTGCGCCTATAATTCCTCAAGAAACTTTAATCGCATTTGTGCCTGCAATTATTCCTCCAGTCCGATTATTGGCCAACGAAGAGACTGAATGGTATGCGCCTCTACGATTAGCTGCTATACAGGGAAACCTACACCTACCCATGCCGCAAGCATCCCCAGAAGCCCCAATCCAGCATGTCCTCCCGCTGATCCACACTGAAGACCCAGCTGGAGAACCAATACCAGAACCCCAGGATCCCCAAGAACCAGTAGCAGTGGATCCGACTCCTGTTCGGGGAATGATTCAAGATCCACCAGTCGACGAGGAAGACATCCCCCTCCTGATGAGAATCCTTCGTCCCAATTAATTTTACCCCTCTAAAGAAATAACTTCTGAAAAATATCGAGCTAAATAAAAATACCCGGTGAAAATAAATAGTCTCAAGACCCGCGGTGTTTACATTAAAGATAAAAATTTACCTCCGTTAATAAATATAAAACTTATTAAAATAATCTCTACGTTAAAATTTTATTATATTCTGATCTCAACAGAAATTTATGTCTTTGTTTTGGATGGCATTTGTATGAATCTAAAAAAATCTCTACGTAAATTATTTAGAGAAGTAGTAATAACTATGTGTCATTTATGTTTCTCATTATCTCTTTTGATTTTCAAACTTAAAAATAGATGCCCAGAATTGTTATATTTTTACGCATTAGAAGATTAGCCGTAGAATATTTCTTAGGCATACGTAGAATAGCTTGTAGAATACAATTTAACTTACTAATTGAAATTTATTATTGCGTTTTCAAATGAAATATGAATTGACCAAGAGAATCAGATCGCTATGAATTCTGAATTAAGTCATAGGATCATAAGAAAATTTGCCAAGTTTCAGTTTATTTACTAAAATTATTAATTTGTTAGAGAAAGCTTCGCTATGCATTCGGGTTAAGACATAGGAAGCCCATAAGATTTCCGTATGATTCCCATTCCGGTCCATACAATTGTAGTATGAAATTTATGACATGAAATGACTTTGCCAATCTGATTAAATAAAGGTTAAGAAATGAATTAATCACAAATTTCCACAGGTCCAGGGTTCAAAAATTTTATTCCTTCAAAGAAATAATCAATTCCAAATTCCAGAGTCCATTCTAAAATAATAAAAGGTTAAAATGTAATTGTGTGTTGTGCCCTCTATTCCAATCTTTTCAGATCGCCCCCTCCGTGAGGACACGGAGCCCTACGAGGGGATGATGAGAAAGGAATCGAGTTCACAACCTTACCTCCCACAGATTCTCCTCAAAATCTCCAGACAGCATCGGCCATCTGACAGAGAGTGAGGAAGATCCATGGAAGGAGATAGAAAAATAAATACAACTCGCAGCCCTCCACCACACAGCGTCTATGAGCCACGAAAGGAATTAGAGGATGCTTCCCGAGGCGACAGGAGACGAAGCGAGGAAGGAGCGGAGGCGAACTAGCTAAGGCAGAAACAATCACGCCGCGAAGAAGAGAGGGTCTCCGACACAAATTCTTCCAGAAATCCTTCAGAATCTTTAATTTCTTTTTCCATTTTCCCCTTCTGGAAAATCGGTAGAAAATGACTAGGAAGGAATCGAAGAACATGGAGACTCCGAAAGGAATAAGAACAACGCGAGGGGATTGTCCATGTGACTCCTGTTGGTGCCATCAAAAGGAAACTAAAATTAAGAAACAGAGAAAATCTGATAATTTCTATATATTCTTATTCTTATTCCTGGTGTTCACTGTGTTCGCGATTCCTCTCTACGAATTCTTCCTCAGTTTATTGTAACTAAATTATTGAGGTCAATTGGACCAAATATATAAATTATAAAACATAAATTGATATTTGTGAATTACCTGTAATCAACTGGGACCTGGAATTGGAAATCTCAGATGCCAAACCCGTGGCATCCGTAAGCGTATCAGTTATAAATTATTATATTGTAATCCATTGTATTGTAAACCATTTGGACGAAAACCTAAAAACAAAACAAAACATGAATTAATAATTATTATTCAGTTGTGGCCCCCGACCATATGTCGGTTGGGAAATATTTCAATCAATTTGAATCTATCTTTTTCCTTTTTGATTTAATAATTAATATAAATATTTATCCTTTAAACTTACCTTCTCATCTTCGATCGTTGAGTGTTCTCATTTCTATCGGCAAATCTTCTCTTGATTCTCATATCTTCCCTCGTGGAATCTATAATTACGAAATATAAAATTAAGTTAACCTCATTTGCATTATAATTAATTGGCTCATTCATTAGTCGTCAGCAGTGGTTCCATGAACCCGCTCGACGTAATTTAGGGACTTCGGTTCATACATCAAAACAGGTGAAAATAGATAAAAATAAAGCCAAAATTGAGGGGAGATAGATGGAGGCGAACCCGCAGCTCTTGCTGCATTTTGCGGGTTTGTCCTCCAAGTTGGAATGGTCGATGGAGCTGTCACGCAGGCGGCGCTCCTGTGCAACACGATTTTGCCATCGTCCATCCAACCTCCCCGACTAACCTAATTGGAAATATTAACTAAACTAAACTAAAAACTAAAACTAATTAAAATAAAATGTAAAATAATAAAATTACCTAATTGGCATCCAAAATTCAAGATCGTTGGTCGGCCTGGACTGGTGGTAATGGTGCGGTGTGTGTCTGAAGCATGCCTTCTCCAGTTTTGCAGACACTCTCCACCGCACCTCTCCGTCCTTTCTGGGCTGGACGTGGTTGCTGGGAACGGAGTCAGCACCACATCCCCAACGATCCTCCTGCAAAATGAATAAAAATAAATTTAACTTAAATAAAAATAAAAACTTACCTCATTGGATCAAAAATTCAGGACAAGTCGTTGCTGCTGAACTGGAAGGTCGGGAACAACAAGCGATTGCCGTCTGGAATGCTCGGCAACTCAAACGCTTTGTTGTGTCCCTTGTCCGTCCCGTCCAGCGGCGTTGGAGCCGGGGACCGTCGGAGGATGAAGCCAATCCTCCAGGCCTCCGACCTTTACGCCGGCTTGTCCTCCTGAAAAGAGAAGCAAAATTAGTGAGTCTTCTCCCTCCACTCCTCACCATCATTGGCAATAAAAATGTAACTGGCAAAATTTCCCGAGCAGACCGAATTTCCATCGGTGGGACCTGGAACCATTCGACCGTGGACCCGCTCCGTTTGCCGTCAACGGTCGATGTGGTTCCATAATCCCTCAGGAAGTCGGGAGCTCGTGGTGGCGAAGCCATGGCCGTGGATGACATTATCCTCAGCCTTGACCTCAGCCACCGAGCTACACTGCTCTTGGAATTCTTACGCATTAAAATAAGGCATAAATCCTAACTAAAATAAATTATGCATTCGAAATTAAAATAAATTAAATTAGCATTCTTACCATCTGAGCTATGCTGGAGACTCTTGGCTGGAGCTTCAGCCGAGTCTCCCTCCCCCTTCTTCATAGGTCTCCGGCCTCCTCCGGAGTGGTCGAACACCCCCGTAATTGATTTAAATAATACCATCTGACACCTACCATCTTTCACACCCTCATTTTTATATTCATTAAATTATCTAAATTTAATGGGGATTAAAATCGTCCCCATTTACGGGAGTTTCATAGATGCATATGGTGAAGGGATGTGGTAAACTCGGATATGGCCTCCCACCCTCACTATTTATGGGGAGGAGAATACCATACTCGTTTTACCTACATGTTTGTGAAAAGTGCAAAATTTTCTATTTATTTGCTTTCCAGACATGTTTCAATATTTTTGTAGATACAGGATATTGTTTTTTCCTACAAATGGATATGGGTCATTTTGGTTCTTCACAGACTATTAATAACTTACGTTAAAAGGGTTGCGTGCAACAAAATTTCCTTTTTTAAAAATATTCACTTTTCTGCTAACTCGCCAAAAAATACCTATTATTTTCAACTAGCACAAAATCATAAATCAATTATAAAGCTAAAAAATGTTAGACAAAACATTTAACTATCATAAACTTTTAATTAATTAATTTAATTAACTAACGTGGTTTTAAAAAATCAGAAAACGCCAATGTATCTTCAATGCTCAAATTACCTATACACAGTGCCTATACCTTTCAAAAAAAATTCCAAAGCTTTGAAGAAAAAAATTAGTAGTGTTTTGTTTTATAACTTTAAACTTTAAAACTTTGTATTTTAAAAATTAAATGCAACGTCTTGCACTTAGCAAACTCCATTTATGTGAAATATCATAACAAGCATATACCTACATACAGTACAGTGGTAAGTTTAGATGGGAACACCTTACCGTATTCATTTGATTAATCCCCGGGCCAGGGGCTCAAATTACGTTCTGTTTTAAATTTCATCTCCCACATTTTAACATGTAAATCATTGGACAGAATGATTAAATATAATTTTAGTTTCCCGGGAAAGGGGGTTAATCGGAGGAATACGGTAGACAATTACACTCATGTCGTCCCATGCAATCGTTGCTTACTACAGATGAGATCGTCTACACTCGAGTCTTTAGAATTTTGAGCCCAATTCCTCACACTGCCCTGCACTCCATTGTCTCCTCTCACATCACATCTCCTCAATTTTGTGTGCTACTGACAGAGGCAAGACATTATGTAGTGTGTACAGATATTGGATCACCTTAGTGCAAATTGTACATGAGGAGAAAGGACAAGTATCCGTAAGGAGTACAGGAATATGGAATATAGATAAATATAAATTTTCAGTATGAAATTCGAATTTCGATTTTGAAATTGGATTGAGAAACGAAACACGAGGAAGGAGACAGGAAGACAAGAAGACAAGATTGAATGGACGGACACGGAGGACGGTACGGTGACTGTGAGAAGGGAAGGGGACTGAATATAATAATAATAGTAATAAACGATAATCTCCGAGCCATCCCAAAAAAGCCTCAAGTTGAAGTTGAAATTTCATACTTTATACTGGAGCACTTCTTGAGGAGGAGACGCTATCGATGACGCGATGACGATGACGATGACGAACCTACAACAAAATCCAAATCCAAATCCAACGCCAACTCATCATTCAACTTTCCTGTCGCTGATGCAGCTCTTCTTCTTCTTTTTTTTCTTCTTCTTCTTCATCTTCTTATTCTTTTCCTTCTTCATGAAGTCGCTCAGCATTATTCACTCCTCATTGGGTGAATTCCATAGGGAGTTGTATGCAAAATTGTGAGTCTTTCCATCTCCTACTTGTTACATAGCTACCTGGCTATACTGATATCAGCACTATACCATCCTACGTTTAGTATCAGTAGGGATATTCTCTAAACTCGCAGGACCTAGGAGAGACTTCTCCTGCCGTTACCGTAACCGTCACCGTAGACATTGAACAATGTAAAGTGTAAAGTGAGGCCAAGAAGGACCATAGCCATATCATGAGTAAAAGACCGTGTGGTAAAAGAGTCTGGCTTGGTTATGGTACGCTTAGCCCCGGCATCGGCGTCGGTACCGGTACCGGTACGATGAGGACCAAATCCAAGAGGCAGCCCGGGGTATTTTATGCACATATTTGCTTTAATATGTAAGTATGTAGTTTATAGAGCCTTCAGAGGAGTACCTTCAGTTTCAGTTCAGTAGCAGTAGCAGTAACAGGTCTTCAGATATCTTGTTTCTTGTAAGAGCCCTCATATATGAACTGAAGTGAGCGGAGCCCCGTCATGACGCTCTCTACACGTTACAATGAACAATGCAAATGTAAAGTTAGGAACTATATACGTACAAGTACACAGAGCGGTGTAGCAGTAGATTATTTTTTTTACAGAAAAGAAGAAAGAAAGCTGTGAATTTGAACAAGAAACTAGCGTACTCTCACTCAATCACTATGTAAGTCAGTTTACATTAGAATTCAAACATGCGAATTGGGGAAACCTTTTTTTTCCTCGCTTCCCTACCCATGTAGGCTACATGATTTTCCAAATCCAAAATCCAAATCTAAAATCCGAATATAAAACTGAAAAAAAAAGAATAAAAAAAACCTAAAAATACATATGGTATTAACTTTTTTTATCCGCCAGGCTCAGGATTGCGGAGCGAGTCTTCTTACTACATATGTAGCTGTTTAAAATTGGGAGGTGAAGGTATTCTCTGCCCGTGTACCGTTTTAGGTCTGGAGTTTGTAGGGGGATAGTCTGTTGAATTAGCAAAGTAGTACATAGTATGTAATACGTATTTCATAGTAAGACATATTTAGAATGTGCCTATGCCCAGTAAATCCATTTGGATTTTGGTTTCAGATTTTGGATTTTAAATCACCTCAATTTGACCACACTCTTCACACCTGGGTGGAAACATGGGAGGTTATAGTTTCACAAATATATTATGCATTTATAAACTTACGTAGATACTATATACGCATCTTAACACATGTATGCTGCAAAATGCTGTATGGGAAACTTTGTTCTTAAGGATTTAAACTTTTTTGTTTCTTTCTTTCGTTCGTCCGTCTAAAAATTGACAAATCTCAAGATTGTTTCTTTTATTTTTAACAATAGCCTTCTACTATATAATTCTATTACAGTAAGCTGCTTGTATGCAAATATTCGATAATTTTTTGGAATTTGAAATTCTGTCCTTTGGGAAGTTTAGATTTTCAAAGTATTAATAGAAATTGTAATATAACTTTGTAGATTTCCCAGTTTTTATTTGCAAATTTCATTTAATGCAAATCAGAAAGTTATCTACTTAATTCTGTAGTATGCAGATGTACCTTAAAGGTACGGAGCAAATGCAGCCTGGCTTTACATTAAAATGCATTTTCTGTCCCGGTCAAAATCATGTACTATACACAGCCAGGGCAATAAATTATTACTGGAGAAAACGGAGTACTTAAAGCAGTTTAATAGTATAGTAGTTTTTACAAAAAACTTGTCTTCACTTTACAACAACCAATTTATTCATTACTTTTTAAAATTATGCAGATTGAATTTAACAAGTTCGTCTATTGGTGTGTCTCTGTGGTGGTCAGATGAGTTGCACGTACCTTACATATCGTCTGCGAAGAATCAAATGACCCATTTCCATTTTTAGCTAAAAACAATATCCACTATCTACAAAAATATTGAACTATGTCTTGAAAGCATTTAAATAGACCATTCTGCACTTTTCAAAAATATGTAAATAGAACATTCTGAAATTTTCAAATACATGTTAATACAACCTTTGTCACATTTAAAAAACGTTTAAATCGAACAATTTGCACGTTTTAGAGACATAGAAATAGAACATTTTGCACCTTTTCAAAAATATGTAATTAGAAAATTTTGCACCTTTTCAAAAACATGTAATTAGAACATTTTACGTTTACCAAAAACTCTTAATTAACATTTTACGCATGTGTCTCAAGTTGCTTTTATGACACAGCTCATTTTGATTCTAGCTTAAATTGGATATGAGTCATTTTGGTTCTTCACAGACGATATGTTAGTGTTGTAAAAACTTTCTGTATATGAGAATAATTGTAAATTGCACACAGAGTTTTTTACAGACCAATTTAAGGAGTAAGGACATAACTTGAGAAATAAAATTGAAATTGATCAATTTTTTGCTTAAAGGGATAATAAAATCCGATTTCCATTTACTCACCTTCTGGACTATTATGCGCTTTTCTCCTCCAAATTCCCATTACATGTACTCCTTTGTTTCTAGATTCTGTTTATGACACTGATACATACAAAGTACTCTGCAGGACCTGTAAACCAAACTTGTTATAACTATATAAAAGTTTCAATACAAAAACAAACAAATTTCAAAAGGGAATTGGTAAAAAAAGTTTTTAGTTTTACTTGTGATTCAATAATAGAAATTGCATCTAGTTTTCTAGTATCTAGTTTGTTGCAAAAGACGATAGGGATACAAGGAAAGTATGTAAAAATGGGCAATAGGTAATTTAAAACATTTATTCTAATTTTCCTGGCAATAAATGAAATGATGGCTTAATTCAAATTGAAATTGAGATTGAGGTAATAAATAAATAAATAAAAAAAACTTCATTTTCCCCCACTGACTGACAGTCATCATAATTTATATGTAATAATGTAATTTGCCATGTACTCTATATAAATTCATCCTGGCTTGTAAAGTTGCTCGTAGTTCGTATAATATGTAGTTCTTTTGATATCCCTTTCGAATACGAATTATGCTTATTTGAATCCAAATTTTGATGAAACAACAATTATTGCCTTCAAGCGACAATAGCTCATCTCTTGAGGTTTTTTTTTTATTTCAGAGTCAAAAGTCTGTCTGCGGTACTTCCATTACATGGGGCTGGCCCTGGCTGACAACAAAACAACAACCACATTAATTGTTCAGAGAATAAAATGAAACAACAGATGCAATACAAGTTTGTAGAGGATCACAAAGCATTCGTTTTAGTATTTCTCATATATCTATTTTTTTTCTGAGTGCTGAGTAGACACTTATTGGACTAGATCATCTAAATAGTAATTTAATTGAGGTGCTCAAAGGTACAAGGGAGCCCCATCATTATCACCATCAACAACTGTGGAGCTCCTCTATATATATTGTAATATAGTATTCATATCAACATGTACATATATACCACTAGTGGAATTTACAAGTACCATAGGATTCTACATATCGTCTGTGAAGAACCAAAATGACCCATATCCACTTTTAGTTTCAAGCAAAATGCAATATCAACAGAAAAAATTAAAATAACATGTTCATCAAAGCATGTAAATAGAACCTTATGTATTTTTCAAAAAAAAAAGTAAATAGAATATTTTGCACTTTTCAAAAACATGTAAATAGAATATTTTGCACTTTTGAAAAACATGTAAATAGAATATTCTGTATTTTTGAAAAACGCTTAGTTAGAACATTTTGACATTTTCAAAAACATGTAAATAGGACATTTCACACTTTTAAAAAACACGTAAATAGAACAATTTGCTCATTTTAGAAACTCGTAATTAGCATTGTAAGTATGAATCTTATTTACTGTCTTTTTTTACATTTTAATTCTAGCTTAAATTGGAAATGGGTCATTTTGGTTCTTCACCGACGATATTATGCCCTAGTAAGTGCAAGTTTAATGGTTAATAATATAATATACATTAAATATATGAGATCTCCTTTTTTTCATTTACTCACTTTAAATTTATATGAATATCCTAGATTTTTATATATTTCTTATATATATCTGCAGGAATAATATGAAAATATTTAGGGCAGCTCTTCAGCTTAGAGTTTACAACGTAAATTCTGTATACATATCGAGTGCATATTACAGAATACATTACGCCTATGAGGCCGAATAAAAAATAGGTCTGTTGAGTGGAGAGTCTCTTGTAATGTGTCGTATTCGCAACATTCAAATAAAATGTTAGTGCATTTTACAATACTATAATATAACTAGGTATATATAATAAGTAGGTAGGTAGGTACATCTGAAGATGTACAGCCAGAGCAATGATGTCTTTTTCTAAATTACACGTACCGTCGTACCATTTACCTATAATGCAACATTATGGTAGAGTAGAGTGCAATAGGCGCATAAGGCCGGACGCCAGAGCTCTCCATTCCATTCGCATGGGTACATAATATGCACAGTATATAGGCAAGTAAAATTAATACATTTTGATATTTTTCAACATGTAAAATCGTATGCAATTATGTAGGTACTTACTCTGTACTTTTATCCTGTACAGTACAGTTGATAAACTTTTCCGTTTCTATGCTATGTGTGGTTTTGGCAAGCGAAGGTAGTAGAACGCTATAGCATGTCTATAGAAGACATTCATATGTTAGCTTTTAGTTTGAAGCAATAATTGCCATAATAAATTTCATACGACTTTTTAAAAAAACGAAAACGAAAACTTCTTCCACACATCTTTGTACCTTTATTCTTTTCTGAGAGGCAGAGTATGAAGCATTAACAAAGACAGCGTTTAAATTTAAGTCTGTTGTGTCTAAAATAAAAGCAATAATAAGTAAATAGACACGTGGATACATATGCTGGCCTGGATTCCCTTGAACCAAACACCAAACTGGAATCGGAATCATAGGTTACAGGCAGGGAAATAGACTAAACCGAAGAACATATTATAGGATGTCATTTTTTAGGGAACACACGTAGAGTAAATTACCAACATGAAAGCAGTGGCACTCACCATCAGAGGACAGAATTACTAAGACACCTCACAAAAAAATTTGAAGGACAAATCATATCAAAAGCTGGACAAGTAAATTACTTTGCACATACATTTGAAACACTTTTTTTTTCATAATTGCATCTATTGTAATATACTATTCAGTAGCACAGTATCGTGTTTTCTGTTTCTAAAAATATCCAGAAGCTGTAAATTATATCAAATTATTTTTCATTCAACAATTGAGAATATATTTAAATACTTTTCTAATTTTTTTTAAAGACAAGGTTAAGAAATACAATACACCTAATTTAGTTTCGCAATCGTGTATGATACTTCAGCTTAATCTTGTCTGCTGTATTTTCCCTGGTTTCCCCACAGGCAAGTTACAATTTGCAATTACAAATTAAATTGAAATGGAAACAAATTATAATATGCAACACTTGCCAAACTAATTTCAAATATATAAATAACCACATCAAAGTTGAAGGTGCAAAAGCGGCTACATTTAAAGAACGCAAAGTATCTCATTTAATTTAAGTAAGTTAGCTACCAATATATTACAAATGTCTATATCTATTTAAGCGCCTGAATTATTAACTTCTACAACTATAACAATAAAACATATTGTTTGTGAAGAACCAAAGTGACCTTATTGTTTTTATCATATTGTTTTTAGCTAAAAAACAATATGTATACTATCTACATACATATTGAAATATGTCTTGAAAGCATTTAAATAGACCATTTTGTAATTTTCAAAAATATGTAAATACAACCTTTTACACATTTAAAACACGTTTAAATAGAACAATTTGCAATTTTCAAAAACATGTAAACAGAAAATTTTACACTTTTCAAAAAAATTAAAATAGAACAATTTGCAATTTTTAAAAACATGTAAACATAAAATTTTACACTTCTTAAAAAAATTAAAATAGAACAATTTTCATTTTTCAAAAACATGTAAACAGAAAATTTTACACTTTTCAAAAAAATTAAAATAGAACAATTTGCAATTTTTAAAAACATGTAAACATAAAATTTTACACTTTTCAAAAAACATTAAAATAAAAAAATTTACACTTTTCAAAAACATGTAAATAGAACATTTTACACTTTTCAAAAACATGTAAACATAAAATTTTACACTTTTCAAAAACATTAAAATAGAACAATTTACACTGTTCAAAAACTCCTAAAATTACCATTTGACGCATGTTTCTCATTCTGTTTTTATGACATAGCTCATTTTGATTCGAGCTTAAACTAGAACTGTGTCATGTTCGTTCTTCATGGACGATATGTATGTACATGCAGCGCTCCACAGGTTCGTTTTTCTCACTTTAGGAATAAATAAATTAACATTAAACAAAAAATCTTTTGCACTATTAACGCCCAGTTTTTATTGATGTAATCAACTGAATTGGTTCAGTATTGAATCTTCAGTGGGCATGCATTTAAACTAACGATAAGTATATAGGTATAGGTACCTTGTGAATTTCTGTACTTTCGCATGGACATTCCAACAAAGTTTGAGTCACATGTCTGAAAAACATGACTTAAAGTTCCCATTTAGTAATAATAACATTACTGCATTAGGAACTATTGTACATTTCCCTATACTTGCTCTCGCCGGCGCTTATGGAAAGATCGAGCAAGGTAAATTGGATTTTAAACTGTGAACTCTTACAACTGCTGGACTTTGCGAGCACACGAGCCTATAGCTACAATTTCTAAAAGACCATTGTATTTCACCGTGTTTATACACACACATAGCTATACAAATATATGCACATATGGTAGGTATATGTACACAGGAGATAGCGCGAGTTTGAATTCCGGAGGGAAGAGAAAAGTTATAGAGATGAGAAGGGAAAATTGTCGAATCAGTTACTGGCCCTGCCGCCTTGAAGTGCAGTGCAGTAGCCTCCTCGCGCCCCTTTGGGGTTCTCATTTCAAATGAATTAAAATCTACTTGCTCAAAGTTTAGCCTCCGAAAAGGCGTTAAGATTGTGCAGACTTTCCTTTCATTAAATGGAATTTCCTTTGGGGAGCCCAAAATCCAGTCCAGAAAGTAACCATACGAAGACTCAAAAGTAGTTTTTAGTTAGTGTACTGAAGACACTCTTCAATCTACAGTCCTACAGTCCACCGTCTTAACTCTCAACAGACAGCAAGAGTTCATTTATACTTATACGTCCCTTCTACACAAGGACTCTTTGTGCTCCCACTCATAAGAGGGAACTCCTTATGCTATAGACATATCGTCAGTGAAGAACCAAAATGACCTATATCCAATTTAAGCTAGAATCAAATTGAGCTATTTCATAAAAAAAACAAAATGAGACACATGCGTAA
Organism: Dicyrtomina minuta; assembly: GCA_949802685.1. Classification (NCBI taxonomy): domain Eukaryota; kingdom Metazoa; phylum Arthropoda; class Collembola; order Symphypleona; family Dicyrtomidae; genus Dicyrtomina; species Dicyrtomina minuta. Next base: position 50,757,216 of record OX461810.1, read on the forward strand.
AATGTTAATTAAGAGTTTTTGGTAAACGTAAAATGTTCTATTTTCATGGTTTTCAGCGGTGTAAAATGTCCTATTTACATGTGTTTGTAAAGATGCAAAATGTTCTAATACCATGTTTTTGAAAAGGTGCAAAATATTCTAATTCAATGTTTTTGAAAAAGTGCAAAATTTTCTAATACCGTGTTTTTGAAAAGGTGCAAAATATTCTAATTCAATGTTTTTGAAAAGGTGCAAAATGTTCTATTTACATATTTTTGAAAAGTGCAAAATGTCCTATTTAAATGCTCTCAAGACATATTCGAATATTTTTGTAGATAGTTGATATTGGTTTTAGCTAAAACTGGATATGGGTCATTTTGGTTCTTCACAGACGATTTGTATATAGACCTACCTTCAACTAAACTTGAAGTGTGTCTTGAAGAAAACTGGGAAAGTGCTGAGTTGAATAAGTGGGACTTCTTGTGGGACTGTGGAAATACATAGATGAAAGTTGTGACTGTGGTAGAGATACTCAAAGCTTACTCCAGAATCCATGACTTTTGAAGGATGGCTTCGCAGCATAAACCAAAACTTAAATGCCATCCTTTCCATTTTCAGTTTCGTGTCGGTGCAATTATTACATATATATATATATTTATATTAATTCGTAAATACCTAAAATACCGTCATCCCCTTGTATACGCATATTATGAGGTGGACCACTTTCTTAATGCTAATGTAAATAATGTGGGGAGGAGACAGTCCAGAATTATTACAGACACATAAGACATTCCCACAATTTTAATATTACAGATGAGATTAGAGTCAGAAAATCCTGGGATCCTCAAAGATATTTTATGCGTGTAGTTTTGTGGTTGAGGTTTTGTAGTTTCCACAGAAATTTAAATCAAATCTTATTATAGTCTTAGTGTAGAGTGTGGGTGGATGACAAGCCAGAGAGCAGTGGAAAAGGCTAAGATTTCATTCCATAATGGCTTGGGATATTATGGCATGGACTTTTAGCATGGGTTATCGTATCGTAACGTAGCTTTGTCAGTAAGTTGAGGGGGTGGGTGCAGTATATTCAGTTGGTTTTGGTGATAATAATATTATTTCTATATATGCATGTGTGCACGTGGAAGTGATCCGAATTGCGATTCCGATTCCGATTCTGATTCCGAATTGAACTTAAGGGTAAAGGGAGCGTAATATTATAATCATAAATATATGTCCCAAGTATAAGTAATGTAGGGGATATAATATGCTAAAATAAACTATATACATCCGTTCCCTCTATTCAATTAACTTGGCGAACATTAACGCATGAATGGGAGGGAGTGCGTGTGTGGTGGTAGGTAGTCTCTCCACGATGACGAAGATGAACTCTGCAAAATTATTAATGTGCTTAACTGGGAACTCCAAAATACTGATATAGGTATGTACAGTAAAGCGAAGCTATGTGCTCGAAGCTCAAACTATAGGATCTTAACTTGAATTCGAGATGGGAAGTATAAGGTATGGGCTGGAGTTGGAATAGTAATCGTACTGGGGATAGTTCACCATACTAGTTTAAGCTGCAAAAAATTTTATCTTTGCAACCTTTTATAGGATATATATTATGTAATTTGGATTAATGCACGTGAAGATTCCTTATAGGTAATTATATACCGCGAATAAGTTGTTAATGAAAATAATAGATTACGATTTAAATAAATATGCATGCGTTTCTATTTCGTCTGTGAAGAACCGAAATGACCTAAATCCAACTTAAGCTAGAATCAAAGTGAGCTATGTCCTAAAAACAAATTGGGAAACATGCGTAACAAGTTAATTAAGAGTTTTTGAAAAGTTTTAAATGTTCCACTTGCTTAGATGGTTTTTAAATCTGTAAAATATTTGATTTACATGATTTTTAAAAGTGTATAAAATGTTGTATTTACAAGTTTTTGAAAAACTGCAAAATGCTGTATTTACACGTTTTTGAAAAACTGCAAAATGTTTGAATTACACATTTTTGAAAAGTGTAAAATGTTCTATTTACATGTTTTTGAAAGTGTAAAATGTTCCATGTAAATGCTTTCAAGAAGACATTTTAATATCTTTGTAAATATTGGATATTGTTTTTAGCTAAAAATGGATATGGGTAATTTTGGTTCTTCACACACGATATACAACATTTGATATGTTCGTAACGTCCGTATCTTGATTATCTGTACAATATATAACATGCTGATTTAGTGTAGGGACCTCGCGGTTAGCCGTACTCTTGTTATAACTTAATTTTAATGCTGTACCATGAAATACGTTATATTGCGATTCCACTGTACTAGTAACCACCAGCTGTTTGTTCCGTTGAAAAAAAGCGTAACATACAGAGTTTCATCTTGTTGCACTGTACACGCATGAACTATACGCACCACTACGTTTAAAAAAACACAGTCCATCCAAAGGATTCCAAACCGATGTAGATCCCCCATTTTGCATTTCCCAAACCGACATCTGACATATTATATGCATCATAGCACTCTCCCATAAAAAAACCATGAGTATCTATAAAAATGAATATGGAGAAAATCTGAGATGAAGGACATAATATTTTTTTTTTTCATATTTTCGCAGACTATGCACATGGGACAAAGTCTGTAAAATTGCATTAAATACCATAAATGTATTTCCGAAGGAGATCTTTATAGTCACCCTGCGGATGATGAATGGAATTTTCCCTGCCAAATCACAAGGCAAAACTACCCAGAGACATTCGATGAGAGTGTCCTATCCCATGGAAATGGTAGGCAGGAACGAAAAGGAAAACGGCCAAACGACTTTTTTTGTGTGTCGTCTTCCACTAAAATCCTATTTTTCAAAGTCAACTCACTTTCTACTTATACTCGTTTTTAACATGCCATCCTCAAGTCAGTGTAGTCTCATACAATAATATACAGTATACAGATATACAAAGTCATATCATATAATTACATAATGCACTTCCCAATATATATTTTAGGATTTTTTTCTTGGTTAGATTTGACTATTTTAGTGATTTTTATATGTTTACAGATTATAGGGACGCTCCACTCACTCTTGAACTATGCGTAGAACTACGAAACTATTGTGTGTGTGACTTTTTTTTCATGCCGTATTCCCTTTGCGTGTGCCTGTCTGTAGTGTATATAGTTCTGTAGTGCGTATATCGTTGCGTATGGTGCATATAATATTTATTATAAAGGCTGAGAGACCATGTCACAAACGATAAATCTCATTTCCTGGGTGGTACTTGGTGGTTTCTCTCCCAGCTGTATTTCCCTGTACATTTCCAACTCTCAGATTCCAACGGATGGTACTTTTCTACATTAAAAATTCTCCCTTTCAAGAATTCAAATCAAAGTCCAAGAAAGCATCAAGACTCTAGTGTCGCTATAACGCTAAGTATAAGTACAACAATACAAAAACTCAACTTAACACTATAGATAATAAAAGGAGAGTCAAGAAAGCACTATATCGTGTGTGAAGAACCAAAATGACCTATATTCATGTTTAGCTGAAACCAATATTTAAACTATTTACAAAAATATTCAAATATGTCTTGAGAGCATTTAAATAGAACATTTTGCACTTTTCAAAAATATGTAAATACAACATTTTACACTTTTCAAAAACATGGAATTAGAACATTTTGCACTTTTTCGAAAACATGTTATTAGACGATTTTACTTTATTCAAAAACATGGAATTAGAACATTTTCCACCTTTTCGAAAACATGGAATTAGAACATTTTGCACCTTTTCGAAAACATGGAATTAGAACATTTTGCACCTTTTCAAAAACATGGAATTAGAACATTTTCCACCTTTTCAAAAACATGGAATTAGAACATTTTGCACCTTTTCAAAAACATGTAAATAGGACATTTTACTTTGTTGAAAAACATGAAAATAGAACATTTTAATCTTTTCAAAAACTCCTAATTAAGATTTTACGCATGCTTCTCATTTTGTTTTTATGACATAGCACATTTTGATTCTAGCTTAAATTGTATCTGGGTCATTTTGGTTCTTCACAGACGATATACTATTTCTATATCAGTTTTATCTATATCAGCTTTAACTTAATATAGATATATCTACTACTCATACTGATTCTGATTCTGATATCATAGTATCAGTAGATAACTACTCACTACAAGTTAGTACAAGGACGAGGACGAAACATCATAGTATTTACAACGCAATTTTTCTATACTCCTTGTTTCAGAGGGCGGCCACTTTATTAGATGCGTGCAGCTGGGGAAAACTAAGAGGCAGTAAGGAGTGGTGGTGGCCTGGCCTATGGTGCACGTGGGTTGCCGAGCCAAGAATTACTCAGGGATCCCAATTCGAAATTCAATACTCTCTCCCCTCTGACTCTGCTCTGTTGTGTACCAAAACAAATCCAATTCCGAAATTCCTAGAAATGTGGAAGAATTTTATGGGATAGCATAGATTTTGACAATTTGATTGAAATTCGACTTGGAAACTATCTTCAGCCTGTATATACAGTGTAACATATGGACCACAAAACTGAGAGAGCCAAAGTACCTTAACCTACAAGTAACAAGTATAAAACATGTTATAATCTGAAGAGTACGCACGCCGTTCTGAGAATTGAACAGACGCACAAGATCTATTTTTAGCTATTATTATATTGCCGCCGCCGCCGTCGCCGTCGCCGCCGCATTGAGTTTTACAGTTGCTTTTATTTCATTTTAGTGGTCAAGGAAACACTCAAATATATTTAAATAAAATCATCTTCTCATTCTCGAATTCGAATCAAATTTTCAACCTTAATATTTTCTGTACATTTCAGACTACGCAGTAGTAGTTTCTGTTTCTACTGCTCAAATAACTTGTAATATTTTGTCCGTAAATAACAATTTATTACATTAGGCAGCAAGGCAGATTTTTTTTTGCAATGCTTCGAACATTTATTTCATGTTTTAGCCTGCTTTTTGCTCATACCAAAAGAACAACAAGCAAAGCTTCTGTCATAGGCTTACCAAATAGTTATGTTAGTCAATGCAGCAATTTTTGAATGGTGATTTTCATAAAATCTTCTCACAAGGGAATGGTTTCACATGGAACCCGTCGATTTCAAAGAGTGATGGCTACAAAAATCAGGCTACTTTTGAATAGTAGGGATTTAAAGTAACTCGACTGCATTTTGCGTTGTTCGGTCACAATAGCCCGCCAACGTTTTAAAAAATTCAAATTTTAATACTTTGCCGCCCTGTAGCTTCTACAGTTCTCATCCGATTTTGATGAAATTTCGGTTTTTGTGATCCTTAGGCTTTATACTGAAAAGTAATTTCAGGATTTTGAAAAATTCAAAAATTTTCATTTTTTCGAAAAAACGGTGTTAAAAAATTGGGCCTCAAATATACTCATTTCTTGGATTTTTTTCAAAAAAATGAAAATTTTCGAATTTTTCAAAATCCTGAAATTGCTTTTCAGTAAAAAGCGTAAGGATCCCAAAAAACGAAATTTCATCAAAATCGGACATAAACTGCAAAAGTACAAGGGTCGTAAAATATTAAAATTTGAATTTTTTAAAACTTTGGCGGGCTATTGTGACCGAACAACGCAAAATGCACTCGAGTTACTTTGGATCCCTACTATTCAAAAGTAGCCTGATTTTTGTAGATATGACTTTTTGAAATCGACGGGTTCCATGTGAAACCCATTCTTGTCAGTATTTCAAAAATTAGTCAAATGAATCTCCCCCCGTTTTTTTTGTTGCTAGCATTCTGTTTTCGTCTTGTATATATTTACATAAACTTGTATTGTGCAATATGCAATTCGAATTTCCCTTTCACATATTTCATACTATTATGCAGTTTCCTATTTCTCCAGTCATACAACAGACTTGAGCTTTACTAAACACACAGCATTTTCGTGGTATTGTGTGCATGGTGATTTTCATTTGCGGGTAAAAAAAGACAGGCAGACAGAGAAACCGGAGCAAAATTTAATTTACTAGGATATTCTACGTCGTAAGCAAGGAGCGGCAAGGAGCATTGCATATAACGATGATGATTATGGTAATGATAATGACATTCCTCTGTATCCGATTCTTGAGTCATGAATATTGTATTCAGATTAAGTGTGGAATTATGTACATACCTCCTGTCTCTCTCTGTATGTCATTGAAGCAAAAGTTTAAAAATCTGGTCCAAATTTTTCTTTTAAAAAATACAATATTACTTACTGCATACGTTGATGCTGATTAAATTATGAGCCAAAAAAATTGTAGAGCCAGAGGAGGACCATCAGGACCATCAGGACCAGGACCAGGACCAGAGGAGGGAAAAGATTTATGCAGCACACAAAAATATCTTAATGTACAAAATTGTTTTATGTAAGTATAGCCTAGAGGTGTACTTTTCTCAGTGCATTAGAATTTGTGAGTACATCTGGCTGGAAAATTGGAGTAATAATAAAAATAAAAAGAATGATAATAATAATTCCTTCATTAGATTACTATACGGCATCATGGCTTCCTCGTGAAATTATTGCGCTCAGTGGAGCTCAAATGGCAAAATGTCTACCGTTCACATTAGTATGTATAGGGAATAAGCATATTATGCACTTTAATTTTTTTTCGTCGTCGTATAATTGTGATCGTAAAATTGCATTTTATCCAGCCACGTCCCTCCTTTCAGACACAAGTACAAGACAAACAATGGTACTAAAAATTGTAAATCACCATACTTCACAGTCAAACTGTATTACCTTTGCATATCTGCACTGTATTAATGCCTCCATATTTTATTTCACTCCGCATACTCATATTATAACCTACATTCTAATTCGCTAATACACTGTTCTGTAATGTGTCCTATATATGTAACATTTGTTCAATTATCAGAGGAGACTTCAACAGAATAATTCCACACAGAAAATGCTTGAGTATAGGTACTTACCTATTTTAATTCAATGTATGTACGACCTCCTCTATATTCCACACAGGAAAGACAAAGAATTAAGCAATAAAAGCCAAGACCAAGATGATGGCCAAATCAGAATCAGAAGCCAGACAAAAAAAAAGTCAATGGCATATATAAATATTTTGAATTTTAAAATTTCCCTCATATATGAGTGTAGTATACACATAGTGTGTATTTTAGTATATTTAAATTTGAAATTAAATTTGGCAATGTTTGTGGTTTTTGAGAAGCATGTTGCAGAAAATTTACGCTTTGCATGCAAACGTAAACGATGTGTATCAATATTTGAATGAACATTCTCCGACTATGAACAAATGCATATAATTATAAGAACAGAACAACTCCACGTATGATATGAGATTATTAATAGGTAAGTACACAACAGACTTGGAAACTTAAAGGGGAAAATGCTGGCAAGAATTCAAAACTTAAGTACAAAACACATACTTAAGGATTTCAGATTAAGATTAGCATAATATTATGTATGTAGGTATGTATATTTTGCAGTTCTCTATGTTATTCTATACGAGCATTGTCATGTAAATAGATGGGCAAGAAAATAAATCGAAATTGCCTCCAGTCAACAGTGCAGTGATATGAGAGGCTTATAATCGTAATAATCGCACGCTGTACTGGAGACCCAAATTCAATCTTAAACAAAGTAAATGAGAATCCACGATTAAAAGCACAATCTTCATAAGCTGCAATGCGCGGGAACAATGAGACATTCAGAAGGTTTGCTATTATATACTTGTTATTTGCATTGTGAAATCATTGAAATCCGTACAATCAATATTTTAATACATTCTAAGTGAACGTATTATGTATAGGAATTGTATTGTTCAAAAACATTACAATCTTTAGAAAAATTTATAATCAGAGCATTTAAATATTTTTTAAGTTGTAAAGACATCGTCTGTGAAGAGCCAAAATGACCCATATTCATTTTTAGCTAAAAACAAAATGCACCATCTACAAATATATTTATTAAATATCATGATTATATAAAACATTTTATACACTTTTCAAAACCCGGAAATAGAATATTTTACGCCTTTAAAAAAATGCAAGTAGAATATTTTGTACCTTTCAAAAACATGTAAATATAGAATATTTTTTACCCCTTTCAAAAACTCGTACGAAACTTGTAATTTTATGCATTACATTCATTTTGATCTAGCAAATTTTTCTACATAACTCCTTTTACTTTTAGCTTAGATACGGGTCATTTTGATTCTTCACTCACGATATAACTACGTATGATACTTTTTTTAGACGTGTTATTAGATAAATTTGTGATTTATTTGAAAAACAGTATATTTTTAGTATAGTTTTAAGTTTAAAAAATGTGTAATATTAAAAGTATTTGTACTTTCTGAAACATATATCTAGTTTGGAGATTTAGTACTTTTTGAAAGCGTCAAAAAAGCACAATTTCATTTTTTTTTCATTTTTTACACCATTAAAGGAGTTTTTAATTTTATGGAAATATTATTTATTTACAATCAAAATTTTGCACATTTAGTAATAACCTTCAACTTACACACATCATTTTGCTATAATTTTCAAAACAAGTATGTGGTTTGAAATTTGAGATTGAGTCAAAGTTGCACTTTCCAAAATTGCGTATTTCAGAACCAATAAGCAATTTCTAAATTGTGAAACCAGCTTCAAAATTAATTGCATTGGACATTACAAAATTTCCTGTCAAAAGTCACAAAAAATCAGTTTCAAATAATTCAATAATTCTATAAAATTCCCACTGTATTTTTATATTTTCCCTCCAGAACTTGAGCATTGACTCATAAATAAATTGGACACACGCACTAAATGTAATTGAATCTATTAGATACAATCGTAAATAAATAAGGAAGAATCGTCTCAATTTCAATTCTCCATCTGGGATCCCTGATCTCTGTAACCGGCCACGGCAACGGCAACCGGCAACCGGTAACCCAACACTGAAAGTTACATTCAGTGTAAATATGTACGTCCCCGACCAGACTATACAATACTAATCCAATAAGATAGACAGACAGGAGGTCGGCAGTGACCTGAATACGAATTGAAAGAGACATGGGAGAGACAGACACAGAACGGGTGACGGGAGTATATAGATAGATATTGTCGGGAGACAAAAAAAAGGAAGAAAACAACAGAGTCATCAATTAAGTTTGACAAGTTCAAACTTGTTACCCCTCCCGCGCCCTTCCTGTCCTTCAAGTAATTTAGTAATTTGACAGAGCCGTCGGGCCGTCTCATGACTCACTGAAGGTGCAAATGGGAAATGGCAAATGGCAAATGAGGAAAGTTTAAGTTCATTTATTTGATCCTATTATCCTTCCATCTCACCGTAATCGCAAGTTTAACTTTAACTCGTGAAGAAAATGCCGTGCCTTTAAATTTCCATGTCTCTTCTTTTTTTTGTGGTGGTTGTTGAGTCGTCTCATTTGATGATATGATAACGATTTCAACACCAACAACTTTGATGTCACCGCTTTTACTTCTTGTATTTTTTTCTTTGTCATTTGTACTTGCTCCTCGTCTTCATTTTCGTCCCTGTCCCATGTCATTCTTTTTTACATGGTTGAAGAAAAAAACGAAACCGTTTGTTTTCTCATGAAGAACACAAGAGAAGAAAATAATACTATAGGTTCTATATGCTGCTAAAGAATTAGTGAAGAACCCGGCACCCGGCTTATTTTTTTTTCGAACATTGTTACTGTTATTTTTACTTTGTACCTTTATTTCACTATATCGTCAGTGAAGAGCCAAAATGACCCATATCCACTTGTAGCTAAAAACAATATCCTCTATCTTCAAAAATATTGAATCATGTCTTGAAAGCATTTAAATAGAATTGTTTGCTTTTTTCAAAAAAACATGTGAATAAAACATTTTACTCTTTTCAAAAAACATGTAAATAGAACATTTTACAGTTTTCAAAATAATGTAAATAGAACATTTGACACTTTTCAAAAACATGTAAATAGCACATTTTACAGTTTTCAAAATAATGTAAATAGAACATTTGACACTTTTCAAAAACATGTAAATAGAACATTTTAAAGTTTCCAAAAACTGTAAATAGAACATTTTACACTTTTCGAAAACATGTAAATAGAACATTTTACACTTTTCAAAAACTCTTAATTAATATTTTGCACATGTTTCTCATTTTGTTTTTTTTGACATAGCTCATTTTGATTCTAGCTTAAATTGTATATGGGTCATTTTGGTTCTTCACAGACGATATGTACTTCCTACCTACACATGAAAGAAAGGGAGATCGTACACTCTATGCTACCGCATAGTACATAGTATAAGCAACCTACTAACTACTAACTAGACGGGCTTCGGGTTCGGCATTACAGAACTTTCATTCCTTCACACAATCTCTTACACATGATGTCAACTGACTGTCAGCTCACGAAAATAAAATAAAAGTAGCCTTCACCTAGAAAAATAGGGTGAAATACAGTAATAATACTGTTAAACCATAGGAGGAGTAGTAGGACAGAAACAGCTGAGGCGTGTAGTGTAGTGAGAGAAGTCGTAGTTATATAGGAGACAACATCGTACTTACATTTGTTTTGATGTTGCTCACATCACATCGCATCGCATCGCACTTATTTTCCCAATATTATTTCGTCGGTAAATGAGATGAAAAATCCTTCAGCGTCTAGTTCCCGTTCTCGTCTCATTTTTTTTCACGTAGCCAAAGGTAATGGCCGAAAAATATATGCGCTGCTGCTCTGTTTGTTTTCTACTTTTTTTTATTCTTATCATAAACCTTGGGGCAATGGTTTCTATTGTTATTAAAGGTGGAAAAGATGCTATTTTTACTTTTTAAAATGGTGTTTACACGTTTCATTAGTAGCTATTTTTTTCGTGTGGAAATCATTTGATGGGATGTGGTGGGATGTTTTTGAACTTTTTGAAGAAGTGTTTTATTTTATTTGTATTGTGAGCAGAATATATATAGATTGGCGTTGAGGCGTAGTGTAAAGACTGATTTATATGTTTGTGCAAAAATCAAAATGTGAATTGGATTATTTACAGAGCCATAATAATGGCAATGAGCGGTCTGATGGTGGCAATTGGCAGTTTTGGGTTTGGCAATTGGAAGTTAATTATTTAATTAACTTTGTTTTATTAAGTTTCATTAAATTTATCAAGATAATAATTATTACGCCGTTCTTAGTGTATAGAATAGCGTAAATTATAATTTTAAAAAAACCTGCAATATTTTATCTCACTTATTTGCATTGAATTTTATTTAAAACTATACTCGTCATGATTTAGAATTAAAAAAAGCAGTTATATTATTGATCCACTAACGTTGCAACTTCATCATGCATAATGCATATCGTGTGTAAAGTACCAAAATTACCCATATCCAATTTAAGCTACAATCAAAATGAGCTATGTCATAAAAACAAAATGATAAACATGTGTAAAATGTTAATTAGGAGTTTTTGAAAAGTGTAAAATGTCCTATTTACATGTTTTTGAAAAGGTGCAAAAATTTCTAATTCCATGTTTTTGAAAAGGTGCAAAATGTTCTAATTCCATGTGTTTGAAAATTGTAAAATGTTGTATTTACATATTTTTTAAAAGTGCAAAATATTCTATTTGAATGCTCTTAAGACATGTTTTAATATTTTTGTAGATAGTGGATATTGTTTTTAGTTAAAAATGGATATGGGTCATTTTGGTTATTTACAGACGATATACCTAATGGCACACAATTAATTGAATAATGAAATAATGTGTAATGTTACAAAAATATTCGCAATCTCTATTAAAATTAATTCACATGAAGCTTCCAAAAGTCTTGTAAGAATAATAACTATTAAAATAGCTAATCAAAACCAAATCCAAGAGGCCAAATTAGGAAAACCGAGAGACCGAGGAGGGATAGAAGAGACACCGAGACCGAAACCGAAACCGAAGCATATAGAAACCATACCAAAAAAACATGGTGCGGGTCGGCGGGTCTATGTCCTATGTGAGACTTTGTGAGTGAGAGGGTTTGAATAATACTATTTACTTAATGATGCAAAAAAAATGTACATAATCCTTTCCCCCAACAGACATTTTGTAAGCTGAGAGAAAATTCAAATATTTGATATTGAAATACATTACTCCGACTGACTATCTGTACGATCTGTACTTTCCATTTCTACCCAAAAAAGCGAAGCCAACAATCCACTAACTTCAACTCCAAACTCCAACTCCAACCCACGACCCACTGTATTCCTTGTTGAGGCATAGGAATTTTCAAATTTCCAAAGTGTAAGAGAATGCACGGAGAGAGAGAGAGAGAGAGAGAGGCAATATGTATTAGGTACAAGAGTGATATCAGTGCAGTTAATATAGTAGAGACTCGTACATCTACAGATGAAGACATTTAAATTGATGATTCCATGAAACTACCGCGGCTCTGAGTAAACCAAGAAAAAGCTGAGCTCTCTTCGACGCAAACAACGAGGGCGAGTCCACAATAAAAGAAGCAGAAGAAGACGACCAAGTTTTCTCAAGAATCTCCATATAATATGTGACCATTAAGCAATTTGCATTACTACTCTGCCGAGGGAAAGTATACAGCCAGCGTCCTGGTCCTGGTCCTGGTCCTATGTGCTGTAGCAATGCCCTGGTCATAATATACGCAGACAGTACCACTAGACACCAGACATAAGCAACACTTAAGCCTATCATTTCTCTCCTATATAGCTCGCCGCTCAACTATATTCTTCGTGTGTCTCTCGCCGTTTCCCTCATTCTCATTGTAAAGTATCTCAACATGAGTGTTGAGGATGAGATCCGAATAAATGCTCTCAAACAAAAAGACACGAAGAAGCAATCTCAGCCATGTCACATTATTAATGAACACAACACCAAATTAGAACCATATGTAATTAGGTACCTACACACTTACTACAAGGATAAGCCTTTAGAAAATCTGAGCAGATGTTGGCATTACACTCATAGTATTTGCGCCATTTACAATTTTTCTTGCTCTTAATTAGCCAACATATTTTTGCGCCTGCCTCAAAATTAGTTAGTGGAAGTTTTTACATTGTTGAAAATGAAGCTAATAGAATGTTGTGAATTTCGAGACCAATTATTACCAATTAGGTGCTACTTGAGTATTTTTAGTTATTTAGTGAAATATTTTTAATGGTGTTGCATATACACATTTATCCTTTGCAATTAATAGACAAAAATGATTAAAGTCCAAAGATTATTTACAAAGGTAGGGAAATTTTGTTTTGAAGTTTCAGATTTTTAGTTACAAAAGGCAAAGCGTTAGTTAAATGTAACTAGTTTATACTGAATTTTTTTATTTTATGTATGTAAAGGATTTTAAGTTTTTTAAAGCAGGATATTGGACTATATTTTTGTTTTTAGAAATTAGGATATTTTGCAATTTCAAAAAAAAATAAATAAAAGTTCTAATAATTCACAAATTTGAAAAACTTGTAATAAGTACATTTTGTAGTTTTTGAAAACGTGTAATTAGTACATTTTGTAGTTTTTGAAAACGTGTAATTAGTACATTTTGTAGTTTTCGAAAACGTGTAATTAGTACATTTTGTAGTTTTCGAAAACGTGTAATTAGTACATTTAACATTTTGTAGTTTTTGAAAACGTGTAATTACAAAATTTCCCGCTTTTTCATAAAAGCATATTAAATATATTAGTCTTGATTTCAGAAGTTCTTAAATTACTGATGCATGATATAAATATTGTGCTAATCAAATAATTAAGAAATCTTCCAAATTTTGTTTGCATCTGCTATAAATAAATACACTGGATTTGATCAGCTTGCTCAAATTCAGTATTTGACAATCACACAGTAAGGACTGTATTGGGTCTTCATAGCCTATCTGTTTGTGTATCTCTCTTCTACCAAATCTATATATCTGTGTAGTAAATGCTTTTTGTCCTATTTTCCTCAGTTCTATTTTCCCATCTCCCATCTCCCATCTCACATCTCTCACTCACTCATTCCCTCACTCCAACTCTCTCTCTCACTCATAGTGCTCAGTATAAATGCAAAAATAAAAAGAGGAGTACCCCTATATTATAGTAGCAGTATCCATTCTGTAATGTGGGGAAAAGGAAAACGTTTTAATGCACTCTAGAGATCTCTTCCCCTGTCTTCCCTTCCCTCCTTACAGATTTTTATAGTCCGGATTGCTGCTGGATTTGGACTGTTTTCTGTTTCTCGTTTTTGGTTGTGTACAATACGTCCTTTGGTTTGGCTTGGTTTCGTTTCCTTGGGTTTCTTCGGTTTCGGTTTGAATCTTCTTGGACATGAACACTTAAACAAAAAGCGACTCAGAATCTCTTTCCTCTTTTCCACATCTTTTTCATATATTTATACATAACATAATATATTTCTTCTTTATTTCTATTTCACTTTCACTTTCCTATTTTCCTGTAGACACAAGTACATTTCTTCAGCTCAACTTGATAGTTGATGGTCGATATCAGTAGTGTGACTCCACTTTTGCCACACGCAACAGAGCAGTAAAGTCCCGTCAAGAAGACACACACATATCAACTTCCTCCAGTCAATTGCAATACAATGATGGCTGCAAATCGCTGACGCATTTCTATGGAAATGAAAAAGAAATCCTTTCTCATTACATAATCTTATATGATTGAACTCTACGGGGATGGGATATAATATATGGACCAATCATTGAACTATTATTGGGCAACCACCCCCAATACAGAATACAGTTATTTTTAAACCCTCCTGCCATAAACAGAAAACTTTCCCGGGTGGTATTACCATCATTTTTTTATCTCCTTTTTTTGTCATGATTTGCCTATTGTTTTTTTTGCGGGTTCTACAGTATTACTATGGGGCTGTTGTAAAAACACAAATTGCTATCATTGTCTCCTTTTATGTACTAATAAAAAACGAGACTATGAAATTCTTGTAAAACAGAGAGAGAGAGAGGTACCGGTAGCACTTACCTATAGTTCTGAACGCAAGACTGCATACTATTACTATGCATTCCTTATGATTAGATAATAAAGCAGAAAATGCTATCAGTTGAGTATTTGTAGTACCTAATTTAACTCGTTGCATGATGCGTTTCCTTTTGATCGTTAAAAATGGTTGAGTGAACTGAATACAGATCGTATTTGCGTATGCTATTTTTACTTAAAAAAAGTTCTGTATTTTTTACAAAGTATAAATATTTGAATAAATAGTTGTACACAATCTGCAATTAATTATGCACAAAAATCCATTGCAGATGGATTTATTACTATTTTCAATAGAATATGTGTGAACGTGTGTGTTTTCCATAATCGAGCTGACAATATTATTTGATTTTATTCTTAAAGCGCACATCGTATGTGAAGAACCAAAATGACCCATATTCATTTGTAGCTAAATACAATATCCATAATCTCCAAAACAAATGGAAACATGTCGCATGAAGCATTTAAATAGAATATTTAATATTTTGCACTTTTCAAAAACATGTAAATAGGACATTTTACACTTTTCAAAAATGTATAAACATTAAATTTTACACTTTTCAAAAATATATAAATAGAACATTTTACACTTTTCAAAAACTCCTAATTAACATGTTACGCATGCTTCTCATATTGTTTTTATGACATAGCTCATTTTGATTGTAGCTTAAATTGGATATGGGTCATTTTTGTTTTTCACAGACGATACAGTAATCGTAACTCGAAGCTGTAGCGCAGCTTATCGAGCATGGCTTATTTAAAGAATAGTATATTAAAATCGTGTCTTAAGATGCACAGGCCAAATGGCACATGACAAATTTGAAAAATAGAAAAGGGAGAAATAAAGAAGACTTAAAATCATTATAACTATTTATGACTCATCAATAATCTATGCACATAACTACTCATGTATTTATTCACACTACAATATGTACAGCCTACTAATTCATTTATATTGCAGTCACGGTACTTTGTATTAGTCTACTGACACTTACCACCTTCATCTTACACAATACAAACACACATGGCATTCACAATAACAGAAGAATGCAGTATTTTTTCTGTCTGCTATGTAGTTTCTATGGAATACATTTGCATTCTTATTTGAAATATATATCATGCCACCACCATACATCAATAGACTACAATATATATTACACAGTTATAATACACTATATCTCTATAAAGATTTGGAGCCTAACTGAACTGAATGGGACATGGGACTGGCGGGCTGCATTTGAGAGGCAGGTCAGAGTCAGAGATGCTTTCTCAGTCCACTTTTCTCGTCGCATTGAATTATTTCTGGCACGAAGGCACCATTACGATTCGTTTATTTTTCATAAAAGCGAGTACAGGAGCGAATAAATTTTAAAAGACAGTCCTGAGCACAAAAAAAGTATAAAACTTATGAGGGACTTTAATTTCTCCAAAGAGCAACTAAGGAACTTATGGCCGTCGATTTAGGATTTTAGGATACAGTCGAAGAATTCCTTAATGCTGACTTTAACCGAAAATGACAGAACTGGCAACATACAAAGAAGTAACAAGAACAAAAAATGGTTTTTTGCAAAAATAAAAAAAATAGAAACTAAAACTTAGCTATTTTATCTCTACTGTACTTCGTATAGAAGGGGAATGTTATTAGTAAGTATGTAGATATACAGATATACATATTTTTACACAAAATGCTTGCAATTGCAATTCATTCTTCGTCTTCAATGCATTTATTGCATGGGATTCGTTTGAATGAAAAGGGAAACCAAAACTTGTATAGGTATGCTTCCTTGATTTTGATTTTTATCTGGATATAAATATCAACTGGGTTTTTTGTTTGTACGCAAAATGCCTTTCCATACATAATAAAATATGACTCTGTAAACGGTATAAAATATCTGTATAGAAATATAGAAATTATACACCCGGAGCTATAAAATTATAGGGCTGGATCAGAGTCAGAGAATATGTACCTATACCTACATGTGTTTTTGGTTCATTTTCTCTTTCGTAGTATAATAGGTCAGGTTTTACCCGGAACTTCAATAACATTCCAGTCTTCCAGTTCCAGTTCCAGTCCTAGTCTCCAGTTCCAGACCTTTGGCCATGGTACAAGTGCCAGGAGTCTGCCCTGAAAAGTTGGCCCTTTAGTTTGAAGCTTTGTGCAATGTACAAGAAAATGAGTACGAGGCTACGACGGCTACTACTACTTACGAGGACAATAATACTATTTAGAAGATTTTTTCTTCAGGAAAGAAAGAAAAAGTTTTCAACTATATTTTGAACTCTTGTTTTGAACGAGAAGAAGGATGAGAACGGGAACGTCAATGACTCTTTACCATTTACGAGGAGGAGGACGACGGCGACGATGGCGATGGGAAAGAAGACGGCCACGAGAGAGCTTATACTATAACTACGAGCCTGTCACCAAACAATGAATATTATACAGTGTACTTAATACTTAATGTACGGTCTGGGTTTAATAAGAGACCAATGAATGACAATGACACGGACGAGAGAGTCTTCCACAGACTCAAATAAAGATCATTCAGATATTTTTCAAGAGAGTGAAGAGACAATACCAGAAAGAAAAAAAATTTTTTTAACTTGTACTGTGCAGCATCGTACAATCGTACTTACGACAGTACTTCTTCCACCGCTATACCACCGTTCAAAATTCAAAATTTTTCAATGGCTGATACTGACATCATAATCATTGTGCTCTATTTCTGTTATACACACACAGATATGATGTTGGATTGAGTTGAGTATGGAGCGGAGCACTACAAATTTATTTATAATCTGTATTTGTGCATACTTATATATTATATGGAAGACTAAAGTAAAGACGTGACGGTTCGTTTTGACTCCGTTTTGGGACTCTGCGCCTACACTATGGGACTGGGGGTGCAATGGGTGAAAGTTTATTGTTTGAGCAATCATAATGTACAAAACTTACATCAATGACTCAAATAGCGTCTTGTAGTTTTTTCCACTGTAATTTCACTGACATCTAAATGGCCTCCCTCTGGCTTTCTCTCACTCTCTGTCTTCCTCTCTTCTCCTCTCCGCTTCCTTCTCTCTCAAGTCTCAAGTCAACGCACTGAAATGACTCAAACTAAATCCTATTATGGCGTGCTTTAACCCATAATACTGTATCCTTGCTTCCATTAAGACTATGTAGTTACTTAAGAAATTTCATGATCCTCCTACTCCTCGTCCTCGTCCGCTACTCTTATAATATGTATTTTATTTTCCACCATTCAGCATTCTCATTGTCATTTTCTTATACGTCTCGCCCGCGTCTGGAGTCTATGGTCTAGGACAAAAACATTGTATTTCATCACAAATATAGTAAAAACTACAATAACTACAGTCACAGTGTATAGAGCGAAATGTTTTAAGTACTAAAAAACTATAACCACTCTGTCTCCCTGACTATATGCTTCTCTGCTGTCCATTTTCTTGTTCTTTTGTGTACATTCTAAGTGTCTTGAGTTAAAGCCTTATAATTGTTTAATTTTGTCCTACCATACTTTTGTGGGCTTAAAAAAACGTTACAGTGACGCTTTTACTCAGGAAAATCGGCAACTAAGATTTTATCTGTAGAGATTGTGTGCAGCTGCACACAGCTTGCATCTTCATTAGATGGCCACAAAGCCGCAGACAAAACACATAGAAAAAAGAAACAACCCTTACTGTAGGTGGTACTTTGTATTTCTCAGAAAAAACAAATATCTTTCTTGGGGTGCTTAATGTAAATTGTATGTAGTTTAGACTAGACTAGTGGAAACATTATTTCTTATGCTAAATTTGAGTAAAATTCCATTCAAAGAATTATTGTAAAAGAAATTATTTTTGATTGCAGAAATTACATTAAAGAGATGCATATGCTCTGAAATGTATGTAATTTTGTTTTATTTTAGTAATAACATAAGTGTTAGTG
This sequence comes from Dicyrtomina minuta, assembly GCA_949802685.1. NCBI lineage: Eukaryota > Metazoa > Arthropoda > Collembola > Symphypleona > Dicyrtomidae > Dicyrtomina > Dicyrtomina minuta. Next base: position 50,776,122 of record OX461810.1, read on the forward strand.
TGTTAGTTTGTTCAAGTGATCCCTATTCTACGAGCTCATGACTAAATATAAGTCATCAATACTGCACTTTTTACTTTTTGGTTGGGAGGGTTCACAACAGTATGCTATAGCTGTAGATAAACGCACAGAAAAGATTTTTTTTGTACCCATGTTTGACGTTACAGTTCTTAAAAATAAAGATGTTTTTTAATTTCAAAATAGGGAAATCAACTGTTTCTGTGTAGGTTTTGTCAGTAATTGAAATATATTTAAAAATGTTAAGCTTTAATTTTAGCCAGGGCCGGATAATGCGGCCAGCGTAGGCAGTCCCAGCTGCTTGAATTTTCAAAAAAACATGTGAATGGAACATTTTGCAGTTTTAAAAAATATGTAAAAAGAAATATTTTGACTTTTCAAAAGCATGCAAATAAACATTTTTTTGCATTTCAAAAAAAGGAAATAAAACATTTTCCACTGTTCTCAAAACATGTAAATAGAACATTGAGCACTTTTCTGAATACAGTAAAAAGAACATTTTAAACTTTTCTAAAACATACATGCAAATACAACATTTTGCTTTACCAAAGAAAACCATCAATAAAATCAAGATGGTCAGGGCCGGATAATGTAGCCAGCGCAGGCAGCCCCGGTTGCCTGCTTTTCAAAAGGCATGTAAATGGAACATTTTGCACATTCCAAAAACATACAAATAAAATATTTGCACTTTTTAAAATCATGCAAATAAAACATTTTCCATTTTTCAAAAAAAAACTGTAAATAAAGCATTTTGTGATTTTTAGAATCAAGTAAATTCAAAAATTTTCACTTTTCTAAAACATGTAAATACAAAATTTGAGTTTACCAAAGAAAATCTTCAATGAAATCCCTAACATGATGGTTTTTGTATGGAATTGTATGGAAACAAATTGATGCCTAAAAACAATTCCTTCGTCCGGCCCTGATTTTAGCTTTATAAATATTTAAATAAACATTTAAATACGGCATTTTCCCATTTCAAAAACTAAAAAGAAGATATTTAACCCACGAAAAATTTCAATAGAATTAGCGGTTATTTGTTATTTTGTTTGCTTTTTTTCAAACCAACAACCTATTCCCTATTATTCCCTATTCTACTACTACAACAATGCATACATACAGATCAGTGCAGAAAGATGTGTTAAAGGTGAATGCGTCCGTAATTAGTTTACTTTATATCCATCCACATGCTAAGAGATGCACATAGTAGAGGATAAAGGACAAAGAGCGGAAATTTTATTGATTGTGGAAAGTAAACTTTGAAGTATCATCTTCCTTCTCCAATTACATGATTGCTTAACCTAAGAATAGGAAAGTAGGAAACGTAAAAGTAAAAGTAGAAAAGGTCTTTGAGCTCAATGGCTTTGTTGTCTTGTCCCCTTGTCTCTCCATCTCCCCAAGTCTGTCTGTTCACATGTCTCCAAACATCAAAAAGGTTCGTTTTATCTTTATCATTGATGGTAAATCTTCTTAGCTTCCAATTCCAAGTCCAATTTCAACTTTAAGAACAGGAAGATAAGAGGGAGCTGAGCGTCTTGGAAACGTGTGTAAATCGAAAAATATGTTGTTTTCTCTCCTAAACATTTCCATTAAGTCACCATCCCCATTCAATTTGATTATCAAGCCAAGAAAATGAGTTCTAATGAATATAAATCGTCATTTACAGAGTTCCAGTCCAGACTCCACTGCCTGAGTGGCTGCTCTACTGTCTACTGTCATAACAAAAATACCAAAAGGTACATGCACTTTCCTTTACATGAGTGAATAACCTCTAAAATCAAAAAGGGTTTCTTTCAAAGTGCAAAATGTGCTATTTACTAAAGTGTTTTTGAACATCTATAGCAAATAATATAAACGTCTCACAACCTCTGCCCATGAGCTTTTGCACTGTAATAATTTTTAAAATTTTTTAAATGATTATAAAATGTGTGTGTTAGTCAGCCACATGGGCACACATATGTATATCAGTATTTGTGCATTGTTATACAGATATCATATTTTGCACATTTGAAGACTCGATGACATTCTATGGAACTGTCTACCGCTGCACTGTGCGTTAACGTCTGATATTTCTCATTATACTTGGACGTAATGAGTGACCTAATGATCACTACTCCTATAAAATAAAAATAGCTACTTTGTATGCTCAGCATTTTTGTATCCAAGCGGATATCTGCTGATCGATGCGGTTTCAAGGTTTATTTCAGTCGTATTTTTATCCATAGGTAAGTACCCACTTAAGTAAGATACTTAAGAATTCCAAATTCTAGCTCCACCGACACCGTCATTATGTATACTGATATATGGAGTACATATGAATGAATGGGTAATAATGGGTATCTATCCCCTTATACATTGTATAGTCTACGCATAACTTCTATAAATTTGTAATTGTAATAATAAAATAGTTTTTTTTACATTTTTCTGCAGTTCAATGAACTCGATGGTATGGAATTCTTATATGAATCAATTTATGGTATTGAAGGAATTAATTTATTAGTTGAAATAACTTGCTTTAAATGTTTGTCTTTTGTCCAAGTCAGCGGTGCATAGTTACTAGTAAGTAAGTGCATGGCATATTGTTTGAAAATTTTTAAAATAAAATTAATTCACATTTTCTTCCCTTTAACACGTCTTGGTATTATCAAGTATTGCGATTTTTAAAACCCAAACAATCGAAACTTTTTTGCAATTTTTTAAATTATGTGTAATTACACTATGCTTCGCTCTTTATTCAAATCAGCAATGAAAGCAGGAGACAGTAGGCGCTTAGGCGTCGTCCATATATTGCGTATACAAAATAGGGGGGGGGGAGTAGTCTCAGTGTCTGATACTTTTGTATACTATAAAACAGAGGGGGGGGGGGGAGGGTTTGAGCACTTGATCGCGAATACAGCACAAAATACTCAAATTCCGAAGAATTTAGTTAATTATTATTTACTTCACTTCTTATGATTTTATATATTTCATTATAATGTGCAAAATAAATTTTTAATTTACCATTGAATTAAATATTTTATCTTAATCACATAAATTGTCGAGAATTTAGCGCCTAACAACTGTAGCAAAGGAACTTTACTCATTACTCAAATATTAGAACTTGAACCCAAAATTTCGAGTCAAAGGTCAAACATTAAACCACAATGTATTTATATCAGGTTCACATATCTGGTGTATAATTTGCTGCTGATTTACGTTGTGATACTAATTTTGGCAAAAACTAATTTGTGGCTCTAATTTTGGGTTATTTTAAACTTTTACCCACAAATAGGGTCAAGAATTAGTTTTTTGCTCAAAGTTGAAAAACCACGGTTCAGCAAATTCTGCATCATAAAAATTATCTTAAAGAAATTAGTATTCATTTTTATTTTCGACCTTTCGGCCCAGAGTAGGGTCAACAATTAATTTTTTTCCAAAACAAAGACCACCGCGTCCATCAGCAGAAAATTCTACATGGCATACAATTATTTGGAAAGGAGGAGGGTAAAATGCAATTTTATATTTGACCTATGACCCGAAATTTTTGGGTCAAGTTAAAATATTTGAGAAAAGTTCCTTTAAGAAAGGTGTTAGGCGTTAATTTTTCTACGATATATCGAATATGAGCGGGAAGGGTCGCATGTCTCTGACAAGTAGGACATCTGATTAATCCAATTAATATTTGATTTGGTGAAAACTTCTCAATCTATGATAATTTCAAATTTTATACATTTTTTGGGCTGTTTTAATCTTTTAATATATTTATTTTGCATATGGTACAATAGTGTGTAAACTGTATACGAATATGGGGGGGGGTGGGTATTGGCACTGATCACTATTGTATATTTAGGGGGGAGGGGGAGTACAGAAATGTCAAAAAAGTGTATACGCAATATATGGACGACGCCTATGAATTCTCAAAAACAAGTTGGTAATTAGTATGTATTTGGAATGAAAATCATTATTAGCATTGTTTTAGTAAAACCTTTTATGTAAATAGGGCTTTAGATTTTATTGAAAATTCAGATATTATTATCTATACAGATATTCTGATGTATTCATTGTAAAGCTATATAGCACTTTACAACGCGAACGCCGAAACGAACAACTTACAATTTTATTTGGGTCCATGAGAATAAACTGTATAGTATCTGTAAGCGTCAGAATTAGCATGCAGACAGAAAGAATGCAAATGGCGTGTTGACTGTGAAGCTTTTGATGTTGTTGTTCCTGGAATGATTCGGGATTCCGATGAAGGAAGTTTTTAGCATTTTTAATTTCTTAAAGGCTCCTCATAGTTTGCATCATCTACCCGCATATATGTACGCGTATGCAGACAGACTCATCGTCCCATCTCAAAGTCATAAATATCATAGCCCTGTCTACTTTTCTCTATCTTGTCCTATCTACACGCATCGGCATAACCGTGCCGTAAACCGTAAACCGTAAACCGTAGCCGTAACCGTAAGCTGAAACCAGATCCCATGCTGTCATGTACATACCTCAGGACCTCAGACATGAGAGACATGAGGCGACGGAAGGAACATTTTTAGATTGTAATTTCAGCAGAGAGTTTTTGATTTATTTTTGTTGGGAAGTGCAGAAACTGTGTAGTAGTATTCTCATTTAATTCGCTTCCCTGACCTGTATAATAACTTTGTATTTGAGTGCCTAGGGAACTCCATGCCATTCCCACTTCCCACTACCGCACAACCGCCCCTTCTTCTTCAACTGGATTTCATTTCACTTTTACTTTTACATTTTCCTCAATCGACAGACATTAGTATGCTGCTGGGCTGGATGATGCTGGTGCTGGTAGAAGCTCTGTTCAAGTCTGGCGGGGGGAAAAGTTTACATCAAGTAATGCAAAAAGTATCAACTATGAGAAGCATGGGGATGTGCGGGAGTGGAAGGAGAAGAAAAGTTAACATCTCTCGAGATTCATCACATATACATATATAGAGGTTTGTTGAAGAAAATTAATTTTTGAGCTTAGGATGTTAAACAAGACGCTATAAATCAGCGGCTTGACGTACAGCACATTGCCATTGCTCGTCCTTTTACTTTGAAGTATTTTCCACCCTTTTTTATTCTCCCTTGTCCCTTGTATACGTACAGGACGTAAGTAGCTATAAAATGGAGAAGAAGAAAAAAAACTAAATCCTAAATGGAATAGTAGAGCACTATCCTTCAACTCCCGAGTCCAAGTCCAAACACACCAGACCCATTACTATAACAAAACCATAATGCCACCGCAAATAATGAAATAATACCCAAAACTTAAATATATAACAAATCATCTTTTTGCATGGTTTAAATTGGCTCCTCATACATATCGTCCGTGTGTGAAGATGTAATACTACACAAGGATATACAGAGAAGTAATCTGTATTTTACACATTTTTGAAGGAGATACTTCAATAATTCGACTTTAATATTGTTGAACATATTGACCACTTTTTAAAACACAATTAGCAAATTTTTCAGGGTTTTAAGCGTATATAAATATATATAGCAATAGATGTTCTTCGATAAGTCAAATTTAAACGCTATAATTTAAAAAACAGCTAATTTAAATTAGTTGAAGCCTTGCAATAGGGATATATTATAGCACTGAAACACTTGTATATATAGTAGTTATAATAATTTGATACTTTCGAAATCATTTAATTGGAATATTTTGGTGTTTTTTTAAAAACGCGTAATTAGTATTATTTGAAATTTCAAAAATTCTGTAATTAAGATAATTTGGACTTTTCAAAAACACATTTATTTTAATATTTTGACATTTTTGAAACACCAATATAGACAAATTTGTTATTTTTAACAATATACATATGTATATGTAGTTTAAATATTTGGATATTTTTGAAAATATGTAAATAAAATATTTTTCATCTTTTAAAAATCTTGTGATTTAGAACTATTTTCAATTTTTCAACACCTAGAAATAAAATATTATTTAAGACGCTGTTGGTATTGTATCTTCGCCTGGCTTATGTACATTACATACCTCTTAATCTCAAACAAGGTTTTTGCTTCACTCGCTTTTTGTTGGTGAACACGTTCGTCTTTTTTTTTCCTCAAGAATAGTTTCAATTTCCTGTCGTGTATTTACATTGTAAATGTGTTCTCAATGCTTAAAGATAAAAGATACACGCGGGAAAACGGAATTGGAAGAGAGAGAGTTTATTTCTCCGGATTTACACAAGGAGCCGTCTCGTCTTTGTCACCTTCCACCCAAGCATAAACTCATTGATTGTAATTTTATTTTTGTTAGGAAAAATTATATTATATTCTCCATAGTCTTCAGCAGTCTTTTTCTTTCTTTCTTTGATCTCTCTCATGCTTTTTGGGCGCTTGAGCTTCCGGCTTTGGCTTCGTAGCACGCCATTTGGATCTTCAATCAGAGCCTTGAATTTTTAAAGGAAACGAATACCGTTTTCGCCTCACAAATTCAAACATCATATTTTACAAGGGAAAGTATGTACGTATCTACAAGTACATATGGGGAGTAATATAATATGGAAGCGTTACTTTTTGAAATATTTATGGCCTACGAAAGAATTTGCAAATTTCCTAAATTGTATAAAATTGTTGACTGTTATGAAACCATAAATTATTCAAGTACCTATATTATATTGCATACAGATACTGTAAAAACAATAGGTAGGTTGTACTATGAGTATTAGAGAGATATCTGTATGCTTCAATATGGTTATAGTGAAATTCTAACTTGTAATAGCGAGTAAATTCGTAAATCAAATATATTGAGTTATTGAGAAATTCAAATACGTACACATAAAGCATTCCTATAGATTTGTGACTTTTTATGTTACTCTTTATGTATTAATACAACTGTCTTACCACTGTTTTGGTTGTTCGTGCATAATTTGTATGTGTTTCATCATGCATAACATATTGACTTCCAGTTGGCCTTCCTTATACGGTTATTGTTTATTTCTACCTATTGAAATAAGTTATAGGAAACTTTTTAAATACTTCATTACATTCACTTCATTAAATATCTAGAACATGATTTTAAGGCCATATACTGCAAAATTTGGAAAGTAGTCGCACAACGGGAAATTTAATTCTTTTGGCATATTTGAACCCCATCACTTATTCCATCAAATACGGTACTTGTAATTTAGAAAAAAATCCAAAACGTAAAATATTGCTTTGAATTTTTTGTTGGTTGCACAACTCTGTTTGTATAAGTACCTATACTCCATCTTTTATTCAACGTTTTAAGGCAGCTCGTCTTGAACTTGAACCGGAGACTAATGGTGGACTGTCTGAGAGCTGAACCCACTGATTTATTTACAGATATTTGATTAAAGCAATCTGTAAAATTCATGCGTATGTACAGATAAAGTTGATTCTATCATAAAATCCCTACCCCATCCATTAATTCCTTATCAACTTATCACAGTTGTTAAATTCTAAATTAAACCATTTGAGCTCAGAGATCCCACTCATTGTTCATTGTTCCCCCTTATCAGTAGGTCTCAGTATCAGAACCAGAACCAGACCTGGGCCTGGACTTTCTTTCCACTGCAGAGTATCTTTATCTTCAGCTAATTTATTAATGCCCCAAATGAAAATTAAATTGGACTTTTTAGTATACGTATAGGCATATGCTTATGTGCAATGGCACTAGAACTACTCCCAGTATGATATTTACTATGGCTCCGGGCAGTAAGTTTCACTGATTACTTAATGTCCACGAGCCCCCGTCAGACGATAAAGAAAATACAATTATTAAAGGTATGAGGCCGCATACCCATAGTACCTTTTCGTACCCACCTAAATGCACACAGTAGACAATCGTAGACATAAAACCCTTTTCATTCTGTAAAAAATAAATGAGCTGATTTTGTATGTATAGCAATGTTGTATGTAGAATGCACAAGAGAAAGGAGCATAGGCAGGACGATAGCTTAGAAGAAGAAGAAGAATGAGAAAGGGCAATAAGTTAAAAGCTGTTTTCTTTTACGCCCATGATACGATACACTAATTCTAGGCACCGTATTTTCTACAAAGATCAACCCGCGTTCTATTTAAGACTCACACGTTCAACTAGTTATTGAAAAAAATGGATAACCGACTTTAAATTTGATAAAATTGTTCGTAAAAATATTTTATTTTCAATAAATATCACCATATTTTGAAAAGCTCCGAATCTAATAATAGTTTGCATTCCATTTTAGACCCTCTCTATACTTGAGAAAATACGGTAGGTACTATAAGTACACATGTAGTACCTAGTCTTACGTCACGTGCTGGAACTCTTTTCACTACTTAGCCTTTGGCTTTACTACTGACTGTTGGGATTGCAAGTGTTAGAATAAAGCTGTCAGGTGAAATGAGAGAGCATGTTATTGGTATTATGAGTAGCTGGTTGTGTTACTGTGTCGTTCTCGTTGTATTAAGGGCCAAAACTGCAGTGTATACATCCTTACATTTCCGCCTATTGTGTCCAAAGTGCAAATAAAGGAATGCTCCTCGTTTAATCTCCCCATTAGGACCTCAAAATTATGTGAGTGTTATTATCCGTATTGCTGTTGATGCTCTGTTTCTCGCGTCGTCTCCACCTCCTAATTTATCTTCCCATTTATTTTATTACTATTACATTGAGTAAGGGCAGAGCTCTTTACGATAAGAAACCCACAAATACTGCACGTTGCACTGTAATAATAATAAATTTAATTTTTTATAATACACAAGATAATATTATTACCCTAGGACTCAAGGACATCAGAGTAACCACTGCCACACTATGTTACACACCATTCTGGCTTTGAAAATCCTTCAAGAATTAATGCTGGACAAAGCCAGTAGGACTGCAGAACGTTTGGAATATGAAACCTTTAACTTAGCCTGGGGAGCTTCTTTTAAACAAAAAAACTCACTTATGTAGCTACCTACGTTACTTCACTTTATGTATGATTTTCACATATGATATGTGAAGGCATATTAATTACGGGAAAAGATTGGTATGATTTCTCGCTAAAAGTTACATCGTTTTTATAAAAAATAAAATTACTTCTCATTTGATTTTTACACTTAATAAATAGAATGATAGCAAAAAGGAGTGCAAAAAGTTAGAAAATGTCAAGAAGATAATTTATTCCATGTGTAAGTAGTGTAGGTCTTCCAAACCTAAAAAGAATTTGTTTTTGAATTAATATATGTAGAAAAAAACTATTTTCCCTCCTCTCCCATAAATAGTTTTTTATGAGAGCATTGTGTGGGAATATAATGTAAAGATTTGGCCCGGGAAGTAGGACTGAAGACCGGGACCGGGAATTTTTCACTACATAAAACGGGGACCGCCCTAAAGATTTCAGAAAAAAGAGTGCAGACACTACAGAGTAAACTTTAGAGTGCGATCACAGACACAAAAGTGGGATAATCGAATGCAGAGAGAAGAGTGCAGACGGCAGACTGGGGATCAAAGAAAACCACGGTATAAAAAAAGATTAGAGAAAAAAAGTGTACAGCTGTTTAAATACATATGCAAAACAATAATTTACGAGTAAACTAGCAATGAGTATAAAATTGCCAACAAAGAATGCCTTCATTTAAGTTGATAAACAGAGTACTATCTAAAATTCCCATGTAAGCAACATTCACTAAAATCATTTAATTAATTTAGTTCAGACAGGATACAATCAAAGGTATTAAAGTTTTGCATTCTAATATTTTCTTCTGCGCTCACACTAACAACAGATTAAATAATCCTTCCCCCGGGGGACATTCCCCCGGGGGACATTCCCCCTGGGGTAAATATCCTTTCCCGGGGGTCATTCCCCCTGGGGTAAATATCCTTACCCCGGGGGGTCATTCCCCCTGGGGTAAATATCCTTCCCCGGGGGTCATTCCCTCTGGGGTAAATATCCTTACCCCGGGGGACATTCCCCTTGGGGTAAATATCCTTTCCCCGGGGGACATTGCCCTGTGGGTGACTTTATTAATGTTTGTCTGATTTGCTGTATGTGTTCCTTGAAGTATGCTGTACAAGACTTATTGAGTGATGAACACAAAATAATAATTATCAAATTCAGAATATTTTTAAAATTGCTGACCTGAAGTTCAGCCTAAAATTAAATAACGTAAACATCGAACGGCGCAGAAGTTAAGTGAGCATAAGTGGAATTAGCAACAAGATCGCTGGCGTTGTTTTCGTTATTGAATAATAAAGAGTTCATTTGTATCAGGCAGTATTATATCTAATACAAAGTCCCATACCTCGCCCTTGACGTTTTTCTAGCATCAATACGTATACGTGCATTTTTGTCACTTCAGTGGAATAAAGTAAATTGACCATAGGCTGAATCGGTCATAAGTTAAATTAGAACAATTTGAATTGCCTATGTAAAATGTGATAAATTAAATAGGAAAAGGTGAAAATAGGAAGAATCGAATTTCGATTCTATTAAAAATATGTAGGTAATCATAATTTTGTCAGTAATCTGGTTACAGTGTATATATTATGTCTTCGTTTTAATGCAATTTTTGCTGATTTAAAACAATAGATTTTACAATAGTAAACACATGCATTTTTGTGAAAACATTACAGCAGTCAATCAAGGATAGGTTAATATTTACATAGCTACAAACTCTTGTGAATTGCACTATTGCACTCTCTCGCTTCAAAACTCTTTTACGTGCGCTTCAACACCTTCACTCTTTCGTCTACTGTGTCCTGTTCCCACTCTAGCATCCCGCACTCTTATGCCTTAGCACTCCAGTGTCTGCACTCTTTTTCTGCACTCTTCAGTCATGAGCGCCATAAAAGTTCACAAGAGTCACAAGAGTAAGAATGAATGAACTAATTAGTTTGCCTTAATTAAATTCAAAAGTAAAAAGTTTGTAAATCTTTCAAGTCCTCTATTCTAATCAGTAATTCAGTCTACAGTTTAAACATGAGACTTAAATTTCCTCTGTGAGTGCACTCCTCCATCTCATAGTCAGCTCCATTATGGCTCTGGGCTTTCAACGCCTCTTCAGAAATTCAGAGAACAGAGAAATAGAGTTGAGATAGCGTACAGAAGTGTTCGAGTTATATGCTACACCCAAATAAAATAATGGAGCAGGATAACAAGACCATTGTTAAAATTTAGATTTAGAAATTCATACGACAGGAAGAAGGATGGATGAAAGTGCGGTGAGTGTAGAACGAAAAGGAGATTAGATTACTTACTTATAACTACATACATAGGTAGTGAACTAATGTGAATTTCAAGTTTATTGTATAATATTGTATAACTTGGCAAGAATTAGATTTACCCATTCCGGTATACCTATACCTATACCTAAAGATAAACAAGTATTATTCCCCTTGCCGTGTACTCTGCTGCCATGTGAAATGAAAACGTCTTTCACCGTCATTTTTGTCCCTATTAAGCTTAATGGACCGGAGTACAACTTGGGAAATTTCTCAAGGTTATTATTTCAAGTAAATAGAGCTTTAATTGCCCTCTAATTAATTCCCAGAAAGCATACTACAAATGCAGCATAAGATCATTATTAAGACGTCATCAGATAATAATGAATTTTGCCTACTGGGATCAATGCAATAAATTATGCAATGTCTGCTTTGCTTCTACACAAGATTGTTATTAATATTCTTGTTCAAACAATGATATATTTCGACAGATGTGGAAGTATATTATTATATTGATTTTGTAAAGTAATAATTTTAATTTTAATAATTAAAAAAAAATTAACATTGCTATAGTGTAGTTTCTAGATAATAAAAAACGTTACTAATTTATTTTCTATAGCCGTTTATATTTTGAAAATAATTTGAGCCTTAAGAAAGTTTTGGACCGGAGAGATAATTTCGTCCAAACTGAATTCGAGTCCGGTAACTTGCATCAATGAGCCGTAATCTTGGTTGAAATCGTTGTGATTGTGAATCGTAATCGTAGGTGCATTAGTGAAAGTGGAAGGACTTGAACTGGAACTGAAAGTTCACGTGTCGCGTCATACTGACTCAAGGACTGAATCTGTGTGTATAAATCTTGGAACTTGGGATCTAAATCTGTGCACTGCTAGTGACATTACAACTGACATTCCCTTTCTATACGCTTACGATTAGTTCCAGATTTCTTGTGTGTATGCTCCTTCTTACCAACAAGACTAGTACTGTTAAGGTGAAATTGCATTTTATTTCGAGAGGAAAAGAAGATGTTAAAATTACCCAAACCAAGTCCATGCTCGTCTCCAGAACTCCTGAACAAGCCTTCAAAAATAGACACAGACCAAAATGGTAGGACTCTCAGTCGGTCTCGTAATCGTAAAGTAGCCAATAAATCTTTGGCAAGCGAATCGATTTCAACGCACCAGATGGAATTCAACGATTTCTGGGATGAAATGAAATCAATCCCCACAACGGAGCCTAACAGCTTCGGTGGTGGTATCATCAGCATCGGCGACCGGGAATTTGGTACATCATCTACGAAATATATTGGCCACGCAAATGTAATTTGAGAGGGTTAAAGCCTCACCATCACGATCAGTCACACACTCACTAATCTACATAACTACAGATATTCCATAAAATATATTATGTACAAATCCTGTCGTAGTAGTCCAGTACAGTAGCATACATACTACCTACTTATGTATCCTTAGAATAAATTTTACACATTTTCCCCAAAGCTGAATACTTATGAAAAATAAATAAAATACTTGATACCTTATTTACAAAATTACAGATTAAGTCAGAGGCAGGAGAATTTATTTGGTACTTTGATCCCCACGGTGATATTTCTACAGCTAAATTTGAGACGAACTCTAAGAAAATGAAAACGAGTGGAGAGGGTGGGGTTCAAGTTAAAACTATACCTCAGACCAAGTCTCATCTTTCACCTCCTTTCATTGCAGGATTTTCTATTGGTATCCCTTGTGAATGGTAACCCAACGGCACTAGCACACTAGCACTCGTACTATAGACTATGGCAATTTAAAATTTAGTTTCTTTGGCTTTATAAATTTTATTTTTTTACAACTATTCTGACTGAACTATAATATGTTCATTCCTTCAATTTTTGAATTTTCACAATTAGATACCTGTTTTTGAATTTAAAAAAAACGGCACGATCCGATAGACATTTTTATATTTTTAGAACGTGCTGCTTATACTGATAATTTATGCAATAATATGGTTTTTACTTTACACCATTTACTATGTATATAAAATATAAATTTACAAACTTACAGGTCACTTCAGTTCATAACACGAGGTGCCGGAGAAGGCGAGGAAAGCTATAGTGGTCTAGGGTTGCGCCTCCATAAATTTCTTCGGCAAACGGAAACATCTGCACGCCATGTTGCAGTTCACTACCAAGTGGCACACTTATCTCATACTGACACCGGGACCGGTCATTGTATTTTACGTAAAGGTAGGCTGGAACTGGGCAGCATTGGGCTAAAAGCCAGTGGCGGAAAATTTTCATATGGCGGGAGGGAGGGGGGGGGGAGGGACTAAACTATACACGGCAGTCATTTTTAATTAAATGTCACTATATGATCTTCTGTGTGAAATTCTGGCTAATGTATGACCTGGGCTTAACTGGGCTACATACTCATAGCCCTCCTCCCCGCCCCTCTCCTTGAACCCGCGCTTGCTAGAGGCTGAGGCTTATGGTTACATAATGTGCATAAAGTCCAAAAATACAAAATGTAGTCCCAGTCTCGTTGGCTCTATAGTAGCCCTTGTATAACATGACTTGAGTCCACTAAAAAAATACATTACATAAATTATTTGGTATGAGACAGAAAGTGCAATTCGGACATTTGGACCGGATGATTTGGCGTTTGGCTGGACCGAATTTTTACCACGAGGAGCATTAGTGCCAGACTCGGAGGGGAAATTTATCTTTGCCGTGTATCTCACCATGTATGAAATGACGATTCCCGAGGCTTATGACAAACAATTTCTTCTAGCAAATTCTGACGAGCCCATGGCGCCCGTCGTTCCCATGAAGAGACGAAAGACTGACGAATCCAATAAGTATTCACATTCCCAACACTTAAACAGTACTTGTAGTAGTAATCCCACTACATTTCAGATGCAGAATCCGGGTCTAATTTCAAATTCAATGTTTACACTGCGCCAAACCAACCCGAGGAATTTCAGTCAAAACGCCGATGTGGAAGTTTGCTGCCGGGGAGAAATATTCCGAACGACCTTAAAATTCTTGACAGGTTTCAAAAAAGATAATTACTTATACTTTTTGTTACAGTTACTGTACAGATACACTCCACTCCACTGTCAGACTATTACAACTGAAAAATGAAATGAGATATCAATATCAGATAAATATATTGCTTGTATAGTAATAATCGTAACTTTCAAAACCAATTCCAACGCTGACTATATATGTATTTATTATACTGACATATTGAAAATACTTGGAACGTGACCTGACCTTTTTTTTTGTTGTTTCATATGTTTTTTCATATTGGACCAGATCAGAGTGATTACTTTAGGAAAATAATGGCTCAAGAAATAGAGGCCGATGTCGATGAGCCGGAGGAGACGAAAGGAAATGGAGAGCATCATATTTTCCCAAAGATGCCCAAGATAACGATAGATTTCTGTGCTGCTTCCACATTTGAAGTGGTGTTGGATTTTTGCCGAACAAAGCAACTTCATCGCCATCGCCTTCCAGATTATCCTTCCGCTTTGGCCCTCTTGCAAGCCGCAATGAAGCTTAACATCTCTGGATTAGACAAGCTTTGTATCACTGAGATCCTTTGTCTTCTCACTCCTCACAACTTCCCGGCCATTGTCTACAATCTCTGGCTTTCTCAAGTTAACTTGACTCTGGGGGAGCGGGATGTGTTGGAGAACTTTTTCGAGACGTAAGCTCTATTGCTTACAAGCAAACCACTTACTATGTTTCCTCGGGATCTGAAAAAGCATAGCCAAAAACGTTTCATTGGACCTCAGAATGAACGAATAGTGTGATAACTCGAGTGCATTTTGCTCGGTGCTTTAGCAGCAGCCCGCCAAAGTTCAAAAAAACCGAATTTTTCAAAGTTTGCCCCGCTGTAGCTTCTACAGTTTTTGTCCGATTTCAATGAAACTTGCAGTTTTGTGATGTTCAGATCATTACCTAAAAAGTAATTTCTGGAAATTTCGAAATTTAAATTTTGTTTATTTTTTCGAAAAATCAATAAAATGCCCTTTTTTAATTAAGGTTTTTTGATAAAAAATTTAAAATTCGAATTTCGAAATTTCCAGAAATTACTTTTTAGGTAATGGTCTGAACATCACAAAACTGCAAGTTTCATTGAAATCAGACAAAAACTGTAGAAGCTACAGCGGGGCAAACTTTGAAAAATTCGGTTTTTTTGAACTTTGGCGGGCTGCTGCTAAAGCCCCGCGCAAAATGCACTCGAGTTATCACACTATTCGTTCATTCTGAGGTCCAATGAAACGTTTCTGGCTATGCTTTTCCAGATCCCGAGGAAACATAGTAAGTGGTTTGCTTGTTAGCTTTCTGCATCTGAATGTTCTAGATTATTAGCATCAAACACATATAATATGCATCGTGGTCAGACAGTTATAGAACCCGGGTTACAGGGGTGAATGTACCGAACATAATATATCTAATATATCTTATACATGAAGTTGCCCTGAACGTGCACATTTTAAAAAATTTAATATTTATTTAAACAGTAAAAATATAGAGAATGTTTTCTAGCATGCTAAAGATAATTTAAACAGCTTTCGAGTGTTATTGACCCAAGTACGACAAGACGCTTTGACATAAAAACTGCATGCTTTTATTTGGTATTTTTTTAAGTATAAAATTGAACTTTTTTTTACTTGAAAAAAACTGTAAAAGCAGTAGAACAAATTAAATTCTTTAGTTAATTAGTCGTTGTAGTAGCACACACAGATACATTATATATGTTAAAATTCCACTTTAAGCAGAGACGTAGGATGCCTATATAACACAAAGCAGTTTAAATTAATTTATGTGTCTAGTACTAACTCAACATAGAGCTTTAGACAGTAGATAGCACATTTTAATTTTAGCAAAAATAATGGAAGACAGCCTAATGCACTCCATGTGTTTTATAGCAGGTTTATGGTGATGGTAATGACATTTATATTCATGCTTTCTTTTTTGTTTTTTAGAAACCAGGAACTCATAACAAGTGGAGACGAATTTAAAAACTACTACAGACAAAACCCTTTTTTGTTTTTTGATATGCTCCTTTAGTGTTCAAGTTCATTCCTGTGTAATGTAGAAACCACAAAACATTCACCTTGCCCGTGTCCGTATCATCAGTGGTATCTGTTCTTTGAAGTCAATTTTAATTAACACACTTTGCATCACACGATAACTTACTTAAGAAGTGTGCACCTGAATTGAGTCTTACTCCAGTGTCATTGCGCTTGTTGTAGGGATTAGCGATTGTGAATGATGGTAGTAGTTTAAAGAAAAGGGACAAAGGAACGATTAATATTACGGGTATGTATTAGCGTTATATGCAAATGTGTAAATAGGTAAATAGGAATGTGCATAAATGTAAGTATACGTGAGTCAAATTAGTGTCATGTAGCACGGAAGTCAGACATAAGTGGGTATGCCATACAATATCACGTGAACTTTGAAACTTTGCTTCATTAAGCATACATTACTTGAATAAAAAACATGAATTTCGATGAGTGCGTATAAAATAAAATAAAAATTTAACTTTAACCTTGTGACTAGATGTTGTGTCACACAACAACAGTCGCGATCTAATCAAGCAATATTGTGACGTGTATTATACAACATTATTTCTTAAATTTGTAAGCACAGTAGTCAACTACCAACTTTGAACTTTATATAGACTACCTGAATACTATTACTATTTAACCATGTAAATAACTTCAACTTTTCGTTATTTAATATAACTGGAATTGGAACTCTTAAATATAAAACAACCTTTATAAATCTCCTTGAAATAGAACGACAAAGGCATTTCAAATCAAATGTCAAAAATGTATTGTAGGGTTTTTATTACTTTTCCACTGCACTGTAGCTTAGCTAGTCTACATCACAATAATGTATTTCGTAGAGTAGAATGAATCTTCAAATGAAATTGAAGGTTGTTGAATAAGTTATTTTTTCCGTTTTCTTAATATTTTTACAAGGAAATGTTAATAAAGTTCTAATGCGTAGTTTTATTGATGTTCTGGCTATACTGGAGCACGTCACTTAAAAAATAATTCGAAATCATGTAAAGCTGCATAATTCTGTATTTAAATTGGATGATATTATGATGTAATCAGAAAATTCAAATTAAAAATTTGAATTGATTGACAATGTATGGAATTCTCGTTCTGTGCTATACAGCATTTTCTGTTTACATACAAATGCCGTCGTTGAAGTACCTATAATGCTAGTCAGATGCCCGTTATATGTATAAATAGCAGTTGACATTTTTGTAAAATTTTCAGAAAACACCGTACCCTGGAAACATTTTATGCACATTTTTTACGAGAACTAACGAAAAAAGCAAAATTCGCAGTGGTAAATTCCCACCTTACAAATCAGATACACTTTTAAAAACTGAACAGTTTAAAAACTTAACAACAACGTTTCAAAAACCATGCAATTGGAACACTTTTTATTTTTCAAAAATATGTAATTGAAGTATTCCTGACTTAAACCAAAAACTAACATCATTATCATTTTTAACACTCCAAAAACCCTTAAAAAGTATTTTGCACCTGTCAACAAACACACTTCGCAATTCAAATTACTTCGCAATGCAATTAAAACATTTTTCTTTCCTAAAAATATAAAATTGCCACAATTTTCCACTGCTTATTTCTTTGCTTCGAATATCGTCTGTGAAGAACCAAAATGACCCATATCCAATTTAAGCTAGAATCAAAATGAGCTATGTCATAAAAACAAAACGAGAAACATGCATAAAATGTTAATTCGGAGTTTTTGAAAAGCGTATATTTTCATGTTTTCGAAAAGGTGAAAAGTTTTCTAATTCCATGTTTTTGAAAAGATGCAAAATTTTGTATTTACATATTTTTAAAAAGTGCAAAATGTTCTATTTAAATGCTTTCAAGACATATTCGAATATTTTTGTAGATAGTTGATATTATTTTTAGCTACAAATGGGTATGGGTCGTTTTGGTTCTTCACAGACGATATTTGTACATAATTGATTTATTTTGCTTTTTGTAATAATGTAAATACATTCATTCCGCATTTCATAACTTCTGGTGTTGATACATAGTTGCAAGAATAAAAACAAAAAATTTCACAATATTTCCTTCTAATTCCATTATATTAAGTGAATACATATCCTTAAAAGTTTTAAAGACAACCACAAAACATTCAAAAAAATGACGAAATATTTCTGGAACTTAGAAAAACGTCCTGATTATGTATTTTCAATAAAGCTCCAGTTCACTCTATATTTGTCTTTCTCTGAATTTAATGCAATTTAAACTAATGTATAAGTATGTACGTCAATATGAAATTAGGCAATACCCCAACTTTCTACTTTTAAAAGTAAACAGGTCACGAGCAAGTATTTATCAAGGGGATTTGATAGCACACAAAAAATAGCTAATCATATTATTATTACGTATTAGAATGGAGCGCATAGCATGTGAGTATAAACCGACTGAGGCGATGAAAGAAACCTCATGGGAATAAATAATGTAAGCCTATCAAGGTGAGGAGCTTATGAAAGCTACACGCAATAAATGCTGAAAATAATCTATGTCTTAAGTCCCCCCTCTTCCCCCCCAAAAGTTTACAAAATAAAATACAAAGTCATTTCAGCTCCTCAGTACTTGGAATCGCTAAAAATATTTTAGCAAAAACTCAAACTGACTGATTGTGAGTGACATGGCCGAACTACAAATAGAAGAAAAAAAAAATTTATGGCGCTATACTTCCACTGCACTGTATGTGCAACGGACCTATGAGGCAGACGTATACACTTTTAAAGGTAAAAATACTGAATAATGTAATAAGAGCTGACGTAAGTAAAAGTGAGCGGTGAGTAGTTTGTGGACACTTATCACGTGTTGTACGTTTTGTTGGAGGTACCGGTGGCGGTGGCTCCATGGCTCCACCGAGTCATACGAGAGTGTGTGAAGAGTGAAGTAGTTGAATGAGCTTGACAGAATGTGATGACTGGCAAAGAGCAGTCAGCACATTAAGATGCATTTTGGTGTAGGTGATGCACATTGTTAACCTAAATGGGTTTACAATGTGGACGTGGAGTTTGCGACGTGTCAAGATATGTCAGCAGATTCATAACACCATAAGGAGTATGTTAATACTGTATTGGCGACTATTATTTTAATAGTCGCCTCATCATTAAAATTGTATTGGCAGCTATTATTATGTAAATGATAGCTGCCCTATTGGTTTGATTATGAATGTATGTAATTTGTAACAAGACTGAAATTAAGAGTGAATGATACAATAAAGATTTAGTCTAGAAAATAGATTCACAGGCGTTGGACGTATTTGTACGAAAGTGATCTTTATTTGCATACGGCATAGTGAGATTCAATGGGCATATACACGTATCTATGAGCATATGGGCATAAAGCTAGATACATCCTACACGTTTTCCCTTCTTCCGTTCTGTGCTCACATCTGGAGCTACCTAGGTACTTTAAGTTTCCAAGAATTTTATTTTTATTTACTTGCTGTCCATCTGTATATATTTTGAATGCATATACTAACTGTTATGTAAACATTTCTCCAGATTTGTTTTTACCAAAACTGATAAAAAACGAGCTTTGCAGTTCCAGTGTCTACGTGACACAACATCCAACTATAACTATATAACTACTGATACCACGATCTGCTATACAGCATATCAGAAGTGTATGTACTAATAGAGGTCGGTGGTCTGCATTCTTGCCTTTATTCTATTGTCAAACAGTCAAAGGGAAGAAGTATTGTTGAGAGACGTCAAAGTTACCAGGTTACTCCATGCATGTGATCGGAGTTGACATTTGGGGACTCTTCTCCGATTCTATAAGAATATCTCAAATCCTTATGGATTTTTTTGGATTTTATCTCGAGTTTCCATAGAGGATCTTTTGGATTTACTTTGGATTTGAATTTTGAATTTTCTACGGAATGTCTTGAGCGTCAGCATTCAGCATGAATGATATGAGACTACCAGTAAATTGATAGTGCCATAGTTTAAAGTTTAAGCATGAATATGAATACAAACACTCTTGCACCCAAGCACCCATCCATCCCACCGCCAAATAGAGCCTAACACACAGCCGAAAAATTGTTTCTTGTCAGCTAAACTTCACTAACTTTACGATTTTTGATTTTCAATTTCTTTTTTTTTTTCAAAATAAAATGTACCTACCTATACAAACAGTACATGAAATGAAAGTACTGCATACTGCTGCTGCTATATTCGAAAAGCCTATGTGCAGTGTGCAATGTGCTGCGGCAGTGGTTTTTTTTTTATTCCGTAGTGTTTGCAGTTTGCACACTTTGCTTTGGGCTTTGGGTTACACGAACATTATATATGTTCCATTATATACAAAGGTAAATTTATTTTACAGGTTCTATAAGTTTTTTCAAGCTTAATTCTTGAGGAAGTGGTTCTGAGAAACAATTTTTGGAGGATTTTCGGCTTCTGGTTTTTTTAGTATATAATTCTAGGGATTTGGGCTTGGGTTATTGGAAATGGCAGATTACAATGCGGGGATGATTATACATATGTATGTGCATTGTGATCGTGGCCTTTGATTATGAGCGACAGAAGGTGCATGTGCATTGTGAGCCGGTTGGCATTATCAGATAAATTATGTCTGCATATAATGATTTCACAATTTGTAGTTTCTTCAGTCTATTTTAGAAAATTGTAAAGTAATTTTGACTTATTTTTTACAAGGGAAATTTTTTTTTCCGGCACCTGTTTTAATAGAACCTTAAAAAAATCAAATTTTGTCTGGCTTTTGAATTTTGTCAAGCTGATGTTGAACATACTGCATTTTGCAATTTTTCCCTCCCTTTAATACTACAAGATTTTATGTAGCTCCATACTTTCACTTTCACCATCAACATTTACCTGCCTACAATCCCCATCCACGTACGCTTTTCACACCGACGTCATTTCCCTGTACACATTCATGACATTATATAAGGCACTAGCATTAACTTTTAGCGCACATAACACTTAAAGCTTATGAAGTTAGCTCAGCTCAGTAGTCACTAGTCAGCTGAGACTGTGGGAGTCGAGTCAGTTAGTTAGTGGCTCTTGTTGAGTGTGACTGTGTGCGTAGTCCATGTTCACATGTCCCACTCCAGATATGTGACAATACTCCCTATCTACCCATATAGTCCTATGGACACGGACGTGGACATTGACACGCACGAACTAGCAGCAGAAACGGGACACGCATTATTTGGTCAAATTTCACTGGAATCGACGACCAAATAAAGAGGATATATAGAACCAGGACTAGATCTGGAGCTTACTAGTCCAAAAGTCAGGGGCTTCACATCCTTGGGGTAACTGGAGCGTTAATACATAATACATATTAGATGAGTGTAGAGCTGGAAAGTTTACATGACGCACTTACGCTGTAGATGTTAATTTCTGTGGAGCGATACATTTGTTGTGTGGGAGGGAGAGCCAAGTTATGATATTATGATCATGTAAAAGCTCCTCTATCCTCTTAGAATACAAATGTCAACGAAAATAAATATTGCTCTCCGTTTTAATTTTTTTATCATTATTGACAATGACAGGGACTATGTACGAGACAAGGAAGCTTTACCATCTCCCGTTTTCTCCTCTTTTCGCGAGTGTGAAAATTGTGAGTGAGAGTGAAAGAGTAAGAAAATACAGTCAACACATCTACTATAGTATAATAGAATTATTATCATAATATGTACTATCCATTAAAATGAGTTTGGATACGGTTTCGGATTTCGACAGAGATAGCGAGAGATACTAACTTTATTTATTTTATTACCATTTCTATTATCATTCCCATGCCATGTTAGTATTCCATTACTAAAACGTATAATAATAAATAAGAAATAAAAAAAATAAATCTAGATTTGAAATTGGAACATTTATTAAAGGACCTATATGAACTCGTGTTGTTTACACACTTGCTAATTTTTGGTAAGCGAAACTGACGGATATATAGGGACAACGGCCGGGGACGGTGGTATGTATTTATATGTACCTACCATATGTATCTCACAAATTATCTGGTAGACCAACGTGCCAAATTTGAGCATTCAGAGATAGTATTAAATTGCAGTACAACAACACAACTGCAGAATAAAATATGACCCGATGCATTTTCCCGTTCCCAGGCATATTCGTCACTTTATCCATTTGTGCCTTTGACTTGAATCTACACAAGATATGCACTGTAAGATTTTTGGGCTGAATGTTGATATTGAAGGGAAACCAAAGTTGTACATAGTTACTGTAGATTTTTGTGCGGGAGGTTGGCCCTTGCAGTCATGTTGTGTGTGTTGTGTTTTGTGTGTTGTTGCACTATGTTATTATGTCTTGTGTTGTGTGAACTATATCTATGGATCGTTACAGGATTTTTAGCATTAACATTCCCATTTGAAGAACCCACGCAACTGTATTACCCAGTCGTATCATAATCGTAAACACAATTTACGAGTACTTATAAAGAAGATAGAAACCTCGTGCGGGCAATACGGAAAATTTCCTCTGTTTACTCATGTTATATTCTTTAGTATGGAAAATCTTTTAAAAAAATCTAAATCTTAATGTACTCCGTATATTTGAACGGTTGTTGGAGTTGGAGCATAGTAATATAGTGGAACACTGTATGTAGACTAGACGCAAAAGATGTTTTCTGAGGACAATTACGTGTGGTACGTCACTTCATGCTAAAAATACATAAAACATACAGGATGACGATGCATACTGTTCAGTTCCATTTTACATTTATTGCGTCATAAATTTTAATATTTTCAATGCGTTTTTTTCTAGATCAACTTAGCTAAAAAATTAGAAATAACTGATTTTCACGCTTAAAATGTTTTTCATAGGTTGTGTTAAAATATTTAAATTAACATTTTACAGCTTTAGATTTGACACTTTACTTTGATTTCCACTTAGCATCATTGGTTTCGCCTCAAAATATTTCCTGAAGTAACGATGGTCGCGAATTAGTGCTTCAAAACCTGCGTAGCATAATATATTGTTTTTAAAGAACATTGGGAAAAAAGTAGATTGACTTTAGAAAATTTTCAGAATGGGTGCATCAAATTTACCTGGCTAAGCTAATGCATGCCTATGCGCTACTAAATTTTGTTTTCAATTAAATTTTCTGCTTAACTCCTTAATTTTTTTGTTAGTTTCACTTTAAGATTTTTAAAAGATTTCTTGCACGTATTTATCTTACAGCTCCAAAGCTTTGCTTCGCTTCAGGAGTTTAGCACACGTAAATGTACAGGAGTTACATATGTCAATATTTAAACTGGAAATGTTATTGTAGCAAAATTCAAATTCAAATTAATCAAAGTCAAAAGTCAAGCTTGCAGATATGATTGAGTTATTTATAATTTGAGTAATTGCAACTGCATGGAAGTCTCAAAGTCTCAGAGTCTGCGGTCTGGCGGCAGTGTATATTTTACGGATATATTAGAATTACGGTTTAGAGAGAAGGATAAATAAAGCGATACATAACCGGTGCTATTTAATCTCTGGAGGGAAAGTCACTCACCTGATAAATCAAAATTATTGTGCCGACCTGTGTTTGGAAAGTGATACTTCCCAAGTATTAATGGTAAGTCAGGACCAGACCCGAAGAGAGCGTCTCACATATGCAATGCACTGGAAGATAACCACACTGAGGATTGAGATCGATCATGCTTATTTGTCGTGTATGTACTGTACTTACGTGTATATACACTGTGGAAGGTTCGGAAGTTTTGGAAGGTTCGTTAAACACAAAAGCCCTTTCCCAAAGACAGATAAACAAAATCGGTTCGGTGATTCTTATTAAGAACAAGAATCCTGCCTCCAATCAGTTACTTCCAAGTAAATTTGAAAATTGACATATTTTGTAAAATACACATAACTGTCTGCGGTATTATAATGCCGGTAATAGAATATATAATTATGAGAAAAGAAGCTTATGTGTAGCTGGTCAAAAATTACTTACTTTTAGGCTTACGTTAGGTATGTAGATAAGTCTCCATATCCAGTTGTAAAATACTGCAAATACGTCACTTTAACAGCGTGGCGTTAGTTCAACCGAATTACCTATGTAATTACCCATTTCAAAAATAATTGCATTTTCATAAACTGTTGAGTGATGCCATTCCATGCTCCATATTCTGGATTTGCCAGAAATTTATAATTCGCTATGAATACAAAAGTCACCAGCCTTATCAGGGATTTACAGGTTGTGTCGCCGTAATTTAACTAGATGCAAATAATCCCATAAAGCTTTTCATCTGAATTACTTTATAATATTATGTAGGTGGATAATTTGAAAACCTTTTGTATATTACTGATTTACCTCGGAATGCAATATTCTCATCGCTATATTCTTTAATATTGCTCTGAAAAATTTTCATTTAGCTCAGTCGTTGCTGACTTAGGATTTATGATTATTCAATACTAAGCATTTATTAATAAAAACCGAAAAATAGAATATTTTTGACTTTTTGTCGTACAAGAGAAGCGCTTGGAATTTCTGGCTACATCTTATACATCTTGAAAAAAAACTAAAACTAAAGAAAACTACAGATAAAAAAGGAGTTAAAACATAAAATATAAACATTTATGTACATCTCACATAATAGGTGTTACCTAGGTTGATACTAAGTAGTACTTGAATTTAACTTGAACCTACAGATAAAATATCAGAGATAAAAAATCTTGTATGTAATCGGCTTAAATTTAATCCTGTCATTGAATAGTAGTTTTGATTCCGTATCCGTCCATGTGTGGGGAAAATCCTGAAAGATGGAAACAGCTGGGGAAAAGAACTTTTTCAAACTTCCCAAAGCCTTTTTCCTCGTAAATCAATCTCTACTTTAACTCTGTGTACAGAAGAATTGCTCGGATTTGGATTTTGGTTGAGGTTTGGATGCGGATGGCACAACTGATACTGGATTGAAGTATTGGAGTGTCAGGGTACATTTAAGTTCGAGCTCAACGACATAGTTGTGACGGCGGTGTGTGGTATAAGCCAGGAGTCAACAAAAGAATATCACGTCATCCTTTTTTTCTATCTCTTCACAATCGGGCACTACATGACTTTTCAATCAATATGATTGATATAAAAAAATAAAAATGGTATAATAGGAGTAATACACAGTAGATATCTGAAAGGAAGAAAGTAAAAAAGCACTTGTAGCACTTTAACTTTACAAGTAACTTAAAATTCTTCTTCTACAGCCACAGCCTCGACACTTTATGGACCCTAAAAATGTGTAACAACACTAAGTGCATTTTGCGCTAAATATGTCATCATTAAAAACTTTTTAGTATCTAAATTCTGGTATTGCAACGTAGGAAAATGCCTTATATTCAATTTTCGAATTTCTTAATATAGTTACAATTATTTTGAGATTTAATAATTTATTACATTTTTGCAGTATAACTTTTGCAATATTTTTTTTAGCTGTCACGTGATGGTAATCGTAACAGGGGTTGAGAGTTTTAAAAACACAAAATTAACACTATATCGTTCCGAAACACAAGAAGAAAGTAATAGATAAATTAAATTTTTCAATTTTGAAGAAGCATATTTTTTATTTCTCAGTAGCTTTCATATGGTGTATCACGTGTATCATGTGTCTGATTTCTTTCTTGTTTGAAAAAGTTGGCTATGTATAATAATTATATGTAAAAACTATTTTTTATCTAAAGCTTACGGTCAATGACATTCTACAGTCACGTTTACTATAATTGAATGAAGTAGATAAATAGCATAATATGCTCCTAAATTCATTATGTAAATTACAACATGCTCAAAAATGGAACGCTGCGAATATTTAAAAATGATAAACGACTGACAGTTATTGCATTACGGATTAGTTTATTTGACTCTACGCTTCTCAATTTGTCAAAGTATCACTCCATCAATGAAAATACATATCTCCGCTCGTACCTCCCCGTCATCCCGAATTTTTCCATTTTCTATTTCATCTTTGCCGTCACGGGAGCCGACAGTATATATTGGGGAATGGAAGAAAATTTGAATTGTCAAAACTAAAGTAGCTAGACGTATACATATAGATGAAATCGTTTTAGTGTGAAATTAGATTTTTAAGATCATTTGTTTCATTACATTAGTACAAGTCAAAATCATATGCCGAAGATCCCTATAGACTATACGTAGACGTACAGACTTGAGGCTGCTGCTATGTTATCTTCTCAAGCAGGCAACGGTTGAGTAAGGCCAGTCCCAAAGAAAAATACAACTTGAAAGAATGGATGATCATGATGTTGTTGAGCGTACGTCAATGGTCATGGTTCTATAGTTTCGGGTATTCGTTCTGTTCTGCTGGTTCCACAGTCTGATTCACAAGACTGTACTCTCATGCCTTTCTCGTCATTTTTTCTTGCCGCTTCTCTCTATATATACAACGCTCTTTCTCATTTCTCCTCCTTCCCCAGTGTTTTAAAAATGTATAATGACTGATGGGTAAAATAATAGCTCCGTCTTGTCGTCAGTGTGGTTAGAAGTAAAAGCGATAGCCTTCCGAATGCATCTGTATTTATCCTTGTCAGACGGACTGAAAGAAGTTCAGGATGGAGGTGCCTTGCACGTATTGTAGCTGAAGTGGCAATACCAGCCCCTACGTGAGACCAAAGTGTTCGAAGTTTCGATCTCAATTTTAGAAGTATCCCTCTGTACCTCTTTATTGCCGTTAACTTCAACTACCTACTCCTATAATGCAAAAGATGAACTTGGATTTTAAAACATGTACATAGCATACGAAATCATAGACCGGCAAAATCAGCTATTATACCCGTTATTTTATGGCTACCGTATCTCTACGTGTGTTTGTAATAATCGCTGTATGCATCCAACTTCATTACTTTATGTCATATGCCAAATGAACGCTCATACCTCCATTACCATGCGGGTAGAAAAACAAAAATATGAACTAATAAAATATAACTGATACTGAACCACTAAATTTGCTGCTATGATCTTTTCCTTATTTTAATTCATACTTTGCATCTTGTAGGTACAACAATATCTAACTCACAATCTTAACTTACTAACACACTTTTACGGTACGCGCACTACTATGTATGGATACACGGATTATATTAAAATAAACATGTATTTAAATATTATTATTATATTATGTTGTACCTCCTTACGGAACGACGATGACGGGCACGGGAACGGAACAACGAATGAAATTTTACCGGTTGACCACTGGCGACGAAAATTGTGGCTTCTCACAGTTTGGCTACTCAATCCTCTGACTCGGCGATGACCTTCTCTTTCTGTTTCTCCTCACTTTTCTACTTTTGGTAGTTTTTAACCTTAAGTTGATTTTACTTTTAATGACTTCTAACTTTTTGAAAAAGAAAAAGGAGAATTGAAAAAGGAAAATGAAAATTAAAAATCCACGAACGCAGGAGCTCGTCTGCTCACTAGCTACTCTTCCACTGGCTAAATTCTCACTGGCTCAACTTTTGAGCTGCTCCCGTCCACTAACTATTATAGCCAAGATGGCTGAACCACTCTCTGACTAAAATCTTTTGTTCTGGTCTTTTCTCGCTCCAAAATATCAACCGCCAAACCTACATCTCCTTCCCTTCCATTCACATCGCCAGTTCCCCGTCGCCAAACTCATTGTTCCCTCCCCCTTCGTCTCGTATGATCGTCGACGGCAGAGGCATACGCTGTTGACGAATTTCGTTTACAAAATCCCCCGAATCGGTATCTTGCTGTCCCAAGCAAGACGGGACCGGAAGTCCCGGGGAGAAACAGCGCTCTGCCTCGGCCGACGAAAATCTGACTGTTCCACCAAAATTCGTTAAGACTATACAATTATTTAGTTACATAATAATTATTTTAGGAACATTAGTAATGGTATGTATAGTAATTCTAGCAAATAATGTTGTATCTCAAAATTAGTGCTTACATTCGCATTGTAACATATTATTTTGTACCGTAGTTTGTTAGGAAGATCACTTTCATTATAGCATATTAAGCAGCCTCATTGTGTAAATACTTAAATTATTCAGTAATATTATCTGAAGACAACTGTATATTCGTGTAACTTAACCTAATAAAATAGTAATATTTATCCCCCCACCAATAATATACTCAAACATATTATGAAAAACCACCACCCGTTCTATGTATTGAAGAAAACTAATCGTAGCCAGCTATGCTTCGGAGAAAGACACTCAGTACCCCAATATCGGAAATACCCAGTGGAGTGTCCTTCCCCTCGGCTTTTAGATTTGTAAAAAAAATCACGTCATTCATGCACACATAAATTCAAATCCCCAATTGGGGCTAAAAGATCCCATGGCAATAAAGCGTTATCTCTGTTAAGAGCTAACTCCTCAATGACATAAAATTCACATAAATATTTTGAAACTTAATAAAAGAAAATCGTTCTAAGTATTACAATCGCTCTTATGCCCTGTCATGTCTACATCGTCTAACTATTTTCACCTACGCAGATACATACATCTTAAAATTTTATAAATAACAATAAAAATGCGTCTCCTTCATGAGATCACGTTAAGCATTCTAATTATTACCACAAATACAATGTAATATCATAATTAAAATAATTATTTTGGCATCGATAAATCATTGGCATATAAAAATGAGCGCTACGAGATCATTCATAATATTTTTGGTAAATTTTATATGTCGTAACTAGAAAATTAATAATGTATATATTTGGGGTTTTACATAACGAAAATTCATAATCTCATATTTCCATTTCGAGATCTCCCTAATCCGATGGAGTAAACTGAGCTTCGCTTTCTCTTGATGGCAGCAAATTTGAGAAGTCCCGTGGTGGTGGAGTTTTGTACTTAATTCTGTCCATCTCCCTTTGAGCTGAGTTCCAGGTTTTATCGTCAAACCAAAGAAATCTAAAAATTATGCAACACAGTGAAAATGGCAAGCGTTGATATAAATAAATTTTGAGATTTTCCAATACTATGCACTTTTCAAAAACAAGCTAATTTTGAGATTTTGATAATTTCCAAAACATGAATTAGAAAATTTGCACTCTAACTGAAAAACAAATACGTTGAATGTTTTGCACTTTTAAAAGGATGAAATTGGCATAATTTGGAATTTTAAATAAAAGTGATATCATAATGCAGAGGTTTTTTAAAACCATGGAATTTGGATGTATTGAGCTTTTTATAAATAATTTCCCGCAGGTATTTTTACTGATTTAAATGACGTGGATAATAAATTAGAATAATGTAGACCCATTTTTCAATATTAGCCATATGATTTTTAAAATTTTTGGCAGAAAATAAAAATTAAACTTATAAATTCTTCCATCGCTCCAAAATTTGAAAATTCGTATTCCTATATAATTATATAAGATAAACTTATAAATTCTTCCATCGCCTTAAAATTTGAAAATTCGTATTCCTATATAATTATATAAGATACCTACATGTATAGGTGCTTAAAAATATTTTCAAAGTCTAATTTTGTCTTTCCAATGAAGACGTACAAAATGTATGGTAGTATCTGTATTGGTTTAGTAAAAGACGTAAATAAAACTTTTTAGCAAATCTATCTAATAGAGAATGGCTGGTTGCTCCGAAATTTTCCGTATACTTATTTGCACAGTTGCATTATAGATATTTATATGTAGATATAGATGTAAGATGATGGGAAAAAATGAGATACACAATCTTGATGGGTATCATTCTAGAAGAGTAGAGGAAGACTGACAAGATAATAGAAAGAGAAAGATTTCAAGACAACGAATCCAGATGCAGGACTCAGCCCTCCTACTCAACTTATTGCTCAAAAAATGAAAGGAAGCTGAGAGAGAGAGCCCAAGCCAAAGCCAATATAGGAAATAAGCCATGACCTTTCTCTATGGATATCAAGTGAGAAAGTTTCAGTGGCGTGTGTCGGTCTCTGTATGTCTGCTTTTCTATGTGTGTGTGTGTGTGGAAGACGGAAAATGGATGTCAAAAAAATTACCAGACACTGCGTGTGCATGGCACCCCGTAGTGACGTCTTTCAGCACAACCATAGTCTCACAGTATTCTGTTGAGACTTTCTGACTTACAGTCACTTTATATATATTTCTACTTTCCCATGAATTCTCTCCCTATATTATAACCTCTACTCCTATACTGTACGGATTTACATCCTTATAAGAAGAAAGAAAAAATGTATGAAATAAACTAGGTAGAAAGGAGCAAAATTTGGAATTATTGCATTTGGCCAATGGGAAAGACATGTTTGGAATTTGGAATAGTTGAATGCACCGAAGTACATATTTTTATCAAGTTTATGCCACACACACACAGCCTAGTTCCAGTGTTCCAAAGAGCTATTTTATTTAGCTTATTATTTCCAAATTGATTTTTGGTAACTAGTGAAAGTAATATGGCAATTTTATTGAATCTTTGATAAATTTCCCGTATTTCCGTGTTTCTACGTTCCCACTAATTGACTCAATATACGAATATTTTTTTAAAATGACAGTTGTATTTCCTATTATAAATTATTCACTTATCGTTAGTAATAGTACTTAGCTAAAGCAATGACTTTAACCAACGACATGTTGAGTTTTATATAAGCTACTCCGCCATTGATTCCAAAATATTTGCTTGTTTACTATGTATTCTTGGATGGGAATTCGAATGGGAAGAAAGTACACATCGAGAGAGAATGATTTTTGGTTGAGAAGACTGTTGACTGTTGACAGACCGCCTTTTGTATTCCTTCCCACTCACAATGTCACTGATGATGGATGAAGGCAAGATACTTAAATAAGTTTAACTGTAACCTGTAACTTTGTAATATACTTCACCTCTCTACGATTCTGACTCTGACTCTGTGGAATGGTAGAAAATTACCGTTTAAACTTTGCCGCTTTTGTCAGATGCCGTCAGTCGTCAAGTTAGAGTAGAGTGGTTTTACAGTTTATCACTATACTGCGTCTTTATCAATTGCTTTCTAAATTTAGCTGAACACAATTTTACCTAAAAAGCAGATCAGATCTGAACAGAAACAATATAAAAGCTTTAAACTTAATCGTAAGTATCGCTGCATACTGCAGCCTCAACGGTTTCCGCTGCAGCAGTTCAATGCTCTAACTCTGGCTGACGACTGACGGACGATAGTAAAATATACTAAAAATTGAAAGTTTGAAAATTGTAAATCGGAAAATTGTGGAATGTATTTTGTCACCGAAGAATTCAATAAGTGTGCTTATTTGTGTCTATGTTATTTACAGCTCAAGTTGTTGAAAGACATTACCTATGCCTATGTTGGTACAATATTTTTGAAAAAAAGTAAACGTTTCAAAAAGAAGTTTCTTTTTTTAGAAGTGTTTTGTGTAAAAGTTTCTTGAACTTTGTAAACAGAAATAAAGAATTTAACTACATATATAAAAAACATTGGAACCCAGTGGAAGTTTTTAGATGTCAATATTAGAAAGCGTTTTTTCCTCATTAATAAATCTTTCAGCACTAGCTGTAATAATAATTTTATTATAAATAAGTTTTGCTATCTTTTTCCCATCAACGTTGACTGTACCTCCTATTCATGAATGAAGGAATACATGATGCAAATTATGTAGACCTAAGTATATAGGTAGTACGTGCATGTGTCTTGCTCATTAGTAGATTTTGCTAATACATTTCTTACGTAATCCAATTAATGATGGGAAACATGACAGGCTCAATTAATCTAATTTCGAGAAAAATCACTTATGCGATGAAATCACGCTCATATTCAATTAAAAGCTTGTAAGCAAAATAAACAAAAACAAGTGATATATACTCTCGTTAATTTTCAGTTTTCCAGTACCTAATGTAGATATATGCATTCGCTTTATAAAA
The DNA here is from genome assembly GCA_949802685.1 of Dicyrtomina minuta. Classification (NCBI taxonomy): domain Eukaryota; kingdom Metazoa; phylum Arthropoda; class Collembola; order Symphypleona; family Dicyrtomidae; genus Dicyrtomina; species Dicyrtomina minuta. The sequence continues at coordinate 50,808,204 of OX461810.1, forward strand.
ATCTTGTGCTGCTCCTGGTCTTTAACCTTACATAAATTAAAGGAAACATTCATTGATGACAAGTCATTACGATGAGGACTAACGATAAGATAATCACTAGCTTGCGTCATCTCGTAGTTATTAATTTTCCAAGTATGAATCGTGAGTTAGTGTGCCTTCAACTGTAATGAACTTACATGTGTAGTTTTAATATTTTTAATTACTTCATATCATCATCAGGGACAAAAGCGTCTTAATCTTGACTTAGGCATATAAAATGAAGATTACAATTTCGCAAGAAAATTGTCGTGACTTATTATAATTCTGACTCAGAAAATCAAAAAACCTATTTATAATCTTGTATGTAGGTAACTTATATTCACCTTGGTGTGGGCGTGCATATATCGCTATTGAAGAAGCAAAATTGCCAACCTTCAATTCTGACTAATAGGAAAATTGTCAATCTCCATTTTTGAATGTATTAAATTGTGTGTAATTGGTATCCGGCAAAATAAAAGGAATTTAGGTATTTCTTATTGCTTTTAGACACTATATTTGAGTAAAAAAAAATGGAGATCAGCAATTTTGCTTCTTCAGTAGCAAATGATTCATCAATGGGACTGGATTTTGATGTAGGAAATAAATCTTCGATGGAGGTTCATGGTTCATAGTCAGATACAGGAAAAAATCAGAACACATAGCAGAGTGGCAGTGTCCGTTGCTTCATTGTTCAGTGAAGTCTTAACTGTGTGATATCTGTATTTCCATTATTCTGTGTAGAGCATAATTTTTACAAGCTACTACGGCTTCGGTGTAGCTCATATAATATTTCTTTTAATACCAAGAAATTGTTTCTATGTAGCTATAATATATCGACAGACCTTCACTGTACTCTGTCTCTGTCTACACACACACCTACACAATATCATTTTCCATTAACTGGCTCTCAATTTCAATCAGTGGAACTGTGCAGTAACTTACATTATGTGAACCATTGTGTACTTTGTATGGGGTTCTGCTCACCTGTGCTTATATAATATTAATAAAATTCCACTCAGGAAGGCACCATTATACACTTATATAGTCGTACACGTGGAGCTGTCAGCCTGTGGCTTGTAGGACAATGATGAAGTGCTCCACTTCCCTCCCGCATCCTTCCATGATCCATGGAAAATACCCAGATCGACAAGGAAAATCGTTTTTGGGAAAGATTCAATCCAAGTCAGGATCTGAGAATTCTGACGATGAGTACTTTTTGAAATCACGAGTGGGAGAAATTGCTCTCAGAATCGGAGTTTACATAACGTTTTTTTACCTTTCTATGATGTTGACGCTGTGTGACGGTCAAGTGGAATTGGGGTTTAAATCATTTGGGAGTCCGTGTGACGGTCCCCTGGAGTGTAACCGTAACTTATGGTTGGAATGTCACGAGGGACAGTGCAGTTGTACACAACCCAGAGCAACAATTTATAAGAATAATTCGAGCCGCTGCATTGGGAGAGTCGGCTCGAGTTGTTTCCAATTCGGGATTGGCCCTTACTGTCAGGATAATTCAATTTGTAAACTCGCTCAGCATCTCCCAAGCCTCCAAGATCTATCAAATCCTAATCATAGCCCGTCAAGTCAGTTCCGCTATCGTGCCCGTTCCCAGCGGCAGTATCAGGACCAAGACCAGGACCAGTACCAGTACGTGGGGACTTGCCACAGAATACTCAGTGCGTTTGGAGAGGATTGTGATAATGATGGTGATGATAATGATGCGGATGATGATGGAAATGGGAATGACGTCGATGTGAATCAGCTAGTTACGAGGAAATGTGACGAAAGGATGAAATGTCTACGAGGAAAATGTGATTGTAATCCGAATCAGAGTCAATATCACAGTAAAAACAGGGAGGACGCGAGAGAAAAATGCTCAATTCTGCCTGGCGGAGCTTGTCATCCGAGCTGGAAAAATTCCGCCTGTGGGAAAAATTCAATGTGTCGCCCTATGAATGCCGAGAAAACAAGTTTTAGTTGTCAGTGTGACCATGACTCTTCATCTCTAGACTCGACTGGAGAATGTAAGAGAAACTACCTAACGTCCTGTATGACACAGGCAGGGCCAAGTCGTTCCCGTCCCCAGCCTCGTTCATGTAATCAGGACAGACTTTTGGACTGTGTGGATGGTGTATGTATTTGTCAAAACCCGTTAGCACAGATCTACTCGGTGAACTACAAGAGATGTGTCAGTTTGGTGGGCTCTCGTTGTAGTAAAAGTACATCTTGGTCTGGGAGGAATGTTCGGAAATTATTGAAAGTTGCTGACAATAATAGTAGTCGAGAAGTTGGTCCAGAATTAGAGGGAACACACTGCACAGAAAATGCTGAATGTGTTGACGTGAGCGTGGAGAAAATTGGGACTTGTCGGTGTAAGCGGAACTACTTGGAAACGCCGGCTGGGACTTGTGAGGAAGATACTGGATACGGGACAGTTTGTCAGGATGGTCAGTGCAATCATTTCAAGGGCATGGTCTGTCGACGTGGTCAATGTCTCTGTTTGGATCCAGCCATGGAGTATGATGAGAGACGGAGGGCTTGTCTATCTCCCGTTGGATACACTTGTGGGAAAGTTTCTGTAGAGGGGATCCATAGCAGTAGTAGTAGTAGTAGTAATAGTAAGAGTTCAAACAAAATTGTTTCTTTATTGTGCTCAGGCAGAGCACGGTGTGTGGAGACTCCGTCAGGTCGTTTCAAGTGCTCTCTGTAAAAGTTTACTCATAATACACAATGTATTCTTAAATGTAATAAATGTTTGTAAATTAATATGTATTTACTTTGAATTTATTTTGTAACAATTAAGCAGGCTCGTCCTATAGACGGCTTCAAAACTACTTTTAGCGTTGAATAATTTCGGCATGCTTTATAATTAAAATACAGGCGTTTACTCCCCGCCTTGTAATGATGTTTCTCCTTCTAATCGCCATTTTTAAGCGCAGTACGATTTTATTTGTTGTACTGAAAATTATTTAACCATCTGCACTCGGATAATATTGTAGACCACAGGAACTTGTTTTTAAAATTGCAAATATCGTTAGTAAAAGCAGTTGCTGCATCAGATTTAATTTTAAGTAAACATGTTTTGCAATTAGGGGCTGCGTACTACATCACAAAAACCCCGCTTTTCTAACATTTCCCGCCGATAGGCTCTTTATTAAAAAATATATTAGCAAAGTTACGATGTACTATATATACACACCTCCCTTACATTCAATACTGACTGATATATTCATAACCTTGTTTAATCTCAACAAGTAATCGAAAAATCGAAATTCTTTCAGAAGTTACTCCCGTCTGCCATGTATAAAATAGTAGAAAAAAAACACGAAATTGACTATACGAAACATAAAAACACTTAGTCGCCACTTGAATGGCCTTGGCGAAAGGTAAGCGCACTCTTATGCCCTGTATCAAAAGAGAGTTTGATCAAAAGGTACTACAACCTTGACCAGGGAAGTATAAAATAATTTGGGTAAAATTTAATATACGCATGCCATCACTTTGTTTCAATATAAAAGGTTGTTCCAGATTTTTGTTTCACTTCAGAGCATATTACCTTCTTTAACAATAGAATCTTATGCATCTTCTTTCTCAACAAGCACTACCTTTGATCTTCTCTTAGCCCCTACCCCTTCACTTAATTCACGTAAATACTAATAAAATTCAAAATAATAATTAAAAATTTTAGCTGAAATTAATCCTTTATTCTTTAAATACATCACCTCTCAACTATTGCTTAATTTTTGTTGAAAAACAAATATTTGCTTTCTTTTGATATATTTGACATCAATTCGGGCTTCCAAAGCGTGACTGTATTTTCTAAAATACACCAATTTCCTTTGCAAAATCAGGTATTACAATGAATGTTCTTTGATTGCTACCGCTAAGGTGGCATTACACAAAGTGCATGAACGAAATTAAATTACTCAGATAATACAGTAAAAAAATAATATGGTAATGAAGCGTAAGTGCAATGACCCGGATCCCCGGAGGATACCGGAAAATCCAAAAAGCGTCATTTGCAGTTTCTTATTAAGATGATTGAATTATTTGACTAATATAATTCACTTACCATTCATGCAAATAAAAAAAGTATGGCCTGATATAGCTAATATAAAAGTAAAACTAACATTTTTAGAAAAAATTAATCGCAGTCATTTTGATGTATTTCGTATTCGTAATTTATTTCGGTCTAATTCCATACAACTGTTTTACTTAAAATGATGCATAAGAAATTATATATATATTCATGTTAATTCATTAAACTAGAATTTAGAATAATCCACGAGGCACTGAATTATGTAGGCTACGAGCTAGAACAGTCTTCCAGACTAATACGAAAATTGAAAAGTTCCATTCCATTAAAGAGCAACACATAACACATACGAAGGTAAAAACTACCTAATTGCACAATTTACTAATTGAAAGAAACCCAGGAAGTATATACGACTCCATTATACACCCACGGCGTAAATTAAAAACTCGAATTCACCCCTTTATTAAAGTAGTTAATTGTATTATTTTGCCATGGGCCCATAAAAGTACACGAAACCAAAGAGGTGAACTTAAATTAAGGAATTAAAGCCCATCAAACTATATACATATATAACGTGGACTTTAGTTGATTGCGGTGTGGTTTATTTGCATTGATTTTCGGCGAATTCTATGTGTTTAATTAATATATAATTAAATATAAAATACTAGGTAGAGTAAACTGTAGCTCACCGTGTGTGCAGTATAATATTCCCCAAATATGTAAAGTGCACACTAATTAGTGACACTGGGCTCCGCCATACCCATTCTATAGGGAAGAAAAACTAAAATACCAGAGAAAATAGAAAACAGTAGTTTTCAAACAGGAAAAGTAGACTGTAGAATTTCATTTTTCATTATTGACATAATATTTACAGCATTCGTTAATAATAATGCATGCAAACACTGCGTTTGACTAATACATATTTAAATCACATACACATTCAAATGCCATATTTAAGTACACGCCATTGTAAAATTTGTATTTATGGAAAATTTAATAATTATATATTTATAGGTATAGAAAAGATTTGAGCCTATACTAACTAGTACGTGCAATAAAAAATAAAGCATAAATTGCAAACGTATAGTTGTTGTGAATTATGAAACGATTTAGGACTTGCGGCTACGTACTGCAAGTCAAAAAACCTCTGAAGTTTGAGTGCATGCAGCAAGTCTAAAACTTTATGACACAAAAATGCGACAATTTAATATCTCTTGTCTGTCACTGACAAATATAACCATTGTAAAAGTTTATTGTTAAAACTTACCTGCGTCATGATTGATGATAGCTACCAGTAGTAATCCTTATTATAGTTAATCCTCACTCAGCCTGCGAACTAATTCTTTTTTACTATAGAAGATGAATTGTAAAAGTTGAAGGCCAATGCAATGTCCCTAGCTGCTGGAAAATCCTAGTTTGGAACGATTAGCACTTTCTTATTAGCACATTTTTTGCGGCTGAACAAATTTTACACTAAAAGTAAAAAAAAAATAATAATGTCGCTGTCGCTACTCATAATTTAGCGTTATAAAGAAAATACTGTTGACATTTTCAAATGCTACCACATACCACTCACGATTATATATTCCTAAATCAAGTTTACAATTAAGCTAAAAGTTTTAATTTAAGTTTATCAAACTATAGTTACAATATATTATGTAAACGTATATGCCAAAGTTGTCTTGATTAGGTTGACTGATTTACTTATAGAAAACGTTTGATCAGGCATCTGACATCCGAAAAGCTTAGACGTATAGAAACGTGTGTAGTACAAAGTACAATTCAGCCAGTGCAAGAGAATGGTGAATATCTACTACACAACAATAAGATGGAACGATTTCCCTGGGAAAAATAAAATATTGCGCCTATTAATAATCTTTATCAACTACATAAAAGCTTAAGGTGATTAAGGTGAAGCAGTGTTGGTTATCTTCATTTTTGATTTCTAGTATTGACTATGGCTATGACAATCAGCTCCACAGGCTTACATTAGCAAGGCTACTGACATATTATATTACTTCTCACATATATGTAAATGAAACAAAACAAATTCTTCCAAATACTATAGGTACTTCGTACTGTTACAACAAATTCTGGCAAGTATTACGTCACTATAAACGTAAAAACTAACTAGAAACTGTTTTTAATACGTCATAGATTATACAAATTTGTATCGTATCAGACTTTTCATGCGATCGTCTTCAACCAGAAGTGAAACAAGTTTCTAATATATTCAAAAAAAGCACTTAAACCCAAACTGCACGAGAGTTACATTATAGTAGTGAGGAATCTCGGTCCATTAAGCCCATAATACAAGCTGAACAGACAGAACAGAGGCTCAAAAGTATTAATTGTTAACAGTAGTTAACTGAAGTACATAAGGTACAAAACAAGCGAGCCTTTTATTGGTTTTGTATTTAATTACTGTATAATCAGCATAATCTAATCTACCGTATATCTTGTGGTCTGTGGTACTACGCGGGGGTATGAAGTCACATACTCATGCAAAGAGCGGGAATTGCCATTCAGTTAACTTTATATTTTGTGTCGGTATGTATTTACCTATTGGTAAACACTTTTATTCGGTTATTCGGCGTTTCTTCTGGATTTTCCTAATTTTAGGAGACTTGATGTATTAAAGTTTGAATAGTACGCGGGCATTTAATTGTATGCGGCGGTCGGAAACATAAATTTGAATAGTACGCGGGGCGCACTATTAGAAGATATACGGTATATAGTGTTTCAGTTGTACTCATCTATCTGTTTGAAATGGAGAGATGCCTTAAAGTTGGAGTGTGACGACTGGCGACTGATGACTGGCGACTTCATGAGCCTAAGAGTGATTAATTGCAATTTAAATATTTTTTCACAAAACTTACATAAATACATACATGCTATGCATTCACATTAATTCTGTGAGGTAAAAAAACAAACAGGTCGAACAAGAATCGCTGGCCCAAAATCTCACGTGCTTGCGTTTCATTTGAATCTGTATTCATAGAATCTTCAGAGCACGGACGAATACCTTCATTATAAATTGCTGACGAGCATAGACACATAGGACTCGTATACCTCACCTTATTGCCTACCTTACTCACTCTTATTTTGATTGAGAGCATTCCCTGTAATTTCCTCTAATAGATAGGAATGATCAGCAATGAATCTCGGAATCTCGTCACAAAAAAGCGTGACGTCAAGATCGGGTTTCGAGAATATTTCAGCAGTTTCGCAGTGAATTCTAAGAATTCTACAATAAGAAGTCGATGTAAGTATGTCGAGGATGGACGCCAGTTTTTAAGTTAAGGGGGAGACATAAGTTCTTTGTGCTCTAAGATACGGCAGTAGGGACGTGGGACAGGTTAAGTTATATTTTTTCTCACATCTTATGGACAATATCTAGGAAACCTCTAACGAAAATTTTAGAATTTATTATTTTTTTATGAGCTAGAATTATTTAAAGATTGAAGCTTTTAGCGTTGAGTCTTATGGGATTTTGAAACGCGGCATCATGAGGAAGTGTCAAAAAACCTGTGTAAACATATCAGAAGTGGGCAGTAGGATTGGGGGAACACGAAGCAGCTAAATATGTACGTGCGAGTGGCGTCGAGCCTAAACCATTATTTGCCTGGTGAACCAACACGATTTCTGCCATCACCATTGTTGCTAAAATTGTTGATTCAAGGTTTTTGGGCATAAAGTATAAAGGCTTAAAGCTAATTGTTGTTTAATATGAAAAGTTTTGATTTGTCACACAGATCACTTAATATTGATTATTATTATTTGGACAGCTTCAGTTCGTGTTTTATAGTTCGTGCGATTCTGCATTAAAACAGTGCAATTTGTGCCGGGTTACAGTTTTTATAGGAAACATCGAATCAGGTTCTGACTCCCCCTTAGCCAAAGAAAAGCTGAATTCTTTAAAAAAATAATACTTGGCAAATGTACTCTAACAATGCACACCACACTTACCCACATGTACATAGAATGATGGTCAGCGAGGAGAGCAGGAAAAGTTTAGTAATATAAGTTGAGCAGTTTTGAACGGTCCAGCAGTACATAGTTGAGACTTTGCGAATCACGATTGTCTTCTTTGTTTGTGGCCAGTCTAGGTGGAAAAATATCAATTAATTTACTTCAATATTTTTATCTTAATAGCAATATTAACTAACTAATATTCAATTCAGTGCGTCGTGCGCCAAGTTACTGCTATACCGTATACATAGATACTGACCTGAAGTTTCATACACAAGTCTAATGAACTTTAAATACAAGAACATCTTTTTTAAGAGTTATTACAAATTACAGCTAATTCTACCCAAAATAACGATTTCAAAGTTTAGTGGTTGTGATCTTGTAACTAATTAACTAAAATCTATAATTTATCAGTAAACTGAGTTTTAGCTTTCCCGTGCTAATTGCGATATAATCTTAAATCCTACATCATATACAAGCAGTATCGGTAGAGAATATAAACGTCAAACATGGATCCAGAATCGGTAGACAAAGTAAGTTTTAACTAATGGGTTGACCGGTTGCATCTATAATTATGTACTAGATTTTATGATATAATATATATATTTGTAAGTGTGTTCTTAATAATGTGTCGATTGTGTTTTGTAACCCCCCCCCCCCTCCCTCCCAAATAACAAACAAATAAGGCGATGGAGCAATGTAATCTGACTATATTTGATAATTATTTTAGAAACTGAAATACCCCCTCGGAGTATTATTCCTGGTCTACAATGGGTTTTGCGACCGTTTCGCCTATTATGGCATAAAAGGTAATAAAAAGAAACTGTTTTTACAATAATATTATAGCTGATTGAAAAGTTATAAGGTTTCTACTTTTCTCTGTGCGTTCGTAGTTTCATTATTTTATTTTGAACGCATAGTTTTTATAACTTGTTTTCTCTACGGGGAAAACGCAATCATATAGCTATAAATAATCAATAATTAACTAATAATGACTATCTAATTTCCAGCTGTGCTGATTCTATACCTGACAAATGTGCTGCAGTTTGATGGAGATGTATCTACTCAAATTTATCATTTATTTTTTATGTTTTGCACATTTATTCCTTTGTTTGGGGCAATGATCGCAGATTCGTTCGTGGGAAAATTCAAGTATGATCCATCATTTCCTTTTCTTTGCTTTCTTTTTTATTCTATTTGATATATAATAAGTTTTGCAACTTATTAGGGTGGGGGTGCATGATGGTTGTCGGTCTTCTAATGGTGACCACCGGTTGTCTATCTGAAACGAGTTGATATATCGTCTGTGAAGAACCAAAATGAACCATTAACCATTTTTAGTTTCAAACAAAATGCACTATCTACAGAAAAAATTAAAATTACATGTTCATGAAAGCATGTAAATCTTTTGCACATTTCAAAAATTCAGGTAAATAGAATATTTTGCACTTTTAAAAAACATGTAAAAAGGACATTTTACACTTTTAAAAAACACTCAACTAGAATATTTTGCACTTTTCAAAAACATGTAAATAGAATATTTTGCACTTTTCCAAAAACACTTAAATAGAACATTTTGCACTTTTCAAAAAACACTTAAATAGAATATTTTGCACTTTTGAAAAACATGTAAATAGGACATTTTACACTTAAAAAACACCCAAATAGAATATTTTGCACTTTTCAAAAAACATGTAAATAGAATATTTTGCACTTTTCCAAAAACATGTAAATAGAACATTTTGCACTTTTCAAAAACATGTAAATAGAACATTTTGCACTTTTCAAAAAACGTAAATAGAACAATTTGCTCATTTTAGAAACTCGTGATGAGCATAAATTGGAAATGGGTCATTTTGGTTCTTCTCAGACGATATGTATAACAACAATGCATTTTTGTTTGTAAAGTTCATCTTCAATCTACTGATTCTTCAACTTCGGATTTCAAACTTTTTCAACTAATGCACGAATTTAGTTTAGCCGGCCACCATTACCCACCCTGTCCCTACACTAATTGCTTTTTCAAAACATGTGTGTACCCTGTCACTCCTCTTAAAGTGCCTACTTACACGAATCTTCCTGCTCAGTTTACATTAAAATCTATCTATTGTTGTCTAATTTTCTAAATAAATAAATTACAGCACAATATTAATCTTCACAATTGTTTACATTGCTGGAAATTCCGTGCTGGCTGGAGCTGCCTTTCCTCCTATGAACCTTCCCGTGAGGTAAGCCCAGAGAATTATGCATAACAGCATTGTTTACTAAATATAATAATACAGAATTATATAAAAACTGTGACATTAACTAACCTACATAATTTACTTTTTTTATTAGTTCGTTGACTGAAAAGACAAATAAATTCATTTATTTATTTACAATGATTGGAATCTTTGGAATTCTAGGGAATTCAGCTTTTTAGGGTTGGCACTGCTCGCAATTGGAACGGGATGTGTCAAACCTGTTGTAATAGCATTTGGAGGGGATCAGTTTCGTCTGCCCGAGCAGGAAAAAAAGCTCACTTCTTTCTTCTCGGTTTTCTACTTTGCCATCAGTGCAGGTGGTCTTATAGCAACTTTCGTCACGCCAATTTTCCGTAAAGATGTGATGTGCTTTGGAGGCGATTGTTATTCACTTGCATTTGCATCTACAACGGGTGTTATGGTTTCTGCATTAGGTAGGTCAATACTCACGGATTACGGTATATATGTACTGATATTTATTTAATGACTGTAGGGAATTTTCGTAATTTTTTCAATTGTTCTTCTTTCAGTTGCATTGGTTATTGGCAAAGTCTTCTATAAAAGCACACCAACCACAGGAAATGTAATCGTTGAAGTTGGCAAGTGCATGGCTGTAAGTTTACAATATTAGTAGTATTGATAATTATTTAGTAGAAATAACTTCGATATATATACATACTTCAGTTGGGTAGGTACTTTAGTATATGATTTAACTTTGTATGATTTTGTCATTAGCATGCAGCTCATATGAAGTACAAGAAAGGGCGGTCATCCACTGCGCCTCACTGGTTGGACCACGCAATAGGGAAATATGAAAAGCAAATTGTTGATGACATTAAAGCAGTCTTAAAAGTTCTTGTTTTGTATCTACCGTTGCCCATGTTTTGGGCCTTGATGGAGCAACAAGTAAGATCATGCTCAATCTATTCTTGTACTTGAAAACAGATTACCTTTTAAACATTTGTTTATAGTTTTTCGTACTGTAAAATTTGAATTTTAATATTTTTGAAATAACCAATTATTATAGGGCTCAAGATGGACGCTGCAAGCTAGTAAAATGAATGGGAATATTTATGGTTACGATATGAAACCTGACCACATACAAGTATGACTTTACATCTTAAAATACAATGACAGCATGTCCGTATATAAAACTGTGAATTTAATAAAGTATTGCATATTCGATTAGCAAGAAACTGACAACGACAAATAACTTTTACTCTTGTATCATGGAAATTTCAGGTTATAAATCCTTTGCTAGTGCTAGCTCTTATTCCTGCATTCGATAAAGTTATTTACCCTGGATTAGCAAAAATTAACCTATTGAAAAAACCGATGGGAAGGCTTGCAGCTGGAGGAATCTTGGCATCTGTTGCCTTTTTAATGTCCGGCTTAGTTGAGGTTCATTTGGAGGTATAGTAAATATTTACAATTATGTGTAATACATTATGGAATTTGATTAAATATAGTTATGCTGTTAAAAATAATCAAAAAACTTTTTTGTTTCTGCTGATACAAAAACAGTTACACAAGATATACCTCATACGTAACTGTAGCTTTTTTTGTTGGTACTAAAAGGGTAACAAATCAGAAATTAGTTTCTCTCTTTTATGTTGTATAGAGCAACGCAATCAGGCTGCCAGTCCCAGCTTTATCCTCTACCAACGTAACAGATGTTATGCTGATCAATAAAATACCTTGCAATTTAAATTTTTCTCGGATTATGACTGACGACGAAATGATGGAATACGAAACAGTGCTGAAAAATGGGAAAGTTGTACTGGCATCTATTCCAGTGAACGATACTATCGAGTTAAATATACAGCTAACTGGTGAAGAAGCTCCATGCAATGCAAGCTCTAAAAATACCGTGATAATCAATCTCAACTTTGCAAAGGTTCGGGTTTTAATATCTATAGGGTATATACGTACAGTATGTTCCTGTTTTATGTTAAATCAGTCTAATGGTAAATTGATTAGAATTTTATCTCTACGTGTAGTATAGATAATGCAGTATAGCACATTTCATATTTAATTTTTAGGTTCCAAATGAAACTACGTTTGAAGTTAATTACGACGAGAATTCAGAAATAATATCGTTAAGTAACGAGACCAAACTGGAGGAGAATTACATTATAACGGAAGGGGGGAGTGAGACGACTTTACACATGCTATGGCTTCTACCACAGTACATAACAATTACGATTGCAGAAGTGATGTTTGCAGTGACAGGGATGGAATTTTCGTATTCGCAGGTAATCAAACTTTAAATTCCAGGAACGGTAATTAAATGTATGCATCAGTTGGTGCGTTAATGATCTACGTATGTGGAAACAACGATTCCAATTGTTCTATTTCCACATTCAGGCTCCATCCTCCATGAAATCCGTTATGCAATCAGCTTGGCTACTCACAATTGCATGTGGTAACCTCATCGTTGCGGTTATAGCAAAAGCAAAATTTTTTTCTCTCCAGGTAATTGTCTTTTACTATAGTATTTTGTGCACATACTAGATGCATATGCACAATGCACTCAAATATTTTATTCTGAGTTTAATTTTCATGCTTTGAATTCACAAGTGATGTGATTAGTTAGTACAAAATGTTAATCTAATTTGTATCATGCAATTTTGTACATTACAGTCGAGTGAGTTCTTCCTATTTGCCGTTTTGATGTTCGTTGACATACTTATCTTTATGTGGCTGGCTTCCTCTTACAAGGTTAGAACTGTGTGCTCAAAGTCCAGTTCGAAGTCATACAGGGATATGCTCTCCATGTCTCTCCGTGATCACCCTGTCATGGAAAGAGATACTTTGAAGAGCTTCCGAAGGAGACAACCGATCGAGACTATTTCATAAAAAAATCATGTATTTTTTTAAGTAGTCGTCTTTGATTTTGCCTAGTTTTGTATGAAATCTACATTGCACCTTGAGTGGTTTGCGAGTTTTTGTGATAATATATTATGCCTATTTGCGTTCAGTTTGTTTTATACGAATACATAATTATACTTTGTTTTTTATTAATAACTAATAATTCTTGCAATTTATTACTGTTATATTTGAAAATAGACTTTATTGATAAAAATAGAAACATGTTGAAAATAAATCAACCGATTTTTAGAAGTGAATTAATGCGATACTTTAATTCTTTTCCAAGCATATTTCTTTCCTCTCGAGCACCCTGTATAACAGCACGGTTTTCTAAAGCTCTTCTTGTCAAGTAGGGCATTACTTTTTCCAATGGTCCATAGGGAGTGGACTTGTAGACTATGTAACTCTTTTCAACTGCAATTTATTATAAGATTAAGCATTACTCATATATGTCATGCCTACCGTCTCGTTGTTGCCAAAAATGAGTAGCGTTAGCGTTATATACCCATATATAGCTGCGAGATGACCAAAATATATACAGCCCCCTAAGTGATTGCTGGACTTATTATTGCTTACCTAATGGTGTGCTAAGGTAATCGGCCATTCCAAAAATCTGAGCAAATGACACAGAACCATCCTCACGACTTAAGTTCAAATCTTCCATCCGTTGTGCTGCGAGTCGAATTGATTTCTCGTTATGACTGGCAACTAACAAGTAAGGTTTAGGATTCTTACCTTTGGCAGCTCGAATTTGGCTCAAAATAATATTGACAACTCTGAAAGGAAAATAAATTCCAATTACTATTATAATCATTTCATTTAAAATGGCAATGGTAGTATTAATAATGATAAGAATATTTTTTATGGGTCTATATTGTCCTTTTCTAAATAGATTTGCGATCGTTAAGTACTTAAGTAACGTTGAAATGATTGTGGTATGATTTTTACTCACGCATTGTACGAATTATTAGTGTCTTCGTACGTATCACAAATGGGCGAGGAATAACCTTGAGCTTGTGCGACTTGTCTTTCTTTGTCCATGTATGCACCTCGTACCACTTTACCGTACCAGTTTACCCCAATTAGCTTTGTAATCACTTCTAGCTCAGTGCTGATAGTTGGGACAGCATCCTGTAAATCATTTAACCCCATTACTTGCTGAACCAACAACTAAAAGTAACTCTGATTTTTTGGACATTTATTAGATATGCTTGGCTACAAGTAGTGTCCAAAATTTGATTATTTTACGCTGACGTTGCATTTAAACGTTTCCCCATACCTTTAAATATGCTTGGATTGTATTTCCTATGGAATGTCCGTTCTTTCTATTGTAACGAGCCATTAAAGCCAATGCAACCATTGAAATAGCTGGTTTGCAGGAGAAGAATTCTGCATCCACAGTAATGTACAGATTTTGCGTTTGAGCTTGTTTTGCTATAACGGAATAATTACTTTTATATTTGAAGATTGCAAATTGTAGCTAAGTACGCGATCACATTAATTTCAAGTTTAATGGATAATAAGAGCTTAACTATTTATGAAATCGAAGTTGCACCTAGTTGATCTGCTCTTCTTAGCCCGTCGATAAAATAAACTTGATCTTCTTTGCAGACATTAAGCGAGAACGCTGAAGGGTTATCTATGGTGTTTGCGATTTCTTCCACTGTCTTTGCTAATTTCTGGGCATCCGTACAATGACTTACAATTGCTCGGGAAATTTCTTCCTGTTCAAAATCAAATTTTAATATGGGTTTTTAATCTATCAAAACTTTGGTTGATTCATTCATTCTGTATATGCTAATTAATTAATTCGTATTAATTAAAAACAAAAAGTTTTTCTCACCAAAGTATTAGGGGGTATAATGGCAGAAACTTTCAGCTGTAAAATAGGGTCGTTTTTCTCCAAACTAGAGGTCATATTGGCTAATTCCAAGAGAGAATTTATATTGTTGTCATATGTGGTCCTGAAAAAGAAGACACGAAACAAAGGTGAGGTCTACACTGCCTTTATATCTCGGGCATTAAAAAAATCGATATGTGTACTAATTAATTATAAATACAAAAATTAATTGCAACTTGTCATATTCCAGTGAAAGTTATAGGAATTTACTTTGAGGATTTTACATCTCCTATATCTTCTTCGAGTACAGGTGCAACCATAAGCCGAACTGCACGGTTTTGTAATCCTCTCACGACCGTTGTGATGCGCGGGAGATCCTCTCCTCCAACAAACTGATTGAAGAATGTTTTTCTCAGAGGCCATGTCGCTAAAGGCCCCAGTTTCACACTTAGCTCAAATAACTGGAAATTTAAAGCTCGAATGAATACGGAGAGTTAGTTTCTTATGTTATAGACTCATTGAATAGCTAAAACCCAACTCTAATTTCTTCACAATAGAGGCTAACAACAAAACGTAGAGAAGGTTCGGATGGAATTTGTTGCGACTTCACCATCATAGACATGACCATTCCATCGCATGGGACGATGCGATACGTTTAAGATATAATTTATAGAATTTGATGAAGAGAATCGAATTTTATTGTTTAGGGAGCTCTCAAAAATAACGTTGGACGTTTTTGGGGGGGGAGGGGTCCAACCGCCCTATCCTTTACATGTGCGTACATACCAAAAATAGTGACGTACAGGGGGAGGGGTGGGGGCCAAACCAGATTTTTGCATAACGTTATTTTTGAGTGCTCCCTTACCTTAGGACTTCGTTCAACCAGTGAATCAACTGAACAAATCCTGAGGACAAAAAGCGCGCGTAGTAGGTCGAAATTGGAGTGATGCGACAAAAGACCTTTTTCATACTCCCCAATTCTGATCCAGGGAGCAAAGGATTTTCGAATGTCCTTTTCATCCAATCTATCACTACCCTCTGTCCTGGGATTATCTTGCCATTGTTTTCCCCTTTGCCATGATTCAACTCCACTTGCATTACTTTCCACAGAGCTCGTTGATTTCCATCTCTGATTAAGCTTGCAAATTGTTTGGAACATACAAATCCGTCTCGTCATTTTGGCACAATAGTAATAAGTCCACAATTGTATTAAGGCCCAATCCTACACACGTATTCAAGGTAGACTGTGAACACTTTTATTCTAAAATAGTTATATTTTTAATTTAATCATAGACAAATGTAAACTTTCTTATTTTACAAATCTTTAACTTTGATGACACATACCCGAATTTTGTGCAGAATTAAATTGAATATAATTACATAAATATTACAATATATATTCACTTACTGTGGTTGATAATATTTTCTGCAGTTCTAGAGTCTTGAAATTACATGTTGGCTCCAGTGACTATAATTCAGTATTGTGAAACCAGTTGGTATGAAACATATCTCAAGACCAAATATGTGCCAATTGGGAAGAAGAACAAAACAAATAAATAAATCGATAAGTCATAAGTCGACAATCGAATATTTTTATAGGTCGCTGTGGCTAGGGGGGTTGAAGGTGAAGAATTAGCTTGTAGTAAATAATAGCAAAAAAACTGATATCTAAAACCTTATGTTTTGCTTTGTCAAGAAACTGTTTTGCAATGCAATCTACTTAGCTGGTTGTCGTCGCAGTCCTGCAGTCAATTAGTTATAGCTGTTGGACCTACCCTCCTTGGAGTCTATTCTTAGATCAATGTTAGTGTCAGTAGATGCAGAACTGTGGAATACAAAACAAAATTTGCAAATACATGCGAATGTGATTACATTTGTCTGTTTGTATATTTGCAAGGGCTGCATTTATAAGCAGAATTAAGAAGTAATAAGATGTGTAGCCTACATAATAATTATACCTTTATCTGTGTAGTTTTGAAGAAGAAAATGTTATTATATACACTATAACCTTGAATTTACTTCATGGATATTTCTGTGTTCATACTTCACCTTTCCTTTTGTATTAAACAATCAAAACATCTTGCTTAGTAGGTACTAACTAGGTAAGTATGTACCACTAACAAACAAGAAAAAAAGTATGCCAGTACATAGAAACGTGTGGGTTCTACATTCCGGTTCAACACGTGCTTACACATATTTACATACACCATTATGCAAATGCTCCTAAGTATGAAGGATCGCAGATTATAAATTCCTTGCACTGCCTTGCAGTGCAGTAGAAGCAAACGAGTCAAATTACTGTCCACTTTATGAAAGTAAAATTTGTTACTGAATGATATGCCTATACACAATATGCTTTCGGGTCACTTTTTTGCAAGGCTATGCTGTAATGTCTAATTTTTATTTTGAGACAGCTGGGCAGGGGTGTCCAAACAATTTTATGTCCCTGCCACCAAGTACACACAACAGGGTGTGAACACCTTGTCCAGGTATCTCCACTTAAAAATTCGGCAATAAATCCAACTGTGAGAAGTTTAAAATAATACGTTTACATTTATTATATGTCACTATGATTTAGAAGTGAGAGTTGTTTATTATCAGGAACAAAAAAATGCACTACAATTTTGTTATATCATGTAAAATAATAAAAATAAATAGGGGTTGAGGGCGAGGAGTTAAGGGATTTCCCATTAATTTATAGTACTCACAGATGTGTGTATGTGTATTGAGAGTTTTTACCCATTTGAGGTTATATCTCCACACAAGAGTTTTTATAGAGCAGATATGCATATGTAATGCAACAATAAGATGGTTTCTCTGCAATGCTTTTAATAATTCTTTTAATTCATCACACAACACTATACATAACTCACAATTTGACTATTTAAAAGAAATTAATTAAATTACTGCTAGAGTTGACGTCTTTTAAGAATCTAGGGCACACTGGACATTTTTCATTAACTAACATAAAAGTAACAATTTGATCATCTTCATTACAGTATTTAAATCCCACGTAATACTTACAACCACTTAGAAGTTGTTTTAGTATGCTAAAACAATCATCATAATAACAGAAATTCAGACGTGAAAACGTGTTTTGTAATTAATTCAGAAAGATATTTGCATCCATCCATGTGCATATGAAACATACATTGGTGTAAAATGGAGTAAAAACATGTTTCTTCCCATTTTTGGCCTCTGAATTCAGAAATAGAATTCCTTGCTCTGTTTTACACAATAGTTGTTCAGTAAATGCCTGTGGAACTATTTTATAATATGACTAATCCATATTCGATAGTTTATTACAATATGTATGTAATACTTTGGTTTGAACATCATTGTCTTTATCACTTGATTTGTAAATAATGTTGAAATGTTTTAATGCTCAGCACAGTAAACTACAAAGTTCGTGACAAAGTAATGATATAATATAATATTTTTCGCATAGTATTTTTCGCAATAACGTTCCTATCAACTTTGTAAGTAAGTACTTACATCATATACATCTATTAAATATGTATTGATTGGGATGTTTATTATTTTCCAAGCGTAGTAAGAACTCAAACACTAGAATCCATTTTTAACACTTTAAGTAGTAATGTGAAAATCCCTCACTATATTGCTCCTGGCAGTTACTGACTAATGTTACTGCACGTAAATTTCGACTTCGTAAGTAAATACTGAACTTCTTCTGTTATATGTTTGAGCTTTTGCTTTGTGAGTAGAATAAACTAATTTGTGATGTAATTTGATTTTGAATAATTTTAATACTCTAATTCTTTTTTCCCCTAAACTAAATCGAAATAACTTCGAAATAACAACACATTATTCTTCCCAATCGAAAGGTTACACATTGACGTAAGTAAATTGAGCATTTTTTTGATTTCTTAGTATATTCCTATGTGAGTATTTTAAGCATTGCAAATCATAGAATTTGTTAACGGTACATGCTAGGCATGTCCTGACCAAGGAAATTACTCTAAGTCACAACATTACAATCAAAATTACAGACATCACTAAAATTATATAAAACTGAAAGCTTTAATTTAAATGATTTATATTTTTTAAATACTTAAGTTCTATATATCAAAACAATAAGTTGGTCATGCTCGAATTATTTTACTCCGCTCCCGTACTATATTTAAGCCAAGCATTATTGGCACAGTAATAATAAACGCACAAAAACTATAAGACATTAAAACACCTACGTATAATGCATTATCTAATATTGTTTGTATAGAACCACTGTAATTTAGCTGCTATAATCACAGATTTAAAATGTGTACGTCATAACAAAACTTTAAACAACAAAATTAACGAAGTAATACTAAATTACTGCTACAATTTGGATTTACATTGATGCAAATCGAGGTATAAATTGCAACGCCAGCTCTTTAATAAACTTGTTGCCTTGTCCGGTGGCATCCCGCATCTTTATAAGCTTTTTCATATGGTCAGAAATGTATCGCACATCAAAATTAGGCCAGAAATCTTTCATCAGAAGATTACTATTTGTTCCGTAAACAGTTAGCAGATGACGATTTATATCGTACAGTTTCCGACCCGTAACTTTAGAGAGGAAATCGTAGTAGGAGGGCTTCAAGTTTTGTGGTTCCAACATTCCTGTATGGAACAAAACGGCTGTAGAAATAGCATAGAGCAAGCACCAGCCACCCCCGTACACCGAGTCTAGCCAACGTAGTATCTTCCAGTTTTTAGACCTATATCAAAATATTTAGTTTAAATGTTAAAATCAGCTTGTAGCAATGACCGATAATGAAAATTAACAAAACAAGGTATCCTCAATAATATTGCTCGTACTTATGTGACTCTGCTATGACAGTTTCAGCTCCTTTAAAGAACAGGTAGAGACCTAATGTTGCTGGTGGTCGAAGAAGGATAAACCCCAAGGAAGTGGACATAATTGCAGAGGCAATGGAGCCCTTAGCATCGTCTGATCCGGACAACCATCGGAAGGAACAATTCAGAAGGCGAAATGCGAGGCACATGGCACTTAAACCGGCACCACCTTTTAGACAACTGATGAATGCTTGTTTGAAAATTGCAGCACTAAGCGGTTTCACTTTAGACGATTTCGCGTTAAAGGTGACAATATACCGTCTTAGTATTAGCAGTGATTGAACTGCCGCTTGAATGCCTAATCCCGAGGCGAATCTGGTTGTGAATCCCTGAAACGAAATGGTCATTTTACCATCATTCTCTAGTAGTTACGTACATGCTACGGATGATAACCAAACAGGAAAATGAAAATATGTAGCTACCTTTAACCAGTAGTCTAAGCAAGAGTCTTTATGAGGACACTTTTCATGTATTTGCCCTTCATACACAGCTGTAACCATTCGCTCCAATTGGCATGCAATATCTTCCACACACTTGTGCATCCACAGCACAAACCTAATAAATCGAGCTCGATAGCTCTGGTCCTTAAGTCTCCTACGTCTTTGGTTTTCGGCTAAATTTTGTTCATCTTCCCCAATTACCAATCCTCCAGCGTTTACAGCGATTGGACGTGAATTTGGTTCGTCGCTGGGTTGAATAACTTCTTCTTCAATTACTTCTCCAGGTCTGTCTTTTGATAAAAACTCTTCTCGACCCAAAATTTTTCTAAAAAACAAATAATACATGCATGCAATTTAAGATTGAATAGAACAAAAAAATCTAAAATAGGTAGATTTAGAATAATATTGAAATTAGCTTACGTAAATATAGTGTCAATAATATCATTCCTTCGATTGCCCTTTTTCATCTGATATAAAATCGTAGTAGAAGACAGCACAAACAGAAACATGTCAAAATTTTTGATGTTTTGTACGTAGCCCCTATAACAAATGTAAACAAAATTATGTTTGCTACATCTTAATTTCAAATACTAAAACTGAAACATTACAATTGCAATGCCATTACAAAAATTGCACAAACCTAGCACGTAGCATTCGAAAAATGGTTTCAGATGCAACGTTTGTTACATAAAGAGCTAGCAAAGGTCTTCGTGATGGCTTTTCAAGAAGAATGGCCATGTAGGTTGCAATAAGAGCCGGAAGGTAACCAACAGTAAAGAAATTAAATGATCCTGTTAGTTTCCGAATCCAGCAGAATACAGTAACGAATCCAAAGCCATTCATACTGAGGAAGGCGGATGAGCGAACAATATCTCTCACCATTCTCAACACATCTTCTTTTGTTTTGGGTATCCGTCGACTGGCAATTAAAGACAGCTGTAATATTTATAAACATAAGCAAATTAAGTAACATATTCAGAGTTCAAATGTTTTCCAAAGAGTAGCTACTTTAATCTACTAATACTTACTACGTAGCATGATGTATAGATTTTCAAGCTCTCTTTAAAGCAGTAAAAACCGACTTGCCCAGCGGCTTTGGTACAGTGCGGCGACCAGGTATGGCCTAGCTCGTAACAATTAAAAGGCAAGGTTTCGAATTTGCTGGCGGATGGTGCCATTTTTTCCCTTGCTTGAATTATTTCGTACTGAAAATTTCACGCTTGTTTGCGTATCTCGTGAACAGAAATAGTATTTAGATAGAGAGGATATTATTTACTTCAGCATCTGACCCGTACTGACACTGAAATTAAAAAATTGCCAGTGATAATGAAAGCAATTACACAGGTAAAACGTAGAAACGAAAACATCAGCAAAATCTACTCATAAGCTGCTTTTAACCGTGGGTATTTAATTTCAGGGTGTATTTGTGTATTTTATTATTTTTGGAGCACTAATGAAGTTTACGATGAAGCAACAAGCAACTCGCATACTTCGTGGTTAATTTTTACAAAGCAAAAGGTACCTATTTATTATTAGAGTCTGTCTCTGTCTCTAACCCAACGTCGCCAACATTTTTCATTAAAGTCGAATACACAAAAATGCTATGTGAGAACAGAGATTCAATTAATAAACCTCGTAGCACTTAACTTAAATATTTATTTTTATAGCATGTATTCGTCCAGTATACCCATGAATTATACTTTCCTTGAGCATCATAAACAAACCCAAAGGAAATTAGTAACTTTGACATACTTAGTTTTTTAAATTGTCATGCAAGTATTTAGAATGTTAGCACAAATCGAAGTAAATTGATTTCAAAAGTCATTCAAAAGTTATTTTGCTTAAAGTTTTTATTTCACCAGCTATATTTTACACAAAGCCCGAAATTCCTTGTTTAGACAAACAAATCCTCATATTGCCCGGAGGGATGTGGCAAGCGTGTACAATTTCAATAAATCGATCTGGAGGCTGACGGAACAAATGAAGTCGAGTGGTGACCATATTTGTCCATGCTAGACCAAGTGAAGGAACACTTCGACTGGATGACATTGACGATGAAGCCTGATTAACAACAACTATAGGCGCTTCCAAATTTTGTCCCAGCCGGTGTAACGCAACTCCAATTTTTCGCAATTCCTGGGCTCTCTCTACACTTTCCGAACGGTCGTACTCGGCTCTAAAAATTGCAGCCAGCGAATCTATAACAATTAACCGAATATTGGATTTTCTGACGTTTATGAGGTTGGGTATTCTAACATGCAAGCATCGGAAAAGACTGTCACTGTCTAGAACGGTTTCAACTATAATATTATTCATGGGGGTTTCTTCGTTTGTAGAAAAGTATTCCGCTAATTCGGCCAAGCGCTTTACAGGAAAAGAACTTTCGGTATTTATGTATATCACACTTGGGGTTGCTGCATTTCGTTGAGCAAGTAAAGCCAATTGCAGGCATATTTGAGTTTTTGCAGATGCACTTTCGCCATACACTTCAGTAATTCCAAAACAAGGAATCCCCCCACAAAGAAACTTGTCTAACCGCTCACACCCGGTAGTTAAAAACTTAGAATGAAGGTCAGCCGCCCGACGCATCCTTGCTTCTAAGAAACTGACTGGTCGCTGTAATTCCAAGTCACAAGCATCCTCAGAAGTTTTTTGATTCTTGTCAGAATCTTCTTCAGTAAGAATTTTTTCATTTTTATTGGACATACTCTGTTTTTGAGACTTTGACGCTGCAGAATTCACACACCACATTTTCTTGTAGTTATTAATTACTTCACACGAAGTCGAATTTCTTGAAATTCTGTTTCAGTGGTAGGATAAAATATGATATTTACAACAAAAGAATGCAAAAATAAAATTTTAAAATAATCCTGAAGGATAATATCTTTCGAATAATACAAGACAAGCAACTTTAACCTCTCACAATCAGTAGTATAGCTAGTTTTGTTTCATTAAAATCGCAGCAAACAATAATTACCTGAAAAGATTGGAATCCAGTCAACAGTTAATATAAGTATATAGTTTTTAAGTCAATAAAATACTCTGTCTGTGTATTCTACAAACAAAAAGTTGTAAATACTTTCTGCAGCACTTTATTCACTTGCGTATTATGGTGGTTATTCTTGGTGTGCAAATATTTTGCTTGTAAGCTGCAAAATTCGAAATTCACACAATTTCAGAACAAAATTAATTTTTAAGCAAGGAACAAAATAAAACTTAATTTTCCCTGAAGAATAATTAAAAATATAATCAAAGTAGCCATAAAATTGAATACACAATAGTACTACAAACAAAAAGATAAGACCACGTGAGAGATAGACCACAAGTGTTTATTTGACGTTGTTCACAAAATGAGCGATAACAACATTCAGTGACAGTTAATGATTGAATAGAAAGTCAAAACATACAGAAATAAAGAAGGTATCCCGATTCAGATTACAGATCGATCTGCCTGTAAATATCAAATATCAATGAATATGATCAATGAATATGACAATCATGCAATCGTAAAGGTATGAAATGATTTAAAACGAAACGCCAGCAAATCTTCCTTCTACCTCTTTACTTGGAGATAAATAAATATTACGAATGAAGAAAGTTAACTAATAGTCCAACGATATTACTAGCTTTCAGATTTTCCATATACATCATGCGATTTCTACAATCGACCAACGCAACGGTGAACGGAGGCATCTAAATCTAAATGCTAAACAACCAAGAGCACAAAAAACTAGTTTTACTTTTTACGAGTTTGTACCCTCGACCTTGCCAGCAGAACCAGTCTCACGCTGTATATTGTTAAAAGAGTGGAAACCTTCGTTTTTTATTCAAGTAGTACATCCCAGCAATGAGAAATAATTTTACTCTAATTACCTTTACCAGTGTTATACATTATGAAATAAATACAGAACATGGAACGAACTAAAATTTAAACAACAAACACAAAGTATTAGTTGATTGTGTGAACTAATTTTGAAATTTAAATGACTTACAATTTGTACAAACGAATTTGGTAAGTTGGTTAGAGTCTATAGTCTATACAGCAGTCCGACCACGGCACGGCAGCCACCGACTGACAATGGGTCAATGATGAATGAGAATGGAAAAGTGAAACACTAGTAAACTTTTGAGAAAAACTGACACTGGCAGCTTTTATCTACATTTGTTGTATTCCAACACAACACGGAAGTTAATTATTGTCTATTGTAATAAAAGAGAGAACACCGATGTCCGACACACGGAGAGACGATAACTTGTTGCAGTTTATACGAATAGTAATTATTATTACGAAGTAAGTAAAAGTTGTTTAACAAGATTAGACAGAATACAATAATATTAGGTAGATTAAAAAGGGTAGAAAAATTCCCGGTTGTCAATAACAGAGGAGGAAGCATGTGGGAGACTCAGCGGCAGGTATGAATTCCGCAATAAGTTGGCAGGTGATGTGATATCCTCTCCTTCTCATCCCCTGCCCCAGCCCCTGCCTCTAATAAATTCCTTTGGCTTTGGCTGTGGAATCAAAGTGAACTGGGAACTTGGAGACTGGCTGGGCTTCTAACATGTCTGCCCACCATTATCTCAATTCAGTGATATATCATATTCATCAGTAGTTGTATCTCGTATGCCTCCTATTTCCCATACATTCAGCTCAGCAGAGTTGAAGTCAACAGTCTGAGCTTTGTTTATTTTTGAGCTGGCAATTTGGCAGGTTAGTTTTTCTAAAATTGTGGAATGTAACGTAGTTTGTACAAAAGTTGTTTTTGTATAAATATTGTCAGTTGTGATTTCAATAACCAACATTCACTTCAATTATATGTAATATACAATCTTTTATTCGTCTCCTTAAGTTTTTCTTCTAATTTCAATCAGTTTTTTGAGGTAGGAGGTAAATCTTGTGTACAATT
This sequence comes from Dicyrtomina minuta, assembly GCA_949802685.1. NCBI lineage: Eukaryota > Metazoa > Arthropoda > Collembola > Symphypleona > Dicyrtomidae > Dicyrtomina > Dicyrtomina minuta. The sequence goes on from OX461810.1 coordinate 50,833,388, forward strand.
TTGAGCATGCCAGGAGCGATGTAATTATAATTATTATTGGTCTTGATAATTGCCTATGTCATATTATATGATATATATCAGTTGTCAGGGGTGTTTTTATTTTCAAATTAATTCGTAGCTTCCTAACGCGCGTAAAGAAAATGTGTATTACATAGGTAGCTCTAATGACGTAAATTTTGAGTATTACAGAATACAGTCCTGCTTAAATTTTATTTATTTACTAGAAATTCCTAGGGGTGTAAATTCAGTCGTTCGTGATTCTGTGCAACGCCACTGCACGTATAGTGCAACTATTCCTACTTAATTATATTCAAACTACAAATACAGCATACGGACATAATAAAAGCAACTTTATTCTCTGCAAAATTAACAGGCCGGAACATACCCGGCAGTAATAAAAACGTACCTGACCCTGCCTGCAGTCTATAGAAGGCTTATAAAAGTCTGTCTAACTTTATAGCGGAAGCGGTATTAGTTGTACCCGTCTTTCTTGCACCCTCGGCAGTTGCACCCGACCTATTCGCACTCGTTATAGTATGCAAATAATATAATATAACACAAAAAAATAATGTATGTGAAATGCTTGTCAATTTATTCATTTATTGTAAATGTATTGCTGGAATGGTAACAAAAGAGTGAAAAAGAATGCTTCATTGTCGCCAATAACTTCAATGTCTTCAGTATCGTCACTGGCTTCATTTTGCAACTCTACCAAGTCAATATCACTGTTATCTTCATCACTATTAGTAAACAATTCAAACACTAGTTCAAATTGTGAATCCACTTGAGTGGTTACTGACAGAAGCAGAGAGAATAAGTATTTTGCATAACGCTAAGTGCCTATAGGTAGTATATATAAAAATAATATTATGTGTAGTAGTAGTGTGCGTATGTGTGATCACCCCTTATGTGTGATCAGTGGCCGCCGTTCAAATATTACCGCCTTTAAAAATCTGTCCATCTAATATTCATACAACCTATAGTCTCAACTATCTTCACTACTGATTTCAGCTTCTTTCCTTGAAAACTCTGGCTATGTAAAATTATGAAAGTCTTGAGTACTTTTTTGAATTGGTCACATTTAAGACCCTACTTTACCATTAACTTTAAATGTATTGATCACATTAAGGGCACTTGGGCCGTTGTAAGACTTTCCGCAGTTTTTTCGTACAATGACCTGTATCTCTTGCAACTTTTAATTTTCGACACTGATCATTTTTTTGTACATACAGTATTAATAGAGAAGTACAATGATAGCTTCTTAGTTATTGTACGTTGTCTGTGGAAAAAGATACAGATTTTCAAAGTTGATAAAAAATGAACCCGATCACACATACGCACTCCCCTACTATATAAAGTGCTATTATAAAGGCATATATTCAGGTGTATTATATATAAACATATTGATTGATTGGTTGGTTACTTTATTGTGCCTAAAGGCATAACACCTATCACACAAAGTTAACAGAAATTAAAATAGTAATAATTTGATATGATAAAATTGCACTTGTTATTATTAGTACATTGCTAATTTGAAAATTGAAACTTAGAGGTTACATAGTATTCATAGGTGTTGTTACTTGTAGACATCATTGGTTTGAGTTAACTAGGGTTATTAACATATTCACTTTCGACCTGGTTAAATATTATTATTTTTTATATTATTATTATATAATAACGGTTGGGAATAGGTCGGATGCGAGATGCACCAGGGTGAACTGATGAGGGTGTAAGCAAGAAAGACGGGTGCAGCTAATGACGGTACCGTTTAAACGTTTCTATTTCATGTAAATGGTCCCAATCAATAGTTTTTTAAATTTCAGGGCAGAAAATTCTAAATACCGAAATTTCCAAAAAAATGTAGGTCTGAAAAATATGGAAATATTTTGGCCAGGGTTGAGGGTCGCGCTGTACTATCGAAGTCTGTCTAACTTTAGTTTGAACGTGTCGATTTTCAAATTCAATGATCGCCATCGATAGAGCTTTTCAAGCTATTTTAAGTTGGGACGTTTAATGAAATATACTGTTCTAAAAATTGTTCTAGATTGAATTTTGCCGCTTTAGTGTAGGTTTCATTCAAACTTCGTAAAATAATTTATATTATTTTTATTTTATTTTTATTATATATTATTTAGGAATATAATCAATAATAAAATAATAATAAAATATTCTTTTTATTTCCGGCGGAAGTACACAAACTCGCCTCATGATAGTGTTGGAAGGGCAAGAAATTGTAACTTTAATTTTAAGAATGTTAGCTTTGTTTCTTTCCTTGGGAGTTATGAAATGAATACCTTTATTCTTTTTAGCACTGTACTTCACTTCTAAAGAGTGCCTTAAAGAGGAATAATGGCAACTGCAACAAAGTACAGAAAGGATGAGGGCTGGTGCTCAAAAAGCTTACTCCGGAACTACCTTTACATCTTCAATTTTTTTTTCTTGGTTAGTTAAACAGAACTCTGCATTTATAATATTTATTTAGTTTTTTATCATCCATCCCTAGCTCTTGTACTTACCGCTAATTGCAAGTAAGTAACGAGATGCCCGGAAGATTTTTTAATAGCATCACAAGCAGAGTGCATGATTTGTATAATTTTGATTGTTGTATTCTTGTGTATAGTGCGGAGGTATTGTTGTCCTCAGTGTTGGGGTATGGAGCATTATAGCCGAACATGCATTTATTTCACTGCTATCCAGTGTCAGCTATCCGCTAACAAGTTATCTCTTGGTTGGCGCAGGAGTGCTTGTTCTGATTGCCTCCGTTATCGGTAAGCATAATATTATGTGTAACTATATAGATACCTCCTACTCATTTCACTTATAATAAAATCGTGTTGGTCACTGCTGAATTTATACTCTCATTTATAAAATCATGTGTCACTGAATTAAGTATTCTTGTCTGTTTGAATCCAGGCTGTTGCGGTATCAGAATGAGTGATAGATGCTTCATACTGATTTACATTCTTCTCCTGTTGCTCGTTTTTCTGTTGGAAGCGAAAGCAGGAATAATTGCATACATTTACAGGGAACAGGCCTACCAAGATTTGAAGTCTAACTTAAATGAGACGTTTACTGACTCATACGGCTCGGATCCTGCCAAAACCAGTGCCATTGACAACATGCAAAGCCAGGTACTGCATTTATTTTTTACGGTTCATTATATTATTTTGATATGGTGAGTAATGGTGACCGAAATATTCAATTTAATTAAAAAAATTTTATCTAGTTCCATTGTTGCGGAGTCGTTTCCTTTGAGAACTGGAGTACAAGCAAATGGAAACTAAGTGGTTTAGCTGGTAATAACTCGGTACCGGACTCATGTTGCAAAACCGTAAGCGAAGCATGTGGCATAAGAGCTCATCCCAGCAATATCTACTACAGCGTAAGAGCACTTTCAAGAAATACTCATACTTCGAAGTTCAAATTCGCCTATTTTACTGGTTAGATCAATATGCAGGATAGCTTTATGGATCAATGTTGACGATTCTAAATATTCTTGCTAGTTTTTTAAGAAACCAAGGCTTGGCAGGAGTAATTTTCTTTAACTACTTGATGCAATTTTCTATTTGAAAATTTCAAGCCTTCTAATTTGTTCCGCAAAGATTCATTCTGGTGACGGGCACTACTGTTGTACCTTAACTGCTTCGGTTTGTGAAAAGGCAATGGGAATTAGGATAAGTATATACCCCAGCCTTTACAATTTTTACGTATTCAAAGGCGTAGTTGCTAAGGCACTGAGACATTAGCATATATATATCGAATGTCGTTTATCCCTTGCATGGGAATAAAATAAAATAGTATAAGACAGAATAGACGGGAAGAATCCCAACAAATGAAATACAATACATGAAAATACCCAACCGATTTGAATAATGAAAAAAATCACCTTAGTCGAGCACGAATTAAAAAACAAATATGTATATAAATGTAAAGGGAAAAGTAAAATAATACGACGCTACAGGGGTAAACAAACGCTCGCTGCTATCAAGTTGACAATAGCATTTGAAAATACTTCACACTTCACACTAATATGATTTGAATACACTGATATATTCAATAATAATCCAGCATACTTACATTATTACAAAATTATAATTACATTATTAACCGCTTCGTAAAATATTTGGCACTTAAAATTGCCGGACTAATGTATGTTTTATTTTACAGGGATGTCTTCGTCAGCTTTCTGGAACCATCAAAGATCATCTTGGTTATCTAACCATTGCTGGCTTGGGATTGTGCATTCTCCAAATCATTGGAATTATCTTTTCAACTTGCCTGTATATCAAGCTGAAAAATCCTGACATTGCAGACTTGTAAATGGTGTTTCTCCATTCAACTCTACTTGTATACAAGACAAGAAATGAGATTCGTCCATTTATTTTGTTTATCTTTTGTTCACACAATGTCAAGTAGACTTAGAGAGTTGAAAACTTTTGTAAGCTTTATAGTTACAAGGTTTGAGCCTTGTTGTTAACGTAAGCTATATATCCCAGTGCAGTACTAATACCTATGTCCTATGTGTAAGAAAGTCTGGAATGAATGGTTCAGCTTTGCCACGAAATGCGATATAGCAGTAGTAATCTTTGGGTGGCAAAGGAAATCTCGATCCGTCAGGGACAGGCAGATGGAAGTAAAGTCAAGTATGCAAATGTCACTTAAATACATACTTTCATAATTGTGTACAACCAAAGTACTGTAAAAAATTCTGGTGAGGAACCGTATCACTAGAAAAGAATATACATTGTACAAGTTCTTGCTTCCACACGAATCGTGTGTTCGTTTGTACATATTACATAACAAAATCGCTAGTAAGATTTCTTCCAATCAGTTTTTTGTTTAGTGACCATAGTCACTGAAAACACAAAGATGATTTTCAAAGACTGGCTTCCTGATTTTCTGTATTTTAGTCATATTTAAATACAACCACATGCAGCTGTATGTACTTGAATATACGTGTTAACGTAACTTATATAATTATAGTTAAATTAATTCAAATCGCAGCAACTTAACCACGGAATCCGTCAATTGATTTCGATGCCTCAGAAGTGCCATATTTTGTACTAGCCCGTTATATTCTACCTACTGATCAACCCGTTAATTCTAATGTATAATTAATTACGATTACTATAATGTTTGTTAGTGTCATTCTTGATTATTGGTGTGTGTGTCGTAATTTTTATACCCGTATGTATGTATTTTTACGTATTGTGGTGTTATTTGTGTTCCATGTAATTGGTTTTGATGTTTAAAAAACAAATTGGCTTTTTACTGAAAATCTAAGCTAGTTTGACATTTGTAATCAGGTTTTTAAATCGTGCATTAAAAACGATAAATTTTGATTCATATTTAATCGAAAGTTTATGAAGTGGAAGTTGAATCACGTCATTTGCAATCATAAATTCTAGAAGTATGTGTGTCAATTGTGTTAAGAGAAATAGAAACATTGCGGCATCGATGTTTTTTTCATACTTTTGGATCCACCCATTCCAATAATACGTGTTACTTAACTGACGCAGTCACATCAAAAAAATGTGATACCATTTGTGTCCGGCACCACTTGGATCTGAAACTTCGACAACTGCTGATTGCATTAATTATTATAAAGCCGAGGAATAGATTTTATCGGAAGAAGTCGCCACCTACTGCAGCAGTACTAAACCGCCATCTGAAAAATAATCCCCGGATGTAATTCTAAACTTTATTCAGTTACTGTTGCACAGCTCTACAATATCCTAACGACAACGACTTACGATTAGTATACAGTTCCCAATATTTGTAAACGGTACAGCAATGGTTGACAAAAATTGAAAAATTATTGTAGTAGTAGTATGGTTGAAAAATCCGACATTCTTAGTAGGTACCTACCGTATTTCCTGTAATAGTACACGGGGTGTACTATTCAATTTCCGACCTCTCAGACCCGTGTACTATTACAGGCCCGTGTATTAATACAGACCCGTGTACTGCCATATAATAGTGTGTTAAATAGACCCGTGTTCTATTCAAACTCATAGCTCTCAGACCCGTGTACTATAACAGGCCCGTGTACAATTACAGACCCGTGTACTATAACAGGAAATACGGTAGGTAAGTACCTATGATGTTTATAAATCTGAATTGTTGTACTACCCACCGCTGACTAGTAAGTCTCTTTGTAGTTTGTGCCTAGTTTTGTATTTGAGAAAAAGGTCATAGAAATGGTATTTGTTTCAAGCAATAAATGGCTTACGTTGTTTTTTTCATTTTCCTTATAAACAAAAGTGCATTATTTTTTGTAATACACCCACACAATTTCGAGTTTAAAAAACAAAAAAATCGGTATGGACTATGCAGTGTGCAGCCGAACGAGCTATATATACTGCCTACATTTATATAGTGAATGGATATCATATATCAGTGCAGTGATAGCGATAGCACGCAATGTATGGTGCTTTCCTCTCCGTGCCCCGTGCCTAATGTGAACGTATCTTCACGTATACCCTTTTTGGTATAGCGCATACAACGCACCGCTTCAATTCATGTATTGATTACTGAAACTCTAACAGAACAAACAAACAATCTCGAATATCACACATATCAATTTATTTTTCTTCTTTTTGAGTATCTCGTTCTCGTTTTATCACCATTAAAATTATTTAGCAAACTTGATGATGAACGTGGACGAAAGGATCTCGGCCGAAGATCAGGCTCATCGAGATGAACTGGAAAAATTCTCGAATCTGAGTAAAAAATTGCCGGTTGATCCAGAACTGGATAATTTTCTGTCGCAAGTTGAAGAAATCTCAGAGGTGATTCACAGCCTTAGTTCCAATGATCCTAAAGCTAACGAAAGAGGATTGAGACGAGCGGACATTCTCCTTCAGGGGGACCAGGACAGAGACATTGATGAAGATAAAATTGTTGTCAAATCAAGCAAAACTATAATTAACAAACTACCGGAAAAGAAAAAAGAGGACCAAGGGGACATGAGCCAAGAAGGCTTTATGAGAGAGATAGAGAGGGATGCAAAAGAACGAACTGAAAATCGGAAGATGCGGAAAGAAAAATCTGATAAATTATTACATGAAGGAATCCAGCATTTTCGGAAGCAAAACTATGCGGCTGCTTTGGACAGATTCAATAAGGTCCAAAATACCTACACTCACATATTATTATAGCAGTGACATACTTTGTATGAAGCTGTAGCCGCTTCAAGGGCTCCTTAACCTAAATTCTAGATTCTTTTCATTTCTATAGACTATAGAGACATATGAAAAGTAGGTACTTGTACCCTACCACAAATCGCGAAGTATACTTCCATACTTCCATTCCCACAGTGCTTGTGTCATGTTTTACAGTGACAGCAGAATAGTATTCTATCCAGAAGTTTAAAACCTTTTATTTGGAACGAACAGTGAACAAACTTGCCAAATTATGAAATTCTGAGAAAAGTAGAGATGAGACTTTTTTGATCTTCGCTGAAACTGAAATGAGGATATTATATAAAATTCCTGTTTCCAGTTTCTGAGTTTCCCTTCAACTCCAGCCCTTTTTAGTAACTTGCCTACTTATGCACAGAGACATAATACAGCATCTAAAAGCAAAATGCACTTCACTCGTTTTCGTTCCACTTCAAGTGTTATAGAGAATCTGTGTGTCGCATGAATGTAAGTATAAATAGTATGTGTTTCCATTGCAGGCAATCGACTGGACGAAAGACAGCCCTCTTCTCTACAACAACCGTGCCCTCACATATCTCCGGTTGAAAATTTATTCAAAAGCAACTCAAGACTGTGACAAAGCGATTTTCATCTCGGAAAACAATCTCAAAGCGAGACTGTACAAGGCAAAGGCCCATTTCTTAATGGGAGATGCTGAGAGCTGTCAGAAGTTTTTAAAAGAGGCTTTAGAAACAAACCCTGATTGCAGCAAAGTGATTCAAGGTATTTTCTATTATAAGATTAAAAATGCTTTTATCTCCTTTTTTGAGTGTTTTGATTACTTCTGGTTTTACCTTCCTTGCGTCTCAATCTTCGATGTAATCCCTGAGTACATGTCCAACAAATGTATCATCTTCAAGAGCTTCCCTGAACAGATAACTTTGGTTTTTTCTGCACTAAATAGATTAAACTACTTGATGTCATTTTGTCTCATTCCTGTATGCCATATACAATTTATGTCTTATATGTAACGTTCTCATGTACTCATGTATCTTGTTTTGTTTTTAGATTACGAGAAGGAGATTTTTGCTAGTGAACTGTGATCTATAGGAAGGTAAGGTAAAATCATAAAATGGCTAAAAATATTGATTATCTACCTATACCTAAAAAATAGTAAATAGTATTCTACAAGTGAACTATAGCAAAATTATTGAAAGGGCAAGGGAACACGTGAATTAAGGAGTTGGTTGTTAAATTGAATTGAATACATTCTCTTTAACACTTTATTGCATTTGACATGCAGTAAGTGTTTTAATATTAAATTGTATATCAATATGACAGTCACAGTGTAACGTGTAACGTAACATTCATAATCAGATTATTTTATTGATTTTTTTTACTTCCAGCTCCAGCGTCGGATTCCCCAATGCCGGTTGTAAAATGTGTTGAAATGAACCCTCCGTTTTGGCTTTGGCTACATGTCCTATGAAGAGTGGAGCCACCAAGTATAATTGAGTAGCATAGGTAGCTATTTATAGAAGCATCGTTTTGCAGCTCTAACAGATTTCATAATAATGAAAGTGTCAAATAATTTAATTACAAAAATTGCATAAATGAACTTTTAATTTTCAGTTATAAATATATGTAATGAAATATCAAATAAATATAAAGTTTTTCTTGCCTTGGTTATTGCATTTAAGGTTAATAAAAAGTTCCTTTGCACTGTTGGGCTTAAGAACTGTATTCAGTCTTTATATGCTGTACTTTTTACATCAATATTATATATTTATTCCCCTATAAAAATGTAATAAAATCCCACGTAATCCTCTAGTACTACTATATAGTGTGATGCTCATGGATAAAATAAAATGTTATACGCACTTGGAAAATCTGTAATTCGCTGACCTGCCCAATGTCTGGGAAAGTTTGGGAAGGATAATGGGAACGAGACAGAGAAAAGAACTTGAGCTTTTAACATTCCTTTTCAAACACTAACCACAACTACGCCTTTACTACAAACAAGGTCTAACTTCAAGGGGAAATTCTAAGAAAATATTAGAAAATAAAAATGAAAAAGTTTGTCAGTGCAATAATTTATTGCAATTCATGCGTAAGGCAAAGCGGTGAAAGTGCTTTCAATGTTTACAAATTAGTAGCTACTAAGGAAAGTTATCCGGATCCGTAAAGAAAGCACGTCCAATCTCTAATAACTAGGACTGTAGGGTATGTAATTTCGTTGGACTTAACAGGGCAAATAATGGACACTAGCATCAGCATCACTAGTATGGCCATAGCACCTAGCAGTTATTGAATTCTATCGTGTTTCTATTAAATCATCTATCATTTATTATACCTCCACTGTACCCAAGAGAGTCTTGACTTCCTGACTCCAATTTCTTCGTCTCACAAATAAATACGCCACCGAGGAGATAGAGCTTGTCTAACGGTGAAAGTTCTGCAGTTCGCCTCTTTCCCTACTGTCTGCAAATATACACACCATATTTGTTTTAATAGAATATTACTTCTAATAGAATCCGGTGTTCTAATAAAGGCAGTGCAGTTTGTGGCGGTCATAAGTTACAATACAAGCCGGGTCTCTACCATAAGCAATAATTGCTTTAATATTCAGCTCAAATAGCGGTATTTTAAATAAATGTCGGGTGTGCATTAACGGCCGGTTTGTAGCAGGTAAAGTTTGAAATAGAAACCGGGGGTTCCATTAAAAGAAATTCGGTAAACACCTTTTCTAAATCTCGTCTGTGAAGAACCAAAATGACCCATATCCAATTTAAGCTAGAATCAAAATGAGCTATGTCATAAAAACAAAATGAGAAACATGCGTAAAATGTTAATTAAGAGTTTTTGAAAAGTGTAAAATGTTCTATTTACACGCTTTTTTAAAAGCGTAAAAAGTTCTATTTACATGTTTTTGAAAAGTTTAAAATGTTCTATTTACATATTTTTTAAAAGTACAAAATATTCTATTGACATGCTTTCAAGACATGTTTAAATATTTTTGTAGATAGTGGATATTGTTTTTAGCTAAAAATGTATATGGGTAATTTTGGTTCTTCACAGGCGATTTATCGGTTAAAGCTAAAGGCTCACGCTTCGAAGAAAGCAAACCGTCCTTTATTAAATAATACAGGTAAAATTATAGACAAATCGTGTTTGATAATGCGCCACAAAATATAAAATATAAAATGTACACTTGATGTATGTAGGTACTAAAAATTGTATCTCTTTTTATTTAATTTCTTAAAAATATTAAAAGACAAAAATCAATGAATACCAAGTCAGCTTTACACTTTTAACGACCCTTTTCGTAAAGTTATACTTTAACGTCCTTCAGATTCTTATGATTGATTAGTTATAAAGAGAACCAAAATAAACTACAATCATAATATTAAGTAGGAAACATACATGATACCAATAAACGTGAAAAACTGCATAGAAAATAAAAGAGTAAGGTTATGTCCACATACGGAGAAACCTAATCTTGCTAATTTGCATCATCATTGAAAAATAATTAATGTCGCTTGAACTGCACTCAATTTATCTACCTTGGATTGGCAAACTGCTTAGGAAAGTACAATTATCTGCCAGGTTGTACAACTACAGAAGCAAAGTCTCTCTAATCACAAGTCGACTGCTGACTGTTGTTTAAATTTTCTCTACCTAAGCTGTGCATCATTGATCTTGTGAACTGGCGTGGTTGTCATACAATTAATCCATCCAAAAGTTCATGGTTCCCTGTTACGTAGAACAGAACTAATGAACGGCACACGTTCCGTTGTAAGGCTTTCAGATTCAGACTTTAATGAGTAAATCCGAGTACTGCATCTCCGAGTTAGGATTTCCCCGAATTTAGCATATATAAATCAGAGCGTGATTTGTGTGAGTTGAAAACTATCAAGTTGTAGCTGTCAAACAGCGAAAGGATTCCATGTAAAAGTATCACCCAGATCCAGGATCCAGCATTGAGGTTACAGAATAGGCAGACGTATGACTATATAATATGTGTGTGGTGTGAAAACTTCATACCTTGCGTCCTTTAATAGAATACAGCCTTGTTTAGAAAGCTATTACCTAGGTATGTGCAAAGCAAAGCGATAATTATTGCACAAGACAAATTCCGAATGTAGGTACCAGGAAAGCGTCCAGAGTCCAGAGCAGATCTAAAAATAAAATAAATGGAAATTGGGGTCGAGTATCTCTGATTGAGATTAATTACCCCAAGCTTCTCTGAATTTAGTGACTTTCGACTTCGACAGCTATGAATAATATTATTGTGTTTGCCTTTCGAAAACTTTACTTAATACTTAATACTATTGCAATCCAAAAATGCATCGTGAACAGGAATATTTCCTATTTGCCGGTATTTTGAAATACTTGACCAATTTTACCGAGTGATTTATCATTCGATAGGCAATGAATAGTAGAATTCAAACGATCGCAAAACGTTTTAAAAAGCTTTAAAAAGATATATCACTCGATCAGTGACCTTTTTTAAAATTTATTTAGGGGGTTTAAAAATAATGTGCAAACTATTCCCCCTGTCATGCCAGGGGGAATAGTTTAATTTTTATTAATAGTTTTATTCACTACGGGTTAATTCAATTGGCATAATCGTTGCCGTTCGAATGGAATATCATTTTTGTGAAAGTTTATTGCTTAACTGGCCCTTTCAATTTTACAATTTTGAGGGGAAATTACAAAATTAAAAGTGTCCGAATGTACACGACCGGATTCAAGGCTCCGAACTTCGGTAAATCCCCCACTTCCGAAAGTAATGCTCCAGCATTTTTCGTAAATAAAATTGTTTTAATTTAATGTTTACCTAAAAAATGAAAATAGCAAATAGCATACCTTAAGACATAGCCAAAACACTGAACCAGCCCCCTAAAGCTGCCTGAAAACGGATACGTTATATTTATCCATCCCGCCTTCATATATTCAATATAACCTAACCGTTTCCAGTCAATTTTTCCTGAGCTACAATGCTTAATTGCGTTCACATTTTAATTTTTGGTAGCACTAAAGTTGTTTTAATCTTCAGACAATTATCATCATCATAGTAATAATATAATTCAACTGATGTATTTTTCATACGGCATCCAATATGTATCTGCAAACTGACGGTATGCTTCACGTGGTCTCTTGTTCTTATCGTTAGTTTTAGGCTCTTCCCCCTTAATACGTATTGTAACAGTAACAGTAATATAACTCTTCCAACCATACAAAGTACTGGGAACTGTAGTAAAAGAGAGAAAGTAAATATTTATTTACAACTGGCGCTACAATTGCGCTTGCCACAAGGACACAGTAAGAACAAAATACAATTTTAGGAAAAAGTAAATGGTTTTAAAAGAACACAAGAAATTTTTTGCAATAGTATAAACGTTTCGTTAACCAATCAAAATATTGTCCAAAAAAACCTCGGCAAAATTTGAACGCTCTACAGAAAGCTATATAGCTTTTGGATATAGCTTCCTTATTTATTATCACATTATTAAGCGTACCGCATACCGCACTATATTCTAGCATGTAAAAGTTATGAGTTTATTATTTTTCAGAGCTTAAATCAAATGCTCTAAAAAGAATGTTCTATTTGCGAGCATACCTTCATCTGCTTACAGTTTCAGAGCGTATTATCATGTATGTCTGTAGCCCAGTACTATTGCAATATAATCAATTACCTAGTATGTACACTAGTACCTACCTACATAAAAGTACGAATGTTAGTAGTTGTGAGAAGGGGCGGGGGGCTGGATTGGTAGTATAGTTGTTGTACAATAGTTGTACAAATGCCTCATTTGCATGGATTTGTGTAATGCAATAATTATATAGTGCAGATATTGACACACATTACATTGATTTAATTACAGACCAATTATTGAAGAAAATAATTATTATGGTAGACTGGTACTTCCAAGAAACTACTCGAATTCTCTGTGCAAAAAACATAATTGAGTCAATTAAAAGCAGAATGATGTACACATAGAAAGCACGAATAAATGCCATCAAGAAGTGGGACCTAAATTAATTACTACCATTAATATGTCACCATTTCTAATTCCTTCACACATGACACTGACTGTTGTTATGCCGTCGATCACAAACGTAATAAATTGCCAATTCCTTTGAATTTCAACGAATTATCCTGCGCAGTCATATAGTTATAGGTACCTACATGTATTATAGCATAGCACAGGTAGTCGACCTTCATGCAGGTCGTAAGTTAAAAATTCACTCTATCCATTATCCATAATATACACCTTCATTGATCAGCAATGGAAATTATACGACACGAGCATAACTACAATAACCTATACACAGTTTATATCAGTCGGATTTGGATGTTGCCCATAGTCCATTTCATTTCGTTGTCGCTCTGCATATCGACCAGCATAGCAGCGATTCATTGACAAACACTAATCATAAAGAAAAGAAAGTGCTAAAAGAAATGGTATAGAAAAGTCGTGGATGAACTACAAAAGAGAGAGAGAGAGAGAGAGAGAGAGAGAGAGAGAGAGAGAGAGAGAGAGAGACAAAAGCCCAAAACTCTGCTTCGGTTACATTTGATTATTATTGATTTGAGCCCATAACTTTTTCACGCACGTGTCTAGAATCCCAGAATGATTTTCCTAGGCCCCTCACTGATTTTGATATCAAAAAAGTTAATAAATAATAGAAGACCACATTAAACTCTTCAAAGTTAATAATGAGTAATTGCATGGTCTCAGGTTCAGATTCAGTGAGACTGAGGTCTCGAGCTATACACTCCGAACTCCTAATAATGCCCTTTCTAAGAACATCTTCCTTGCAAAGGAAGGAGGGGATGAAGAAAGAAGAAAACTATCACCTTTCGCTTTTATAACTTATGATGATGATTGGAGTTGGAATCGAAATCAGAGTGTAGGAGATGGCTGAGGAAATGATTCGGAATTTATTTGAAAAAATTATGTATACACTATTATACTGATATGATGAGCTTCCGCTGAAACTCGACACTGTCTCAACAACTCTACTACAACTCCACCACTTTTTCTTTCAGGAACGGAAGAGCAACAGAACAGAGTATAAAAGAGCAGTATTGCAATGTTCCAATTTCAAAAAGATTGCAGTGCAAGCTGGAAAATTATAAGACGTACTACGTGCTATACATGGAACACACTGCATGCTATAAAAAGTTTAATTCAAAAGGTACAAAGTTAAGGTACTAATGCCAATGCTTATGACTATACGTTTGGTTGGAAAACGTTGTTTGGGAGGCAAAATGACGCGAGTCCTTGATCAAAATGCACATTTTACGTAATTTTGCCTCTTAAGCGAGGAAAAACAAAAGTGCTGGGAGGGAAAAGTGGGAAAGTAAAAGGACACCAGTACCAGTACTCATGCAGTACCCTGTACCCATAAGACATACCAAAGCCGAAACCTAAACCGAAACCCATCCAGCGAAGTAGGTCAGAGCAACGCATGCTTGCCTTATCCCTTCCCATCAATGGGAGATACATACATGGGATGACTATAGCCGGGTGAGAAAGGAAAACTCCGGATCCGAATCTCAGGACTTTCGAGTTGAAACGTAGGCTACTTTCTCTTTCACAATTCAGTCGTGAATCAATCGTGAAGGGCCAGACAGGGAAACGTAGAAGGCAGGCAGAGTGGTAGTCGTTTTCCTTTTTATTAAGACTTTGCGCTTTGCCCAGTTGCACACACTGCATCGTATAGAGTATCGTATGTCATATCCTGCGGAGCTCCATGAAAATATATTATAACAATAATAATATTATTAGATCACTTTCAGTGAGTCGAAGTGGTCGTGGTCTTGGTGGTAGTGGTGGTCGTATATCAAGTAGCCTATATAGTGACTCTGTCATCACCCACTCTTTATTATGATATACTAGATTAGATTACCATTACCTAATCTATTTTAATACACTACCTACAGCTTTGCGTTATTCTCTATATCAAAGCATCTTTATTCCTTCGACGTCTTAGTTTTCAACTTACTATTCC
This sequence comes from Dicyrtomina minuta, assembly GCA_949802685.1. Classification (NCBI taxonomy): domain Eukaryota; kingdom Metazoa; phylum Arthropoda; class Collembola; order Symphypleona; family Dicyrtomidae; genus Dicyrtomina; species Dicyrtomina minuta. The sequence goes on from OX461810.1 coordinate 50,848,552, forward strand.
AGTCCCAGCTCCAGCCCACGCTTTACATTGAATCTATTATTCAAATGTTCTGATCAAAAAGAGTATAGTGGAAAATTGTGCTCTTAAAGCATTCTTTGTACGCAGCTATTCCAAATCCAAATCCGTATCCGAATCTAAAAGTAGGATATAGGAACATTTCAAAACTATAAAACATTATCCATAACGTACTTCACATATAAAAAATATGACATCCTCTGCGTAGAATTTAAATTATTATGGAGTAACAAAAAAATTACGGGCGCCTTATAAAAAATATATTTTTTGAACTAACATTAAATTGTGTTCAGTATCATAGTTAAAAACATATCGAAATTTTATGTGAGCTTTGTACTTGATTTATTAAAAAAAACATACGTGCGGTCTATTACCCAGTATATCTGAGTTGCCTATCTTTAAAAAAACCAAAACTATTACACTATTACAGGTATTAAATAAATTGTATAGTCCCTACAGAACGGGAAAGAAAAAAACTGAGGAAATAAAATATTTATATTATAAGTACCTACCTACCTATCAGTATAGTAGCTGCATGCAGTTACCAGATTCACGCACAGAAAGCTTCATACTTGAAACATAGAATATTATATAGACTGTAAAGAGAACATGACCGAGAATGTGTTAGAGCTGAATAGTTCGAACGTCCTACTAATTGAAGGGAGACATGATCTTAATGAGTCGGACATTGTGGAGGTGGGCGACAGTGAGGAGAGATTTAGTTATGTGGACGATAAATTGTTTGAATTCATTGTGATTGGTTTGGGAGTCTCAGTAATAGCCATTCTTGGAATTTTCGGCAATATTTTAACCATGATGGTTCTCTCAAGACCACAAATGAAGTCCTCCGTCTGTTGTCTTTTATTTGGTCTTGCCTTCTGTGATTTGATTTTACTCTTTGTTGTACTCCCGGTTCACGGGATTAAAGTTCTCCTCAAGCATTTCTCCGTTTGGAATGAGTTCACGGACGTCTTCATCCCACTCGCGGTTCCCTATCTTCTCCCAGTCATTGCTACAGGTATGTACCTACAGATTCTCCGTAAAATTACATCCTCATCGTCATTACTATTAACCATTGACTATTATTCAATGCCCAGAGCACTACTGAATACATTGATTTTGCTATTAACGTCTCCCATGATTATGATTAGGGAGCTATTATTTAATTGAAATCGTACAGTGTATATTTAACATTGGTAAAATTGGATTACTAAATAATCATAAACACTACAAAATGTATGGGCTGTAGGCATGTAGAAATACTTTCTTTATGTCTTGCTACTGCTTTTATTTATTATTTTTACTTTGAACCCATGTAGGACGTAGCACTTTGTATGTGGTATATAATTGTGTGTACACCCACAATGCGAAAAATATTCTTTGTGATTGACTGGGCGACAGACAAATTGCATAGGTGCTTCATATTCATAACCTCAATCAAACTTCATACATTGTATATAGATTGTATTATTATTGAATCTACAGCACAAACTGGATCGATTTATTTCACCATGTCGGTCTCGATTGAGCGATACATCGCGGTGTGCTGGCCACTCAAGTCTCGGTTTTTGTGCACCTGGTCCCGAGCTCGTTACTACTCAGCGACCGTCTTCATTTTTTCCTTTATATTCAATATACCTCGATGGTTTGAGCTTCAGACGAATCAGATCATCGAGAGGAATATACATTCCGAAGAAGATGGATTTCAGAGGGAAATCATATCCTCCACATATGAAGTGGGCTACACAGACCTGAGAGCTAACTCAGCCTACACAAAGTATTACATGTACCCCGTATTCCTCGCATTTTCCCATATTTTACCTTTCGTAGTACTCCTCGTTTTCAACGTCGCCATTTACAGAAGCGTAAGTTCTTGTCTGTCAATTTGATTGAATGAATATTTTATGGATCTGAGTTCATGGTCAGTCAGTTTCAGTTCAGATTAGTACCCTGAATGAGAAGAAAGAGACTTGGAATTTTTTTTGCTTATAATAATTATGTATATACATGGCATGTGCGGTAGAGAAACAGGGTTCGCATAGAACAAAGCAGCAATGCATATTATGGCTTAATTTGAATGCCATATAGTCTATCCTATATGAAATATTTGGGGAGATAAGAAGGGATTAAATTTCAGTGAACCACATTTTAATGTTGCAGAAATAGCAATTATTTTTGAAAATCTTATATTGTACGGGTAAACGGAATGAAACTTTGCTAGATGATGATATGAACTTCGCTCATGTTTTTGGTCCTACTAGGTCGTTAAATAGTGTAAGGTATTACACTGAAATAAAAGCAGGAGCTGTATGAAAAAATAGCTGGCCAGGTTTTCCCTTTGCAACAAAATTTGTTTTTCAGAGGCTCAGGAAATGTAAAAAATGGTAGTATTGGTTTAATTAATATAGCTTCCAGCTGTAGAGCTTTATATCATTAAGTACTGTCTGACAAAATCCAGAGATCAGACTAAATAGTAGAAACAAACTTGATTAAAATTTCAGTTACAATATTGAATAAAACTCAATGTAGGATTATAAGTTTTCATTAAACTAATGGCAATGGCTAAGGCTAAACGTCCCTCTTACATGTTAGTACACTTCTTGTTTTCTGGTTCATTTTTTATAACATCTGGACTGTATTATCTAGTCCCATGTATTCATATATAGGTAATATACTTATTCTAATGCCTAAGTACACTGAGTGGGATATATATCGATAACTTTATTCAAAAGAACAAACTTAACACTGACCTCCATCGAGGGTAGCCTAAAAGACTCAGTATACGATACAAAAATAGGTTAACTAGTAAAATTAATTTTTTAAGTACAACATAAAATAGAAAATGAATTTCACGAATTAGGTATTCGGAACAGTTGAGTATAAATGATCAAAGCTTTACATCGTACAAAATGACCTATAAAATGAATCATAGTGTGTTAACTAAATTAGAATATCTGGTATATTTTCAGATCAAGAAATCCAATGCAAAGAGACAGGTAAGGATGAATGATTTTGACCTCAAATCTCATAGGAAATAATAGTTTCGTATAATTATACATAATGGACAACGGATTGCTGGGAATTGTCTGGGAACGCTTCAAATAATTTAATATTTTTGTCATCATCATCATAGGTTCTGACGTCTGTGCAAACCCGAGAAATATCATTTGCAGTGATGCTTGTCTTCGTCGTAATTATCTTTCTCTGCTGCAACGTACTGGGAATGTTCTTAATTCTGTGGGAGAGTGTAAACGTAGACTTTTCAACACGATATATTCTCCTGGCCAACTTTCTCCTCACTTTTAACTCCTCCATCAACTTCCTGATTTATTGCGCCTTCGGAAGTAATTTCAGGCAACAATTTGTGTCCATGTGTGCGGACTACAGCGTCGTCTCCATTCAGTGTACTAAGCAAGATGAACTCTATTTTTCGTCTCTGTGAACAATCTTTTGGGATTTAAGTTAATGATAATAGCGATGTTAGGAATGTAATAGGTGAAGTAATTCCAGTTCAAGTAGAGCTACTGAGTTCATTTCCGCTCCCATTAACTCATCTCTTAGTATATTGCATAGGGATTATTACTATATGGTTGAAAAACTACCAAAAACCAGCTATACTTAAGACGCAAACAAAAACGTATTTGAAAATAATGCCAAATTATGTTTTACATTTAATGAACATATATAATTTATTAGAATCAGGATCTCTAATCGCATCTTAGCATCGCATAGTACTTAACCATTGTAATTTCTAGATAAAACTAAAACATATTACTATTATGTTGAGAAAATGAGAAGAGCACAAAAATTTAAGACTGGCGTCCAAATTGGGGCTACGTACCTATTATACTCTCCATGTGTTTGTGTACATAATATATACATTATGGTGGCAATTTGAGAAAAATATGGAGCGGCATAATCGGGCCGGAATATCATTATATACGGGTTAAGGGAACATAACACAATTATGTGACCCCTCCTTAGAAAACCTATGTTATACGCATTATTAGCACAAAAGTATTGAACAGTACCTTATATTAAAACGAGAGTGAAGCTGATTCAATATTCAATTATGATTGAAATTAAATTACAAAAATAAAACCCCTTTACTATCACGCAAACACTCCAAAGAATCTTTGACTAGATAACTGTGTAGATTAGCATCAGTACATTTCGACCTTTTATTAGAAAATATTTGGGAAAAAGGGACACGGGGGTACGCGAACAATCACATACATAATATACATATGACATATTTAAGAGTAGATTGTATCTATTTCCTCCTTAAAAATTCAAAAATGTGTTACTTTTGTCTGGCTGGCCTAACGAATCGTCAGGAAAATAATTTGTCATCGAAGAATAATTATTACATATAATATTTATACGATATATGCATGTTGAATGGATCAACTATTAACTAAAATTCTTGTATAAACTATAATCTGTTTGAAGCTGGTTTTCAATCAGGAATGCTTTACTAAAATATAATAGAAATTATTAGACTTTAAAAAATATGATGAATCGTATGTCGTATGCGACATGCTATGCAAGTATGCCACTGCATACTTGCTTCACAATATATCCCTTACACAAGTACTTTTAGATATAGATCTATTCTTCTATATTACCTCTACAGTACCTAGCTTCTACATAGATATAGATTAATACATCTTTATAACGATAATTATTTAGTAGTAAGTAAATCGTACAACACTACAAATGACAAACGAATCCGAAATTCGAAACTATACGGGGCTACAATTTTTTAAAAGAAAATATTAAAATTACAAATGAATTCCATGGTTATAATGTAAAGCGCACAACGCAACGTAGATCAGGCATATATAATATATTAGTTATGTTATGTGTACCTATGTAAATAAATATACAGGATAGTTATTAATAATTCGCCTACAAATAATACATAATTCATGGAAAATACATGGAACAAAATTACATTATCGAAAATATTATTGTCACCTACAATGGGTATTCTTTGATAAGTCTTGACCTATGCTGTAAGTCCTGGCCAATATGTACGCTTCAATATGATGAGGCATGAGGTTAGGAAAAATCGCTGGGCTTTTACCGCCTCAGCCAAAGGTCGGCCTTTTAAAGTTTTTCCTATAAAATTCCTACTTCCTATTTTTGATTTTTAGCTCATCCTATATTTTCCCCACCCTTTTTTCTATTCCTAGCGCAGCCTATTTTTTACCCTACTTTTTTTATATACTAGGCTCACCCTATTTTGTAACCTACCCTACTTTTTTTTTGCAAGGTTACCCTACTTTTTTTTAAGGCAACCCTACAAATGATACCCTAAATTTTAAAAATTGCGAAATTTCAAAGAAATAAGTCAACAAATGTAAATTATTGGTGCAGAATATTTTCAGAACATTTATCATAGTATTTTACACAAATCATACCGCCTTGATTTTCAGATAGCTCGATAGGATATTGTACAGAATCACGATTTCTACAACATAGCTAAAACAGATTTAACATACATGTTTTATTTAAAATGAGTAAACGGCAGTTTCTACAACAATATTAAAAAAATAGAAATGTTCCTAATATATATTTTTCGAAAAAAGGTTGTTTTCTTTTCAAGCGACACAGCCAAAATATAGGCAATAAATTAGTAAACATTATTTTTTTCTGTTCAAACGACGAATTCTGTACTCTCGGTGATGAAGCAAGTTAGAAACAGTTTTGATTTTTGGTAATATTTCTGGATGTTTCGTGGAAAATCCTACCCCTCATTTTGTGATGCAACCCTACTTCTACCCTACCTACTTTTAAAAATGTATGGTACCCCTATTTTACCCTACCCTACTTTTTCAAATTTAAGACAGTCCTGCCTACATCCTACCCTACTTTTTTTAAATTTATGCAAAAATCCTACTTTTTACCCTATTTGTAGGGCCTATTTGTAGGGCCTACTTGTAGGTAGGGGCCGACCTTTGGCCTCAGCCAAGACTTATCAAAGTATTTAATCCCATAAAATTAACATCAACACAGTATATATTAACATAATAATGATGCCACATAGACTAAAATACATAGCATTTAGGTACATATATTTATGTAATTATGCTGTCACTACTAAGTATATTATACATTGTAACATTATAAGTTACCGTATTTTCTCTAATAGTACGCGGGTCTCTAATAATGCGCGGGTCTCTAATGGTACGCGGGGGGTCGGAGCTCGAGTTTGGATAGTACGCGGGTCTATTTAACACACTATTAAATGCCAGTGCGCGGGTCTCTATTAATGCGCGGGTCTCTAATTATACGCGGGGGGTCGGAGCTCGAGTTTGGATAGTACGCGGGGCGTACTATTAGAGCAAATACGGTAAGTTTGATGTTTAGTTTAGGATCAAAAATGTTTTGAAAACGTCGAAAAATATATCAAAACCCCAAACAATTACTATGATCATATCTACATGGCCGACTGGAATAAATAAATAATAATTATAATAAAAAGGCATGAGAAGCTGTTCTTATTTCGGAAGAAATAAATTAAAGTTAGTAATATTTCAAAAAGACTGCTAAATTATTCTGCTGTGAGCGTCATCGTCATCGACATCACTAAAACAGCAACCATAATAATTACTGCACGAATTTGCTGTTAATCATGTATAAGCTAAACCAATAGTGGAGCATGCACTGTACACGTCTTGCATTCAGAGGAGGGGGAGGTCCTCAAAAAATGATGTATCGTTATAATATTAGTCATGTAATAGGATAGATGAAGGGGAAGGGATACACAAAATTTAGCAGTTTTGACATGACGTAATTTTTGAACGCTCCTCATTCGTAGTCAGCCATCTTTTCAATATAACCCAGTGCAGTGTAGTCGTGTAGTGTTGTGGCAATTTTTTGGAAGCTGGGCCTGAAGGGAAATAGTACAGCGTTTAATCTCTCTTACTCTCTTCAAAGGTAGTAATGGTACGGATGTCAAATCAAGTTTGAGTGAAATGCGAAGGCATTCCAAAGGTTGTGGGTAGTGTGGGCTGAAGCTGGGAACAAAGAAGATGTAATAAAATACGTCGGACCATTTTCCATTTGCATTCTATGCAAAAATTCCTGCGATAAAGATCAAAGAATAATCAGCTTTCACGTAGTAGATAGCCTCGCTCGCGTTGTTCACATATTTATTACATACGACATATTATCAATAATTTAATAAAGAATAGCTGAATAGCACTACAATTATTTGGTTGAACAATACCTTTGGAATTCTCAGTATGCGGAACGAATCTTTCGGGGGATTCTTTTGGGGAAGCATATTACTTGGGACTTGTAGACTAAAATCTGCATACCTAGAATAGGCATACGTTCTACATAAATTCTACAACCATCCCAAAATATTTTGCAATTATTTAACATTAACTAATAATACTTAACCACAACCGGCACGAAATCAGGTTGGCAGTTGCCGGCAGAGAGTTCATCAGTTGGTATGTAGGTCCTCCCGCGGTTCTCCCTTTTTACAAAAAATTAAAGAGTTACTTATTGTTAAGTGCTGTAAGTACTGTACTGCGAACTGTGAGGTGAGGACTGAACTGATCTCGTCAGAATATACTACATTATACAGTAATAAACTTGCATAAATTGTCAGTGAAGAGTGAAGTTCATCTTACAGGTATTTAATTACATCATCAACTACGTTATAGAATTACGCTTAAAAGTTCCTAATTATTCTTCCTTTCTGCAAGTATTTCTGCAAGCATTATTAATTATTCCTCTTTTTGAATTTGTTTGTGTGTAATTTTAGTTTGTTTCCCTAAATCTTTACCAGAGGGGATGATCATACCATGGTATGAGCAAGTTTGTATTTTAGTTTCTCAACTTATAGTTTTATTTTTATTTTGTTTTACAGTAGTGTTTTTGGCGCAACGGAGCTCAACATGAGCATGAACAGCAGTCATAATTTCATCCGAATTATAGTGCATGAATCACTTGCATTACAATCTCCAGGAGTCTTACTGGATGGATCCAAAAGACGGACGCACGAAAACCACATATGCTTAGAAATTCCGGCCAACGCAACTAAAGTCCAAGATGTGATGCATTCAATTCGAGTAATGTTGAGACCGTTGACGGGTTTCGGCATTTACCTGGATGATTTTCTGTTGCTCCCTTCAACAAGTGTCAAAATTTTGGAAAATAAAACAATTAGGTAAATTAAAAGATTTTCTTGGTAGTATATACTATGTATTCTTTCATGCACTAATAATTCATTCTTAGTTAGTGATGGCATTTTAAAAAGTATTTTTTATTTTCCCGAACTTTGTTCAAGCAGAATCGTCGGGAATGGCTGCATGTGTTTGCCCCCCTCGCCGTTGCAAGCTGCTGCTCCCATTCGTTTAGTCAATGAATGTACGATGGATGATGCTTTGATCCAAGGGCCGGTCTCAGACATTCATGAGGATTTAAATGATGAGGGAAACCAGGTTCATAGCAACAATCAGGATCCAGGCGGTATAGTTCCAGTAGTTCAAGATGTTGAAATGATTAGCGGGGAGGGTGAAGAATCGAGCGTATTATGCTCCAACTCGAACATTCGCTCGGGTAGTTCTGGTTCTGGTTGTGGGTATGATGCGAGTTGCTCAAGATCAAGTTATTCCTCAAATACTAATGACTTTACATGGGCCATGGCACTGCCAATGCTAACATCCACACCCATCCCTAGAGACTGCGACGAAAATAACATTGCGGATACTTTGAATGCGAATGATTTAGTCGTCCAGGATGAGGTAAATGAAGAAGTCAACGACCAAGAGTGCCATACTGAAAGCAAAACCATTGATTTGAATGCCACCATTCGAGAAGTTGAGATGAAGAACGGTACAAGTGCTTGGAATGATACCGGGAGTACTTCACTAGAGGAAAGAAATGAAGACCAAGGCATGGGAGTCGTCATGTATGTCCCACTTGTTAATACACCACAGTTCAGTTCGATCGCTTCAGCCTCTACCTCTAAACCCGAAAGTGAACTCTCTTATCAGGCCCTTAAATCCCCGGTTGATGAGCGTGCCGGCAAGAGAAAGCTAACATGGACATCACAAGAATTGTCTTTATTGAGAAGTTCGTCTGCTACAGACACAGACCTCTATACAACAATAGAAGATTCAGTCTTAGAAGACGAAGAATCTTATATGGAAGATTGAGTTTTTGCTGTGAAAAATATTTTATTGAAGCAGTTAAGCAGTTAGTTACTTTTTAAGAAAAATGAAGTTATACAATTGTCAGGTTAAAATCTAATTTTTTTTAGTCTTTTTGAATCTCTTTTTCTCATGTTTATGAATAATTATTAAACTTCACTGTTTTCTTTTCGTTTATATTTTATACACGTGAATATTCAAATGTGTAGAAGTGAAAATTCCATAGCGTGGGTAAAAATTCCACATTAGTACCAAATAATTATGAATTTAGAATTTAGCGAATCTTCATTTAAACTCGGAACAGTCCGAACAGTAATAATATTACTGTCTCAATAATTAATAATTTATATTTATTCGTTGAGTCGATTTGGCCTTAGCCACTCAGCCCATACAACCTTTAGTTTAGTTTATGATAGATTTACATTTACACTAAATTCATTTCATTGACATTATTAATTATTACATATTTACATTTCATTGAATTGATTGCACTGATTTAACTGTTATAATAAGAAAATATCAAGTCTTTAAAATTACATTTAGATAATTTGCAATACTAAAAAAAATGCAACAAGTACCACCAACAGTTAATTCCTGGACATAGTCCTTTGCCTTTACTCTTTACTTACAAACTTGACATTTAAAATCAAATTTAAATATTTTATTTGTAAATTGTTTAGCTTCATTTATACGGAAATAAAGTTGAGTAATCTTAATATTACTTTATATTTGACGGTCTCTCCTCTCGAATATTACTACTCACACTAGTTGTTTATAGCATGCCAAAAGAATGTGAGTCATTGTGAGTGGTAATAAAAAATTAGCAGTGCACTAACTCTATTATTTGCATCTCATATTATTGGTCTTGGCTATATACCCAACAACCCAGCTCTATATTTTCCAAAATCCAAAATTGTTTTATAGGTTAGCCGAGTGTAGAAGTAACTTAGCTTTTTTAGCTCATTCAAGCTTGTGACAACTGCTATGCAAGAAGCCGCCCGCGAATTCCATTGAACACTTGATTGATCCAAATAAGAACGTCCAATAGTTCTGCATCTCTGCATTAAAAAAGTATTCCGAATTTTAATTTTTTACTTTACTAAACTGCCTATTTATTACTCTATTTGTCTCTACAGATGATCCTCAATAATTATAGAGACAACATAATATCATGTTAATCTTAAATCTTAATGCTATTGTAGAGTTGAATTCATAAGTCGCATTCGCATTTATTTGCAAGAATGGGCAGTACTAATAATTACTACAGCATTCTACAAAATTGATTTATTACTTAGGTAATTAAATATCATGTCATCTTAAATTAAAGGATGGGGTCATATAGTTTAGTTAAGTTTATATTAGGAGTAGGCTAGACTAGGTTAGACTACAAGTACAAAGAAAATCTAAGATGCATGGGGAAAAGTGGATTATTTTGTAAGGGGTACAGATACGTAACAAAAGATAAAATCAAGCATTTAGACCATCACATCAGTTGAAATTTTAAATTAAAATAAATTACCAGTGGAACATCAGAAATACAGAGAAATCAGCCGTGTGGATCTGGCAGGATGCAAAGTATTAGTTCCAGTTGCTAAAGCAATTATGCGAATGACAGTAAACCATGCGTACTATAAAATGTCCTATGAAAAATAGCACCCATAAAATAAGGGCATCACTGACATGATTTAGAATCAGAAGGACGACATTGTAAATAGCCAGGATTAAGACGAGGAACACACACCACTCTGTTGAGAAGAGTAATGATTCATACAGGAACAGACCCGAATGGCTAATTATTCCAATAGCAAACATTTCACCCCATGTAATGTTGTAATGGTGATTCTACTTTTATCACTTGAAATTTAGACGTAATCAGTACACACTTCTCGCTTAAAATTACTAAATCAGCATACTGAATCTAAAGCCTAATATTTTCATGTATTTTTGATATCATATTTTAAACCGAAAATTGGATATGTACCTAATTATACTGATTTAAAAAATACAAAATGATAATACCTTACTTTGGGACCTAATTTAGTTTTAGTATGAACTATGAACTAACACGAACTCCAATTACTCCAATAATCCAACAATACTACTTACTTCATTGCACTACTTAAGAAATACCTAAAAACTTTAATAAATTATTATATTATTGTAATATGATTACAAATTTAATAATTAAAATAGTATTCTACAGCCAAGCCCTACTAAATTAACTTATTGCAATATAGAAATTTGATTTTTTTTTCATAAAAAGCTAAAAAAAATGAAATGAAAGATGATTTCATTCAGGTAGCACGTGCGCGTGCAACCATGGCAACAAGCTTGCCCTTCCAATTTTGTTTATTAGCTGCAACCTGCAACCATGACGTGTTTAGTAGATTATACGGTCTTAAATCGATTAAACTGTAGTATAATCAACCTTCCCTACGAATTCACAAAATTTGGAACCACGGCCGATGTTCCTTGCAACAAAAATCTAAGCCAAAATTATTTTAATCTAGTTCGAAAATTACGCCAAAAAGAAGGTAGGTCTCCTTTAAAATGTGTAATAATAATATTGTTGTTAAACTTTTCTTCTTTCTCAGTCAGCCCCCGTTCCCATTTCATCAAGAATTTGAGTTTGAGCTTGTACTTTATTCTTGTATACTAATTAACTAATGGTGATTCCTTATTCAGTATGTAAAATAGTATATTCTTATGTTGTAGACTTCCATCTGCGAAAGACTCGACGGTTTCTTTTATTTCTTCTAATTTCGCCTCAATTAAATCAACCCCAGTTTGAAATTTACAACACAACAACTACCTTGAATCATGGCATTCAGTGATAAAAAAGCTCGTAAATACCAAATGGTGAATAAGTGCAACCCACCCGTTGACATGGGCATGTCCATACAGGTGAGTCTCTTTAAATAATCCAATAATTCAATTAATAAAATAATAGGGTAGATAAGTAGACAGAATAAAATATTGCTATTAGTTTCTCTCATATATTAAAAAGTATTATTACTTTAATCATATGTATTGCGTTAAAAAAAACAACTTTCAGTTTGCAGATGCGATGCCTGGAATGAACGACATTTTCGTTCGTCCTTTTGGATGGTCAGAGTATGAGTCCGCTTTCCGTCATCAGTACATTCCAGATCCTAATCCTCAACGTCGACCGTGTCGCAATCCTTGCAAACCTCGAGGAACGTCGAGAAAAAATGCACCAAGGCAGTTTTTTGATCCCTGCTGCTCCGCTCCAAGGGGAAGTAAGACAACGGCACAGTTATAGGCTTAACTGTATTAAGCTAAATTACTGACCCACGCTTTCAGTTAATCTTTTAAATGACTACATTGACTACTACAACGATACAATTATTTATACAATTCACTGGATATACTTGTCACTTTTCTGTTACAGCAATATGTAAACTCTGTCATCAAGCCAAATGTTGTTGCGCAATCCCACCCCCATGGACAGAATGCAAAGAAAAAGTTGTAATTTACGATCCTGACAGTGTCCGTAATCTCATTGTGCACGGTGAGCTTAAAAATGAGCATCCAATCGTACTGTCAAACGGTGACTACCAGCAAGTTCTTTGCAAAGCCGTCGTAAGTTTTTTGTCTGTCCCACGAACGAATTTAAGCAGTAGTTGTCACATAATACACAATATATACAGGCGGATAAATGCAGTGCAATGGGAGAACTAGTTCTGTCATTGGAGTTTTATCTATAAACTAGGTGAAAACTAAAGAAGAAAAGCAAGCAGAATGCTTAGCAGCCCTTGAAAGAAAAAAGCAAGAGATCGAATGTTGTAGACAAAAAGCTGACGAAATGAGAATGATGGATAAAATGAGTTTCAATGCTTCCATAAGCCCAGAGGCAAGAGAGGTAAATAGGCCTACCGACGCAGACGGTTATCGCATTCTGTTGTTCTCATTTTATACTTACAGTTAGAAGTTAAAATATTATATAGATAAATTAATAAATTTAGTATCAATAATAATTTCTTTTCGCTCGGTGCAGGTGCAGGAAGAAATCTTGGGAAGAGCAAATCTAATGCACTTGGAAGATGAGCCGGAAATGCGTGCTCTTAACAAAGTTATACTGGCAGCCAAAGTACAAGCTATTCGGGACGCTCAGCTTGCGGAAAAGAAACTTATAGAGTTAATCATAATATATAATCATACATTAATTTTATTATTTATAGACTAAATCAATAATAAATAAGTAAATAATAATAACTACATTGCTGCTTTTTGGTCATAAAAATTAAAATCCATTTTAATCTTTGTGTATATTTTCTAAGATGTGAGAAAGCGGAAGAAGAAAAGCGAGTAGTATCTATGATGTTGCAAGGGGATAATCCATTACTGAAAGACGACAGCAAAGATTGGGAGGAGAAAGAGAAGAAGAAGAAAGATTTAATGGCCTCGCTCGTGGGTCAACTAAGTGAAAAAGAGGCGATGAAGTACTTGGAGAAAATCGCTGTCGGTAGGTTGAACATATCATGACCATTTTGACCAACCTAACCGTAATTTCATAAGTCAATTAAACTCCATTTATCATATGTTTTCTCCTGTTTACGTAATTGCCATTCTATTATGTCTTAGAGAATGAAAGGCAGGAAATGCGTAAAGTATGGGAAATGCAAGACATGGAATATATTGTTAACAAAAATGCAAGTCTCGAGAAAAAGCATAAATTTGGCAAAGAATTATTAGAAGAACAAATGCTTCATTTGGAGTATCAAAAGGCCCAAAAAGCACTGAAACGTCAAGAGGATGAACAGGTTGGCTTTCTCTCTCTCTCTCCCTTGTCCCTTATGTATATGTAATATGCTGAGCTAATTCCAAATTCCATTACAATTAAAGTACAATAAAGTAAATAAATTTGAAAATGCGTGAATTGTGATTCATGATGGTCAGGGAATTAAATAATATATTAGCTAAAATAATTTAATTTGACTATTTGTGCCTAAAATTTGCAGATGCTTGAATGGATAGCCAAAAAAGAAGCTGAGGCGGAGAGAGTTGCACAGGAGGCAGCGGAAAAGAAGAAACTTCAAGAAATGAAAACGGGGCTGGTGTTCAGCACTCAGATGAAAACGGACCAGTCTAAAACAATGAGAGAAGAATTAAGAATTAAACGAGTTCAAGAACAACAAGAGAGAGAATGGCGTAATCGTGAGAGAGAATCTGCTGTTAATAAACGCATGTCCGCGGACGAACTCAAAGCAGCAATTCTCTGTCAGATTCAACAAAATCAAGAGAATGCTATCGACCAAGCTTCGTATGACAAAGAAATGTATGACAAAATCTATCGCATTCAAACCATGAAATTTGATGAAGATAAAGAAAAGGAGGATGAGCGCAAAATTGTAAGTTTCAAATTCACAACAATTTGGGACTGGTTCCGGTTCTCGCTTATAACCGAGTCCGAAAATTTATTCCATTTTATGTTTCAATATATTCTCATATTATATGCAAGTCATACTGCATATATAATAACAATACAATCAAATGTCAAACACTGACACCGATGACAGAATACAGAAAAAAATATTCAGTTTTTCTTTTCAGAAATACTATATAACTTAATATATAAATTGTCTTGTTAAATTGCATTTTATTTTATATTATACTACTGTAAAAATAGAAAAATGCACAATACAAGCTAGACCTCCGTGAGCAAATTCACAAATTTCAACTTGGGAGAATTCAAGAGCGGAAGGATTTCTTTGTTGAGGGAATTAATAATAGACGTGAATTGGGTCGTCGAGAAAAAGAAATTCAAAAAGCAATGGAGTCCAAGTTGGATGAGCTCAAGTAAGGAAAATATTTTTAGAAGAAAATATAGAAACCATAATTAATATTGTCCTATTCATTCCTTATTATTTGAGTATTTTCCTGTGACTAATGACTGAACAGCCAACTAACTATTTTTAAAAACCGAATTTACTTATTATGTGGCTAATTTAATGTTACTACACACGTGCTTTACAGATAGACATTTGATTTTTATACTTACAGGGAATGCAAACTACCCGATAAATATATCTGCTACATTAAGAAGGCCGTGGAGGAACAACTTAAACCAGACTGGAAGAAGAGCGTGTCAAAAAAATAAACAGCCAAGTTGGATTGTTGGATATTATACTTTTCAGTGCACACAACTGTATTTTAAAGTTCATTGACAACACCCTATCATATCATATTAGAGATTCATGCTTATTATTGCGGGCACATTGCCATAATCCAAGACAATTAATTATATACATATATATTTCTACCTCTAACTAACCTTATACTATCTAGAGTAGATAGTATATTGTTATACAATCACGTTTTTAAGAAAATGCGTCTCTATAATTCAAAAACGTTTCCTAAGATTACTTTCACTCCTCGTTAACACATATCTACAATCTAAATACATGGTCACTGTGTTCTTCAGTTTCAATCAGTAATAAGTACACTGCAATTTACATTTGTTCACAAGTACTCGTACTCAGCATTAGTATGCAGGAACAGGAACTGCCAATTTTTAGATAATTTCAAAAATACTTTAGGTGACAACTGACAACGGTCAAAATTTCTTGAATTCCAGTTTCCAAAATTAAGGCCTTAAAATTAAAACGATGAAGTAATAAGTAGTAGGGCTAACAGGTTCTTTGGAACTGGGAAAAATCATGGAAACGATGAAGCTCAATAAATGTTAAGTTTACAGTTGCAGGGAAAGCAAGAACCAGACAACATCTCCATCTGTGAGGCCCACACAAGTCTTCACAATCAATAAAAGCTTGTATACTAGTTTAAGTATAGGTATACCTTCTATATAATTTTGCATATTTTGTAGGGAATTTTAGAATTGTCCTGGTCTGGTACTGCTCAAATCTAGTAAATGTCACGTTCATTGCATGTTTAAATGAGTACTAAATAATATTCAGTTTAGACAGTAGAATACATAAGTCATAAGTAAGTACACTGCATTTTATTCCGTTGTACGGTTGTAATATGATGGTTTTGTACGTAGAAGTAGAAGGGCTGGGTAAATAAAGCCAAAATGTATTATTGACGTAATTTACTCATTTTTAGTATTCTTCAAATTATTGTCATTTTCATTTAAGTTACGTAAAGTTATGTTCTGTTAACAATACAGTGTCAAAGAGAAACCAACATTATCAGTAAATACGAGATTAAAGGTAAGGACGTTTTTAAATTTCAAAACATTATTTCATTCCAGAATTTTGTTAATATTATTGATTGATTCATGGTTAACTTATTTTTATGCTCGACTGTTTGGGTGGGTGTCTATAACGTTCTGCAAACGTATCACGGTATCACATGGGTTGTAAAACGGGTTGAAAGAATATTTTAATGACTAATAAATCATCTTTCATCGAGTTAGTTGGTTAGTGCAAGTGCAGTAAATAATAGAAACACCTTCAATCTTTAAGTGCTGACTAGTGAGTCAACGCTATATCCTGGGGATAACTGAACATTAATTTAAATTGCTAATTATTAAATTAAACATTTTATTTACTTAGGCCATAGGTGGACGCTTAGTATATACAACATAATTGTAATAATAACACATTTATTATTTAGGTACGCAGCTATAGTTGACCAATAAGACGAATTGGAAGTAAAAATTGCTGTCTTTCCTGTTTTTTAAAAGTTTTATAATTTTTGCCGTTGTGAATCGTTTTTTTAAACCTTGCGTTCGTTGGTTGGCAAATACTCGCAATCGTAGTATCACGTAGCACTCTGCACATGCAACAAGCACAAAACTTAAGGTGTTTTGAAAATCTGAATTTTTGCAAAGTTGAATTTCGAAGGTTTAGAAATAAGTGATAAATTCAGTCAGTCCCATATTATATGTATATGCAATATATTTCTGTGTATGATTCTTGTGTTATAACAACCTCAAATCTCAATTATTTGCCACCTGCCCAGCAGCCCAACAGACTGCTTTTGAATGATTAGTTTCGTTGAGTAGCTGTCTTTTTATTTGCGTAGCCTCAATTAATTCTTAATCTCGTAGCACAACACTGAAATTTTGCTACAAAAGAAAATCGCGGTTATTACAATGTCAGTTTATCGATTAATATATTTTCAAGCATAACCGTAACAGTTTCGTCTAGTTGTGGTTGTTGTATGTAGCGTTTGATAAGCGTCCAACATCATCGTCATAAATTATTAAATTTCATCAATTCTCCAATTTTTTAATAAGGCAGTTTCTAGTACAAAGCTGTCTAAAGTAACTCTATCTGTTAATATAGAAATACCTGCGTAGGTACTTTCGACTTTAATATATTCCATGTATTATTGGTATTGGTTGATCCACACTTTGAAAATACATTTTTTCATATTAGGTATTAAGTGCTCTATCTAATCATTTTGATTGGTTTAAACGATTAAACGATTGCCGAGTGAATAATACCTGTGCAAATAATTTGTCAGCAATCTTGTGTCATAATTTTTGAAATAAACAGGAAGTTGATAAGCATGCTGCAGTTGAGTTCTATTGGTGCAACACTAGTATAAACATTAAATGATTAAAAAAATTTCACTACAATTTGGGGCACTGAAAGCAAATTGGAGCAAAACTCCCTGATTTCGTTATAATTTTACAAGTTGTATTTGTCCAATGCGTATTTGTATTGTCCAAAAATTATATGTATATATTTATATTGTTCTAATATCTACAGGGCTCAGCCAAGAGTCGCCACGCTTCATTATCCCAAAGTGCAAAGTAGTACGTCAGATAATGTTGGGGATTGATGTGGAAGCAAGGGAATAGACATGTAGAATTTGTGGAGCTGCAGGGAGAGGAAACCGACAGGTCAGATACTAAAACACCATTACTTGCCAGTCAGTCCAGTAAACGCAGGATTCGTAGCTCGTACAACAGAAATTTCACCGAAAGCAGTAGCAGCGACGATAGCTCAGAAGTAGTTTCCTTTGGAAGAAATCGCTCATTACGTTTCTCGAAGAATAAAAGAAGAGCCAAAATGATGAGACAAGGACGTTTAAGTGTTGACAATCCGAATTACGGTGGCTCAGTTAACGTGGGAGATGAGGAGGAAGGAGGCAGTTCTTCTGAACCAGGATCTCATGTTACTACCTCAGAAGAATTTCGAAGACAATTGAATACCCGATTCGTCAACAGCAGCCAACATGGACGCTTTTTCCAATGCATTTCAGGAATGGGTCGTATGGCTTGTTGGTAAAATCACATTCAGAAATCATGAAATACAGAATTCAGTCATATACAGTCCTAAAAACAGAAATCCATACATAAGGCACTAAGTCATGTTTATTTTACTGGAATGATTTTATAATAATTAATATTAAAATTAATTCAGGTGTTGCGCTAGAGTATCCAGATTTTTCTCCAGCAAAAAAGAATTGAAACCTCGGGAATTTACAATTGGAACTCCAGTCGAAGAAAAACATCCCCCAAATATTATTCGAAATCAAAAATATAACATTTTCTCTTTCATTCCCTTGGTATGTTTTTGCATACAGTAGTCGAAATTGCTACTCACACTATGGTTGAATTAATTTTTCAGTGATAGGGTGCATTGTTTTAATAATTTATTACTTATTTCAGGTTTTGTACCAGCAATTCAAATTCTTCCTAAACTTGTACTTCTTGATCATGGCATCCAGTCAAATTTTTCAAAGTGTTCGCATTGGATATTGGTACACTTACTGGGGCCCACTGGTAAGCATTTGTACCAACACCTTTTGGCATTTCTGATTGGTGTAGTTATTAAATTAATTTTTTCCTTGTCAGATATTTGTCATGAGTGTAACGCTGATTCGGGAAGCTGTAGATGACGTTCGGAGAAAAAGAAGAGATAAGGAAATCAATAACCAAAAGTATATCAAATTGAAACGGGACGGGCAGTGCTTTATACCAAGCTCAAAAATAAAGGTAATGTTTCTTTTATTTCAGAATGATGGGTTTCTCCATATTATAAGAAGCGGATTGCATGGATTGGAATTTCGCATGATTTGAAGATTTTGGCTGCATTAATAATTAATTATTTCTTTATTTGTGGCAACTGAAAGGTTGGCGATCTAATAATGGTAGAAAAAAATCAGAGGGTACCCGCTGATATGGTTCTACTGAGAACAAGTGACAAAGCAGGCCGATGCTTCGTAAGAACTGATCAGTTGGATGGTGAAACTGATTGGAAGCTAAGGGTGCCTATACTTCAGGACTATGAAAACGATTCAGAAGTTTATACGAGCAAAATTACTATTTATGCTGAACGGCCTCAAAAAGATATTCATTCTTTTGTTGGAACTATGACCCGGGTGAGTGTCAGTTTCAACTTTAACTTGCGGTACGTATTAGAGCGACATAATATTTGAATATTTGTTTTCTTATCTGAATCCGTTTAGCCAAGTGGTGGGGAAGATGATGATGCAAAGGAAGAAGTCGGAATCCAACTCGAGAATACCCTTTGGGCTAATACAGTTTTGGCTGCTGGTAATGCAGTTGGAGTTGTCATTTATACAGGAAAAGAAACTCGTAGTGTTATGAACAATTCTATTCCTCGCAGTAAAGTTGGACTAATTGATCTTGAAATCAATCATTTAACCAAAGTATGAACTGAATTTCAACATAACTTACAAGTTACAACTTGATTTCGTTTATTGTTTATGTGCACATGACCTAACGTTTTCGTTACTATTCAATGTAGATATTATTTCTTGCTGTTGTTGGTCTTGCCTTCCTCATGATGTGTCTTAAAGGTTTTGAAGGACCTTGGTACCGATATATGTTTCGCTTCATTTTGCTATTCTCCTACATCATTCCAATTAGGTAATTAAAACTGCGTTGATAAGTTGCTTGCTGTGCCGCAAGTTATGGTGCTGATAACATAATGTTTCTAATATATCTACTAATATTCATCTAGCATCCACTGTTAGCATATCTACCGTATTAATTTGGATTTCTAATTTAGTGTGGTCTCTAATCGCGTTCTTCCTCTGTGCTACATATAGCTTGCGTGTTAATCTGGATATGGCGAAAGCATATTATGCTGCTATGATTCAACGAGATGATAAAATACCTGGTACTGTTGCTCGATCAACAACAATTTCAGAAGATCTGGGTCGTATTTCATACCTTTTGACGGATAAAACTGGCACATTGACCCAAAATGAGATGATCTTCAAGCGATTATGCTTAGCAAACAGTCAAGCTGATTCTGCTGATGATATAAGAGAAAAGCTGAAACTTGCATTTCAAACTGGCAGATCCTCTACAGTTAGTCATATGCGTGTAGATGAAAATATCAGAGTGAAGGAAGCAATAAAAGCACTTGGGGTTTGTCACAATGTAACTCCGGTTTGCGATGAAGACCAGTCAGATGATGAAATGTTCGCTGGTATTGATCGAGACGTAACCTACCAAGCATCAAGCCCAGACGAAGTACAACTTTCTAGCACACCTACTACTTACTATTAATGCAGCAATTATTTTTATATTATTATCATCTATCGTAATTAACATGTTTCAATTAAACAACGAACACAAAATGCATTGCAGTTTTTGGTTGTGATTAGTAAGATAGGTTAATAATAGTTGATGCTTATACTTATTCTAAAATTTTTAGATAGCCTTAGTGAACTATGTAAAAGATGTCGGACTCTCCTTGATTCAGCGAGATTCGTCTACGATGACTTTAAAATCAAATGATTCTGGCATAAAACTGAAATATAAAATACTTCATGTATTTCCGTTTACTTCAGAAGCGAAACGAATGGGAATCATTGTAAAGGTACTGCTAAACTTTCATAGATTTTTTGTTTTCGCATTCCCCAAGCATTAAATTTATTTTTACGGTAAAGTACCTGTATGATAATAGAAATCGAATCATTTTTTATAAAACACTATAGACCTTTAATGAAGACCTCCATGAAAACGACAGAAAAGAAGAAATAATATTTTACCAAAAAGGAGCAGATGTGGTTATGAAAGATATCGTTCGATACAATGATTGGATGGATGAAAGCCTAGGAAACATGTCAAGAGAAGGCTTGCGAACTCTCGTAGTAGCAAAGAAGACTTTAAGTGCTGCAGAATACGAAGAATTTGAAAAACGCTTCAATGTCGCAAAAAGCGCTAAAATGGATCGACCAACTGCAATCGCAGGTGCAATTAGTATACTGGAAAAAAATATGGATTTGGTTTGTGTCACTGGTGTTGAAGATACCCTCCAGGAAGATGTCAAAGTAACACTCGAAACTCTTCGAAACGCTGGAATTAAAATGTGGATGCTTACTGGAGATAAATTAGAAACAGCTACGTGCATTGCAAAAAGCTCTAAACTAGTGGCCTTGCAACAAGATATGTACATTTTCAAGGAAATCACTGACAGAGCGCAGGCGTTTAGCGAACTGAACAATTATAGGCGAAAATCGGATCAGCCTATAGTAATCAAAGGAGAATCCCTTGATGTGAGAAATATATTAATTTTTATTTCTGTTACTTGATTTATGATTATTATTTCCTTATATTGCCTTAATTGCCTAAATTAAGGCGTTTAAAAAATCTCACCTCAAAATATATTGATATTTAAATAGGTTTGTCTACAATATTATGAACGGGAGTTTATGGAGCTAGCATGTGGAGCACCTGTGGTGGTGGTATGTCGTTGTTCTCCTACTCAGAAAGCCAAAGTTGTCGAACTTGTTCAAAAAAGTACTGGAAAAAGAACTGCTGCGATTGGAGATGGTGGAAACGACGTTGCAATGATCCAGGCCGCCGATGTTGGGATCGGAATCGAAGGTAATCGCAAAAAGGCTGTAAAATTCTTTGCAGTGATACAATTCGGTCAGATTACGTGTAGAGTCAAAACTTTTAGGGTAGTCATTCAAATTAAATGTTTCCCGAATACCTAGGTAAAGAAGGACGGCAAGCATCTTTGGCAGCAGATTTCTCCATCACCCAGTTTAGTTATGCCGCCCGACTGATGTTAGTACACGGCCGATACAGCTACAAACGATCAGCATCTCTGGCTCAATTTGTAATGCATAGAGGATTGATCATAACCGTGATGCAAGCAGTATTCTCATCCATATTTTACTTCTCATCTGTTGCTCTTTACCAAGGGCTTCTCATGATTGGGTACTTATTTCTACCTATATACATAATTTAACATGATGTTTTAGATTTAATTTGACTTGTATGCTCTGTCTGTAGTATGCACTGACTTTACAAATATGTTATCTTTATAAATAGGGTAAAAGGTTTTGAATACCATATGTACGTCTTCAACTATAATACATCTTATATCTATACCTTTGAACTTTATTTCAATTTATGTTTGCAGCTATGCAACTGTGTACACTATGTTCCCTGTGTTTGCACTGGTGCTCGACAAAGACGTAAAAGCAGAAGACTTGCTTCGTTTACCGGAACTTTATGCTGATTTAGGAAAAGGAAGGTCGTTAACATACAAAACGTTTTTTATTTGGGTCCTTGTCAGTGTTTTCCAAGGTAGAATAATCAATATTTATTTTTAATAGAATGTTATTGTATTTTTCGTAGCATGATCATTTAAAATTAAAAATATGTAGGCTACTACACTGGTCTGGTCTGAATCGTTTTGAATGTTGGATTTTAAGCTTTACGTTAGAACTGTGCCTTCGTAACATTGTACATAAATTTTTGTAATTTTCCAGGTGGTATGATAATGTATGGAGCTCTGATTCTGTTCAAAGACGAGTTTATTCACATAGTCTCAATCAGCTTCACGTCCTTAATTCTCACGGAACTGATTATGGTGGGCTTAACCATTCGAACCATGCACAGGTTGATGGTAGCGGCAGAAGTTTTTTCATTCCTGACCTATGTAGCGTCTCTTTTTATATTTCATGACTATTTTGGTGAGTTAAATGAATTTTCCAAGGAAGTTATACATTCCAAACTACTCATAATTTATTTGAAATCTCCTGTTTAACATAATTTGAACTTTAATATTGCAGATAAAAACTTCATCCTTACTCTAACCTTTGTGTGGAAGGTAGCACTTATAACATCCTGTTCGTGTCTACCTATATATGTGTTTAAGTACATTGGCAGGTGTATCGCTCCTCCAAACTACTCAAAACTGGGCTAATTGTGATAAACCCTGTAAATCCTGTTAATATTCTTTATATGCATAGTTATTTGCTACTAAAACACTAAATTAATAAGGTCAATGTGGAATCTTATTTGAAACAGTAATAGCTTTTTGCTTGACCTTTCTAATTTGCTTTATCAAAATTGAATCAGAATGGTATATCCGTATATCTTTCCTCTAACGTAAATTAAAAATTATATTGCCGCGGGCTACATGATAACTTGAAACGATTAGAACTTGTAGGACAGGGTTAGTCTTGTGTTTAATTCTACATTTTGTACAGAACTTGATTTATAAATGTAGTTAGACCCAATTTATATAATTATCAATGTAATATAAATTAAATTTTACAGGATTTAATTTTTACCCGTGCATGTCTTTTGAATGAAAAGGAAAACAAAGAATCGAATAATCTCGTACTGCAAAAATAGATAAAAGCTTAGTAAGATTAAACTGCACTGATTATTTTGTTGTATTTCTCCCTGTTGTTCTAAACTAATTATTAGTAATTATTGTACTTAAAAGTAACTAATTTAATAATTTTCTCTTGTAATTAATTGAGTAATATTTATCGTAGTGTTTGGTTTATAGTTTCATACTAATGCAATAAAGGTTGAAGTAAGAGTGTGCAAGTAGGATACCTCGTGCCGTACCTACTCTGTGAAACGATAATTTGACTAAGCACAGGGTTTTTTATTGAACTGATACGATGGTATCCGAGTTAAAACCCTTGTGACTCTTTCCCATCTTCACATTTTGATATTTAAGATTGATCATAATAATTTTGATTACAATAATTTCGTAATAGATTTATATTTAGTAAACAAACGATAGCAGGAAAATATTGTTTTTTGTGTAGCTGTCAAGTCGAAATTTGAATTTCGCGTATAGAATCCCAATATATAAGCTTATAAGTTACCATAATTGTAAATTGTATACTATTTGTAAACCTTTTAAACAATTATTTCGAACTCTATATTCTCATTATGGTACTACTCCCTGTGTTAACAAATAATAATCAAGTAAGAATTGAATCGCATAATACTTTGCTAATTTTTTCAATTCAAGAATCATGCTTTGAAACTTACTTAACCATTTTAATTTATTATCCGTGGAATAATTTACTTTTTTTTTACTAAGTAACATCGAATTTTAATTTTAAAACTAGTTATGCTGAGGTAAATCCTCATTTTTTTAGGAAGCTTAGGAATATAATTTATTGTCCCAAATAAATTTATATAGTTTCTTTTATTACGAATTTATTTTCGCATATATACGTTTGCGGAAACTTTGAACATTTATGTAGAAATTTGATGGAATTTAACATCGTAGTTAGTAAAATTATAACAAAACACCTTTGTTTATTGCTTGTATCCTGTATGTATATTTAGTATATTATTAGTCGTAACGC
This sequence comes from Dicyrtomina minuta, assembly GCA_949802685.1. NCBI lineage: Eukaryota > Metazoa > Arthropoda > Collembola > Symphypleona > Dicyrtomidae > Dicyrtomina > Dicyrtomina minuta. The sequence continues at coordinate 50,873,289 of OX461810.1, forward strand.
AAAGGAATAAACAAATTAACGAGAGGGTTTAAAACGTGATATCGCTACATTTTTTGTGTCTTTCCCCATATTTCCTCATTCCAAAAGCATTCATTCCTACTATCGATAGGACCCGTTAGTTTTTCATAACTAATAACTCCAGCATTATAAGTACAAGCTTAAATGACCTCGGCTTCGAAAAATGTAACATTTCCAAATCAGTTTCATGCAAAATAGTAAATAAGTGCAGCTAAGAATGTACTCACGTAATGATTAAAGCTTATTATTGCTTAATTTTGCGTTGATTTAGGTAGGCACTTATTTTTTTAAAGATTTATAGAAGTGTATATACTTATGGAACTACATACATGCTTGACTACTTCATAGAAAAGCAACGTATACTGTATACTTACATTTATATCTAACGTATTTTAGAAAGGCGGTGGCTTGCATTACATACATACCTACTTACAGTAATTAATATCCTTACTGGAATGTTACACAATTCATCCCAACACAAAATACTTACAATACTCGAGTCTTGAAGTTGACTTTTGACTGCAATTAAAAATAATTATTCCTTCGATTCGACTATACTATGAGTAGTACTACATCTAATGACTGCAATAAAAACTTAAAATTTGTAATAAATTACAATTACGCGAAGGATTCCAAAATTTAAACTTGCATTCATAGTTCATAACTTTGCGCTACAGGTTCAAATTGTATCGGACATAGGGCACTCCATATAAAAAATAAAAATCCGTGCAAATATCCATTCATCCTTGCACCATCGTCCATTGCATTGTCCGTGTTTAGGTAAAGGAGCTAACTCACTAGTCAGTGTACACTGCCAAAATAAAGGATTGTTTAAGTGCTTCATGGTATCCTGTTAATGTACTCGTTACAGCTTGGGATCCAGAAATTGGGGTGGGGAGGGCTCATGACATGGTGTTAATAATGATAAACTGCCATCTTCAAAAATGGCTATTCCTATCTCCAAATGTAACAAAATTTCCTTGGAAGATGCTAAGCCTCCCTAGCCCATTCCCCCTGGATCCGCTAATGATTTTGTACACAATAGTACACATTCGCACACGTTTGATACATGAAAAATGATCCGTAAGTATATAAGTATCCACTATTAGTTTTCTGAGAATATATTCATTGGCTTTGAGGTTTTTCTGCATTCGGAAAAACTGCGAGCATACATACAAAATACATGAATACAGTGATTAAACATCTAAGGCTGGCTGATCACCCCAACTAAAATACAACATACACTTTGTTTTGTAACTGCAACTTCAGCGACTGACTTCTCTGAGTATAGGCACTATCACATGTTGTGCCGGAGACTTAACAGGTCGTGGGTTTAGGAAATAGGTTGGTATAGTTAAATAGTAGTAAGTAATAATACTAATATAAATTAACTATGTAATTACATGTAAATTGAATATAATTATTCAATTTTTAGTTTGTTTTGTATTGCTATATGCATTTGGTAGGTAGGTAAGTTACTATATTGGCCTGGACACAATCATCCTTGCTGTATATAGTTATAATTTAAAATAATAATTTACATATCACGAACTTTTGAGCTCTGTTTTAACAATCAACGGAGTTAACTATTGATAAATACTATAAATGTACTTAGGTAAAATAATAGTAATTATATAATATTCTATCCGGCGTCACTCGGAGCTCGCTGCAGGAGATCCACAGGCTCAGGAATAGAAGTAAGATTTAATTTTTCCCAAAATCGTATTCTATCATAAAATGGCTCTGGTACAAATCTAGGCTTTTGGTTGATTTCTAAAAATGTCATGTTGTTTGGATCTGAGATAGGTGCCCAAAAATCAATGTCTTTCCCATTTTCGTCTGTGTAGACTGGACGACTATAGAAGGCACAAAAAATATTTTTACAAATTTCATCAAGTGTCGATTAGAATTAGATTATTAGTATTTCGTTAACGTAAGCAAAGAAAAATATAATTTTAAATGTTTACAGTTTTGTAGCAAAATTCGTCCAAACATTGATGAGGAACTCTGACACCTCATACTCGGGTGTATTCAATTCCAACGGGTGAAACCAATGAGTGTTGTTCATCAAGTACTTAGTTGAAAAAATAATATTTCGATTGATATGAAGCATAGCAATAAAATACATTACCACTTTTGGAATTGAAAAAACTTCCAAGGTAGATTAGATAAACATTTTGCTCTACCAATGTTACAGTTGGAAAACATGAGATTGAAAATTGATCTACAATGTTTGCAAAGCTAAGGCACCCCTGCCCCTGTGTACATGCGGACTTTGAAAAAAACACTTACCAAGAGATCATCACCATGTGTAACTCCTGAAATTAAAAAAAATAACGCTGTAGTTCCGATTAAACTAGGTAAGTGGATTTTCAATTTCCCAAAGCACTGAATGTCGCTTTTAATGAGACCAAGCAGAGTTATTTAAACTAATGGAGGAGTGAAACCGGAACGTACCCCATTCATACTGTCGATAGCCTAAACTATTGGCTAGTCCGAGACTCCCTTGGTAATTGAAATAGTACGCGTACGTGGGTTGTCCGTACACCGCATGGTACTGAAGACCTTTATGAACTCCAGTCACCATGTAGCGATCTCCAAATGCCTGTATAAAAAAGGTACTCATTCATTTAACACCCCAGAGATACCTTTTACCTACATGCCTATAAAATACATCCAATTTTATCGACTGAGTCATGAATAGGATTTCAAGCCGTGAGATTGATGATATTTCCATTTAATGGTTAGCCTAGAAATAATATATATGGGCAACTTTATTACATTGTGAACGAGTTCTTTGTTATTATAGTTGAATTGCCGATCTCCAAGATAAAAATCACGAATCTCTTGACTGACTCTAGGAAGTTCGCTAGAATTTACAGATGAAACTATGTCGAAGGCAAAAGGAGCTAAACTGTCCCATTTCCGATTAAATGTTTCTCTTAGTCCAGTTACTTGGCTAAATACTGAAATAAAATAATGGTGTAAAATAAAATAATCCATTAATATTTTTTTCTTTCCCCCTTTCTATTAAGTAACTATGAATAAGTTAAAAAACGATTATTTAGTTAGAAATTTAAACACTATAATAATGAAGGACCAAAATGACCCATATCCATTTTTAGTTTCAGACAAAATGCACTATCTTAGATAGTGATAAAGAATTAAAATGACATGTTCAAGAAATCATGTAAATAGAACCTTGTGCATTTTTCAAAAAACAAGTAAATAGATTATTTGGACTTTTCAAAAAAATGTAAATAGAATATTTTGCACTTTTGAAAAACACTTCAATAGAACATTTTGGCCTTTTCAAAAATATATAAATAGGACATTTTCCACTTTAAAAAAAATGTAAATAGAACAATTTGTTCATTTTAGAAACTCGTGATTAGCATTGTAAGCATTTATCTTATTTACTGTATTTTTTTTGACATAGCTCATTTTAATTCTAGCATAAATTGGAAATGGGTCATTTTGGTTCTTCATAGACGATACATACTTTTAAAGTGCTGTTAAGTAAAGCGTGAAGTTAAAGGAGTAAAATGGATATTTAAATATTTTTAAAGTGTGAAAATATCGTTTTTTTACAACATTGGCAGTCAACAGCTGCAAAATCGGACAATTACATATTTCCAAAAAGAGGAAGTAAAATTTCGAATATTTAATTTTCGCAGATTTCTTATGCATATAATATGTTTTTGCAAAGCACATTTTTGTGGGTGCAATCGTAATTAAAACACACTTTACTTTTTACAAACATGCATTTAGCCCATTTTGGAACTTCAGCAAAATAAACAATTATTTTCTACTTGTAAAATTGCTTCTTTGATCGTTCAAGCGCATTTTAAGAGTTTACGCTACAGAAGACACTAAGAAAGAAAAACTTCATACCCAGTCCAAATACTTCTCCTTCGTCGCGAACGACACCAGAGATAAAAGGGATTTTAGAAACTTGTCCCGTTTCGTAAAAGTAACTTGGAGTGCCGGTTAAAATTGCTTCATCATGTGGTTCCTCAACAACTGGGCCAAATAGGACACCAGGTAGAACCCACCAGTGCTGATGATGTGGAATTTACACATAAAATAGTATAGGAAAAGTGTAAGCATATATAGCAATTACATCAACGTCAACATTAAACAATGTGGTGAAGTAATACCACCTACTAGAATAAGTATGTATGTACATAAGAGCCTACTGTGTGAGCTACCGCAAGCAGACAATTGCCTACACTTGCATAAATGAATAAATAGAGGACAACCATTTAAATATTTTTAATCACAACCCACAATTTCCATCGCAGCGAGTGGTTGTGCTTTGGTATTTATTTCTACCTACCACATACATATAAATAGTTCACGTAATAATTTCTTATTATTTTTGTATAAATTAAACTTTCACTCACAAACAGATTAAATTGCTCAGAAACCAAGAAAGAGGAATCTTGTTCACGGAGGCAGTCAACCAAAAGAGCTGAACTATTCAGAGGACAATTAAACTTGTCAGCAAGTTTGAGCGTTAAGCTCGGAGTCACGTCTCGGATGGCCCAGAAAACGAAAGCACTTGCACTGTGAGCAATGGCTCCTTGAAATAAACCTACATGGTGGAGTTGAAGTAAAACGTGTAAAATCACACAAGTTTTACAAATGAAATTCATTAGACTTATTATTTTCATCTAAAGTATCTTTCGTTGGAGAATAAAAACAAGCCTTCCGCTATGTATGTTAAATTCTAAACTCACTACGTATAAACTTTTTTTAAATCTTCAAAAAAAGGTTTTATACGGCAAACATACAGTAAATTTTGATTGCGTATATAGTTGATTTTATTCTTCAACGAATGCATGGTGCCTAATAATACATATTGTACATTGCATTCCCACTAAATCTTTTTTGTGTTATCTATAATGGTAAATCGTAATTTGATACTCATGGGTATTACTGTATTGTAAATTAGAAATAGGAGTACCCTTTGTTCTGCTCGACATCATATGCAAGTGGACTGAGACGCCGCCTGCACTCTGGCCCATTAACGTTATTAGACCTATTTATTTGCGTTAAAACAAAGGACGTTAACATAAAATATGGCTAATTCAGGAGAAATTATTTTTATTAATGATTAAAATAAAAATAAGGAAATACTGAAAATAAAATGATAAATTACATTAAACAGGATTACGGTATGGGTATCAATACTCAAGACACTGAGGGTTTCACAAAGTAATTCACAAAAACATACGACTATTTTAAAATATGAAACAGGAATATTAACTAACAATGCGCTTACTTTTGTTTCCACCGAAATATTCTATGTTGTTATACACCCACTCCATGGCTAATGCTTGATCCTTTAGCCCAAAATTTCCAGGCGCTGCTTCATCTCCCGTACTCAAGAATCCTTAATTTAATCATATAAATAGACCATACATATTCCCATTGTACCAAACTCCCATTAGAGTCCCAAAATAAACCCATCTACACACCAACCCAACCCATCTACCCTAATCCATCTACAGATATATACATCTATCGTATAAATACCACAACTTTCTCCACAAAACTAAACGTCAACAAATTAATTCCATGAAATATGAAATTTGAAATATAATATCCATTATCCATAATCCGTACACAAGTGTTATTAACCATTTAAAAAAATAGAAAAGCATTTTGATATGGAAAGAGGCGAAATTAATAAAGATTCAAAAATAAATAGGTATAGGTAATTATTTCATTATTATTAGAGCATCTTTATACAAATAAATACACAAGGATAATGATTGTTGACAACAGTCAAGGTTGAGACCGTTGAGGAAGGCGAGATGCACTATATGTACTACGAGTAAATAACACACATTTATTTATGTAATCTGTGAGTTTCCATGCAATTCGAGATCGAGATCGAGACGAGAGAAAGAAAATGGAAATGTAACTTACCCAATGGCCCTACTCTGTAATTAATACTGACCAGTATGACATCTTTATCGAGTAAATATGCTGGTCCATAGTTTCCATTCCCAAAAACAAATGCTCCGCCGTGAATGTACAATAAAACTGGCAAGAGCCTCTGAGAGCTTCGAAATTCGTTCAGCTGGAAAGATATGGAAAAGCAATTGTTACTTACTGGAAAATACATTATCATTTATGGGATTATGTGTGGTATCAAAATGGTATATAGTGACACATATGTACATATGCATATAGAATTATTGCTTCCACTATAAAGCATTCTTTAACATCTGCTGCACCATAATCCTCAATAGGGAAAAAAAGTTACGCAAAGAATGCTGAAGCTTATACATATATTACAAGTATTCGTGGAATGCTTAAATCAAATGCCACCATATCATATGAGCCCAAGAATAGGAAAAGCAATAAAATAAAATAATTATTATAGAGCAGAAGTTACGTAGACACTGGAGCCGAAGCACTGGACCGAAAGAAGCAAAAATATTTCAACATAATAGCGCAAATTAGAAAATATTTTTTCTAAGGCCTTTACTTAGAAGCCTTCTGATTATTTTCGGCTTCTGTTGGTTTTCGCAGTTAAATGTATGTCTACCTTAGGCCTTAGGCCTTATAATGTCTTCGAGTGATTTTACTACCACAAAGTAAGTACATCTTGCGAGTCGCTGAAGGTGAAAATCTCCACATTTATATCTACCATTTTTCTGAGAGCAATTTTCACCTAAAAAAACAAGTTAGCTTTACAATAAAATTGATTATGAATTCAAGATACGATACTAGAAACAAGGCAAATTTTAAAATGCAAAATATACATAGTATGTAAAAGAATAACTAAAATGATTTTAAATTCTCGAAACATTTTGAATTTTCTAAAATTTTACAAAAGCTATTAGATAAGAAAACTTTGTATGTTTCAAAAACAGAATACTAACAGCACAAGCAGCACTTGAAATAAACTTTTTAAGATAAAGACAGTTAGAAGATTTTGCACACTAAAAACATGTGTAGGCGTATGAGTATTGGTATTATGATTATATTTGCTATATTGATATAATACGTATACTGACTGATTATAAAGCGTCATTTTTCACTGGGTTGCATACATATAACTTTGTGTACATTTGTAAATTAGATATGGCAGTATCAACAAGGATATTATGTAAACTGAACAAACAAAAACCAATCCATTCCATGAGTACTATGTTTGTAATTAAAGGGCGGATGACCCGAGAGAATTGCATTCCTGGCCTCGCCTTGGTCGGCTCCGAGACTCCGAGACCGAGACCGAGACCGGCTCAAAGGCTGCCGTAAAGACGAGCGCTCGATCACACACACACCACTAGTTACATAGCACAAAAATGTTGAAATGACATTTTTTCCCGGGCCAAAAATGAATGGCCTCGCCGCCTTATGCTTGCAGTTCGCCTTCGGGTTCGGGGAATGTAATATTTTATCAGCGTAGATTTTTTCTGAAATAAAAACTAATATTTTTACTACACCACCAGTCCCTGCTTTCAGGAAAATATGTAATTAGTCTATGCATCATGATGAGAAAAAAAATTTCAACTATTTCAACTTCAAGTCAAAATACTTGTGTGTGTGGGAGGATGTACAAACGACTACTATGTATATTGTTAGGGGGGGAAAACGGTTTTAAAAGTATGGCTGTCTCACCGCCGGCGTAAATACATTCATGTAGAGGCAGTCTTCGGTCCCACGAAGTCTGTAGGATTGCCCGCCGTCCAGTTGAACACAAAAAGGAAGAAGTGTGAGAGCATCTCGTACTCCTTCCCAACGTTTTATTGGTACTGGATTCTTGTGGAAAGTAAAGGAAAATGTCTATTAATTTAATGGAAAATTACTTGAGAATTCTATAGTCTATAATCCTTATAGTCTAGTCTGCAGTTTCTATATAGTATGTAATTTATCTGGTAATTATGTAATAATTACAATCACAAATTACAAGTATACAAGTCAGCCACCAAACAAAATAATATACACAATCCCAATCCCAACTTCACAGAATAATAATATAGTCCATAAAATGACAACGACAACGGCAGTATTCCACTTGCACAATGCACCACAACTGCAGACAGACGTATACGTTAAAATTACATGACTACAAAATGTAACCCAAACAATAATAAACAAAGCAGGAGCATAAAACAATAAAACAGAGTAGAACATGGAGAGACATTAAGACCAAAGACATGGAGTCAGTCTGACTAGTGAGTCACAAAAATACGTGAGTGATAAATACTACATAAATGTCGGCTCAAAACTTGATATAGTAAATGAACAAACCCGAAACCGAAGTCTTCCCACGGGCGGTTCAGCAAATGGAATGCTCATAAATGCGGCAATATCTCTCCCTTTAATGGTTGTCATGCGAAAGCCTCTTAATTTCCCTGATAGAGTTGCCACAATCGGACTTGACGGAATATTAAAATCCAGATCGTCTGCATTACCCAGGGATCGACTCTGAATAGATCTTTCACCCAGAAGATTCGTAGGATTGTCGGCTTTCCGAACACCCGGCTTGGGATCACCGTATGAAGGACCACATGGGAAATATGTGCACAGAGCCTCAAAGGCAAATATTAGCCAAAACATATTCATAGTGCTTTTTTAGCTATGTAAATATTGTGTGTAGTCAAATATTCACTACGCACTCTACACAAACAGTTCACAGTAGTTGCTGTAGTTATTGTTCTTTGCAGCCAGTCTTCCCGCTGTTGTAAGTTGACTTGCTTGATATTGAAATTTACTATGTAATATGTATAACTTATATGGAATGTCTTCTCTAGCTTTATTAACTATTGCTGATCCTAATATGTTGTTGTTGTTGATGAAATTTCAGCAAAAAAAAAATACGTCTGTGCACACACACTCACACTGTCTGCCTTGTCACACACACGGCATGCCGAGAACCGGTTGAAGTAGAAAGTGATCGCAGTTGGTCACACGATCGTCCACAACAACCACAAAGTGAGAACTGAGAGACTTGAGTCTTGAAACTCAATGGTATGGTATCTCTCTTGTGTTCCTTCCATCTTGCTTCAAGTCTTTGCCATTTGCCATAAGTAACATCAACTATGTACTTTAGCATACAAACGTACAAACAAACCAAGAGGCTCATTATATAATTCTGTAGGTCCATAATGTCACACGCACACATACCTAATAACTACTTCACCTCTTTGAATTTGAATATTTACCCCCTTGTTTACAACGTGCAATCGGAATCTGACCTGAAGTTACTACAGAAAGATAGATATTCCCTACATTCACGGTCCCTATAGCTCAACATTATATCTTGCACACATTAAATGATGATTGTATAACTATTCAAATTTAGGAAGAAAAAAAAAGAGCCCATGGTTTACAATGTTATTGCCTGCTAAATGTCGAGGGACTGTCTTAACATTTTTGATTCCATACCATATCAGTATTATTGCTGCTACAAAGACAAAGTTCACAAACTACACTTCTGATCGAGTGCTCAGCCACTTCTGACTCTGACATGTACATAAACGATATATGGCATGGTATACCATAATAAAGCATAAGCGTACAGAATACACATATAGCACATTTATCAGTAGAATGAAGAGTGAGATGAAGCGTTATATAATAAACATTGGGAGTTTACACCTTTTTCATTCCATAAATATTCTGCATAGGCATTTTACCGTATGGGCATGTAGGTACGGATTACATTATTATAGTGTGTATGTAACCTATGTTGTGTTAGTTGCCCTCACCTCCATCGGTATACACCTGTGTGGACATCTCTCCTTCCCATTTGATTAGGCAATTTGTAATTTTTTGACTTGTATACTGTACAGTGTTCTGCAATGTTGTAGAGTCTAAAGCTTCCCAATACCATATACCAATGCAAGACATTATGTCGCCCACAACACAGCAATGCAATGCAACAATTTAGTGACTAATGCATATTTTATATGCTTGATCTTACACTAATATTTCCATTTTGTAAACCATCCGAGTGTGTAACTCTCAGTCATTCTCCCTACTCCCTACTCCCTAGTGTTCTTCTGGGTTATCTTCTCATTTTTCATTTTTGCGTATGAGCAGAGTTCAAAGCGAAGCTGATGTATGCAATTAAATACATAACATTATTTATTACAGCGAAAACAGTATGTAGGTAGGTAGGTATCTATCTGCACTTTGTAAAAAGGAGCTTCTCGCAATGAAGCTATAGACATCTCGGACAGACGGGAGATTGATACCTATACAATAATGTCAGTACTATGCGTACAACGTACAGTGTATATACTATACTACAGTCCTATATATCTATTATGTAGTATGCAAATACAGTGACTGGCTGAGGTAGGCAAGACGAACGAGAACGAGGAAATGGCATAATTGCACGTATATAGGTGTACCCATTCGTTCAAAGTTCGATGTCGAAGTCATAATATGATTACAATTGCAATAGAAATAGAGGAACGTGTACTTACGTATTGAAAATGAAATCATACCAGGCCATTGTCATAATCAAATCTCATCATACACACAGAATGGTAATGTAATGTTAACTTAATGAACAACCATTACCACCATCAATTTGTATCACCAAAGTCAAAAACGCCAACAGCCAACAACACTTGAAGGTAAATTCTACTATTTCTTCTTTTCTTGGTATTGAGCATTGAGATGTGAGAGTTGGAGATGGAGAACCCCTCGTGTTAATATTAACATGATAATTTGTTTTCTGTATTAGCCCATAAACAAACCAAAGTGCCTCCCAACACCAACACCAACACTACTACCAGCCTACGCTAACCGCTATACAGTCTATCTGTGTGAATGACATGCTCACAAACGTAAACAAAAAGGATGAGCGAGTTAAATAAGGTCATATCATACACCACCTTAAGCCGAATTTGGTTAAATTCAAAATTTTCATTGCAAATCTCTGAGATCTCACATGACACATGAGATATTCGTGTAAGCATCTCGCAATCGTACATTTATCTCCCATGTTATTGTCATTCTTATTTTTATGAGAGATACAGAATTAAAAGCCAAGATTAAAAATCACTAATGTTTAATCTAGAGTGCAAGGCCAACGGAAAATAAAAATAAATTTTATTTTCTATTTTATTTTATGATTTCTCACGCACTTTGAAAATAAAAAGGACACTAAATTGACAGATACCCTATCAGTTGTTGTTGTTGTTGTTGATGACGGTCTACTATTTCATTATTTAACGGGTTTCATTAATGTAAATAATATTTAAATAAGAAATTATTATTTTAGTAGGAGTCACAGCAGTACATGCATAGTACACTATAGTTTATGTGTTCATCACTTCTTTGAATTGACCTATGAAATCTTAACCTATAATTACCACGTGCACTTGTGTATTTGTTTTAACAACGTTTGATTTTTTAGTCATTTAATGTTACATCAGTGGTCAAAATGTAAGGGTATCTTTTATTACCGGAATATTATTACTACAGCTATGCATGGGGATGGAAAGCAAAGAACCAGAATCTGAATCAAATAGGTAGGTACATGTTATAATAGGACTGGGTTGTGTTTGTGTTGCGTTGGAGTCAGCATCATGCCATTGCCATTGATATTGTTATCGAGTAGTGGTGATTCCTGTTAGGTTTGAACTAGTATTGTATTACAAACACAAAGTCAAAGGCAATTCTCAGAATCAGAATCTGGTTAGAGTTTAGAATGTAGCCACGAATAGGATCCCCCTCACAATCATCCAACCCAATCCATTCCAAAGAAATGTCCCAACTGTCTAACTGACTGACGGAATTACATATATGTTCATCAAATGTTCGAATCTAGGATTGACCAATCTTGTAACATAACATTCGTTGGTCATGCAGCTGACCATCAACATCGACATCAACTTTATCAACTATTTCCAATGCTGGGATGTGAATAAGGCATCACATGGTACATACATACCTGCATACATATTTTGTAGTATATCTGCGAGGTATATCCATATCTTTAGTCATTCCTGCACATCGATAAAGATAGCGTAGTGGACGTAGAGCCCGAGAGGATTATGATGTATGCTGAAAAAAAATTCATTGATGCATATAAAATTACAAATCATCTAGATCGACCACTTTTCCCTATCATCACTACTATCTAACCAGCAAACAAAGTGCAGTACGCAATCATTTAATTTTTTCTGCAAGATCAAAATTTAATCGTCGAAAAAATGTGTAGTTCTCCAACTCAACAATCTTTCAAAAGATGTAATTTTTGTAATTAACATTACACTGTACAAACTGTAAATAATAATCTTTCCAAACATGAATATATGATATCAACCAGTGACAGAAAAGCATGTTGATGCTTGAAGCCTGCAGCTTTAAAAAAAAAACAAATAATAATAAAATTACTTGAACTTTATAAAAACCCATAAGAGACTATCAGTAGAGTTATGGACAGTGGGTGCGTGCTTGAGTTCTTGAATTGACTAATGTCTAGACCAAATTAAAATAATCGGACATTCTATGTACATACGTGGTGCGTAATTTTGGAAATGCAAAATCTTTTATTTTTTTCACAACCCCTCGTACCTTCATGCCTAGCCTAGGCCTAGAAGCAAAACTAAAACAAACCAACATAATTATAGAGCGTGTACTTGCAAGTTGCAAGGCAATTAAATTCTAAAGTGAACTTAATAGCGGCTGTGCTCAGCCTTACAAGACAAGTTTTTCGGTCAGCATTTACGACGAAACTGATGCATCTTCAATCTTTATGCCCTGCAATATTTCGCAAAAACATGAGCCTTGTCCCATATAAATTGATGAATAACATTTGGTTTTTAAATTCTTAACACGTGGATATTATACATTTAATAGTTTACTGTATACAGATGTTTTAGATTAGGTATTTATTTTACCGTAAAGTAAGTTTAGTATTGAATTTATATCTTGTTCAATAATATTTTACTAATAAATTTGACTGAAAGGATGAATGGGTCATTCAAAGATGGATTTTGTAATAAAGTCGGCCTTGGTAAAGTTCAAGTAGACACTAAAATTTTGTAGGCATTTTGTGTTCAAATATAATTAAATAATTAAAGCATCACAAAACAAAAACTCTAGTTAAAGTTTATTTAACACCATAAATAGAGATGCCTGCGTTGCAATAATTATTAGTCCCGAAGACAGTCGCTCGCGGTGCTTCGATTAGAAATGTTTTACTTTTAGGTCAATTCAAAATTGCTTTATTATTTTATTACATGAGCACGGGCTTCTCAGAAATTAATGTTGCATTTAGCATCAGAGTAAAAATTGATATACATGCTTTCTAAACGTTTCAAGAATATCCGTAAAAAAATTCAATGTGATAACATTTTTTTGCTCAATTTTAGTACCATTAAACTTTTAACTTTTAGCACGTGAACACCTACTAAAAAATGAGAACAAAATAGGGCTACTAGCATATATTATGACATTTAGTATTCTCATTAGTTCAGAGTTCAAGTATCAACAATGAATATAACGCCTTTCAACAGAAAACACCCCTGGCCTCGGTACCTTAGGCTCCTTCTATGTGCGATATATCCATTTTTCTTTTCCTGGCAGGTTTTGGTTTGATTTCATTTAAATTACGTCAGTATCGATTTTGAAATTAATCAACAGTATTAGGTAGGTATTGTTATTTGGTGGAGCTACAGCTTTGCGTATTCATAGAAAAACTTATGTAAGGATGTACATATTTAAAACAAGTCTAGCATGGCATACTATGATAATAGTAAAAGGTAAGGTTTTGGCGCTATAGTAATATGTGATACGTATAATGATTTCTTGAAGCTTGAAATAAGGTTCAACTTCAACGAAATATTTAGTGTGAAGTATAGGGGTAATAATCAATATTTTGAATTTACTTTAAGTCAAAAAATTCAGTTCGATTGTTCTTTGTTCTACTTTTGATTTTTAGGTCGGAAAATATCAAAGGGAACTCACGAAAAGATTAAAGCAGCAATCTGCAATACAAAGGCAAAGCTATTGTCACAGTTTATTGCCTTGACTTGAATTTTCCTGGTCTTATTAATATTTTACTAAGCTTTTAATCAATTTTGATAAAATCAAATTCAAAACAAGTCAAAAAATATATTCACTAAAAAGTAGAATCATATGCCGTGGCATCACCATTTAGCAAGGGCGGATCCAAGGGGGGGTTATGGTGCTTTAGCCCCCTCCATGAGGAGCTTATTTAACATGGTGGAGATAGGAGCGGCCATTTTCCAAGATGGCCGCTTAACATTGTTAGCCCCCCCTATGATCTCATCCTGGATCCGCCCCTGCCATTTAGGTACGAAGCACGCCTAGAGCGCCAGAAAAAGTCATTGTCTTACTCAGCGTCATCGCCACAAGCTTTCAATTTGTATAAGAAATGTGTTAGTAGTTAGTATGCGTATTAAGAATAAAGTGGACCAGCACCGGCGTTTGGGACACTATACCGTAATACCAACAAAGTCGCAGCACATTTCCAATCCTATCCGAGCCACCAGGGAACACGATTGCTGCCTTTTAACATGTAAAAATACGCATAATCAGACTCATAGAGATTTAAATTATATTTCATTAATATTTTAATGCACTTGGCGCTATGAATAAAATTTCAAAAAAATCCAATGCTTGAAAATCCAATATTAAACCTATTAGTTAATTATTATCTGGCGAGACTTTTTAGTCTTATTTTTTCAATTTATATGTATACATCACCGCGAGCAGCTTTATATAAAAATTGATTATAATATATCTACGTACGTCATATGCGAATACTGCATTCACATTTAAGCTACAAATCTTTCTGAAACAATAACAATGGTAAAGGTAACGGTTAATCGCGTTTCCAAAATTAGGTAACCAGCACATACCTACATACATGTATAGTAGATACATAGGTACACATACACATACAGTCTATGTACTCTACAAAAATGATATTGTTGGTTTACTTTGTATTTATTGAATTTAGTTTTTAGAGTACCTACTAAAAATTTGCGATGTAAGTTATTAAAGTCTATGTGAGATTTTTGAACGTAAAATTTCCACGGCCCACGGCTGTAACTTCTACTGTTCTACTGTAGGATGGACGACGCGAAGCTGTGCGGTGGAAGAAATGCAGAGAGTGAGAGTAGAGAGTGCATAATTAGAATACATAATACGTACAAGCTCGTAGTAACGAGCACGCCTGAGTACGCTTTTAAAATTGTAACGGCTAACGGTGTAACGGTGTAATTTTAAGGTTAACTATCAACTATATTTAATTAGAATAAATTGATGCAACAATTCCGATTGCTTCACGCAATTCACATGTATAATAAAGCCATAAATATACTCCCAGTTATCACGTAGTTGTATCTTACACGTAATAGCACCACCGGTATAGATATGAATAAATGGAACGCTAACAAATATCTACAATTTAGGACTACTCAAGTAATATTAAATTTATTACTGCAATATTTTAGAATTCTAATGAAATTAAAGTTTACTTTACCATGTTCCCTTATTAGATATATCGTTAGAATTTTTCTTGTGTACACACCGTCTAATTAATTAATAGTTGTAAGTATATAATTAAACGACAATTACCTACAACTACTATTCCAAGTATTCAAATCTTCGATGAAAATTGGATGGAAATTAGAATTATTATAAATACTTTCATACAATTAGCTAGGACAGAGCAAAAGGAAGTCAAACAAATACCAATAGTATCGGTATACGGACATTTTACTGATAAGCAGGGCCGGATAATGTGGCAAGCGCGGGCAGCCCCCGCTGACTAAATTTTGAAAAAACGTGAACATTTTGAACTTTTCAAAAATATTTTAATAGAACATTTCGATTTTTAAAAAACCATGCAAATAAGCAGTTTTGCACATTTCAAAAACGTGTAAATAAAATATTGAACTCTTTTCAAAAAACTTGTAAGTAGAACTTTTAAGTATTTTGCACTTTTTAAAACCATGTAAATAGAACATTTTGAACTTTTCAAAATCAAATAAATAGATCATTTTAAACTTTTCTAAAACATGTACATACAGCATTTTGGTTTACCACAGAAAACCGTCAATATAATCCATATGGTGGTTTTTGTATGGAAACAAATCGCTGCCTAAAAACAATTCCTTCGTCCGGCCCTGCTGATAAATGTCGGAAGGAAAATGTCCTACAAACACAATAGCATTTATTGCCTTATTGCTGCCAAAGTTTGTAATGCAGCGGGTAAACTTTTGCAATGAAATGTACACTGAAACATATATATTAATAACTGATCACAGATTGGTGATTATCGAGCGTACGTGACATAGTGGACTGTTTTGAGGGATCTTTTCGCCAAAACAGGTAGTATTATCAGTATTCAGCATCAATAATCGAGAAGTTGCCACTTGAAACTTTTGGTTATTATTAGTTTACACCGACATGGCCATATTATTTCCTCTATCTATTTAACACCGCTCAGTTTTCAGTTCAGTGGAAGGGGTTGCCATTTGACTTGAAATTCATCGTAATCTCAAGCCTTTTTTTGCTTCCGATTATAGAGAAAAGTATAGTCTTTGGAAATGCGGAAATTAAAGGAAAAGTTTTGACTGCTTTGAGTTTTGAGATGCAAATCCGTCCTGTCTTTGCAGACTTTGTGAGGATAATAGGATAGGGAATTGTTCAAGCATAATACAATAGAGTTAGAAGCGAGAAGTAGGTAGCGGAGTGATGAGACAAAGGATGAACCAAGATTTAACACGGCTCTCTCTCTCTATACATTTTCCAAATCGATTTGTTTTCATCTTCTTTCGAGAGACTCAGATGCGGGGTTCTTCACATTCTATTATTATATACTAATAATTTCTAGTTCCTTTAGTATTTCTTAGTCAAGCAATAAGAGTATCTCTAACTTTTGAAATCAGTGTGCAAATGCTGCCCACGTATACTCTCTGTGCAGTACATATTACCCTAATACCGTTAGTAGTCACCTTAGCATTGTATGGAATGCTTTTGGATTCTGGGTTTTCTGGGGTTCAAAAATAATGACCAGAAATTGTTTCTTTGGGCGTGAAGTTAATAGTTAATATGAAAATAATTACATTACAACTTCTCTCAATTGACTCCAAGGCCAAGAAATATATATAATTAAGTGGATTTATTCAAATTTTGAATACATTCTCCTAAGAATTCCTGCTGAAAGCTGAAATTACAAAACCTGCATTCTAGAGTCTCTCCGATTTCGATAAAAATGACAAAACTTTTCCAATCTTTTATTTCTGCTGCAATGAAAAAAGAATAAAACATGTTTTCCCAAAATACATGTGTCGATGTCGAAGCAGAAAACTACACACGCCACATGACCTATACACTACCTAAATAATATATGCCTATTTATTATATTGTCATCAAGAACTGAATGAAATTCACGTAGAGTGGATTTACTTAATACATTTCCAGCCTTGTACTTATGTACCAATGGACGTTGTTTTACTTTTCCCATTCCAGTAGCACGTTTTCAAAAATGTTTCGTTGTCGGAATTTTTATGCTTTCCGCATAGAATTTTTCTTTGAATGGAACCTGTAGGGAAGCTTTTGAAATGTAGAATTTATTGTAGACGGTTATATATTACCAGTGCACTGGCACTGGCAGCCTATACTTCTACTTACATATGTGTAATACTTGTAGCAGTAGTGCTACAATAATGGAGCTGAGACGATGAATGTGAAAGAAAAATTCTATTGGTTGATTGTTACTCGGGCTTGGTTCGTCTTCGTGGATCTTACAAAAAAAGGAAACAAGTTTCTTTCATCATTCATAAATTTTCTGTAACAGCTTTAAAAATAATGAAGTTTCAGGATACAAACACTGACATGCTGATACATATATCTGACTGAATAGAGCTTTTAGGAGCCGTCGCCATCATGTAACACTTTTGCATTCCTACGAGTCCGCCAAACCATTTCACTTTTCCCTTTAGGACCATCATTATACTACCACGGCTTTGTTCTTCAAATCTAGAAACCAGCACTGCAGACTGCAGATCAAACACACAAGCCTTCCCCGTGTGAAATGTGTGAATCAATGAGGAAATGGCAAGGAGGAGGCAATGTCGAAACCAACAACAGAAACGGAACAGAGCAGCCTTCTTGTCCATCCAATTTTTCCCTCTCAGAATTCAGAGATTCTAATGGAGTAGGGGAGTCAAAGAATTGTACTTGAATACTTTCTAAGAAAATAAAGGAAGGCTTTCTTCCCCACTGAGAAATACTTTTCTCAGGTTCCTTTCTCTGTTCTTGGTTACTTCTTGATACTACAACGAGAGAGGATTCCTGTAGAGACCGAGGCATCCTAAAATCCTAACCGACGAAGTTACTTTGTAACTTACAAGGCAGATACTATACACAATATTATACTTCTACTTTTCTTCTACTGCTCTTGACCTGGCTCATTGTAGAAGATCCCAAAGCAAAGATACTACTTGAGACTTGAGAACAGCGAACGTATCTTTGTCTCTATTCAATAGTATAAAGCACAGTAGCTGAGGAACGCAAATCCGTTTGTGAACCACTACTGCACTGGAATAAGAGCGCAGAACATGTAATTAAGACTGAACACGGATCGGATTTTGGTAAATCCGATCCGAAACCCGAACCGAACCGAAAACAGTCGGATAGAAATGCAAAACTCGATCCGAAACCGATAAGCAAATCAGTGAATCCGAAACCGATCCGAATTCGATCAGATCGGATGAGACCATATCCGAATCCGAACATATCGGATTACCCTATATCCGAACAACACACTCAATTTAAATCTCAACGTATTTAAAAAGCCAACAATTTTATTTCCAATTTAGGTACCTACTATAAATATTGAATATACTTTAGCGTTACACAAACTTGCTTAAAACATTATTTTTTAATTGTTGTAAGTTACAAAATCATTTGCCAACTTTCTTTTGTGTACTCTAGTGTTCAACAAGTTAAATCTAGTTACACCAATCTATGTTTTCTTTTGTTTTAATATTTTTTGATTTAACGGATATTGACATAAAAACGCAAACAAAACAATCAAAACATGCAACAGAATATGTTTAATGTAAAAAAAATAAATTTCTACATTCTACAGAACGAGGGTAAAAAAGTCAATCCATCAGATGAGTTGCATTTTCTGTTTTCCACCATGATTTTAATATTCATAAAAAGTAAATAGTAATTTCTACACCTATCTTAGTTTATTTCCTCATCCGAACCAATCCGAAATAATTTTTTCCTCATCCGGCCCTAACCGAAATATTTTTTTTCCTCATCCGACCCGATCCGAAAAATTAGCTGTCCCCATCCGAACCGAACCGAAACCGATAAAATGCCTTCGGATCGAATTAGGCATTCATCCGAACCGACAAATAACCGATCCGATCCGAATTCTACCCGATCCGATCCGATCCGTGTTCAGTCATACATGTAATTCTGGACTAGTGTTGTAGTTTGCGGCCAATGTGCCTGACTGGTGAGCAATGTGAGTAAATTGCGCACAACAAAATACTTACAACACTATTTTGGGTGTTTTCCAAAAATCCCGCCAAACAACACAACGCAGTGAAAACTGGAAATTCAAGAAAACACGCTACAGCTGAGGGTCTACATTTATTAAAAATGTAGTGCAGCCGCAGCGAAGAAAACAAAAACAATATACGAAATAAACTAGTAACTACTAGTGAAATCGCAAAGTTAACGATTGACAACTTAGCAATTTTTAACTAACAGTGGTTAAAGTTACTAGTGAAGTCAAGGTTAAGAATAGCCAAGTGCCTATGAAATTGCCTTGGCAAAAGATGTAGTACTACAACTTTGTATGAGTGATCTACTTTGTAAGGATTAATGCGTCTCATGCTCGACAGTTTTAGTATTTTTAAGTTTGCTAGCTTTAAAAACTGTAATATATTATGACGATTTAAAAAAATGTGGTCGTGTTCGGAATTATGTATGCTACGTATTGCATTGAATAGTAAACGGGATGCAAATGCTTAAACATTTGTTTGGCATTGCTAACACAAAGGAAGACGTAATAATTTATTACTCAAAATATCTACATAATACATTATTTTCACACCTCTCCTCCCGCAAATCTTTTTGGGGGGTGTTTGTTGTGGAGTTGAAAAATAAGTCCTGCCGTAGCCCAACATTCAATTCTAGTATTATATATAATGTAGGTTGCACATATCTAGCCAAAGTTGGGGAGCAATTACTTACATATTATTTCCACAAATCTGATTTTTATTTGTTTCCAGAATCAGGTCAGACTTGCCTTGACGTTTTTATGAGTTTTTCCAACCATTCTGGAGCATAAAATGCAAATCGGAGGAGAGTACGAAGAAAGAGTAGAGAATTCAGTCATGGAATTGAAACTACTACTTTTTCCGCCTCAGTCGTAACGGACGATGATGTACAAATATAGATCGAACCTAAACTAAAGTTGCAGAAAAACGAAAAAGTCTATATATATATACAGGTGAAATATACTACGAAAGGAGAAGAAGACCTGGAAGGGTAATTGAGTAATGTGAACGTAGAAAAATGTATTATAACGCATGATTTCATTCAAAGAGTTATGGGATGGCAATGGACTACGCTGAACCTTCTTGCTTCGTTTTCTTTTTCCTTTTTTTTTACTTTCTTTGTACCTCCCACTTCACTTGTTGGTAACGGTAACGGTTATATACACGTTGGTACATGCTCTAATGTAGTCAGTGCCACAGTCATAGTCAAACTTTATGAACTCTAGATACAAAATCCTTTGACTCTGAATCGGATAGTAACTTCTAGTATAGTATATATAATATGGTTTGGGTACAAATTAAAATTCGAATAAAATTATCATATCTCAATTTTCAGTATATATTACTTGTTTGATGCAATGTCACTATACATATCCTACATATTATGTACCATAATAAATTATTAAGTAGGTAGGTGGGTACCTACTTTTTTTCTTCCCAAATTTCAAAGATGTTCTTGTAAAAATTGCGTCTAAATTTTTTTTCTCTACATCTTCTACATCGTAAAAAAGTCTGATTCAAAACATCTGCTTCCTCCAGACTCCTTACATCCAAAGTAGAAGCTGTGTACCTTTGATCTTCCTTTTTTCTCGCGTCATAACGTCAATTGGGAAATTATCATGCTTTGAGGCCAAAGGGCTTTAAAAATTTACAGTGGCTTTTTAGCTTTCAAAAACTTCAGACTTCAACCTGCGACTTATGGTAAAGTAAAACGTCCACCCTTGTCAAAGACTCTCTTCCCATTCAAACCGTGATCTGACTTTTTTGTAGTCTGTACTAACGTTCAGGCAAACAAAATTCTACGTATGAGTTAACTTTGCCAGTTCCAAGGAGTTTAAAGGCCAGAGAGGCACGTTATAGAACATAAATTCAAAAGTTATACCTATAATACTTAAATCCTTTGTTTAATAAAAAATGGCTCTATCGATGATCCAAAATCGAAATCGATCAAAAGTTCGTATAGGACTCCGACTCGTTTGAGAGCTACGCATGCAACAAAGGCTTTCATAATCGATCGAATATTCGGATAGACAGGGTCTAAATGCGTACATTTAAAATGAAAATTACAAATCAATAAAATCAAATTATTATTATTGTTGCTATCCTTCTGGTTATGGCTGGACCATCTTTGTTCTTTATATTTCTGATCGTGAGTTCAGGAAACGTGTATTGGCACACACGGTCTTGTGGAATTAAGTTGTGTTCCACATTTTGAATTTTCTAAGCTAAAATCGCTGAAGCTCCATCCTCCAAATTGCTCCGACCATTAAGCATTTAGCATTTTTTCACAATAAAGTAAAGTTGTACAGAAGAACTTCGAATTTATGCTGCAGAATATATAATATAGAGGAATGGAAGCATTGAACTATAAATAGAGAGCGGCTATTTTATTTATGCAGATACATAATATGTATAAATGCGAATGTGACCGTGGGGACATGAGGGCGAGCTTACTGGCATTGCATTGACATTTTATACATTATGCTAATATATGTACTTCACTATTGTTTACGAATAGTAATTGATTTTAAAAAGCTTTTCCTGTAATTGCTTTGAGTTAAAATCCTCCAAAGGTTTTAAAGGGATTACTTCAAGTAGTCAGGCAGCAGGTCTATTCAAGAAAAGCGACCACGAACGATGCGCTGCTGCGTTGGTTCTCTCTAATCTCAACTTACAATGCATGCTACGTCTTCATATCTTCGAACAGACACACATCACAAGAAGAAGTATACAATGAAACTTGCATTACAGAACATAGGTAGGTAGGGAGGTATATAGAGAATAATATCGTCTATGAAGAACCAAATTGACCCATTTGTAGCTAAAAACAATATCCACTATCTACAAAAATATTGAAATATGTCTTGAAAGCACTAAAATAGAACATTTTGCGTTTCAAAAACATGAAAATAGAACATTTGGGACATTTCAAAAACATGAAAATAGAACATTTTGCACTTTTCAAAAACATGTAACTAGAACATTTTGCACTTTTCAAAAAAATGTAACTGGAACATTTTACACTTTTCAAAAACATGTAATTAGAACATTTTACACTTTTCAAAAACTCCTAATTAACATTTTACGCATGTTTCTCATTTTGTTTTTATGACATCGTTCATTTTGATTCTAGCTTAAATTTGATAAAGGTCATTTTGGTTCTTCACAGACGATATGTTTAACTTACACTCTATGTAGCTACGTACCTTAGATACATCTTCTCCTTTCAATTTAATAAGCCCCTTAACCATCGTATTTACGTATAATGCAATACCACACAATATATTCGACTTAAAAGATGCCAACTTAAAAAACGTTATTAATTATGAATGTCGGCTGCAGAAATTTCATTTGATCGGCTCCACCTGTGAAGTTGCATGTGGTACGTATGTACAGTAAAGCACCTACCTACATTGTAAAATGTGATGCCAACTTGCAAAAATGAAAAATTGCTTTCCTTTGCCCTAAACTTTTCTGCCCTTTGAATATTACACGTAGAGTAAAATATAGTAAAAAAAATTTAAATTATAGTGCTGGTTTAGTTAAATAATCTCATTTTCCCATTAGCCTATTGCGTGTGTAAAATATAATAGTTAATTTTTAATAGCTTGTAAAAGTATCTAGGTAATCTTTCTACCTTTCCAATTGTACAATTACACGTTCCATCGTTTCATGTTACAATATAGTAAATTGTTCATTGTTTTTCGTGCGAAGATGTATCTATTCTGTAACTTTTATTTTTATTTGAATCTAATCCTCCTCTGACTTTGACTGACACTACCTCCCATTATTAAGATGGAGCTCTCCAATTTCTCTTGTGTGTAGTTTTATTTACTTTCCTACATAATTGATGTACTCATTGCCGGAAGCCGTGCTGCGTGTACATAACGTAGTCAAGAAGGGTTAGAGAAGAAAAAGGAATGTGAACTGTCCAAAAAATCCCAAGTCTCTCTGAGAGAACGAGTCTAGCAAATATGCCCTAAATGACTCCCCGAATCCTGCTTCCCACCGCGAATCACGTGTCACTTAGACGGAAAACAGAAAGTCAGCCTTCCTTTTTATGTATATTGCAACAAGAACCACGATCAAATATTTGCTAATATCCTCGCGAGGTCGTTGTCGTTTTTGTTGTCATGTGTACTTATTTTCTATAGTGTATGTCAAGTGAACAGCCGATGGAGACTCTTACAATTTAGAAGCAAGTTTAGTCAATACTTTAGGAGGGTTTTGGTTTTAGTGCTTCAGTACCGGGCTTCTTTTGTACATTCCATAATATACCTAATGCACATGCTAATATTAATAGCAAACTATTCAATTATATTGTCAACCATGAAAATCTACTCCCTCCCGACACACTCTACTTACCTGACTGACGACAGGAGTAGTATAATGCGTATGCTTAAATTAACAAAGTAATAATAAGACTTGACAACAAAGTTGTTTTTCTAAATAATATGCTATATGTTTGAGCTGAAGCATAATAAATATAATAATAACACTATTTATACTACATAGCTGTGTGGACAGTACATAGTTCAAAAGGAGAGACGTGACTCTCTACATAAGTGTATGGCATGCCATGGCCATGGTAAAGTGTCTACGAGTATTAAGTGCCTCTCTTACTCCTCACACTATGTCTCCGTCCCAGCTTTGAAATTACTTTATCTCCCACTTACAACACATTCTATCTCAATCATGTCATAAAAATTTATACTTGGCCTGGCTGGAAATACCACTCCCACAAATTGCTCGTGTCTTCATTCTGCCCGTCCTCCTCATTATCCTGACATAACAACGTGCAAAATGGACTATCTACATTTTTGGCAAAATTTCCTAATCTGTGTGAAGTGTAGAATCCGTTAAATGGATTTTATTTATTCGTGTTGTTGTGAAAAGCTCCCCCATTATATTTTCACTTATTTTTTAATAGAAACAAAGTACTGGCGAGATTTACTTAAAGTATTAACAGCACAGTATACAAACGCATCTAAAAAGACTTGTTCTTTTGTATATTTAATATGAACAAATTTTCCTCGCGATTTGCCCTTTCACGAGAATATATAGTCCAAAATATGTAGGTATCTACAAGTTATGGCAGATTCGGGCTAAAAATTTACCTACACATTTTCAATCTAAAATATTTGCCTAAGCCCAAAACTATGTTAAATGTAATATAATGTACTGGCTGTTTTTGCAAAAACTTTCGACGGAGTCTGCTGAGCTGAGTAGCGACAGATACTTTTACAGTATGTATCAGAATTGTTTTATGAAGTTCTTTTTAAAGCAAACACGTACGCTCCCTGCATTTGTTGCTTCTGTATTAAATGTCAAGGCCCTATATAGTATATTGATATTTGAAAGCTTTTAGTATGGTTGTGAAGCCATTAGCCTAAACCAAATTGAATCAAAATACCTACCTTTTGTGTACGTATTTTCGTGTTTACTGACAGTCGGAAGCGACCATCTATTAGTGTCCCTCATAAAGTTTTATATACCATATATATATATTTTCCGGATTAAAACATAACAGTGCCGCACAAGCCACAAAGGGGTTATATTCAAATTATTTTATTTTGTAAATTAACCTTTTGGTTGAACTATGATCATAGTATGCAGCGTGAGTATGTTTTCATATAGATGCCATAGTAATGCACCTTTGGAACGTAGATAGCTACATACTTAATTATGTTAATTGAAAATGTCCTTCTTTCATTAAAAAATGCTTACACTAAATTATTGTTTGCTGTAACTTCACATAATATGATGTAATATAAAATGAAGTAATATTTGTACGTTTATACTTTAGTACATGAGAGAATGAATCCGCAAAACATTGACTTCCAGCTCCAGCTCCTGCTCGTGCAAAATTGCGAAATTAGATTAGACTCTTCCTTTTGCTCCCAACTCGGCAGCTTCTTGAGGTAATTGAATAATTGGAGTCTGGGAGACGATGTACTTGCAAATCAACTCTGCCTACTGCCTCATCTTATGGGTCCATATATAAAGCTACAAATTGAAGTTGAAACAAACAAGGAAGGAGTGAATTGGATGTTGTAACCAGAGATCAGAGCACGAAGCTATATAGGTACAAAGATCCAAGGGAAGATGAAAGAGCGAAGCCGAGCCAACAAATTCATGCTCCCTGCTGCTAAATCCAACTCAGATATTAACAAACTTTGATGATGAAAATGGAACTGAGAAAACAGGACGCGGAAATCCGTAAATACATACTTCCTTGTTCGTACCTTCATAGGAAAAGTATTAAGCAGTTCTCAGTTCATGGCTCATGGTAAAGAACTCAGCATGTCCCCCGTCCTCACTGCATTAACTAATCGTACCTACTTACTTCCCTAAGTGAATTTACTCAGAGCTACGACCTGACCTATAACGACAGTTACGATAGGATACAAAGACACGATAAATCCTCAGTGAAGAATCAAAATGGCCTATATCCAATTTAAGCTAGTATTAAAAGTAGCTATGTCGACAAAATCTTTAAAAATGAACAAGAATATAATGCGTAAAATGTTAATACGAGTTTTTTAAATGGTGCAAAATATTCTAATTAAATGTTTTTGAAAATTGTGTAATATATTTTATTTACATGTTTTTGAAATTGTGCAATATATTCTATTTACATATTTTTGAAATTTTGCAATATATTCTATTTACATGTTTTTGAAAAGTGCAAAATGTTTTACTTACTTCTTGTCCATAAGTGCAAATTTGTCTAATTACAAGCTGTCAAAATCATGATATTTTTATATTTTTGTAGAAAGTGCATTTTGTTTTTAGCTACAAATGGATTTCGGTCAACGGATTTTGGTTTTTCACAGACAATATTATTTAAGAATCAAAATAACCCATTTCAAAAAACAAATTTAAGAAATATTTTGACAGCCTGGCATTCATTTGAGCTCGACGCTTATTAAATTTTTAAAATTTTACGGTAAACAAAAATAAACTAATACACACAAAATTGTGCCTATAAAACTACATCTTTTATGCTTGTTTTAAAATAATATACATACATAGGAATTATTTAAAGCCCAGCGCTTATTGAAAACCCGGCGCTTAATCCAACATTTACGGTAGTAAATTGTCTTTAATTGTTTTGATTCTTCCCTGACGATATACACGCATTCGAATTCGAATGTTCCTCCAGGAAGTCCATTATTTAATTATTGTACAAAGTCACGATGACTACTATTGCATTCTACTTGTATGGCATGATCACAAAGCCACTGACGGGACAACAAAACTATAGTTTTCGGGAATCAAAGACCAAGCAAATTAAGAGACAACGAGACATGGAGACGGGGCTCTGATCTTGTCTTCTTATCCGTAATCCTAAAGAATGAAAGTAGAACAATAACAACTGTAATGTAAAGGACAAGAAGGAACATCTTTGTTTCGTATATATAGGTATAGGCACTTACAATTGGTTAGGAAAAAGGAAAATGGCAGAGCAGAGCCCATAATTCAAGCTCCACACTGAGCACTTGTAATCCATTCAGTCTAATTTGAAGCATTATACTTACACGCATAGCATGGTTCCAGTTTGCAGTTTGCAGTAGTAGTAGTAGTAGTTGCTTGGTTGTATTTTGTATTTGTAAACTTGTACTTCCAAACCATATAAGGAGCCAAAGTCAAAGACAAAAACCAACAAATGCGAGATCCTGGCCGTAACCGAGACCCCCTTGCATTGCGCAAGCAAAAGCAAAAGTTAAAAGTTTATATATCGCTCACTAATGGAACACATTCCTAATGTCATTCCCATTCCCATCGCTCAACAAATCTCATACAAATTTAATGATATTACATAAAATAATGTTATGTTCAATTTCAGTTTTCTATGGTTCAAACTTTGACACCATTTAATTCTTGAGTGGAGGAGGCACTCTACGGTCTACGCTCTCGACACAGAGACAGATTCAAATTTAAAATTCAAAGTCAACATGAAACCCACCTTTCGTAATAAAATAAAAACAAGTATGAGGAAATTTAATAGCTTTTAGGGACTTTAGGAGAGAGAGAAATGATCTGGATCCGGCTATACGTAAAGGCTATAATATAGTAGTATTCAAGAGCTTTACGAGTACGACCGTGCGACCAGCAAAAAGGCCAAGACCCGCGAGTCAGAGTGAGAGCCAGAACTATAGGTAGTCCTTTTATTGACTACAACGCTACTAACTATAACATGGCACGATAAAGTATAACATCGACAGAAAAATCTGCCGGTCTGACCACATCGCCAAAGTAAGTGGTAAAAGCTGTTGACGCTCAAGGAAAACAAAGGCAAATGGAAAGTTGTTGGAGTCTCGCTGGAGAATCGATCCTCCTGTTCCATGTTCAGGTCTCTCAGCCCACAATTCATTTTTTTTTCTTCTCCTCTGTCCTTTAATTTCCAGCATCATCCAACAGCTCCATTTACTGAGCATGAGTTTCCACTTTGTACTCCAAAAATTTAGAGCTCCAAAAATCCGTCATCATAATCATAATTGCCTTTTCAGTATGGATTGGTCCAGAGTATTTTTGGATACTGCCCAAAATAGTATTTACAACTGTTTCTCAGTATAGATAATTTGAAAGTACGTATGGACCTGTACGTATATCTGCATTTCTATAATAATTGAAAGATTCAATGTCCCTTATTGTACCTATTACACAGATAACAGATAACGTATTGCGTTGGGCTGTGGGCCATGTATATCTGTAAATGATTGTATAGGTATAGACATACAGATACATGTAATTATTACTTACATCTATACGAATTCGGAGTAGATTCTTATAAACTAGTATAAACTATTATTATGTTATTGAAAATCTCTTTTCCACCGGAAATTTTTGGCAGTCGATTTTATGACTCAAATTTAGTATAGAGGCAAATTCATTTTGGTTCTCGTGCTCAAATTCCAGCTTTTTCCTCATTTTCCGGTACTAATGATCAAAACTCAAAACTAAAACTCTGCACAACTTTGGAAGATTACATATACAAGTTCTGTACTGGGTATGACAAGGCATCCATACAAAGCATTACTTTAGTTCTAACACTAGCGTATTGTATAAACTCATAGAGAAAATAACTTGATAAACATCAATTATTGGTCTACTCCCCCCAGAGGCAGTTATTGCAGCCGCAGCATAAGTCCGGTGCGGGTCCGGTCGATTCAAAGCCAAACGACTTTTGGCTTCTGGATTTAAGTTGGTTGAATTTCAATCATAATCATTATAATCCTGTACGATTTACTAATATGAATACACTTTGCTAAAACCAATTATTCGGGCAGGCCGAGGAAGAAACGTTCTCTACATAATGTGGACTCTCGTTTTAGTGGCTACCCGTATAGTGGCAACCTCGATGTAGTGGGGAATTTAAAAATTCCCGTCAAAATCCCTATGCTTTCTATACTAAAATATGCCGATCAAGTGGCTTTCGATTTAGTGGCAACCGCGATGTAGTGGTGGCTAAAAAACGTCCGCTAAGCCACACGCCCAAGCATATCGTTGCCTTTATAGTGGCCATCAATTTTGAGGATCCATATACCCCACCTATGTCACCTCATTGCAGGTACAAATTCCGCGGCACAAATATTCATACTCGAGGCTGACGCAAAACAAATACGTTTTGTTCAGCCTGGCATTACACGTGCAACTCAGTTGTAAAAATCAACGTAAGTAAGTATTCATTGAAAGAAATTTTGTACTTCTAGTGGGTGTTTCACCTTACTGTTATGCGAGTAGTGGCCATTTGCCATTATATGAGTAGTGGCTTTCGGCCACTATATGATTAGTGGCCTAACTTTATAGTGGCCAAAATTTTCAGGTCCCGTGAAAAGCCACTATATCGAGAGTCCACTATAATTATTAATAGTACGCATGTAAAAGTAATGTAATAAAAATCCTTTGTGCTACTGCTACTGCGCTACAACCCTTCTACAATGCAGCCCGTATTGTACCTGCCTAGGTAGGTATTTATAAAAATGTATTTGTAAATAATTACGTTGAATTACGGCTTAATTTTACTGCAGTGTTAACTTCAAATCAGGAATTTGGGAGAAGCGAGGAAAAGACAAGCAAACCAAGTTGACATACATATCGTCAGTGAAGAACCAAAATGACCTATATCCAATTTAAGCTACAATCAAAATGAGCTATATCGTAAAAACAAAATGAAAAACATGCTTAAAATGTTCTATTTACATATTTTTGAAAAGGTGCAAAATGTTCTATTTACATATTTTTGAAAAGTACAAAATGTTCTATTTACATATTTTTGAAAATTGTAAAATTTTCTATTTACATATTTTGGAAAAGTGTAAAATGTTCTATTTACATATTTTTTAAAAGTGCAAAATATTTCATTTAAATGCTTTCAAGCCATGTTTCAATATTTTTGTAAATAGTGGATACTGTTTTTAACTACAAATGAATATGGGTCATTTTGGTTCTTCACAGACGATGTACGTATGTAATATTGCTGCTATTTAAAACGCATGTAAACGGGCATTAAATTTCATTTATTATCCTAGTCTGTAAAATGAAGGACTAATAAATTCATCTCTAGAATAATTTTATTTTCATGACATTTACTGACGTATGTACGTTGTGTATTATTTACAAGGACTGCGAATGTCACTACAGTACGTTCTACACAATCTAGAACAATGTACAACGAAGTCATTAATGACTGAAATATACATTTTGGGAGAAGGGCATCCGAGCCACGGCCACTAACTAACCACTAGATTCACACTCGACTGTATAATACAATGTAATGAATGCAATTTTGGAAGCATCGAGAATGTACCTGTGTGTACAGACACACTACATACAGTTTCAATTCCAATAAATCCCAATTTAGCTTTACACTTCGCACATGGGCCTCAAGTGCTTCAGATGATTTTTCTCCCAAACGAGGTACTCTCACTCTAACTTTCAGTCTTCCCACAATGGGACCAATGTTTCAACATCCGTAGAAAATTAAAAGATAGATCTGTCGCAAGTTATACAGTATACTAGAAGTGAGGACCCTGCATTCGGCAGGGAAACCAGGGATTGAGGTTGGTGTTAATGCGCGTACACTATGTAGTTGAAATGCGACAAGGAGAATAGTTCGCTTTTTACGGATTGAAGTAGTTTTTAATTTCTGGAATTTTTACTTACTGGCTGCAGTTTAGGTATTTCTTTACAAGATCGAATTTTAATGTCTTCTTTGCGTGATTTTGGGTTTTTAGCACCATGTGAATGACTGTAAGTCAAGTGTGGTAGTTCGGAAACTGTCAGCCGACGCCGACTGGATGTGTCGCGATACTCAAATTTATGTTATAGATACACACCCGTTATACTTTTACTATATACCAGCCATAACGGTATTCATATTTAATTAATCCCTGTGTCCATAAATTATGTACATATATTATTGATGTCGACTAGTGTATATGATATTGGTGTTATGGTATCAAATTTCGTGACTCAAGGACAACGGTGTGTGCATGCGGTGTGTGGTGCAGCCCCGGCGTGGGCGACTCTCCTTTCCTAATTTGTTTTCCCTTTCGTATAATTAGTAGCTTAATTCTACTTTTATACAGAGAGAGATCCGGCGGAGTCGAGCGGAAGGCTCTTTATATTTCTAAATTTATATATATATGTTAAAGCCTCAAGTAAAGCCAAAGGTTTACTCCCGCTGATGAAATCCACGGAGAGTTAATCTGCAAATTTTGGAGTAAAATCTAATCAAGTTTAGGAGATGACTTTTCGTGTGAGTCGGAGAGTCTCTGGGTGTCTGTCTGTGCATATAGCGCATGAAAAACTAGGGCTATGAAATTTAATTTAATTCATTTTACCTACTTTATGCCTCAGTGCTTCATAACTTAACTGTCTAATAAAGTCATAATTTGCAAAACTCTCAGTATTGCAAAATTATTTTCATTTTTTTTTCTTGCTCGAGTGTGCTGTACTATTTACATTGAGCAGACTTGTTTTAGACAAGCCTACCTCATCACCCTATTTTATGTCTTATTTATCTCTAATATTGAATGTTACCTAAATATAATTCATAGGTATAGGTATATGACATTGTTGACTCGAAAAAGCATTGAATTTTATACAGTTAAGTTTTGGATTAAAGAAGTACGAGAAGAACGATTCTACTTAACCATGAGTTTAAGCATATAAATAATGCGTTTTTTAGAATAAACAGCGTGGTTTTAGGGTAATGTACAAGATATATATTTATACTTGTTTTTATATGAATACCCAAAAGGTATTCTTACTTCATACACGTTACTACTTTTAAATGTATAGAAGACGGTTTTTGATCTTAGCAAAAATTACATAGTTCCTCATTCGCAGGTTTTAATAATTAATTCTTCAATAACTTTATATCGTGAGTGAGTGAAAAATCAAAATGGTCCATTTCCAATTTGAGCTAGAATTAAAATGAGCTATGTCAAAAAACTCTAAATGAGCTGACATGCTGCAAAATGTTAATTAAGATAGTTTTTAAAAAGTCCAAAATGTTTTATTTACATGCTTTTGGATGCAAAATATTATATTTACATGTTTTGAAATGTGCCAAAATGTTCTATTCACATGTTTTTGAAATGTGCCAAAATGTTGTCATTGCCCTAAGGATTAAGGTTGTTTACTGATAATGGGTTCCGTTTCTTAGGTTGTAGGAAACTTTCCCCCCGGACATTTCCCCCCCCCCCCGGACATTTTGCGCGTAGAATTTTATTCCCCCGGACGTTTTCCCCCCAAGCAGTAACCTCGGACGTTTTCCCCCGTACCCGTATTTAAGATACTACGATGCGTACTGTTGTAGTGTAGTGATAAATCATTAAATACTTTCCTCACGACATATCCAATTTAATCTTAAATTTATTATACTTTAAGCGAAATGTGCTTAGTGAAACAAAATATAAATTCAAAAATGTGAAAAAGTATATTGAAAAATAGCACCTTGGACAATAGTAATATTCCTCAAAGTTAATAATAATTGTTACTAGCAAACTTAAAAATTTGCATTACCTAATCCGGGGATTTGAGAGTAAACCCTCACAACCTCGACCTCTCTCCCTTCTTTTTTGCACCTTGGTTCCGCCACTGAACAGAAATAATGCATATATTTGTAGATTGTGAAACATAGATTGTTGCATATTATTTACGGCATAAATTGAATTGGCGGTACAGTTTTCGAAATTGGCTGTTAATTATATATTTCGGAATTGGATGTTAGGATAAATATATGAATTTGCGACGGAATCATTTGCGACTATTGGCGGTAGCATAAGTATTTTGTATTTTTGTATACTTTGCATTCTTTTACCAATGTTAATCACCAATTTGCATTATTTTTCATAGTGTGTTTATATTCATATTCATATTTTTCCCTGTCCACAACTTTTTTCATGTCTTTTATCATTCAACTACTGTGACTCTCGGTAACAACATGTCTACCCAAGGTTCTAGTAGTAATGGAACGGGTAAAAAGAGAGTTGTTAATAAGTGCAAATATATTAAATCCTTTAAATCTATACAAGAAGCGAAAAACAGTATTGCCAACAATTGGGAAAAGAGTTATTTTAACAAAAATAAACTGGATTCAGTGGCGATTATTACTACTTTGTATTATTGCTTTAAGAATGGAAAAAGGTGTAAGGCATAAGTCCATCTAGTTTCTTCAGATCTCAACTGCACCACTTCATATTTTGATTTAGAAGAAGAGGACATGGAACACCGTGATTTAACCGACAAAAATAAGTCTGGCCTGCCTGATTCGCATAAACTTGCTGCAAAAGAAATTGCCCATCAGGGAAAAAGTAGACCCAACGCCATTATTATAATCATGGAAACTCTTCAAATGTGTTACATTCCAATGAAACAAAAATTCATTAACTAAATCCGGCATGAACGTACAAAAGTTTTTTTGCTGCGTATATTGTCAAAGTTGACCACTCTGAGTGGAAAAAATCATCGTGTAGATGTCCATCTTATTTAACGAAATATGCTTGCAAGCATGTATATGGACTAGCAGTCAAGTACTCGTTAACTGAACTTCCCCTTGCAGCCCAAATTGTTAGAGTGAAGTAAACACCTTACTAAAGCGAGCCAGACCAACAAACGCAAGTTGTACTTTAACCACTTGTGCGCCAACAGTTGTACTGTAGATTCGTGCATCATATTTTTTTATCATTTCACTTTTAAATATCAAAAAACTTAAATATAAACATTTTTAATCATCAAATAAATTGTGAAAAATCGTAAAATTTCTCTGCCGCTTATTGCTCTAAAAAGCCTACCGCCAATGCCGTTATGACTTAACTAACATTAATTTCTACGCTAATCATGAGAAATTGCATCAACACTTAGACGTACTTAGAATACTACATTTGTTTTATTTTCCTAAAACATTTACCTTAGCACTTAAGTGTACTTGGTTTTCCCTTTGCTTCATTTTTGGACTGGGGGAAAAATGTCCAGGGTTACTGCATGGGGGGATTATGCCCAGGGGGATTACGTCCGGGAGAAACGTGTCCGTATACCGTCTCTTAGTATACAACCCATAAGAAAATATCCACGCATAGTTTGTTTCTGGATGTTGTAATTTAAATATGACAGTGAGATAAATTATTAATACTCATCTTCTACATGATTATACTAATGCAAACGTCATAAAAAAAGTAAATTATGAATTTACTTAATCATGATATTGAGTCCTATTTCACATAGTTTAAACCCAAATTTTGAAATCAGACATTAAAAAAATTCTTTAGTGCTGTCATTTTGCACTCAACAAAAACTGTTATACTAATTATTGAATTTATTGCCATACAGTGTACTCGCTAGAATTGCATACAATTAACAGCAAAATTATTTAATTTATGCATAATAATAACAGCATTACTACAAATTAATTTAACTGTAAACTTTTGATCGTAATATTAAAATCCCATTAGTGGTATTGTACGGACGTTCCGACAACAGCAATATCCTGAAAAATATAATCAAAACCGCTTAGCTATAAAACGAGATGTTTATACTTAAATATGGTATCTTAGATGTGACTCTACTTTTATAGTAATTAAAAATGAATTATTTATTTTTAAAGTCTAGGATTACTCTATTATTCCGATCTTGAGTTGGTAGGTAATTATTGACTAGCCGATTTCCTTTAGAATCCTCCATAGCGCGGAAAACTTTCATCTAGTAATTATGCAGGGAAAGCATGAATATTTTCCATATAGTATACATATACAGTATATAGTAACTAAAACTTAAACTGGTATTTCTAATACAATAATGTCAATTACATAATATGTAATAGAATAACTTGCTTGGCAGAGATTTTTAAGGGTTTTACGAAGACAATCCACAATACATTTTCATTACACGTTGGAGTAGTCAATGATCCAGAGTACTGAATGACATCAAGATTCCTGGAAGAAGACTTTGAAAGGAGGGAACTTAGTACAAGTTTGGACCAAGCTGCCGTTGTGTTTTAATGTTTAAAATTTTGTGTTGAGTTGACAATGGAAGTTAAGGACGGGTTATCCTTTCCACCAACCTGTAATTATTACGGCTCAGAAGATCATACTACATAAAACCTAATAACTAACCTAACAACAAGCTAATTTTTTTCATTTCCAGATTTTTCACAATTTGAAATTTAGTATACACAAGGAAATTTTATATAATATAGGAAATATTATATTATAGTTATATTTACAATAAACATAACTGCGACTACAGCTAAAGATCCAGCCTTGTTGGAATTCTTTGCTTCCTCAAAACTATTATAGTCTGTCAAATAGTGAACGAAATGAGCTTCCATAGCATATCTAGAAAATATACAAATTCATAGCTCAGGTTGTTAATATATGATATAATTATTAGAAAACATACGTAAAAAAAGTAGAAGTAGATGTTAATGTACATTTTATAAATATATCTGAATATATATAACTGTTTCAACTAACCTTTTATTATTTAATGTGTGCTCAGAGCCCTTAGCGTCCTAGCGTCCTTGCTTCCCCAGTGGAAATGAACGTGATTTAAAATATATTGGCCGTTCACGAAAGACCCTTTCAATGTACACGTAGAAGATAAATCACCTTGCAATGTACCTTGAACTATTGAAAGCTTAAAATTTATAGATATAATTTTAAGTACGTAACTCATTTTTTGAAATACGTTATGGGTCATGCGAGATAAGCTAAGGCAATTGGAGATCGTATCGCTGTTCAAAATTCAACATATAACAGTCACACCATATTTTAAACAAACATAACCTGTTATTAAAATCCATAAGACAATTCAGCACTTGTTCTGTTTATGCATCTTTGCAGTAAAATTAACCTACATTCCATAATTACAATACCTGAATTTTATACGAATTATAGAGATTTTGTAGAATCAGAGCCATTGTAAATTAAATAGAAAAAATGTTCAAAAATTTAACAGCTTTTAAAAAACGTGTAAAATATTGAATATGCTAAACAGAAGGATAACTTAAAATAATTTCTAGTATATGTACCTTTATGCCCATTATTGATCAACTCAAAGGTTTGCTCCTCTTAGGTACACATAGGCTGTTCTAGTGTACATGATTTCATAGTAGGGTAAATAAATAGGCGATTGCATCTTTCCTGGTTGGCAAATTTTAGGCTCCCAAGCATTTGGACCACATTTGGGATCCTCATAGCAAAACGGGTCATTCGCTTAAATTTATACAAAAACATTCCTATATGTAACTTAAAAATATTAAATTAATAAGACGAGTCTGGATACAAAATAAATAAAGTGCACCTCCAGTACAATGGTAAGTAGAAAGCATGAAGTTTGTTCTAAAATGATAATTAAACTTTACCTTTGGATGAACTTTGGCTGCAGCTGAAGCAACAGGCTATCCACCACACGGATACGTAACGAGAGTTCAAACACACTATTTTGCTGATACAAAGATGTGCCGAAGGAATACACGGATAATATTAATAAACAATTACTTTTAGTGATTTCTGCCATTCATATGGATGTAGTACCTCGCGTGTTATACATGAATGCAAACTAGGACTCTCAAATAAGCTCTCAAGCGTTGTTAGGCACCCAGTTTGGTTACGAGATTTATATGTTTTTAAATATTCACGTCACGGTAGGCAAAATATGAAAACAAATATGACATTTTTGATTGGTCATAAAATTGAGTCATATAACTTCAAACACTAACAGAACAAGCTTTTGCAGATATGTTTGATAGGAATTCTACAATTGAAGCTTACAGAACAACATACATAAAGCAATTGTTTTTCTGCTGTTATTTTAATGATCACCTAGTAATTTCTTTTTCATTACTTTATCCAAAACACCTTTAATGCAGCAATAATGAATTGCTGTTTTACCAAGTCTGTTTTTGACGTCCTAGAATTTTTCAGCGTAGATTGCCAGCCACAGAACTAAAGGTTCACAAAACACATGCTGGTTAAATTCACGGCAATAATGCACAACCACAATACCAACTGGCTTAAACTGCATATGAAGTAAAATAAATTAGATGTTAGTGCTAATAAAAGCTTACGACCTACTAAATTTCCAAACAAACAATTTTTAGTTTTTTTATTACTTAGAACTCTTTTTAAGTAATAATTTAAACGTCCTACGCATACGTATAATAAACATGCAAACCAGCAACTTTGCAAATTTAAAGTATAAGGCCACTTGAAACTATAATTATTTTT
This sequence comes from Dicyrtomina minuta, assembly GCA_949802685.1. Taxonomy (NCBI): domain Eukaryota; kingdom Metazoa; phylum Arthropoda; class Collembola; order Symphypleona; family Dicyrtomidae; genus Dicyrtomina; species Dicyrtomina minuta. The sequence continues at coordinate 50,910,589 of OX461810.1, forward strand.
ACAAGTTTGAACACTAGGATTTTTAGTTTGAGACAAACCCCTGAGCTAAATCATCAAAAAATTAAATTTACGTTCAAATGCGCGTTTTGTGCAAGAGCTTTATCATTTACAGTAAACATCGGACGACCAAATATAAAAGAAAACAATTTACAGTTTACAAATTACTGATATAGTTTAAGTGTAGAAACAAATAATTTGGATCGCGTTATTATTTCAGAAAAAAGGGCACTCTCTTGACTCTACTCTTTTGACAAACAATATGTCGAACAAAGAAATTGTAGGCAAATGGAAGGGCCATAGCAAGCATTGTATAGCTCAAAGAAATAATGGCATAGTATTGTATTATTATATTATAGGCATACTACTTTTGCTTAGCAATTGCTGCTTGAAATCAGTGAAATATAAAGCTCATTGTAATGAAGTGTATTCACTTGATATAAAAATAAAACAAACAACAAAAGATTCAGAATCATTGAGGATGCATCTGTGTACAGACACACTACACAGCGTTATTTCTAACAAATTCTAATTTAGCATAACACGCATAGGTCTTAATTGCTTAAGATGATTATTCTCTAAAACTACTTTAACTCTACCTTGCATTCTTCTAGCAATGGGTCTATTGTTTTAACGCAGAAAATAAAAATATATATCCGTTGCAAGCTTTAAAGTTAACTTAAAATAAGGTCCATGCATACGGCAGAAAAGGAGCTGGGGACTAACGGAGCCATGGAAATAAATAGGTTAAGCAACGCTCACCGTATTCAGATTTTTCAATGGGTAAACAAAGGCTTTCAACTAATTGAGTTGGAATCTGTAAAATGATGCAGCATGGGGATTCCAAAAAGCTGAGCTGGTACTTAAAGCCTGGAGCCCAGACATGTGAATGAAGATCTTCTAATTCCACACTGCAGTCCCAAACCTACGACCACTATACTTGGCTGTCGTGTGAACGTACACATATAAAAATGCCTATCGTAGCAATGAAAATTAGTGGAAAAGTTTTACGTGTTTTTATATGAGCAAAACCTTTCTTGCTACGTATATACGTGCATGCAGTTTATATGGTTTTTACTCCTTTTTAAGAAAAAGGTTCAAAAGTTGGTCAATTTAGCTGCCTATTGTGGACAAACTATAATTATAAAAATAACAAAAAGCTATGTAGCACTTTTTTATTGCATTTGCAAACGTTAAAGTTCGTTTGAATAAAATTGGTTCAAAATTAGCGAAGCAAAATGTAGCGAAGTTGCTACAGACGGATAGACACACAGAAACACAAACAGAAAGATGGACACCAAAACCATATTATTAGATGCAACTAAAGCTCAGCATCATAAATTGAGAGGTTTTGAAATGTGCCAAAATGTTTTATTTACATTTTTGAAAAGTGCAAAATATTATATTTACATGATTTTAATGTTCTATTTACATGATATTCAAATGCTCTATAACTATGCGTTTTTGAATTCGGTCAAATGTTCTATTTACTTGCGTTAAGGATTATGAAAATTAAATATTATTTGCAGATAGTACATATTGCTTTTAGCTAAAAGTGAAAATGTGTCATTTTGAGTCTTCACTAGCAATATAGAATGTAGATTTTACACTTTACACTATAGCACGTTGACGTTATAAGTTGGATGTTAAATGAGCTAGTTCTTTCATTAGAGACACAAATGTCATGCTTTTGCCATCAGTGAGGCACACGAACTCACAAAACTCAAACTGGAATTCGAATAAAAGAGTATGAGGATGATGATGGCAATATGAGAATGTTGGAGACTGCCGCATGTGCCGTACTTGAATATTATCTTTAATTAGTGAGTCGTTCGGGACAAGTGTACCTCTCAATTAGCAAGTCTGTGACGAAATCTACTCACATTTGCACAATACATGGTACAATTGGAAACTAAAAGCTGAGCTGGGACATATTATCCTCATGAAGAGATGCACACGTGCTTCATGTTCTAGTTTAAATATATAAGAAAAAGCACACGTAAATGTCAAAATACTAAAAGTACTACATGTCCCATCAAAGTAAGTGACTTTATTTACGAGCAACCTTGACTTTCAGTAAAAGTGTAAAAAAAAAGTAAAAACATTCACATTCTCTGCAGATTGCAGACTCTAGATTTTACAGTAATATATTATGCATACATTATTATGTTATGTTTATTATTAGGTATAGCAAATAAAGCATGCTACCTTTTTAGACCAGCATATACTACGATGCACTGACTAGTCAGCCCTGTCAGTTTCATGTTTCATGGACGATGAACAGTATAATGTTATGAGCTATACGAGAAAGGAGAGGCTTGTTGACATTTTGCAATCCGAAAATGTCTCATTTCATATTAAGAATTCTTAGCGAAGACAAAATAAAACGAGCTATATAATATTATACAAGGCATCAAATTGAAGATGTGAAGCACGTAAAGGAATCCCATATCCGAGCCGAGCTCCTAAGACGCTCCTAATATTCTTGCACAGCGTGACGGAAAATAAGTTGAAGCAAAGTTACTTTGTCGTCCCCCTATTTTTTTTTACGTCTGGAAAGCTTTATTTTTGAGTCTATGTAATTTTGGTGAAGGTCCAGAGCAAGAAGCCTTCATCATAAATCATGCGAGCTATACAAGTTTAAGTCCAGATGATCGCCACTACCTTTAATAGTCAGCCATCAAGAAATTATTTTTTCTCCGTAATAAAATATTTTATAAGAAGCTATACAGTATTTTGACTGCCATTTCGCTACCTTCTTTACACCTTTTGACAACTGAGCAATAGTAGGGCAGGGTAATGCTGCCAACGCAGGCAGTCCCCGCTGCTTGAATTTTCAAAAAACATGTAAATGGAACATTTTGCAGTTTTCAAAAATATATAAAAAAAATATTTTGACTTTTCAAAAACATTCAAAATAAATTGTTTTTTGTACATTTCAAAAACATGGAAATAAAACATGTAACACTTTTCTCAAAACATGTAAATAGAACATTTTGCACTTTTCTGAATCAAGTAAAAAGAGCGTTTTAAACTTTTCTAAAACATGTAAATACAACATTTTGCTTTACTAAAGAAAATCATCAATAAAATCAAAATGGCGGGTTTTGTGTAGAAACAAATTGCTGCCTAAAATGAATTCCTTTGTCTGGCTCTGAGCAATATCAAACACCCAGATTCTTGATGCTTTAGTGAGAGAACGAGATAGAAATCAATACTACCAATTATAGGCTTAAAATAGTTTAAATGGTTTTATGTGTGTAAAAGAGTTTGAATGATTGAATGTACACATTTGAACTGTTGTATATTGTAAAGGTGTTGGTGAAAATTGATCGTATTTCGTATTCGACTAGAAAGTTTTGCATTAGCAAATAATAATATTACAAACGATTGATCTCAAATATCCAAGAAGTTCCAGGAAACACGATGAAGTGAAACTGAAAATTCGATTCTCCTAAAATAACCTAAATCATGTTATAAATATGTTTTTGTAGCTATGGTTCTAGCCATGCGAGCGAATCCCCTATTTAAAGTTGTGCGGTGAATGAAATAGTTATGCACATGCTACAGTAAACCTGAATAATTATTCTTGGTTTTATAATCAAAACAAGCCATCTAGCATAAAAACATATCCAATTTCTTTCAGGGAGCTTTATACCCCAATTTAAGAGATGTTCCAAAAGTGTAATTCAAACATTTTGTAAATTTCTTAAAATGGATTAGGGTACAGATCACATCACACACTGTTTTTATGAAAATTACTGAGGTTGTGTTAGTATGGATCCCTGCGTACTCGGGTTTCAGGGGTAATGAAGAGGCGGATAGGCTGGCAAAGGCTTCGCATGATGGGAGTTGCGTTAGGCAGTTTGGTCCGAGACCAATCGTTCCAGTCCCACTCTCCGCTGTCCACTGCGCAATTGCGCATTGGGCTAGACGTGAGCATGAAAGACAATGGACTGGACTACGCAACTGTAGACAGGCCAAGCTCTGGATATCGGCACCGCTTTACGGCAATGCGTCGTTGGTGCGTTATCCCAGAGATCAATTAAGATGGTTGATTGGGCTAGTGACGGGGCATGGGGCTTGGGGAGCTCACGGTTGGAGGATTGGAGTGTTGGACTCCCCTACGTGCGTGCACTGTGGGGAGGAGGATGATACACCAATTCACTATTTGACTGTGTGCCCTGCCTTTTTACTTGTGAGAAACCTCTATCTTGGGGGGTGTCTTATATCGTTGGATATGTTGGGTCAGGCGTCGGTGGCTCAGTTAGTGGCGTTTTCGCGCTCTACTGGCAGGCTTGCGATTTGATCTTGTTTCTTCTGCTAGTTTTCGAGGGGGAGTCTGCAATAGGCCATAATTATAAAGGCCTCGGCGGCGTTGGTCTCTTTGGGACCGAACCCCTGTCATATAATAATAATAATAATAATCACATCACACACTGTTTTTATGAAAATTACATTTTTTATTTTAGAACTACGTTAAGTTGGTATTGCATCTTCAGGAAGGACTGGATCCAGTAAAAATAAATATTATTGTTTCTTTGTTATAAAAGTAGAAGAATTGTTGGACTGTAAATCATCTTGATGAAATTTCGATGTCGAACTTGCAGATACGATTACAATCATTTCACACCGTTGCGCAGTGTACTGACACTGACACCTACGACGCGATTACAACTCAAGACACAATCAAAATGAAATGAATACCTAGAGACCTAGACATAGGTAGTTATACAATATAAAAACCTTATTAAATCAGCCTGTTCTTTGTTGTTGTCTATTGAAACTCGCAGAGTACAGTACAGAGCTATGCCCGTAAGGAATGGAGTAAAGGTGTGAAGCATGAGGACCGAATTGAATAGGTTGGATGATGGCAATTGGCGGTACCGATTTGCAGTACCAATTTGGATTAGGATCAATTGGCGGTCCGCAAATTCATAATAATTGTAAGTACCTATTTTGTTTTTATTAATAATTATGTTTTGAACGAAAAAAACATTTAGTGCTATGCTATGTTTTTAAGAAAATTGATGCAATAATTTCATTTGAATAAACAGTAAAATTATTGTTTCAAAAGGGCTTGATGCAAATTATTAATTTCAATGAAACCATTTTCAAAATACGGGATTATACAAAACAGTTTTACAACCGCCAATAGTCGCCAAATAATTCTGTTAAAAATTCATTTATTTATCCTTTTCGCCAATCAATTTATACATAATTAACCGCTACACGCTACCGCCGATTCCCTTTTTGAAACCGCTCAATACCTTTATGCCGCATCGGATATCCGGGAACATTTGAGATCCAGGTTCCATAGTTCTAGACTTCTAGACTCCATTATAGCTAAAGTTTGTACCTATGTACCTATGTGCATAAGTACGGAGACAACGAAACTATATAAAAAAAGGTTGCTCAACCAGTCCATAATAATATAGGTACCGCTCTAACGGTATCGGTATCGGTAACAGGGAAGCGCTATAGCGTCGGTCTGAGTGTATTTTCCATTTCAATTTCTATTCAATTTCCAAGAAATATCACCCTCAGAACCCGAAGGCCGTGAACTGACAACGAGATCTATCTTTCCGCTTTACTGCCCACTTGTTCACAAAATGATCACAATCGGAATTGAATCAAAACAAACGGTAATTCCACTCTTGATTTAATGCTTTATATTTAGTCTCATAAGACCTCGTGTGCGACAGCCCACACGAGGTATTGTAGACGACCGCGACCAAAAATAAATATTTTAAAGCTCCGAGCACTATCCATCCATATCCATTCATTGACTCCCAATGCAGTCCAAAGCGTCAAGCTCTCATTATTGCATTGTCCTCCGCAGCTCCAGCTTCCCACATCCAGATCCAGATATCTTGGAAATTGAAATGGAAGTGGAAGTCGCGGCGATAGGTGAAAACTGAAAATTTAATTTAATTTAAGCAATGGAAACTGAAACTGGGAAGCTCCTTTCTTTCTGTCTATATACATAAATATCTTTGTGGCCGTCCCTAACCATGCCATATGCCAGGCTGATAGCTTTCGACTTATACTTTATACACTACAACAACCGCCGTGTGGAACTGAAGGAGATTGTTGTATAACTGCTTTGTTATCTCCACCATAGCTCCGTTAAAGCAGCATCCGCATCCCCGAACCGACCACATAAGCAGTCCCATTTTAAATGTCACGATCTACAAGGCCATCAACAAAAACTAACGAGTATATAGACTGTACACTGAACTCTGTACACCAAAAAAGACGGGAGACATGAGAAACGTCTAAACATGTCCTGATCACGCCAAAACGTCACTTGTGGTTTTCCTATATAGCCTATATAGTACCTATATAGCTACGTACAAGAAACGTACAAAAAAGTCCAAAGAACCCGTCCCGGTCTTGATTCGACTTTCCCTGGAAATGGAATATGTCAGTTTTGTGTAGGAGAAACTATAGCGCTCCGTTGCGTTATCGTTTCACTTTCGTTATCAACAAGAAACATGCTTTACTTTGGACTTGTCCCAGGGAAATATTTCACCGGACGTCCGGATAACTTCATACCATACGTCTTGGTCGTCTCCCTCTGGTTCTATGTACTTGTGGCTCTGATTCCGGTATGACATGTTCTGGTTCTGGTTCTCGTTCTGATTCGTTTCTGAACGCTGACAAACAGATGAGCCCGTTAGATTTGGAATTCTGCTCTTGTGTAGCCCAAAATCCAGCAGCTTCTGGCTCCAGCAGCAGCTGCATTCCACTTTCATCTCCAGTTCCAGTTCCAGCTCCAGCTCCAGCCTCGTATGAGCTCCTATAAGCGATAAGCCCATATTATGCTGATTCTAAACCTGATTTATTGCACACATGCCACAATTTAATTGGATCAGAACTACGTATTATTATTAGTTATGTTGTCATTAGTAAGTTGTAGATGCGCGGATTGTGATTATTATGATTAAGATCCAACGTAATATGTAATCATGACTTCGGCGCTATACTCAGTCCCAGATCCACATTCCAGATCCAAATCGAATTATATGTCACATAAAGCTTAATTTATGTCATATGTTATGATTTTCGATAAATGGGGAAGAGGCAAGAGGCCGCAGTAGTATAGACCCGCACTTTATTCGATCAACTACATCGTATATATGGTCTGTGATGAACCAAAATGACCCATATCCAATTTAAGCTACAATCAAAATGAGCTATGTCATAAAAACAAAATTAAAAACATGCGTAAAGTGTTAATTAAGAGTTTTTGAAAAGTGCAAGAAGTGTTATTTATTTATTTATATGTTTTTAAAAGGTGCAAATGTTCTATTTACATTTTTTTTAAAGTGCAAAATGTTTTATGTACATGTTTTTTAAAAGTGTAAAATGTTCTATGTACACGTTTTTGAAAAGTGCAAAATGTTCTATTTACATGTTTTTGAAAAGTGTAAAATTTTCTATTTACATGTTTTAGAAAAGTGTAAAATGTTCTATTTACATGTTTTTAAAAAGTGTAAAATTTTCTATTGACACGTTTTTGAAAAGTGCAAAATGTTCTATTTACATATTTAAAAAAATGCAAAATATTCTATTTAAATGCTTTTAAGACATGTTTCAATATTTTTTGTAGATAGTGGATATTGTTTTTAGCTGCAAATGCATATGGGTCATTTTGGTTCTTCACATACGATATATTCCAGGCGCCTAGAGTTCCAGTTAAATATCCAGCAACACACATTTTTATGCAAAACGGAATCTTACGCAGATATATGGCTCATATTGGCTCAGAACTATTCAGTCATCCAAATTAAATTGCACATATGATTTACGAATGCAATTATAAATCCATTCAGCTCGAGTGGAAGTGTTTAAGGCTTCAGCGATTCCGACTCGGGCGATTCGTATTTCGCAATTCGTAATACGTAATACGTAATTTGGTCGCTGTTGTTGCCATCGTATTTTACGATGGGAATCACCTTCCAGGCACAACTACAGCTGCGAAAACTACGGTACTGGCATGTACATACTTGCGGCCGCGCTCTGGTGTATAATATTACTAGTAATGTAACGGTGTAACGGAAAACAAAAATATTCCATGGTTATGTACTTTATTCTGCGAATGACACATTTACATAGTAAGCTAATTTCTTTCAGCAGAAAATATATAGGAATTCCAGCCAAGGGGCTTCTATGTCGACAGAACCACCAGCACCGTCATAATGATTTGAGTTTAAGTTGCAACATCCAATCCAATGGAGCATACACAAGGTAAAACTAATATCTAGGAACTCTCGCTCATCATCCTCATCTGGATTCCATGAAAAGTTTTTAGCAAAATGACTGTAATAATAATCATTAAATTCTGTACACAATTACACAATCCCATATTCCAATATCATAAAATGTCATAAACAAGGCTAACACAGTAGGGAGCTCATCATCATGCCCGCATTCCCACACAACTCCAATAGAAAATCCTTTTAGCTTGCGCTAATGAGCAAGAAGAATACGAATGAGATTAGTATCTTTGAAGGGAATCTCTGGAGTATGGACGATTACGCCTGTACAAATAAGGCTACCAGTACCAGCTACTTTATGCTTCAGCCATGCAAACAAAATATTCCTGAAAGGTATTTTATTATTGTACGTACGTAAACTTGCGGAACTGGGAACAACATGAAAAGCAGTGAACACTCCATCTATTCTATATTAGAATAGAATAGGAATGTAATAAATGAATTTAATTATTGCAATACTTGAGCTTTGAAAACACACACACACAAAAAAGCAAAACAATAAACGTTGTAGTAATATGTTTTCCTGAGCACTGAACTAATCGTAACAGTTGTTAACCTCGTAAAGGGGAAAAGGCACAATAAGCGTCTGTGTAGAATTTCTGTGCAAATTGTGTAATTTTGTACAAATTGTTGAAAAATATCACATAGTAAATTGTACCAGTTCCGGTACCGAGCTCCCTTGGTTTAGTAGTAAGAGTTTGTGACGCAAAAACGCTTAGCTCCCGGAGGCCGGAGACTCCTTTTTATGTCTATGTATAATTAGACAGGATTAAAACAAACGAGTATGCTTTTGATTTGGAGACTTGGTCTTCATCGTTTATGGATAACGATAACGAGTTTGAGATGGAGACAAAGATCCTACGGGCTGGAGAAGTGGAGAAGTAAAGTCAATATTAAATAGAATAGATTCAATTGGGGAGCAGTGGGGACTCTCCTTCCTCCTGACGTCCAATATCGGCTCTCCACTGGAGGAAGCCCACTGTGCACAGTAAGCCTTAAAACGGGCAGCAAAAAATCAAGAGCGGATACGGAGACTCCTCAAGGTATGTACATACCAAGGTAGTACAAGTATATCCATTATATAGTCTGTGAAGAACCAAAATGACCCATATCCAATTTAAGCTAGAATCAAACTGAGCTGTCATAAAAACAAAATGTGAAACATGTTAAAAATATTAATTAAGAGTTTTTGAAAAGTGCAAAATGTTCTACTTACATGTTTTTGAAAAGTGTGAAATGTTCTATTTACATGTTTTTGAAAAGTTTAAAATGTTCTATTTACATTTTTTTTTAAAGTGTAAAATTTTCTATTTACATGTTTTTAAAAAGTGCAAAATGTTCTATTTATAAATGTTTTTAAAAGGTGTAAAATGTTCTATTTATGTACATTTCTTGAAAAATGTAAAATATTCTATTTACATGCTTTCAAGACATGTTTCAATATTTTTGTAGATAGTGGATATTGTTTTTAGCTGCAAATGGATATGGTGTGATTTTGGTTCTTCAGACACGATATCTAACTTTAAGTTCATAAACTGAATGTATATGTGTAAAACAATTTGTTGCGTAGCTACACCTACATGGCATAGCAGTACATATGCACTTTCAAGTAGCACATTCGGTAACCTCCTCACATTACGTATATAAATGCCGTAGTAGGTAGTTCTCACAGTTTCTTCAACTTCTTGGCTAAAACTCTATATATGTCTCTCTACTCCCTTGTTCCCTGCTTCAAAGAACTTGTGTGTGTGAGCATTCACTAATTAAGTTTTTTCCTCCTCATCCTTGACACGTGCTTAGCGTGCGCCCTGCATTTGCTTTTGCTTTTGCTTTTGCTTGGGTGAAAACGAAACGAAAATGAAATCCATTTCATGGGAAACCACTTGGAAAAGTTTTCAAGTGGCATCATCAACAATTTCTAGCTAAAATATTGTACTGGAACTTCTACAATAACAACACACGGAGAAAGAAAGGAAAGTGAGAAGGCAGACGACCCACTAACGAAAAACTTGTCAATTCAGCAGATAAATACGTATAACAATGTACATAGTCCCTATACACACAGCTTCTCTCTTGCAAAATTCTAATAATCAATGCTTTGATATTTATGTTGCGAATACCAATGTCAATCGGGAAAGACTAACTAAGCTAAAAACTCACAGAGGAGGGAGCATGAAATTGAAACGTCCCCAGCCCCCCATTACCCCTCCATACCATCAAAGTTATGCAAATCATCCATATCGTCTGTGAAGAACCAAAATGACCCATATCCATTTGTAGCTAAAACAATATCTACTATCTACAAAAATATTGAAACATGTATTGAAAGCATTTAAATAGAATATTTTGCACTTTTCAAAAGCATGTAAATAGAACATTTTGACATTTTCAAAAACATGTAAATAGAATATTTGCACTTTTCAAAAACATGTAAATAGAACATTTTGACATTTTCAAAAACATGTAAACAGAATATTTGGCACTTTTCAAAAACATGTAAATAGAACATTTTACACTGTTCAAAAACTCTTAATTAACATTTTACGCATGTTTCTCATTTTGTTTTTATGACATGGCTCATTTTGATTCTAGCTTAAATTGGATATAGGCCATTTTGGTTCTTGACAGACGATACACTGATATCTGTATATACTGATATCTGACTAATATATTGAGCGTAACATTTTTCAAAGCCGCATCCTTTACCATTTACAAAAAAGGAAACGACGTCACAATTCCAAACTCCCCGAAACACTCAAACTCAAACTCAAATTTGTAGAGGATGATGAAAATCGACTAAAACATATCGTCGTGACACACATTAAATGACGGAGACGAAGACACATTCACGCCAAAAGGAAACAGAGATACGTTGGTAGGTACATAGGAAAACTTTACTCCGATGAAATGTGAAATCCACGACAGTAAAAAAAAATAAAAACGAAAGTAAAAAAGTAAAAGTAATTTTTGTGAACATTCAGTACACAATTTTTTTGTAGAGCCATCTGCGATCTTTTCTATACGATCTGCTCAAGAGTTTCTTTTTCGCAAAACTCTCGTTCCACTTTCAAGTTTGAAGCTGAAACAATATTTGTTATAAGACTTGGTCACATCCTCGAGAAGGGGGAGAGAGAACCTAGATGGAACTTTAACTTGAGGAAATACGAAAATTTGTGTAGTGTTTTTGTTATTTTTTTTTACTCGTCTTCTTCGCGTCATCTACATACTGTGTGTTCTACTGATACTTATTCAAGGAAGCCACTTGAAACAATTTGAATATTACATCCAGTGGCTGCTTCCGCTCTCTTCCTCACTCTCTCGTCCTTTCTTCAATTCTATGTAAATCAAGTAGGGAATTTAGGTATGGGTACTTGTCCATTACCGATTTCCCGGTCCAGTTCCGGCTGCTCTTGCATAATATCTTGTTCCTCCGACTCGCAGCCGACAGCTTATGCAAAATAATAAAAATCCCAAAATAAAGCTTCCTAGCTGATAGGATTGACATTGTATTGTCTGTGTATATAGACGGAAAAAATTCACTGGAAACCTTGTGTGCATGCACTGTATAATATAATGTGAAACTTGACTGCGAATGTGAGATAGGAAATCATGAATGTGGACCTCAACATATGGTAGGAGTCTCTCTTTTGCTTTATCTTGAATTGCATTTACATTTTGTATGTATATGTTATGCACATTATGTGCATACATAGACTTTTCCCGAGTGCCGAGTGCACATGTATTTATAGTAGCAGGTTACTTGAATAGGTACTTCATTTCACTCGGAGCTAAAACTAAATAGAAACTACGGAAATTGCAGTGCACTTCAGTTTGTAACCTACAACCACCCCCTCCTCACATCTTCATGACAGAATTATACACTCGACAATGACGGACGGAAACGGACAACACGACAGTCAACAGTCGACAGTTCCAACTCAACGAGACCAAGAAAAACAATGCTTAGAGAGGAGGCTGTATGCACTAAATGAACTCATCTACTTTACAAATCTAATTCACATTGTTTTTAGTTTATTCAATAAATTATTATTTGAAAGAGGACGTACCTATATACAGAGCCGGGTAATGTGGCCAGCGTAATTTTCAAAATACTTGTAAATGAAGCATTGTGCACTTTGCAAAAATATGTAGGTAAATATAACGTTTCGATTTTTCAAAAACATGCAAATATAAATGTTTTGCACATTTCAAAAACATGGAAATAAAACATTTTCCACTTTTCTGAAAACATGTTAATTCAAAATTTTGCACTTTTCTGAATTAGGTAAATTGAACATTTTAAACTTTTCTAAAACATGTAAATACAACATTTTGGTTTACCCCAACAAAATTTCATTAAAATCCAAGTGGTGGTTTTTGAATTTAAACAAATTGCTGCCTAAAACCAATTCCTTCGTCCGGCCCTGCCTATATAATATACTAAGGTATAAGGAATTACTCTGCATTAAATTAATTTAGTTTCATTTACATAGCTAAACAATTTCATTCTCCTGCCTGTTCTTTCATTTTCCATTTTCCCAGAGTTCTAGAATTCTATGAAAGAAAAAATTTGTGTTTTGTAAAACATTAAAAAAATAACATGGATCGAGTGGAGTCATCATTGTTATTGTAACTAGCTATAGCTGGTGCTGGTGCATAACTCCCAGAAATACACAGTGCACTCGACACACTAAAAATGAGAAACAACCTTGTTCGTGTTTACTCCCACTGTATTTAATTTTATTACATGTCCCAGTGTGAACTGTATTACTATATTACTCTATTTTTCCTCACTGAGCATTATATACATTCTCTGGATTCTGCCTACACATAATAATAATGGATGTACTTATCAGCCTTCCTCAAATCCCCTGCGGAGTTTAACGAGAACAAAATGAAAATGAAGATGCATCGCCATTTTCATCTCTGCTTCAAAATTGCGAAATTAGCATCGTATCTTTTAACTATGCACATGTACGGAGCATATAGCATCTTTAATATAATCATTTCAGTGTAGGTACTTCCACAATATGTATCTTTGAGGAGGCGTATGGTAAAGTTGTTAAATTCGAAATGACATTCCCGAGACAGAGATAATATGAGCTCGGATTCTGCATTCTAAAAATCTCAAGGAAATATAGAGCGACAGACGAGTCTTGAGAGGAAAATATAGTCAAGGGGAAAAGATACACAGAAAAAAACTGTCTGAAGACTGAAAACTGTGAGTTGTGAAAGATGAGAGAATTTGCATGGCCATCATGCCACATACATGACACAGCATGGGCATGGTGATGGTGAGGACGAGGAAAGAGTGCCGAGGAGAAAGTGCACACAGATGAGCATGAAATGACTGACTCTGGCCTGCTGGTCTGGCTCCTCCGGCTCCGGCTCTGGCAGCATAATATCTACACCCATGCCGATAACTACACGAACATACTTGAGAGCAGGGCTAAGAGCAAGGTGTTGGATATACTGACTGATATACATTTGAACTGTTACCATTCCTATATATCGTTTTACTCCAAGAGAGAAAGAGTTTCATCAAACGGAGACCAAAACTCGCTCTCGCCCTCGCGTCTCCGTTTCCAGTTTCCAGTCCGTGTGTCTCTCCAGTGCCAGTCCAAAGCCCTATCCATCCCACTACCATGTGTATATACCAACTACCAACAGATACTGAATTAGTAGGTATTGAGAAAATAGTCCCTTGGACGCATGACCAAACCAACCAGCACCAGGAGCATATAGCATCCAGCAGAAGGGCTACAAACAAGAGTCATACACTCCGTGTTTGGTCCTAGGAAAATATTACGTACATGTAAACTTCACTTTTACTTGGAACATAGGAGCAGGGAAGCATTGAGAGGATTCCGTGTAGTAGAGCAGAAAGTCTAGTCGTTATACAGTGTCTACATACGGGCTGTACAAAAATAATAGGGACAATTCTCCATACATACAAAGAATGGATTAGGAAAAGCAAACTTAAAACTGTTGGTGTAGCATGAGCACTGCATAGCATACTACATACATTCTACATTCTATCTACATACTGTTGTGCACACACTGTACTATGTACTATGTACTACGTCCCAGTGCCAGGAGTTTTTCATGTGACCCGGGTTTCCTAGCAACTCAGCGCAGCCCAGCAGCCACAACAAGGATAAAAGGGAAGAAAGGCTATATACATATAGCCTAGCATGGGAAGGAGCGTGAGTAAAAACCAGTAAGCGAGCGACACACACACACACACATAAAGGCACACACTGACGGAACACTGGAAGACTCGAATGGCTCCTAAAATCCGAACGGCGGATATGCCTTTACTAGTCAAGTTTGTGAACATAAGAAAAATTTTATGTATGTATCCCGGTAGCTATACGTATGTGCACTCCACACACAAAAACACGGACTGACTGACTGAGATGGAATCATGGAATGGAATGGATTGGATCCAGTCAGCTAATGTGCGACGTGTTCCCCATGTCATAGCGCTCATTCTCTCCCAACCAACTATGAAATTACTATTACTCCTTTCGCTATATACCTCAAATACATTTCGGATTCGGATTGGCATTACTATATTGATATTGGCATTGGACCCGCACCGGCACCGGCTGCGGCTGGCAGGAACACTATGGAACATGCCTCGACTCGGGCTCTATACCTGTAAAAGCGCTTGTAGGAGGGAGACTAATGTACATTCATAGGACACAGGAGTCGCAGTGGTAGTAAGTAGGCTGTGGGGAGAGAGATGCACATGGACGGAGAAAATGATGAAAGAATTGTGTACTTGAACAACCCTACCTTCCCAGATACCAGTTGATGACGGATCTTAGAGTAGAAACTACCCATCACTTCTCCCACCACCATCACCACCGCAAAACTACAACTACAGGAACTACATACTACAGGACGGCGAAAGGAACGGGGAACAAGCCAATAACCCAGACCACGGAAAAGACGAGTTTCAGCTCGAGTGCCAGTGCCAGTGCCAGTGTCAGTGCCAGTAGAATTCGGGCTAAAAGTCATAGACAGATAGGACCTACGTATGAAGGTGGAGGTACTTTCCAAATACTATCAACTATTTGATCATCTCTTTACACTCTCCACATTCAAAATATTAACCATTAACTCCGACCATCATCATTCCCTTGATGTCCTCTCATTCAACGAATCATCCCAAGGAGTAGTTCAAGAACAAGTACAAGTATAGACAAGTGCATCGCATCGCATCACATCCCATCACATCATTGAGGAGTGGAGAGGAAGGAAAAGAGTAAAGAGACGGCGGTTTTGGTTTCGGTTTTGGTTTCGGTGTTGCTTGGTGTGCTTGCGGTGATCTTCAGATCATCTACTTTATAGACTCTTGCTATACGTATATAGTATACAGAAAATAGAATTGAGAGAGCCCTTCCAAGACCTTTCTTCCTTTATTTCTTTCTGGTTAGACGCACTTCATTTCTATCTCCTCGTCTTCTCTATTACACTGTACTTCCCCACCCCTTCAATCCGGTCCGGACTTCTCAACCAGAAACACAGAACCCTCCAAGGATGAGATCCAGGTAGACGCCGTAGTAATATCCATCCAAACTGAACAGATAGACTTTCACTATTTACAAAAGTGTCAATTTATTTGGGATACGTATTACGTGTCTCGTGAAGAGACTCCGCGTTTATTTCCAATTCCAGCAGTTCCATAGCCCGAGCTCGAGACATTCAGTTTCCACTCCACAATTTATTTATTGACAATCTCTCCTCCTGGATGTAAAACCAAGACCGGTAGCGGTAACGGTTTGGGCCACATCGGCCGGATCGTCGTCGTCATCCTCGTTCTCATCCTGATCGTCATCGTCATCGGAGAAAGATAACATTAAAGTAAAGGGCTATATAATTATATCATACATCTGACTATATAACTAGCCCTATAACGCTCAACCCCTTGCCTTTCGAAACCTATAAAAAATACGAAAAAAATACCCTGTAAATTTCTCCACTGAGGTTAAAAGAACGTAAAAACGCTCAACTTCGACATCCACTTTGACATTCCACTCGTCGTCTGTCTGTCTCCCTTCTGATATCTGTCAGTCTATACTGCGTGCTTTTTAAAGTAAAAAAAAAGAATCTGGGATCCTTTCAACAGAACATTGTAAAGTACCTAGTGATATTCAACTCTCTCTCTGTATCTCTCTCTGTATTTCGCTCGCGGAACCGGACGGAAGCTATAGTACTAATGATAAGACGGACGAGATTATTGAGGAATTGAGGATACGTATTTATATGCTGTAAAAAATTCAAATAGCCCTTCAAAAAAAACTGAAAAGAACCCACATATAGTGAAAGGAGAAGAAGAAGAAGTGCGGGGTCTCTACATATAATCTGAAGTACGGGCAGTTCTATACCACTACCACTACTACCACTACTAAAAGTACAAGTGCTACTAGGACAAGTGTTATTAGTGCATCAGAATCAGCCTCAGCTTCCACACATAAAATTCCATGTCAGTTTTCTCTCTCTCCTCTCTCCTCGGTCCGTCTCCAACGTCCCTTGGTTTAGTTTGGTATGCGATGCTCGTGAGAAAAATCTAATATAACCACTATGTGGAAGGAATAGGTAGAGAGAGAAAAAGTGTGTGTGTGTCTGCTACTACAGAAAAAACCTTTCGTCTCGTCTGGCTCAGCTCAATGTAATGCAGAACGTGTAGATTGTAGAACTATGTAGAACGGTAAGACAGACAGAGCTGACGAGAGGCATCACACACACACAGGCACACACATACACGTACAAAGTACAGTTGGGAAAAGACCGAAAAAAACCGAAAAAACCGAAAATCTCACCAAATGTGCTGAAATTCTCGGGGAAGGGAAAGAAGATCAACAGCAGGAGGAGAAGAAGAAGTAGGTACGTAGTAGTTATATCAGCGGAGCTGTAGGTGTGAGTGCGATAGAGCGTATGCAGACTATACACATAGCAGAGTATTAGATAGATAGGCAGTTGAACGTTGAAGTATCAAATAGCCGTGTGTCCCACAGAACTGAGGACTCACAATCAGCTCTGACTCTGTGTGTGTCTCTCTCTCTCTCATCCCGTTCTTCCCGGCCCGGCCTTGTGTCCTCACACAACTTGGAGTGTGAGAAAGATTGGGAAGGAAGGAAAACCGACTCCTTCCCACAGACTTTCTACGAGGCTCAAGACGAAAAGACGTAGTAGACACGCAGTAGAAGAAGTAGAAGAAGACGGAACCGGCTCCGGCTCCAACTCCAACACCAAAGAGGACAAGAGCGAAGGGAAGCTAGTGAAGCTGAACGTAACTTTCCTTTTAGTTTTACTTGCTGGAACAGAAGCGGATATATAACATCAACATCTTATTTGATTTTATCAACTTTCCCAAAGAGAAAAAAAAATCCAACTCGTCCAATTCGACACACACACAAATATATATACAGTGCTCAAATTCTACAGACTATCGACACAGAAAGTACATAGAGTACAAAACAAAAAGAAAAAGAAATATACTTGTTACGATTTCCCATTCCCATATCTCTGTGAGTTTCTTCTTCGTCTTCTTTGTGCATTTTTTGTTCGTATTCTTCTTCTTATCCTTCGTTTTCCACGTATTTACTTGTACATATGAGTACTATTGATACTGTCCCATCTCCCATCTCCCATCACGACCCCTATTACTCTCACACAGACATTGAGCGAATAATACACGATAATACTGAACAGATAGTGCTACATCATTATTGTGAGTTGTAGGAGTAGTTTAGCGGTAGTAGGACCGTGTAGCTAGTTCAGATATATCCACTAAATAATAGAAAATACAAATACAAATTTAGGACGATAACTTTTTTTTTTTTTTGCAATTTCAAACTTTGGCTCTTGTACATTACTTTGATGTTAGTTGGAGAAGGAGCCGAGCCAAAGCCGATTTAGGAGACCCCTTTGCGACTGCTTTACTTATTTCGCTTCGGCTTCAGCTTTTACCAGTACACACGCTTATTTAGTTCACCTGTCCTTCCTATACCTATAATTATCCCCAAGTACCTATATAATTATACAACGTCTACCGGTACCAGTACCGGTGTCGGTGTCAAAAGGATTTTACTCATATTATCAGTACTAGGTATATAACTACTTACTTTTATCTCGCTCTCTCTCTCTCACGCATACTATATGCATATCCGTAGAATCGTAGAAATAGGCCGTCATCCTCCGCCAGTTCCAGTTCCAGTTCCAAGTACGAGATACGAAAAAATCCCCATACAAAAATATTAACAAAAAGTGAAAATAGAAAAAAAAAATTACTTGGAAATTATTCATGTGTATCTCTCTGTGAGTTCTGGATTCGTTTGTACTTTCCCCCACATACTGTGTGCGGTGCGGACTGTGTGACTGTAAAGTAAAGCAAAGGAGTAGAAGCACTTGCATTAAAAAAAATCCTTCTTCTTCTCAAATGCTCAAAATGCTCCAAAAAAAAGAAAAGAAATATTAGGATTCCAAAGGTTGATGTACTCACTCATGACATGGCTATCATGGAGGGTGTACTCGCTGTGTATGGTGCTTATCGTTAGTCATATATTATAGGCTTCAATTCTGCGTCTAGCTCCTGCTTTTTGCTGTTTTTTTTTCTTTTTTTCTACAATGGGAATTGATGTGAGATTATAGACCTATACCTACCAACCTACATAGAAAATATCTCACTATTATTATACATAGTAAATTTGTGTGTGTATTTGTGAAGGACGTGAAGAAAATTTGACAAAGAACAATATCTCTCTCTTTTTATTTTTCTCTCTCCTTCGTGAAATACACAAATGTATATATGATAGCTGCACATTATAGGTATACTTTTATAGCCAAAGAGAGAGAGCGAGTCTTTATACAGCTGTTTGTATTTTTGTACGTGGAGTGAAGCGAAGGCGTTAGATATATAGAGAGGGATTAGGATATTGTAGGAGGAAAGGCGCGTACATGTGGATTTGGATAAACGTGTATCGATCTGACTGACTGCGAGAGGGAAAGCCGACGTATGAGAGAGACAGACCAGAGAGAGTAACACTGCTAACACTACTAACACTATAACTCTAACCGTTTCACATTTCAAACGAGGCAGACCATAGAAACGAAACCAGGAGACCAGGACCAGAAGACCAACTGGCAACTGGCAACTCCCGAGACCATTACAATATATAAACGTACAGAAGATAATATTATGTAGATCGTCCACTGTGACTCTGACCGTAACCGTAGAAATAACAACTCTCCAATGTATAGGTAGATACAGGGCCGGATAGTGCGGCCAGCGCAGGCAGCCCCCGCTGCTTGAATTTACAAAAAACATATAAATGCAACATTTGGCAGTTTTCAAAAATACGTAAAAACAATATTTTAAATTTTCAAAAACATGCAAAATAATTTTTTTTGTACATTTCAAAAACATAGAAATAAAACATTTAACACTTTTTTTCATAACATGTAAATAGAACATTTTGTACTTTTATGAATCAAGTAAAAAGAACATTTTGAACTTTTCTAAAACATATACATACAACATTTTGCTTTGCCAAAGAAAACCGTCAATAAAATTAAATTGGGGGTTTTTATAGAATCAAATTGCTGCCTAAAAGTAATTCCTTCGTCCGGCCCTGGGTAGATACTGGCACTAGGTATGTCCCCTATAAAAAATTCAGTGAGTGTGGTGATAAGCTATACTTTTTGTCCTGTACATATATCTATAGGCGTCATACATCCTGCGTATACATATTATATATAAATATTATATTTCTTCATTCTACATGAAGAAGCCATAAGTTGAGAGCTCTGAGCTGATTCCCTATATTTATGTATATACAGGGAGTAATATTTTTTCTTATTTATTGCTCTCTGTGTGAAAGACTCCAACACTAAAAAAAAAAGAAAGAGAGAGAGAGACATGGGCGGAAATCAATGGAATGGAAAAAGAGGTTCCTTTTCCCATTCCTCTATAAACCCAAACCTTAACACACAGAGATATGGACATTTCAAATCCAAATCCATAGGATATCTAAATCTACATTTATATCCGTACTTACGACTTTTCGCATTTTCTTTCTGAGAGAAAAATGGGATGGGGGATTTTTTTTCCCTTCTTTAACCAAGACATTAAATAGCAATGCAATTCCAATTTGCAATAGCAATACCAACTAAATTACCCGCACGCATATTATATAGCTCAATGTCTTTATGGAGAAAAATCTACATGTTCAAAAATATTATATCCTTTTGCTTTATTTCCTCTCACTCAGTTTCAATTTCAATAGCACAGTAAATTCCCTTTTGCAAATTCTTATATCATATAGAGGGAAAGAAACAGGGACAAATTGATAGTTTTTTTTCTTCTTCTTATACATAAAGATTGTCCACTCAATAAGTCGCGCTGCGAGTAAAAAGAAAAATGATACGGAACTGCTGACATGCATACTGAGAGAAAAGGAAACCGAGGAGATCAATCCATCTGTGTCGAGATTAAGTTCTAACTTATCCGGCTTGAATTCGTAAATGTCAACTGTCTTTCTAGCTTTTGACAGTTATTGAATTTAGACTCAGGGAGAGCCGGAGCATGACCATGACCATAGGTCCATAGGAACATGACCAAGACCGTATTAGAGGGTATAGATTGTATAATCTTACTTTTAGTCTGGTTTTTTCTTTTTGGATCTAGAGATTTGCTCAGTGAAAATAAATAGTGATATCACTCTCTGGCCTTTATCTTGATATAGTAAGACAACTGAATTTCTGACGTTATCCTTTCCACATGCTTTATTAGTTAGAATGCTGAATGCCATGACGCTTTATATATATAACTTCCCTAAAAAGTTGATTCACATCGGAGCTGGTATCGTATCATATCGTCTGTGAAGAACCAAAATGACCCATATCCATTTATAGCTAAAAACAATATCCACTATCTACAAAAAATTGAAATATGTCTTGAATGAATTTAAATCGAATATTTTGCACTTTTAAAAAACATGTAAATAGAACATTTTACGCTTTTTAAAAACATGTAAATAGAACAGTTTACAATTTTCTCAAAACATGTAATTAGAACATTTTACACTTTTAAAAAACATGTAAATAGAACATTTTACACTTTTAAAAAACATGTAAATAGAACATTTTACACTTTTCAAAAACATGTAAATAGAACATTTTACACTTTTCAAAAACTTCTAATTAACAAAATTTTACATATGTTCTCATTTTTTTTTGTTATGATATAGCTCATTTTGATTTTAACTTAAATTGGATATGGGCAATTTTGATTCTTCACAGACGATATGACAAATGACATTACTATAAGCTTTTAATGTACGATAGCTTTGGTCTCAATTGTATTACGACTTAACGAAAAATAGCAAAGGCATAAGTAGGTAATAATAATATTTACTCTTTTTGATCGATAAGTAATTGATTAGAGTGACTTTTGCAAGGAGCCATTATCGTCGAAACCATAATGTTATCAGGAAATATAAGTTATAAACCTAAATATAAAGCCTTTTGTTTGTTTTGCATTGCAGCCATAACAGTGACAGTAAGGTTGATTTTAGTACAATTCAGGCAGAAGAATACCCAAAAATTCCAAACCTATCCTAACTTTTTCCTAAAGCCACGACAGTAAATAAAAATAATTTCTATACAAAAGCAAAATTACTTTTAAGTAGCTTTAATATGACGTATCTTATCGTCGATGATCGACGGATGATATCAGTATACTTGCAAATTTCTCTAAAAGCAAAACCGTGCACTTCCATTGGCATAGGGCCGTACAAAAACCACCACTGTGATTTTATTGATAGTTTTCTTTGATAAAACAAAATTCTGTATTTACATGTTTTCGAAAAGTTTAAAACGGTTTCTTTAATTGATTCAGAAAAGTGTAAAAAGTTGTATTTACATGTTTTGAGAACAGTGGAAAATGTTCTATTTACAAGTTTTGAGAAAAGTGTTAATACTTTATTTGCATGTTTTTGAAATGTACACAATATTTATTTTATATGTTTTTGAAAAGTCAAAATATTCTTTTTACATATTTTTGAGAACTGCAAAATGTCCCATTTACATTTTTTTGAAAATTAATGCAGCAGGGTCTGCCTGCGCTGTCCACAATATCCGGCCCTGTCCATTGGTGCATCTAAGGAAGCATGCGGTTTTGTTTTTCGAGTAAATTGGGAGCACACAAATTTCATCCTTCACAAACGATATTTCGAATTTTGCTCAATATTTTGAAAGCTTGCTAAATTATATATGTAAATGTACAGCCAGAAATCAGCTAATAGAATGCCTGTTGAATTTAAACCCACCAAACTAAAGTATTTAAATTTTAACTGGTAACTCACTTTCGGTTTTAACATGTTATGCACTACTCAAACGGTAATGAAAATTACAATCTGATGCATAATATGCAAGTGTGCACGATCAGCACTGCAAACTTTATTCTATATAAAGTCCAAAAAATTGACATTTTTGAAACCCCTCCAAAAATGAAATTCAATAAAATATTTTAATTTCGAAAGAATTTTACGTATTTTTTATTTGCACATATGTAGCTCCAGAATGATGCATCGTATCGTTAGTGAAGGACCGAATCCGTTTCCGTATCGCTGACAATACGATACATCATTCTGAAGCTCCCAGTTTTCCCTGGAAGCAAATCCGTTTCCTCCCAATTTTCCTTAAAAGCGCAACTGTATATGCTTATCCACTGCTTGCATACTGTGCTGCTTTATTTAAGAAAATTGAAAGGATGCACATTTGCTTCCAGAAAAAAATGAATGGATATACATATTTGATCCTTCACCAAAATGATATATAGGATTTTGTTTAGTATTTTAAAAAAACTTCTAAATTATGCATGTATAAAGATATATGAAAATAAATTCGCATTTGTATGCTACTGTTGTAGGATCTAAAAAAACAGTACGAAGTCGAGGACAGTGACATAAGAAATGTACGCGGACAAGGGAGAGGATTCTGACTACAATAACTGTGGGAGCAGTCAAATTTGATTCAGAAACTCAAACAATCTGAAATCTGAATCTGACTAGTGCTGCGTACCGTGGGTGACTGAGTGAGTGAGGCGACATAGAAATTGGATTTTTAGTGTCACCATCCAAATCCAAAAGAGACTCCAAAGTTAAAGTGAATCCAGACTAAAGAGAATATGTCTGTGAGCCCCGGACCGGGACCAGGACCAGGACCAGGACCACCAGGAACAGATGAGAGTGCACAAGAAAGTTTAGAGAGTACAACTTCAGGCGGAACGATTTCAGACAGTGACAGTGTGAGGACTCAAATCGAAATCGTTGTTGGAACTCGGAAAAGTGAATTGAAAGGTTCCATGTCTTTAGATGCCAAGGAGAGGGACGGGGAGGGCTCCATGAGTCAGTCCTTCTCAACGCCGGCATTCAATGCGGGAATTTCTGCGTCAAGTCAAAGTCAGAGTCATGTCAGTCAACAACAGCAGCAAAAAATATCATCGAGTGCAAAAAAATACGAGATTACTGGGAGCAGTGGTGGTTTTCTTGGTGGTGGGGGTGGTGGTGGTGGGAGTACTTCGGGTTTGGGAAGCAGTGGTGATGTTGACCCAGAGTTTGAAGAATACTCTGAGGATGACACTGAAGTGTCCTCAGAAGCGATTGTGGATGACATAGAATTGATTTTAATGCCAGAAGAAGTAGAGGATCTTCCAGATGCTGAGCAGCGTTCGCCAAAATTAGTACGTGTAACCGAGCTTTATACCGAGGAGTATGTAGAAGAGGATTTTTTAAAGATGGATGACGAGGATGGGAATGACAATGATGAGTGCATGGAGGGGGGTGAGGAGGAGGGGGAAGCGGATGGGGAGGAGGAGGAGGATGACGAGCCCAAGACTCAAGGCTACGACGAAGAGGATCAGTCCACGACAGAGAACTTGGATGACTCCCGACACTCCATGAATGGGAAGAGACACTCGGGGGTTCAGACTGACATCTCCGCACTCGAGAAGGACGGTGACTACGATGATCACAGCTACTCAGCTGATAATTCCGAGAGATTTGACTTTAGACGGAGGAAAACACTCACACTCACAGGGGTGGGGATCGGTGCTGGGGGGGATAGTTTGGGGAGGACGGGGAGCGGGAGACTTGGGGGGAGCGGTGGTGGGAATCCACGAGGGAAGAAATTAAATTGGAAAAGTGAGTTGACACTCCTCCCGTCAAAGACGAAACTTGGGTGTGGGGGCGGAGCTTATGTTGGTGGTAATATGGGGGGGTCAACTGGATTTGGGTCTTTCAGTTATGCCAACAATGCTGGGTACGGCTCCGGAGAACCTCACTACTCCCACGATCAGTACTCTGCCAGAGTAGCCAAATTTACAAGTCAGGTACTTAACACTCGATCGTATTAACTCTGTATGTATAAGTAATTCATTGGTCGTATGTGCTCTGATTTGATTTCCTTCCCAAACTCGGGGATAGAATTATTTTTGCCACATCTAAATTCATGCCTCGCATTCATTTTATCCCACCCACAGGTGCAGTCCATGTGTGTTATAGTAGTCAGAGTAGTTTTATTCATTTCTTTTTTTTTTCATTTCGTACAGCACATGATCCCAATCCTGACATCCCCCGAGCCTTAAACTAGCAAAGTTTTTTTTAAAGGAATGTTTGGTTAGTAATTCATTACCTAGGAAAATACTGTATATATATATACTGGTCTAACTAACGAGGAAAGAATATTAAATAAGGAACTCACCCTTTGGAACACTTACCTCTCATATCCTTAAATGCAGGGAGATATAAAAAAAGAAGCTCTTGTTTACATTCAACTTTCGTCTTTCGGCGTAGGAATATGTATCTTTAATTACATCATAGTCCATGTTCCTACTTAATATTAGTCAGTATGTTTCCTCAATTAATTTACTTGGTATAACTAGAAAGTTTTTTTTGGTTGTTCAAATTGTTACGCAGAAGCTGGTACTGGTGCTGGAGAGGATGTAAGGGGCGTATGGTAGCCACTATTTATTTTATTACCCTTGTTTGCACTATTTCCACAATTACCACACACCACATATATATCTACAGCTAGTCAGAATTATAAATCCGGGTAGGCTCTTACTTCTTATTTACTTTGGCTTGGGCTGTTGATGTTGGTGCTGGCAGCTCATTTGTTCATTAGTAGTAGAGATATAGGTATAGATAAAACCAGTAGTTTTTAGCTGTAATGAAATTCCAAGAACATTCTCGCTTGCTCACAAATTTCGAAAAAGGTCATGTAATTCGGTAAAAGGGTTGTAAAGGGCTCTGCCATAAATGTAATGTAGGCTATAGCTACCTCCATGCTGTACAATTAGGGACCCATTTAAATATCAATCCGCTTCAAGTTCTTAATGGTTATTTCCACAGCGACGTGAGCTGCCCTATAAGATTCAGGATACACACTTTCTTCCCCAACGTCCGAACTATATTAGGAGCAAGACTAAAACGTAAAGGAAAGGAAAAGAAGGCAGTAAGGCGTGGACATTAAAGAGGCATGGATTTAAGAAATAAATTGCAGACGTTCTCTTAAGTGGTTCATTAGCAGGACAAAGTAGTAAAATACATTTCAGTGTCTAAATGTCATATTCATACATGTCGCCTGTGAAGAACCAAAATGACACAGGTCCATTTTTAGCTAAAAACGATATCAACTTTCTACAAAAATATTCAAATATGTCATGAGAGCATTTACATAGAAAATGTTGCACTTTTCAAACACATAAAATTAGAACATTTTGCGCCTTTTCAAAAACATGGAATTAGAACATTTTGCAACTTTTCAAACACATGGAATTAGAACATTTTGCACCTTTTTAAAAGCATGGAATTAGAACATTTTTCACCTTTTCAAAAATATGGAATTAGAACATTTTGCCCCTTTTCAAAAGCATTTAAATAGAACATTTTGCATTGTTGAAAAAGATGTAAATATAACATTACGTTTATCAGAAACTCCTAATCAACATTTTACGCATGTGTCTCATTTTGTTTTTATGACATATAGCTCATTTTGATTCTAGCTCAAATTGGATATGGGTCATTTTGGTTCTTCACAGACGATATACGTCTCTACAATGTACTGGCTACCTAACAATTTTTTTTAATTGTGCCAACAAATGCCGAGAGAAAGCTGCCTTAATGTTAGTTATTGTTTGACGTATCTCCTAATCCGCAGTTATACGCACAAGCAGGCATAAGATGACAATAACAAATTTAGCTACCTCCCTTTTTGCATGTAACACCTGTAGGAAAAAAATGCGACACTATCAGTACATACATAACAGTGTTACTCAATAATGCATAAAGCATTGCGATCAAAAATAGGCCAGTCGACTCACAAAGGAACTTGCTCAATAATTCGATACAAAAACCAAAAATAACGAGAGAAAACGAAAGAAAGGAAATACACACTCTAGAAGAAAGTTACACAAAAACAGATTTCATGAAGAAATTTCATTGCATAACAACACGTCATGCAGGTCTAAAGAATGACGGGCTCGATTGTTCAATATCAGTGAAATCTTATCAGTACATCCTTACTATGATAATTACGTGACATGGCAGTACATATATAAGTAATGGCTATGGCATGACATGAAATGAAATGACTAGACTACAATGCACACATGTAAAATTGGAATCCGAGTATTGAAAACTAATGAGTTAATTACAGGCACGCCAACTCTGTCTGTCTGTCCAATTTGAAACTTCCTTCCTTTTTCCTAAATGACCATCACTAAATATATATGAAAAGTTTTCCAAAGTTGAAAGAATGATTTGAGAGCGAGCGACAAAGAGAAAGAGAAAGTCTTAAGCCTTTTCTCATTCTATCATCGTATTTTCCTTTCCATGTGAAAGATGGAAAATGGAATTGAGAAGTTCACCGACTGAGAGACTCTGTGAGAGAAAGGAAAAAGCAGTGTTTAAATGCGTAGGTCGTTGTCGTTCCTATACACATACGTGCTTCGCATGAAGATACTTTTTTAAGACTTTTAAGAAGACAGAGCCCGAACCGAAACCGAAAACGAAACCGAAACCAAAACCGGAGAGCTCACAATCCTGTAACATTGTAACCCTTAAAAGAATAAATTGCTATTTTTCCTTGGTTGTTTCAGTATTTTGCAACTGTTGTGGACAGAACCAGGCCTCTGTATTTTCTTGGACATGTCACTGGGCTGATAGATGGTACGGTGGACCGGGCAGTGAGGCAGGCGGGAGGCAGGCAGGCTCAAGTCTGTCTATGTGTACACACAATACAATACGAGACAAAATACAAAAGCCTCCGTCCACGATCGACATCGACATCGTTAACGCTCAACTTCTCGGTCTTCTCTCCCGGTCCCGGTCCCGGTCGCCGCACACAGTCCATGTCCATAATATTCGTCTCATCCATCACAAGGTCTTTCCTACACTGCCTACCTTCAGAAGCTCCTCAACAAATTGCTCCACACACTACATAACTCCACGTGACTGTATACATGTAGCACTATAATCAAAGAAATAATATGGATTTATATAAGAGTGTAAGATGAGGAGCCTTCCTACATAAATGTTTTACTAACTACACACACTACAGATATTGATACACTGCTGCACAATGCGAAGCGAGACCAACTTGATAGTACTTCACGCTTTCCACTTTCTTCACATTATTCTCATTTAGTTCCCTGTCCCTTTCTCTCACTCTCTCTCTCTCTCTCTCTCTCTCTCCCTGCGAACCACCAAGTTTTAAGTTTTTTTCATAGCTCTATTCTATCCCTATAGAAAAGTATATACCTATCCAGAAGAAAGCGAAGGAAACTCAAGGAAAAAAGCTCAGAAAAAATTTACATTTTTTGCTTGTGCTCTTTCTAAACACTCAACCTTCTCATTTCCTCAGCTCTGTTCTGCTCTGTGAACGGCTTTCTCCTGGTTTATGTTTACGTCGTGGATATCTCTACATTCCTTGGTTTAGTTTGGTTTCTGTAAATGTTCCTTCAACGTAGAGCCTTGTAGCTTTAATATTATGTAGTTATGTACATATTATTACAGAGCTTATAACTACGTAGCTATGTACAATAGTAAACTTTTTAGAGAGGGATTTATGTATATCCATATATTTTTAATGGAAGGTATATATAGATACGTAACTCCAAAATAGATATACAGCATACTGATTGTAGATATTATATTTTATATACATGGAAGGAAAATGGCTTGGATCACATCACGGTTTGAATTTTGAGAGTAATGGATTTTGTGTATATCTACAGCTACACTATACATAGTAGGTGTATGTTTATATCAGTAAAAACTGTAGTCAGAGTCTGACTCTGACAGAATTCAGAATAGAAAATAGACTACGTAGGAAAAACTAGTTTATAAGCTTTGAGTATTATCCAACGTGATCCTGAATTCAGGTTACATGCTTTCACGTAGATGAGAATGAAACAACAGAAAGCGGAGCTATAAATGAAACGAAAACGAGGTAGTAAATATTTCTTCGTGGCTTCGCTCTCTCTCACTTCTCGTTATGCTATAGAGTTGGAGTTAGAGTGAGTCCTATAGGATCTATACAATGTTACGTTTCCGTCTTCCCTTCCAAATCCAAATAATAAAGGAACCGACTACGAGCAAAAGCAGCAGTATCAGCAGAGTATTACCGGTACCGGTCCCGGATTCAGTCCCGGACCAGGACCAGGAAAACTACGACAACAGCAAATACAAATGGAAATGTGAAAGCAAAACACCAAGACCAACCAGAAAGGTGTTACGTTTGCATAAACATGAGGGGGGAAAGGATAGGAGATGGAGGTAGCTCTATAATCGTAAGTTCTAACTTGTCTTGTTAACTCTGTAGACAAGACAAAGATAATACAAATATACTGCTACTAGTCCTACCCTTCTACCATGCTCCCTATGAGCCCTCAACCAACCAACCAGAACCGAGACATAGGTAGGAGCTACATACAATACTAAATTCAAATTTAAAGTCTATGTTCCAGCAATTGGCTCTGGAGCATGTCTATTTATTTATTACAATCGCATGATGACGATCATCATTTCGTCGGGTAATCGGGTCCCGTAGTATATTCTATTCAGGATTTGCGGGTTCTGGTGCTGGTGCTGGGAATGCTGATGCTGCTACGGATAGGCTGGTGGTTTCTATACCACTATATTATTGTATTTCCAGTCGCATAGTGCAAAGGATAAACTCAATCAGGATTCAGTTTACTATATTCACTTTTATTTACGTAGAAAAAGGATTGAGGATTCTACGGGTTTCACTGCTCTATGCAAAATTTTACGCGTGAAGTAAATGAGTGAAAAAGTTCATGATTCACGATTTAAGTTGATTTTGTACAGACAGTATAGGTAGGTACATTTTTCCCTAACCTCGTGTGCCTTACCCTACCCGGAGTCTCGTGGTCGTGGCCGTGACCCTGCGGCTCAGGGCTAAATACACGAGTTTATTGTTCCTTAGTTATTTAACGATGGCATTTTGTTGTCAAGTAGGAATCAGGAAATATTACAGTAATATGCCAATGAAAGTGCGCACCTTTTTAAATTTATTGATAAAAAGAAACAAATCAGCTTTTGGATATACCTAAATAATTCACAGATATAGAGTATGCGCGTGTACATGTCTAGTTAATTATAGAACTATTTGATCTCTTATACAAACATTAAATCGAGCGTGTGTACATTGTACAGGAGGTAAAGCTCGACTATAATTCTGACGTCAAATTCGGCGTCAGCATTCGGCATTATGTATGTACATGGACGTACAACCAGGACCAGAACCAGAACCAGCCTGCCTCCGAATTCTAATTCTCCCTTTTGGAATCTAAATCATATCGTGAAGTGATGTCCGTGACAGGTCCGGGCTGATTTTGAAGCTGTTTATGGCGTGTGAGGGCAGTTCTATGTGGATTTTCATTTCGCTTGAACATGGCCTATTAGGTAATATTTCGAGGATGTACCAGAACCAGATGGAAGCCTAAACTTATCGTGTCAGTGTATTTCGCATTTCTCTCTACATATTATTTTACTTGTATCATTATTTCCGTAGTAACAAGAACAATTCATCCAGTATGTATGTAGCTATAGGCATGCAACTTGGTCATTTCTGTCCGTAGAAACTCATTCCACATACATACTTTAGAGCGTTGTCCTTGTGACGACAGTGATAAA
This sequence comes from Dicyrtomina minuta, assembly GCA_949802685.1. Classification (NCBI taxonomy): domain Eukaryota; kingdom Metazoa; phylum Arthropoda; class Collembola; order Symphypleona; family Dicyrtomidae; genus Dicyrtomina; species Dicyrtomina minuta. The sequence continues at coordinate 50,941,097 of OX461810.1, forward strand.
AGTGGAAAGTGGGAATCTATCGTTTCGATTAGAATCATATTTGTGACAGGCGGTGAGGCAGCAGCGTGCTGTTAAATTTTAGTTTTCAGTTTTGTACGTACTATTATACATATAAAATGTCTAAAATATGCACCTGGCCGCTTCGGCTTCGGGGGTGGCTTGTGGGAACTGCTGACAGGAGTTGTGTGTCTTGTAGCAGAGGTTGTTAACGATGGTATCGGCTGAGGGGCGGGGTCTGTCTTTATAATAACATCCTCAGACACGCCCTCGGAATCTTTAACGACATTTGGGCTCAGAGTACTCAAGAGTGGAATGTGGATGTCATGGGCGGTTACAGGGAGAAAGCACATTATGTATAATGTGTAAGAGGAATCAGGAAAGAAGAGATATTGGTAGGTAGGGTACCTTCTTTGGTATAGGATTGTAATGGTAATGGGTTTTAGGGAGGAATTCGTTTCTTTGTACATTGCTTCCCATTCCGTAAATCGTTAAATGATTCAATCATGATGATATCTGAAAACTGCAATATTTCTCTATAGAATATAAGAAACAAAATGTTTTATCTGGACAGGTCCAAATACATTTTCAAATAAAATTCTCATCGTCAATAAAAAACCCTTTTTTGAAAACCTTTTTATGGAATCAGTACAAATAGGACGTTTAGCATTTTACAAAAATATGTTTATGCACCGAAATTATTACAACTTTGAAAGTGGGTAAATAAACCGTTTTGCACAATTTCAAAAACAAAAATATTTACAATTTTTGAGATTTTAAAACGGGTCAAAATAGGCCGTTTTGCCGGTTCAAAATGATGTGTACATTTAAATTATTAAATTTTTTGACATGGTAAAAATGGGAAGTTTGCACGATTTCAAAAACATGCAATTAGTCGTATTTGACGTTTTACAAGGGTGTAAATGGGGGTTAGAAAATAAAAATTTAGCATTTTTTAGTACCTTAAAAGACGGTATCATAAGGAAGCTTCACAATTTATAAAAAAAATACCTATACTTGTTTATCAACTTCTACGTATTTTTGGAGTGTGAAAAAACAAGGGCTAAAGCCCTTGTTTTTTGGTAGCCTTAACAGTAATATGGGGTATTACTCTTTAATGCTAAAATCTGAATTAAAAAATTGCTATTCGAAAGTTAATTATAATGGAAGAAATTAAATGTAATAAATTGCAATTTTAAATGAATATTTTGTTTTTAAGAGCTTCAAAATCATATATTGCATGTCAAATGTCAAAAATGAGAGAAATTATTTAGACATATAGAAATAAGGGAATATTGAAATTTTGAATTTCCCGCCAAACCTAAAATGTCAAATTTCGACCGGTAACTCTCTTCAAATATGAAGAAGTGATATATCAAAATGACGAGAATGAGGAGAAGAACAATATTTATAGCGATTGGTGCGCGAATTATGAAAGCTTTAATTTAAAATTGGACATTTAAAGTTAATTATGATTAAAAGAAATAGTAAATTAAATAATTTTCGATTTTCAAAGAATTTTATATTTTTTATTTTAAAAGAGCTTTAAAACGACATATCGCATGTCTAATTCGGTTGAGAATTGCCAAAGGTTGCTAAATTATGTAGGTAGATAGGTAGGAAATAGGTAGGAATAAGAAAAACGCACTGATAGAATGTATTTGCAACTTGAGTGATCCCCTATCTATGTAGGGACATAATTATAGCTATATATGCATGCCTAATAATTTGACGTAGTGAAGGAAAACATATATAATTAATGTCTATCTCCATTTCTATTAACGTCATGTCTTGACTTTACAGGATAACGTGATGAGCAGTAGCTCCCAATTCCTGAAGCCAAGCACTTTGTACCGAACACGGAATTTGTCGAGAAATCTGAACCATTTCGCCTCCTCAGAATTCATGCAAGACCAATTGGACTCTCCACGATACCGGGTCTCAAATACGGCACTCTCCGCTTCCTCCACCAACTACAAAGGTACGCGCTTATCTCTACTTACACACCCCGTTCCCACTGACCAGACCTTGCACCTAGGTGCCTTGCACTAACTTTGACTTTGGTTTTAATTGTACCGCTCATCCTACCCAAACAAACAAAAAATTCAAAGTACCTAGGTACCTACACTTACCTATACCTACCTAAAAAACTCAAAGCTCCACAAATCTAAAACAAGACTAAAAAAGAACCATTTCCATAGGAGACCAAGCCCCTCATCCAGAACCAGAGAACGTTGTTTTATTTCATTGCCAAACGTAAAATCGTCTTACTCGATCATTTGCTCTTGCCCTGTCTGTACTTTATAGGTCCGTCTTGACGGACGCTGGAAGACACTCCCAAAGAAAAAAAAAGAAAAAGAAAAAAAACATACAATATTTAACAGTGCGTTTTCTTTGTGCCTTTTGTTTGCACTTGAATCTGTTTTTCTATTTCTCTCTATACTCTATCAGGAAATAAAATCTTCCCTCGAGTCGAGTTTTTTTTATTGAAAGAATTTCGATTTCACTAAAACCATGCTAACTTTTTATTAGGTTCTGTTCCATAAAATACTTGAATTTCCTTTTCTCTCGTCTTACAATAAAAATTACATAAGCTCTCTCTCTCTCCCTCTCTTTCTGTAAAGCTTGGAAAGTACCATGTTGTTCTTCTGTCAGTTGAAGACAAATGAAAATCAAGGGAACGGGAACGGTAAGGTTATTATGGGCTTGTGTCCATGTTTTATTTAAGAATTACTAAACTTGCTCAGTGATATTCGATTAACCTTGTGGTCTATGTAGTTCTGGTTTAAATTAGATATTAGTCGGTGAATTCCTACAAACATTACACATAATAATGCGTAGTTGAAAGTCAAAAAGCAAAAACAGTCAAACTTTTTCGTACCATGATTTTGTAAGGAAAACGTGAAGGAAAAGTTAAAGTCAAATTACATTATTATTACATGTCGTATGTACCTACTTGGATTTTAAGATAGCGCAGTAGTAGTAGTAGTACTAGCAGAGTTCGTTATAATGTGTAAAAGTTAAGAGGGAGGAAGTAACATTAACCATGTAAACAAACGAGAGAGTTTGTGACTTTGACTTGGAAAAGAATTTTCTTATCTTACGTAATATATTATAAAAAAAATATATAAGGAAGTATAAAAGTACTCATGTCCAGATGAGTCCAGGTCCTGTCCAGCTGTTGCAGACAAAAACTTTTACTTGAGTTCTTTGGTATAATGGAAAGGAAAAGAATGGAGACGCGGGCGCTTTTGTTGGTCCTGATTTCAGTGCAGTGTGGAACATAATAAGATCCGATGAGGTTGTACATATATATATTGTGTCTGATGTGATATTGCTGTAGTTGCGTGACTGGACTGACTAGTTACAATACAATACTATACTGCAGTGTGTCGCGTAACCGTAAACTCAAACCTCTTTTAGTTCTCTACACTAACGAGAGAACAACAAGTCGGAAGGAAATGCTGAGACTACTGCTCCGATTAGATTCTAAATTTTCCGTTGAGAAATCTTCAAATTCAAACCAAGACAAAAGACAAAAGATTTCTCCTCACTCCTCCTCTGTGTGTGTGTGTACTTTGTCCTGAATGATGTAATTACTGCTTTTGCTCCAACTTCCTCTCCTCGTGTAGAAGAACTATTGTGCTAGCTCAGATTCCCATACACAGACTCACAATTTACAAGCCAAGTTCGTATACTAAAAAAGTTTTAAATTAAAATGTAAGTATAGTACAGTATAACTAAGTATAGTGTAAGGTGAAGGCGCGACTATATAGTAATAAGATGATACGATTCGGCTTCGGCAACGACTCACGTTTTATTTTATTTTTTTTTCTTTGAGTTCTTTTGAAAGTCGATTTCGATATGAGAAATGGGAAGGAAGGTGGCGCACTAATTTAGAAGCTAGCAGTCCGGAAATTTCTAATGTCTTTTTAATTACCATTTAAAGAAGCTAAAATCAAATTAAAAAGAACGTTCAGACTGTTCAGAGTTCTATCAAGACACGTAAGCTAAATGCGAAAGGCAAGGCAAAGCATAGGCCTTCGGCAGGGCCGTGTAGGATTTCCAAGGACGAACGAGTCTCTATAGAAAAGAATCTGAAATTCTCTGAGCTTTTATTTAACAAATTTGAATGTAAGTACCTACGTGGAGGCAGAGGGAGTGAAGACAGACCACTTGAAAGAGATAATTTTTCAACGACTTGAGATTTAAAGTAAAAAAGAGTAAAAAAAGGAGATAATTAAATTGTCAATACGTAGCGAAAAAAAGGAGCTTAAGATGCAAAATTCGCATTCCTTTGATGGAATTGTATTATTTCCTGTTATTAGCTTATTTATTAAGTATCTCTACACTGCACTGACTGACGCGAATTTTAAGTCTCTCTATGGCATAGAACTGGGAGAGGAAATCCGCAGGGGGATCTGTATGATAGGGATTATATGAGCATAAAATAATTCTTTGCCATTTTTCTTAGTACTTTGTTGTAGTCGTCCATAATTTAACAATAAGTCGTATTGCAGTACTGTAGCGTTAATTTTTATTACGTTTTTAATATGGAAAAATAGTGTGTTTCGGTTCGCCTGCTCCAATAATAATTTTGTTGTCATTGCTACATAGATACGACACAGACAGATTTATTAAAAATTCCCAAAGCGTATTATAATCCCTATACAATATTACGTTTAGCCTTTTTGCCGAAATACATAAGCGTTATTGAGGGTTATATAGACGCAATTTAACTACATAATATACAGGGATATAAGACTGACAAGCTTTGAGCATAATTCAGGAATTATGAAGTTTCTCTTTGAACGTATCTAAACCGTGGGTTTCCTTTTCCTGAATGTATCGAGTGGGAGAAGGAAGTAAGGCTGTCTACAGATTGATAAATACATTCTTGCCTCCACTTACTTATTTTTAAAGGGCAAGCTTAAGCTATCTGTAAATGACTTGGTTCATACTTACAAAAATGGCTCCGCGATGGGAATACTGTAAATTCGGAATAAAATTTCTCGATGAATTTTTTAGTGTTAAAATCCAAGGTGGTGGAAACAGTTTAGTCGTGTAGTGAAAGGTAAAAGATAAAATATGATTTAGCTTTCCTCGTTGGTGGATGACGAGAGCTCCCGGTGGGCTTATTCTGTAGTACTGTAGAACATTCTAAATGCATCCCAAGTCATGCCTGCCTGCCCGGTACTCTGTGTAAATTATTACTGAAATTTTTGAGAATCAAGACATGTAGGTAAATACACATTGCTAGAGTTTATAGCCATTAAAAAGTAAAAAAAAAGTGGTATCTATGGTTTTGAAAATGCGTCCTATTTACCAATATACACTTCGAAAACGTCGTCGTTGGGAAAGGTAATAAATCGGCTAAATGTCCAATAAGATCAGCACTAATGTGTTTTAAAACGAGCCAACGATCAAAATTATAACAAGTTGATGCTATCAATTTAATTTTTTTCCTCTTCAAAAACTGTAGTTATCGATATTTTACTCTTTAAAAATAAAGATTAGGTAGAATGTTTTGCATACATTATATCATAATATTTTTGCCACAACCTTGAACGATGATATATTTATAGGCGAAATATTTATAAATTTAAATTTTCATTCAAATGGAGAAGGACCGTTATTCAATGTCACTCCGTATAGTCCTGCCTTTTATACAATATTTTCTTGTGAGGGTAGATATACTAGGGCGGAGTGGGAATGCAAATGTCAGGACGAAGGCTTGAATCTTTTTATCGCTTCTTTGTCCAAGAAAGTAGACAGATTTATTGAAATTCTCTCTGAGCGACAAGAAAGTATGAATTATATGCTGCGGTTGGTATAAAGGGAAATGATTCTGGGTTGTATAAAGCCAAGCATTATATATACAGCGAGAGAGGGAAAGTTTCTCTCTTCATTTCAGGTTGAAGTTCACAAAAGAACCCGAATACCTCAAAATCTCTCAATCTGGAAGCAGAATTGTGAACAAGTGAATATAAAGTTTTATGGTTTTCTTCAGAAATTCTGAATGAAGAAGAACCAGAACGTTTATTCCTTTGAGTCAAGATTTTCCTCCGGAATTCTATCATCTTTTCACAGTACACTTTAGAAAGAGGGTAAAAAAACGCGCGCTGATGCGATCTAACAAATATATAATAATATTATCGAGAACAGAATGAAAGTACAAGCACAGTTTTTGTAGCAATTTTCTAAGAGGATTTGATAATCCTGTCCGCAACAGATTTATTAAGTTAAAAGGTTGAGTGTAGAATGACACACTGCTGCATCAAACTAAATTCCATTTTTTGGCATTTTCATAGAGTCAAAGGCAAATGCAATCATATTTTATGTACTCTGAGTCATTTCCACATAAGACTAAATTCCCAGAGAACACTTCAATTAAATGCGGAAAACTAATCTTAGCTCGTCTTTGTATTTTACTACACGATGATAATAATTTTCGAAGGCTGCTCGTGCTTTTGGTAATCCCTAAAGATAGAAAGTTAAGTATATACAGTGCACGACTTGGATGCCACACTGTATAGATGGTAAAAACGGTAATCGGACAAAGTCTCCCTGGACAAAGTCTCCCCGGACATTTTCTCCCCGGACATTTTCCCCCCGGTCATTTTCCCCCCGGACTTTTTCCCCCTATAAGTAATAGCGGGCATTTTCCCCCCAGTACTAAAATGCAACAACTGGTATGTGGTAGTTCAGTATCGTGTAAACGTGCATACTTTAAGAGGATAGCACAATGTTGTAAGCTATAGGACTAGGAGCTTTTTTAAAGTTTTTTAACCTTGTAACTAAACATTTTTATACGATTTCAGGATATAATCGTGTAAGGAAGTTTTAGCCATATTGAGAAATAGTATAGGACATATCGTCGATGAAGAGGCAAATATAATCATCTCCATCTTGGACTAAAAGCAATTATGATCATCTCCATTTAGCACTAAACGCAATTATGATCATCTCCCTTTGTCAAAAAATACAACTAATGTGATATGTTATTGATTAGTTAAGGGTTTAGTAATTCGAAGCTAGGTACATTAGGGGTCACCCATAAATGACGTCATCAAAAAATCGCCGTTTTACGTCCTTGTGATCCCCCTGTCATCAGATTACCCGTTACGTAAATGGTTATATTTAGCATGCAACACCATCAATATTCAAGAAGGTTGCTTAGTCATACCCATGACGTCATTTATGGATGACCCCTTAAAGTTTTTAAACTTTCAATTATGATTTATTGATGAAATAATTCATGCGGTAATATATTAATTTAATTTAATTAAATTGATTCATCAATAAATCATGATTGAAAGTTTAAAAACTTTAAGGGGTCACCCATAAATGACGTCATGGGTATGACTAAGCAACCTTCTTGAATATTGATGGTGTTGCATGCTAAATATAACCATTTACGTAACGGGTAATCTGATGACAGGGGGGTCACAAGGACGTAAAACGGCGATTTTTTGATGACGTCATTTATGGGTGACCCCTAATGTACCTAGCTTCGAATTACTAAACCCTTAACTAATCAATAACATATCACATTAGTTGTATTTTTTGACAAAGGGAGATGATCATAATTGCTTTTAGTCCGAGAAGGAGATGATCATATTTGCCTCTTCGTCGACGATATATTTCCTGAGGTTGTAATTTTACTACTAACTGCAATGTTTACAATTTTATTATGGTTTAAACTACTTACCTTTATTTCCTAAACTTTGTAAGTTAACAATTCAGAGTTTGCATTCCATGCATTCCATTCAATTCAAAGCTTGCGGTTTAATAAAGTATATTTTGCATAGAATTTGTGAGATTATATACATTCAGCGAGAATAAAATTACAACATATTCTTATAACCCAACATTTCATAAATCATCACTTAATCTTACGACACATAACATAATTACGAGTTTGGGGGGAAAATGCCCGCTGTTACTTATAGGGGGAAAAAGTCCGGGGGGAAAATGACCGGGGGGGAAATGTCCGGGGAGAAAATGTCCGGGGAGACTTTGTCCAGGGAGACTTTGTCCTACAACCGGTAAAAACTAGTGTACAAAATTATTTGCGAAGTCGAATAAAAAATTCAGGGTAGTGCTTACTAAATAATTCAAATTACAGATATTTTATGAAGGAACCTGGGTTAGTACATATACCCCGTTGGGCTTATACACGTATACGTTCTGTCTGTAAGAATTTATACTAATACATTTCTATTTTTTTTATTTCCGCAGGTTCTGCATCACACTCATCACATCCAGTTTATGCAACGACCACATTATCAAGTGCACGTCGGCGTCCTGCAGCCAAAACAAATTTTCGCCAAAGTTTACCAGATTTGAGCTCTACGGGGAATTACCAGGACAATAATAGAAGACGCCAAACACAATTTGGAGGGAGTAGTAAATTGGGTGGATCCAATATGAAGTATTCACATCGAGTCACTTCAGCTGGTTTACAATTTCATAAGAAATCTTCGTCAGATGATGAGACATCCTCATTGATTGATGAATCGGAGAGATGCCTTCGTTCCAGTATTGATCTTCTCTTAACTGATGATTATCCTAGTCCTGGGTGCGATTATCCTTACTTGCCCAGGTCGTCGGGAGGGACGGATGGATTTGGTCAGCAGTATGCTGCATCTTCCACTTCCGGCTACTACTCGGCAAGACGCTCCTGCTCCCAGCCTCTCTTAACAGGTGAGACCGTGACTGTCAGAGTCAACACCCGTATTAGATTCGATGGTGAGCATGAATACAATAGAGACGAGACAGGGAGCGCAGAAGTGTGTTCCTATCCCTACATGTACACTCTGGTATATGTGCAAATTTTATTACGTTGAAGGGAAAATGGAGTTTGACAGGATTTTATACTTTCTCTTTCGCCCTTCACGCCGTGTCATTTCAATCTCGGCCTTCCCTAGTTTATTTGGGCGTGTGAAATGTCAGTGCCGTTGTCGAGAATAAATAGTTCTCATGAGTAATGGATTCAAAAAAAGTCAATGGTATTGAATAGGAGTAGCGGTATGCTCACTCGATGAGATTGACCTGGATAAGCTGAATGTCACTGCTTTTATGTGAGGGCATCACCGTCCCAGTAATTCCATTTTCCTGATGACCGTACCTCTATACCTGTCTTAGCTTCTGAGAAGTTCTTCTCGCGAATTCGTTTTTTCCCGTCAAGATAATACTGACGATAGTAAGGCTCTGTCTAAGTCTAAACTGATTATTGTTTTTCAGATCAAGCTTTCTGCGGAGAGCCTCGAGACTCAGCTTTGGGCAGTCCTTTCCTCCCCCGTAAACTAAGTGACATGCGTTGCTCCAGATGGGCAAAAGTGATTCTTCCTAATGGACTAGTAGCAGTTGTCTCGGTGAAAGAAATGGATGAATTCCGAGATTGTCTCACCGTTCATACTGAAACTGGGTGCATAGTCAGTATCCCTTTCCGGAAAGTAGTATTTGCTTGGCGAATCAAACGGTAGAACAATCACAAGAAGGAGAAGAGAGAAGAAAAAAAGAATATCTTTTCATCACTGTAGAATTGAGGAAGAAAAGATTTTACTATGTATGTATGAACTGAAACTGACTATGAGAATAATGACAAACCATCAGTAAAGATAATATTAAGCTCCATGGCACGAAGTCTGTCATGACGACTATCATGTGAACTCTTGCCTAGCCCATGAGCATGTTCAACATGATCATCCCTATATTATCTTCAATATCCAATTAATTTCTTGCGTACTGTTTCCAAATTCGGCTTAGCCTATACACAAACCCACCACCATCACTCACGCAATCCATTCCAATTTTAAATCCATATCTCCTGATAAAGAGCAATTACTATTATTAGACTATCAATCAAAAAAGTGAGAGAGAAAGAAGAAATATATTATTATGCATGCACACTATATATATATACCTTTTATTTAGCTAGTAGGGTTAATACATTTATTATAGAGTATCTAGACATATTTAGAAAAAATATATCTGTTGCTATTTACTATAAATACGAGAGAAAACAAAATTACATTTAAAAATCGAATATTATATTGAAATTGAACACAAGAAAAAATGAATATTTATGATCTGTGTATTGCGAAATCCAAAAAAAAGGGAGTCAAAGTCAACATTATATCTAGCTATAGAATACGAATACGACGTGAACCGTAAAAAATTACATGATAATGAATAAACGAAGCTGACAAGATTGTCTTCATGTGTGACATTCGGTGGTGCGTTATTTTATTCACTGAGAAAAAACACATTCTCCATCATCAAATTTCATATAATAATTTCCATGCTAAAATCATAATAATAATATTAAGTGTAAAAATGAATTACTAGATCACCAATATGGTGAGTTATACTAAAAACATCAGATCACTAGAAATCACTGATTCTCACATAATAATGTTGTGGACAACATAAATTATATGTAAATACATTCTAACACAAAATTAAATCACTAATCTCTGTCCAAATAACACAATCATTCTACATAAGAACCATCTAACCATTCTTATGAATAAAACACAAGTTTTATGCTTGATAAAAACCATTAATTAGTATTCCTAACAATAACACATCATGTACTGTCTACATATGTTACATAAAAATGATTAAAACAACAACAAAAAAACAAATAAGATTGATAAAAAATAAATTTTTGTATAGATTTAAATGGATGCTCTTTGTAACGTTTTTTAAGTACTGACAGTGAAATTAAACTACGAAATATTATACAACTAAATAGTACAATACCTACATGGATCTTTCACGATCACAATAGTATGAATACATTTCATAGGTTTACATATACAATGAAGACATTTAAAAAAGTTTTTTTTAGAATGTTAATTTGATTTTAAATTTATTTTAAGTTGGTACACTTTGTGTAGTACATTTAGTATTATGGCGTACATCAATAAGGTACTATTTTACAGTGATGATAAACATTAGAGCTCTGTTACAATTTACTAGATAATCTGTATTAATTACTACAAGTATTTTACATTTACAATTACAACCTAATGCTCAAATCTAAAAACAACTTGAGCACGAACACTGATAACAACTACTGCATTTGATTTTGTAAGTAAAGGTTACTAGTTTATTTTTAATATTACAATTTGAACCTGCTGTACCTTTTTTTGTGTGTTAAATATTTTACATATATCAAGCATTTGACCGCAACAACAGACATGCAAATGTATGTGTGATGACTGCAATCAGAAATCTAACTTCTAACTACATTTATATATACAATAATTACTCTAAATTTCTCAAAATGAGATACTCCACACAAACAGCAATAACAAACGTTCTGGTGAATCACCACTCACTTGATTCTTGACAATGAAACACAAAATTAATAATGCTAAAACATAGTATGATTAAAGTATGCGTGTACATTTTAAGACAATACTTTGTACGCATTATGGAATAATTTACAGTACTGACAATACACTTGTTAAGTTGGTGTTACGTACCTACGTAAGCTTCGGATTTCGAATGTACAATATGCTGGGGTAGCAGGGTGTGCGACTTGGATACAGTTACGCGAGATTCTCCAACGGCAGAGTTGTAGAGTTTAGGAAAAGTATCATTTGTGTATCTTAATTCCTATCTATAATTATGATAATTATATTTATTGCAGTTTTTTTAACACGAACTACTTTTCAGTTCTGCGAGCATTTTAAGCGCTTGCTCTCCTAGAAAGGTGGAGGAGTCCCGAGGGTTACTACCGTCTGAAGATACCTGGTGATTCGAATTATCCAAACTCATTAATGGGCTTACATTACCACTTTCACCACTACTATCTGAAGTAATAAGGACTTTCGTGGTATTATTAGTCGTTCGATTTGCCGATTGCGGTTGAGCTCCACATGACTGCAGAGACGCAGGATGATCCAAGTACCCACCATTATTATTATTCAAGCAACCATTTCCGACGCCATTATTATTATTAATGTTATTGTTATTATTACTGTTGTGCAGACTGAAATGGTTACTCTGAAGCTGATGATGACTACCAGTAATATTTCGATTCGATGGCGAAGACTGAAGAGGAAGAATATTATTTGCCAACGTCTGGAGATGCTGTTGCTGTTTTTGAAGTTGCATTTGAATTTTTTGTTGTTGCGCTTGTACATGCTGCTGTTGCAGACTGTCACGAATTTGGGCTAAAGCTCCGAGTAACTGATTATTCACCGCGTCTAGACGAGCAATCTAGGAAAGAAAGTTGAATTAATTTCTCATTATACACACATTATTACTTCGTAACCTACAACTAGTCGAATAAAATAACTACAGACTGCAGGAAGACAATCTAATTATTAAGTCACAGCTTGAAACTTTGAAACACTAGAAATCTTACAGACTAGAAGAAAGAAGAAAACATTTATTTTGCTATTACAGTATAATTTTCTAATTGCACTGTTACAAACGCAGTACAGCAATAAAGTGAAACAGTTACACGCTGATAAAATATAAAGTAGGTAATTATATTTATTTGTTGTCGAGTTAATCTCGTCCACGCAACTTTTAGAGATACTTTAAAAACCCAGAAAGGTATGGAATTGAAAAGACGAGTTAATCTAGATGCAATTTATACCCACATTACCCACTGATTATTTCTTTAGAGTAATAAAGGAATTAAAAATAGCTTAGATATTAAAAACAAGAATAAAAAAAATCACAATGCAAACCATGAAAGGAGTCAAAACTTGGCTCATAGAATTAGGCAATTCAAACTTTTAAAGGAAATTTTGCATAGAAAAATAACTTGTAATGATAGCTAGTGTACCCTACAGTAATTAGTAGATGAAGGTTCATTCAAAAAAAGGAGAAATCCAACAAGAAAAAGTTTTACTGCCAAAAGAAATGTGAAAATAAAATGATTATCCCAGATTGAGAAAAGGAGATCGACTCGTTTACAGATGGAACTAACGACTAGCAAAAGCAAAGATGATGATCTAACATACTTTTTGCTCTTGGGCGTCGATCAACTTTTGTTTCTTATCCAACGCAGTTAGAAGTTCTTGCTCTCTTTTCATTTCTTCCTCAGCACTCAAAAGACGCTGAAGAAGTTGGTCCATTTCCATAGCACTCTCATCCATTGACATCAATGACAATCTGTCACGTGGACCACTTCCATTGTGACTATTGCCACCATTGGGGGATGATGCACTGGGGTTACCATCTGAATCTCGTTTAGCCTGGTGAGTTGGACTGTCATGGCCAAACAGCCTTTCCTCTGCACGATTTAATTTCCGCTGAAGTGCCTCCATAGCTCTCCGGAGTTCCAACATCTCTCTCTCATACTACAGGAAAGCAAAAGTAATTAAATACTAGAAATTTTCCAGAAGGTTATGGATCCTCACTCCAGTCAATAATAGAAAAAGGAGTAAAGGGAGATGAATGAAAGGAAGAAACACCACTTCACAAAACAAAGAACGAGTACCTTGACACAATCAATCCCAAAATCGACGGTGGTGGTAAAGTTTCTTGGATTGACAATTCTCACCTCTTCGTGTGATTTTTCTCCATTTGAACTTAGGCTTCCATCTGGATTAGGCCTTGAACTCCTTTTACTATTTCCATGAGCACGACGAGGGGGCAGCTGTGGAACACCTATGGAGCTATCTCTATCGTTCACATTATTGTGTAAACTGTCGGAGTCTTCATCCGTTGAAGAACTGTACGGATGATTTTTCCTTAAAAGCTCTGCCGATGAGCGGCGGCTCAAACGGTGATGAGGTGTTGGCACCATTTTAGTTTTACTGTGAGATTTATTCGCTTGTCCAGAAGCTAACAGTGCGTGATGATTATTTAATATTTTCTGTTGACTTGTTCTTGACTTACTCGTCTTATTTGTGATTACAGATCCAGGTGCATACTCAGAGTCAGAGGAGCTCGATGATCTCGTCAGTCTATTATAAATGTTTAAAAAAACAACCATAAGCACACCTTACGCGACAATTAGATAATTATAATTTAAATCTAAAGAATAATTAATACATGAATTGCAGCATACCGTTTTTTGAAGTCAGTTTCGCCAATTTGTTCAATGCCAAGGGAGCTGAGATCATCGACACTTTGCGACCCAGATTTCCGGTTGCTATTGTTATTACTATTATTTCCAAAACCCGTATTATTACTATTAAAGCTAATTTGATTGCTGCCATTCTCTGCAGTATCTTTTCGTTCACCGTATTGATTCTTTAGATTCTTCCCATGGTCAGCTTGCAACTTCTTAGACTTCTCTTCCGAGCCTTCCAATACAGGGCTCTGACTCTGATACCCAGATGAAGCCTGCGAACCAGACCTGGGATTATTAATATTGTTGTTATTATTATTATGACTATTGCTTAGGCCCAAAATAGTGGTCAACGGTGGAATTTGGAGCTGCAAGGGTGGAATGTGAACTTGGGATATGTTTTTCACGTTCGGATTTGAAGTATTGTGAATCACATTGCTAACAGCGTAGATTGGTTGTGGCACTGACGGGCTATTATTATTATCATTGGAACTGACGCTATTGTTGTTGTGATGCGGCACTTGATACTGATGATTAAGTGCTTGAGGATTCTGTGATGTCGTTCTCGGGTGATGATTCATATGGATATTATGAACGTTGATTGGGGCTGGTGGGGGTGGTCCACTAGGCGGTGGAGATGTTAAATGTGGGAATGGGAATAGTGTCACATTGGTTGCATTAGCAGGTTGCTTCAACCAAAAGTGGATATGTTCAAGAATATCTTGAAGTTGCTTGAAACGGTCATTCTGAAATAAAAAAAGTTACATATATACTTATAATTTCATAAACTTAAATAGATACAAAGTTTCGAAAACCACAAAAACTATATAAGAACTCCATCTTAAAAATCGTGGTCAATTAACCATAAAAACTCCATACAACTACAAAAATATGGAATCATAATCATTATTCCAAAATGTAGGTACATACAGAGAATCCCGAATACGCATGTCTGTGATAACCCGAGACTGAGAAAAAGAGTTACCGTCTTTAATTAAAATAATGCATTTAAGCCAGAAAAGAAAGTCAAATTGACTTTCCCTCCAATCATCATTAATTTTCATGTTCGAATACACTTGATATTCTCTTAAAACATGATAAGACTTTTCAAATAAACGACAGAGAGCTATTCAAGTGGCAATATCTACCCACAATTCCATTTTCTCTCTTTCTTGGCAAAGTTCTTACTCCCCACAACCTTTTGAGTCTTTCCGGAGCTAACTAGATTCTTAGTATGTACATACAAATGGATCAAGTACTTTAAGAAAAATTGATGGGACTCTGTGTGAGCAATCTGAGCTACCTTTGGAGCAATCTTGGCGACGGACTCACTCAACAAGGTAGAAAGCACACTCAAGTACTTTCCTAAATCGATGAAACCACCAGCTGGAACTTTATCTCGATTCTCCTTCTGCAACTTATTCAAAGCCTCTGCATTCAGTGGACTCTGCAAAAAGAAAGGAGCATACATACATTTCCAATCAAGATCTCCTCATACAAACTTTGTACTCCATGATGAAAAATATAAGGATTAAGCTAAAACTTACGTCCTCAAATCAACACTTACTCAGGATAGATTTATTAAGAAAATATTTCATAAAATAATAACTTGGTATATAAAGATATATTAACGACTTCTTATAAATGAAACTCAATATGTACAATATATCTAAGTCGTGCTGATAAAAAACACAGAAAATGCGAAGCTTTTATTGGAATTGGTAGTAAACATAATGAAAATTGAGCTGTTTAAAAAAATGATTTGAAACTTACAGAGATGCGGGAAAGGAATGCTTTCATGTTGGGAGCTTCTTTCTCGACGAAGTCATTGACAAATTCCATGTAATTTTCTTTCCCTTGAAATCGGGTGAAATTGGCCAAAGTCTGTAGAATCTTTGCTACTAGTGTCAGATTTCGGGCTGATTTCTCCGTGGGATACTCTGTCAAATTGACATACCATAATTCATCTTACTCACATCCACATAACATAGGAATACTACACAAAAGCCAGGACGGGAGAGACTGACTGAGAGTGTCAGTTTATTCATTTTAAAACATTCATGAACAACCAGCCAACAGCTATTTATTTATACACCAGCAACAACAACTGACTTATCATTATTTCCTGCTGCATCAATTCACTTGCATGACTGCAATCGTTTCCGTGTGAAATACATAACAAGAAACAAGACAATACGCACACGTACGGCAAAACGTACAGCTCGGTAACGCACAATGTACTTTTATCACCTCCTCTAACTTATTCAGTTTTGATCTTCCTTAAAAGAACCCCAGCCTTCGAAATTTCGTATACATACCTTAAAGCAGCATGATATACAAATACATGATGTAGGCGCCGAAAATTGTATACAGATTGGAAACCCCGAAACTTGTACGGTACAGAAAATTAAAGTAGCAAATGCAAACATAAAGAATGCAAGCACACCCTAGAATAATTGAAAATTACATTACAAAAAAATAGAATAAAATAAATTTATACAAGCCCTCCGTGAATTGTCGCTCATAAAACTTAATCCAAGTAAATCATCCATAGAGCAAAGGATACAATACCAACATCCCGTAGTGCTTGCGAATGCGGCCAATAACTTACTACAATAAAATAGCTCAAGGTCTTCCCATCCCTACTTAAATTTACATCATATGACATTCCTGTCGTGATCACTTATAACTCACATTGTTATTTCAGTACAATAAGTACGCACTTGGTTCACGTTCACATGCTAATTATTACCAACACACGGTATAATAGTATACTTACATATTTATAGCATCTACTTTTCCCTTCTCTACAACATTAAGCTAGTTCTATCAGAATATTTCTGAGGGTTTACATAAAAAACGAAGCCTAGGTACTCAAAACCCTCAAAGTACCGCACTTTTCCTTCTATAGGAAATACTGACTCTGCAATGTCGTGCCGCATGTGCAGAGACTTCGTTCAAAAAAATGAGGGTAATAAAATGCTAGAAATTCAATTTCTTCAATGCTTTATAAAATATAGAAATTTTCGTCGATTCGTCTACCATTTTCTATTGTAAAAAGTAAGCAAAGAACTCTCTGCTTTGCAAACGAAATTGAAATATGTAATTTCCATTTCCATAAAAACGAACTGCTCCCCTCCACCACCACCGCCACCACATGCACAATTTAGCTAAACTATGTATTAGGTCACAAGGGGTTTCTTTCGAGGATTTACAACCATGAATAAGTTTCGATAGAGCAAAGAAGAAGAAGAAGCTCTAAATCTGAGAAAATTCCTTCCGACCATAAAAATGCACGGCCAACTTTAATAATAGCAACGTACCATTAGTTATATTGAAGAGACTAGGGGAAAGTATTGCTGGGCAGAGAAAACGAAGAAAAATGGAGGCTGAGATCAAATGGTCACTCAGCTCTTCTTTCCCAGCAGACTTCAAGGCTTCCCGGCAATGCGCAAAACACTCACGAAGTTCTCTGCAAATTCCGACAACAACAAAAAACATAATTAGACATAAACATACAGACATAATATGTATCTACAATGAGGAGCTCGTATTTCTTAAAAATCCCTTCGGTGAGTAAGAATAACAAAAATATAATTGAATGCATTTTCATCTTACAAATTCAAAATTCTATAAAGTTTTTATTATTTCAGGAATGACTTGAGAGTTGCGAGAAAGGGAGATGTAAGAAAATTAAAAACAAAACAATCCTCAATTCATAATTTTTCCTCATAAACTTTAGGGGCACCATAACTAAATTATGATGAAAAGGGTGAGGCTATATTCTTTTATCTTTCCTTTGAGAATTAACTACTTAAGTACAGGGGTCGTCATTCATGCTAAGACCCCTTCACATTATGGCATATACAACGCTAATTTCAACGACTGCGTACCCCCTTAACACTTCCAAATAAAGAGAGATCCTCCACTAGAGATAGAACGTGAAGGATTTGCTGATCATCAATTTTCCCCTCCAATAAACTTTTTGTCATAAACGAATATAAACCCCTTCGGAGCGTAACACTACTTAACTTATGAAAACTTACATTGGAAACATGGAATGGGAATGAAGAATAGACTTCCAGACTGTATCAATAGCCATGCGAAGATTCTGTTGATTTTTGCCCAAAGTTGATGAAGAAGCTTGTGGTAATTTCATTGGATCAATCTCACAGTCATAAACATCTTCAGCATTCTGGAATTGCTCAATAAAAGGTCCGAGAGTAGCGTGAAGGTACTCTGTTCCTGTCAACTTCAGAAAAGCCTCCATCGCCTTGGTTGCTATTGAGTTCCCTCGGAAAGTCAACTTTTCATCACCTACATACAGGCACACACAGACAAGTCAGAAATTGGCACAGATAAATATCCTCCATGTACTCCTTCATAATGCTTGACATTTAGGAACCTTTTCAAAGTATACAATTGAGTCGTGAAAAATTGCAATGCGCTGACATGTAGGAAGTTCGGCTATTACAGAAACGTAGCGTATCCTTTTTTGTGCTTGACAATTTTCTAACCAAAGCAATTTAATTCTAAATGCCGACACAACAGTACAACATTGAGGAAATCATTACAATGACAGATAACTTCATTCGACTCTCCTGTGTGTAAGTGTGCACACATACACGAACTGCCGCATGGTGCAGACAGCGAATTCATTAATATTTTTATTTATACCAAGCTCGAATTTAAAATAGTTTATACACGTGGAACAGGGCTAACTTTCCCCTCTGCTCACTTCGTCTTTGTTTCCCCCAAAACTCCTTTGGACAAAGTAAACCCCATCGTTAAGTTAGCTACATATAACGAGTTCCCAAGTTCCACTAGAAAATTTTCTTTTGTGAATCATTTAAATAAATTAGCTAATTAGACCAAATGTAAAAGGACGAAGAAGAAGGAAAGTTAACGAACCACTCTTGAGGATTTCCTGGAGTGCTAACTCAGCGATGAACTCCTTCGCTAAGCCTTCATGATGAAGTACATGAACCATGGCGCTGGCTAGATCTTCCTTCGCTTTTACACTCAGTACACTCTCCAAGCATTCGCTCACGGGACCGTATTCGTCTTTCACGTACTGATAAATGGACAGAAAACAAATTGCAGTTGATTAAGTAGTTCCCGTATAGCATGTACCCAAAGCGTCAAATAACTTTTAAAAACTTTTGAGAAAAACCACGTAATTTCAATGGGAAATGAATGTACCATGCGTATATGTCCATTTGTCATCGAATGATAATATTATAAAACCAAAAAAGAACCTGGAACGAACCTGTAGGAAAGTTTTGTAGCACCGTAATGGCAATATATCCACGGATTGGAATTTACACTTGACACGAAGCGAAGGCGTATCTTTCTCCTTATTCAAAGTTTGACTGGACCCAGAGTCCGGGGTAACAGGATACCATTTTTCAATCAAGTATCGTGAATTCACCGTATTTACCGGGATTCTAACCTTTCCTATAGTACAAAGAATAAAGATATAATTATAGAAATACTTGCATACAATGTAAAAGGTATAATGTCCCTTAATGCTATCAACTCTGGAGTAGGGGAGCTCCTGCCCGTGTACGAATACACACAAGAGAGAATGTACCAAGGAAAGTAATCAAGATTGAAAGATATTTGTAAAACTTTAATGACATGTAACTTGTAAAAGGCATTCAATAATAATTCAATCGACCATAATCATAAAATTCTAACTCACCAATGCATGTATTGCGCTCTTTCTTCCTCTTCTTATCTCCCTCACGGAAGAAAACGACGGTAATCAATTGTACACAATTGGGCAATTGAGAGAACTCAAAGTGTTCACCCCAGAAGAGCATTTCCCCTTTAGGCTTCGCACAAGTCCTCGCGTATAGAACATCGTCAAGGTACAATTCACAGAAGTATCTTTTGGAATGTTTCCCACTTCCTCCCGGCATTCCTTTTGCTTCAAGTATCCACAATTTCAGGGAATTCTCCTGCCTCCGAATTTCGTCTGAATGAGGCTTAATTGCCTGTCGCAACGCGTGTACCCAAGCGTCCCGCTCAGGTGCGGAGGAACAGGAGTAGTACTTTGAACCACTCGGCGTAATAACTTGGAATGCATAGTCTTGTCCCAAAATAGAGAGATGAAGCGGACGAATGGCAACATCCCCAGCCGTCAAGTCCACAGTGGACATCATTCCATTATTCACAAAATTATTTAGTGAGTGTGGATTATTCGTCCATGCAAGAAGGCTTTCATGGGAGCGGGAGGTTCGGAGCCTTGGAGGATACAGTAAGTTGCTATATTCACATTTAAAAAAATCAATAATAATTCTCATTTCATTAAACGTCAATTAATGTCTTTAAATCTGTCTACTGCAGCTTACAATAATAAACCCTCGCTGAACACACTAACAATAGAAATTACTCACACGATGTATAAAATCATTTCCTATCTATGCAAAGTTACCAAAGTTACCACATTTAATATCAGCACCAAATAACGGCTACAAAGGAAGCCAATCTCACAAGGATATAATATATATCGTTCGATTGTATACCTACTACCTACCTACACATGACACACACCGATTGTGCTTCAGCCAGCATGAATAATAAGGCTTACCATGAATATGAACAGAAACCAAAACAAACAAATGCTACAAATTGCGGTTGAGTTTCTCATCATTTTTACTGCATAATTCCCCACAATGTAATAACATTGCTAATGCATAGAGGGTATAAGGACATGGCATCAAAATTATTATTACCACTGAGTATTAATGCGCAATTTAATTCTTACTATAATCATTATGTGTAATCACCCCAGCTCCAAGAAAATAATATTATCAGAGCCGTATATGTATGTACGCTTCGGCATGGCTTCACGAATTTAAAATTATCGATGATCATATATATGCATCTGGTACAAAATTTCATTAAAAGTCATAATATTATGCAGGCAAGGTACGTTACTAGTATACTGCACACGAAATATCCTACAGTACTATGGACACAGAAGCCGCGATTGAAACTGATTCAAATAATGATAAAAAGTCCTATTTTTTCCCATAATAATTTATTAACTAACTTTTATTAACTAATTAGATATATTAACAAACATACGTAAGAGTCGGCAAACTTCATCGTATAATCGAATGATAATGGTCTAAGTAAAGACACTGCGGTCAGTGGCTTGACTTAAGAATGACAGTCATTTTTTGTACGCACAAGCTTGGATAAGAGAGACAAATTTCCATAATTACATTGTAATGCACCAAAATTTAGTAATGGCAACATTAGCAGCCATTTTACATTTTGCCGAATGTGTTCTTAAATTCAATAATATCTCAGCTCAGCTCAAGATGGGCAGTCTAATAATAGTAAAATCAAAAATCCGAAATAGTACTCAGATATTCGTCCTACAGCATCATAAACTCCGTAAGTAATATGTGTGTCCCAATGTGATACATTTTTGTATGCACAAAGAAACCTGCTCAAAAGTTCTTTAAAGAACTTATACAATTCTCTGCAATTTTTGAGTAAAAAGCCTATTATCACGCAATATTTCAATTTACCCAACACCAGCTGACCATTTAGAAGTCAGCCTAGTCTACTCCCAGAAATCAATTAAATTTAAATTCAATAGGACTTGGAAAATGTGAAACTCAAATTATTCCCCTAATAATGAGTGAGGGAGATGTTGTTTCTGTTAAAATTTACAAATATTTACCCAAGCGTAACAATCAACGTAAACCAGTAATAAAACAGTGTCTCCACATCTACTCAGTGTAGCTACGCTGAAAACCTTACTACTACCAATATTCTCATTCTGAAACTGAAAGGACTAAGAAATGTACATCCGAGTTTAACTCAGGAGAAAGAACAGAAAGACAGAAACTGACAGCGGTATATAGATAGCGTCGGAGAGGAGCTCAGAGGACGATAAAATTTATGGGATGTTGATGTTTATGGGGAAAATATTTTCCTATCTTAGAGTTAGTCTCATTGAAAACAGTTTAGTTGAAGGAGCTCTCCCCCCATTCATTTCCCTTCCGAGTTCAGACTTGAGAGAGAGACAACAACGTGCTTAGCTTCTAAACGAGATTTTAAGCCTTGCCTTGTGTAGAACTCCGTGAGGGAAAAGCTAAAGCCATACAAGAGACAGTCTGACACATACAGAGCCACGACAATTGAGAATAATAATACATTAAAAAAAACATGCATTATTTATTAACATATATTAATATTCCTTCTAGGATTTACTCGAGTGCTATTCTCTACTATGATGAACGACCATTATGACTCTGTATGATACTATGGACTCTAAAACTCGGAACATCTAACAAAATCCTGTGCTTTAATTTTAATTCTATGCTACACTCAAAAACTCCACTCCAACGAAGGCTCAAATATGCAAGATATATGTGAAGAAGAAGTGAGGAGAGTGTCGAGGAATGAAATTCAATGGCAATGAATAGTGAGCTCATAAGACGCACCATATCACAGCCTCATCATGATCATGCCACCAGATTTCACTTCAATTTCAATTTAAGAAAATAATACATAGCTATTCGAAAATTCGACAAAATACAAAAGTCTATACATGCATATTTCTTTTTGAATTTGAACATGTCGGGAAACTACGCTTCATTTCATTCCATTGTCTTCTAATGAAGATTTGAACACATATCTTAGATTACACAGAGTACTCTTCTTCATCTATTTTTTTATTTCTCGAGTAATAACGCAGAACTGCAAGCAAGCTTCATAATGCTAATGGTACGTGTTTAAAATTAGCGTTATCTCGAGCTTATTTGAATAGCAAAAGAGCTGCAAATTAGATAAAAGATTCACTTGAGTTTACGAGGAACAAAACCTACACCTGCTGCTCCGCTATTCTTATGACGAGAACAACGCTGCCTCCTGAATACATCAGCATCACCATCCGCATCAGCAGCCGGTGCATAGCATAAATGCATAATGGAGCTAATGGCTGGCAAGAGACACTTAAGTTAGAATACACATTAGAAATTGCTCCAGACTAGAGATAGAGATAGCGAGAGAGAGCTCGTCATCCATGGCTATAGCTACGGTATGCGTTTCAACTTCAACTGAGGAAACTTGCTACCACAGTCTACAGAACTTCTTTCCTCTCTTCAACACGTTCTTCTATTTTTTTCTAGAATAAGAAAGTACAGGCTTTTGAGAATGAGAGAGAGAGAGAGAGAGCACTTGGCCTTTGTATTTAAGAAAGAAGGAAGACTTATGTGGGAGAGGAAAGAAATTCATGCTTCAATTAATACCCCTTTTGTATTTACACACACCGCTCTAATTCTGGCCCCACTCACTCAGTCGTTCTCCTTCTCAAGCACTCGTAAGTTAGGAAGTTTGACTTGACTTCAGCCTCAATTCATTCATTAAAACTTTCCGAGGTAATTAATTAAAGCCAACATTACAAAGATCCGAAAGAACTTACCTACAATGACTCATTAAATGGGCAGAATTTACTGCACTCAGTGTCATCGCCAATATTAACACGGGTCTTTCTATGAACGCTGGAAAAAATTATGTGTTCTGATAGCAAGAAATACACGCATACTAGTAAAATACTGCTAACGTAGGAAGGTACCTACCTAAGTAATGTATTATTTACATTTATAATGTTGCATGTGGGACAAATTAAAAATAATTAAAATGTGAGGCTTACGTTGATGCCGATATTAAATGAGTGAGTAATTCTATGCAATATTAAGATTAGAGCTACTAAATACTAGTTAAATATTAGTCAAAGTACAAATAAAAATAAATGGTTGCACAAATTATTACCTGTCAGGCTCGGTACCAGGTGGCTTCTTTCTCTCTAACTTAGTCACACTTTTTGTCCTCTTCAAAGGATTCGACTTGAAGGATCGCTTTGAGAAGAAATTCTATATTAAGAAAAACAAGAAAGAAAAAAATCCAGTAAAAAACTGAGATCACACATATGTCATTGCATGTCATATCTATAGTCAGAAGTCAGGTTCAAGACCTCGCTACATGTATGTAAGTCAAGTAAGAAGACTCTTCAAATATACGATAGTGATTATACCTCTATGTATGTGCACTGTGGTTTAACTTTCAAACTATATAGAGTTAATGCTAAACATTTACTATTTAAATTCCTGGCCCATAAAATTCCAATTCCAATTCAATTTCCAAAATAATTCACATTTTTTACATTATTCATTCTGCTCGTATCTCAATCTCTGCGGAATTTTAACTCAACTCAACCTCCTATTAGGAAAGTAGGAAGGAAGCCGTCTTTTAAATCTTCTATACATAAATACATACCTAAAACCACTATCAGTAATCAGTATATTTAGTATGCACACAAAAAGTAGGTAAACAGTGTAGAGGTTTCACAGCTATTTCAGCCCCACTCATCAAGAACTCAAGACGGGGACAGCAACCTTCCGGGTTTTGTTGCCATCTCCGCAGGAGGTGAGCCTACCAGACTCAACAGAGCCCGATGATGATGATGATGATGCCGAAGTCGATGACTCATTCTCCATCCTTCTTTTGTGTAAAGCAATAAAGGCAAAGTAGTACACTGAACACTGTCGGTTATCTGGATGAATATTAAATATAGGTACATGCTTGCTGCCAGCACTGAGTACAGTACAAATAGATTTATTATATATGCACCTTATTACCCATATAATATAATAATAAATTGGTTGGAAAATTCTAAAATTCACTTAACGTACTGTACGAAATGCAAACAACAAACGTTGTGGAAGCCGATTCTATATCTACAACGCGGAGAGGGGTCGTGGTGGGGCATGGTGTAATTCGTATTCAAGCTCTGATTTTATTTATAGCCCTGAGGTCAGCTTAGCGTACAAAAAAAATCGTCTGTTTATGATTTCTCTGCACCCTAGTTCACTACCTGAGATAAAATGAGTCATCCCACCATCGCATCACTAGGTATGACCATATTTCTCTGATAAACTGTTAACTGTGTGTAAACATCGATTTCAATTAACTTTAGTCAACCAACCGTCTTTTTGACCTTCAAACATGTGAAGTACTACAATACGAAACTAATTATCATCACATTGAGTCTATTCAGTCTGTTGGGAATTGGGATCGGAACTAATTACAATTAAAATTCGAGTTGCAAAAGTTAAAAAGTTAAAAATGACAACCAAACTAAAGTTGATACGGCTTCAAGGTTATTTTGGGCAATCAAATGGAAAATAAACTATCCCAACTAATATACTAAATAATGTTGCATTTGCAATAACGCTGATGATACTGCTTCGTTATGAAATAAATACAGTGTATATATATGTGTATTCCAATCCAATATGTATTCACGCTAGGTACTTATTTAGTACTACAATCTACAAGTTTATGTTTCACAGGAAAAGCTTACCGCAAAACGAGACGGTGTTTCCCGACCACCCAAGAGGGGAGTAAGAGGAGCTGAACTGCGCCTTTGCTCACTTCCACAGGCTTTGTCATAGCTCGTATCTGCAAGTAAAAATAGAAATAATTACATTATAGTCAAACTTGAGACAATTTTATATTAAGTACAAGTACATAATATTAATAATGTATTTGTACTTGCACATGACTTTAAATTACCACAAGAAACAAACACTTTAAATGTTATACTGAAATAACAATTATATAACTAAAGACTTAAAATATTAATACATATTCATACACACGCTCAACGCTTCCATCAGCCACATTCACACAATAAAAAGATATTCAATGCAAATATAATTATAATTAACGAAGGAAGTGATATTGATATTTTCAGGTAATAATTATAATTATTATTACAGACGACGGCTGAATAAAAGTATGAATAACTTTAATGATTCCCACCACATCGCCGTGAGTTGACGGTCACATGGCCACGTCATGCAATGCTACCGACGCTATTTAATACTAAAAGCAAGCCAACACTATTAAATTCCATTTTTATAAGCAGAATCACAGCGCGCGCAAAGGTGTGCGATTGTATTCGCGAGATACCAAACATATTAATCTTATGTTGAATTGGTTGTCCCCCATATTTTTGTTTGGCACAATCTTATTTAAATAATATTAATTATTGCAATAAATAAAAATCAGTACCAATACCAATACTATGGAGTGTAAAATATAGTTGTGTACCTAAGTTTGTACATGGAAGACCGTAGACACTTTCGAGTGTCAATCTGAATTTTGTTTTACATACTACGATATACCAAAACAAAACAAAAACAAACCAAAACAAAAAACTTTAATTCGTTCAACTGAATCTTCAGAGCAGAACACTCAACACTTTCGTCATTCGATGTCGTGTACTTGTAAACAGGCCTATTAAACTTGTAACTTACAAAGGAACAATCTGACTTGATAGAATTTAGGTGAAATCTCAAGGTTTTTAAACCAATACCTTATATGCGGATAAAATAACATTAGTATGCATTTGATTCCATAATTCGGCATAAGGTACACGCGATTCACTGTTGATTGCACTATTGACTATAATACATTAACCCTGTCCTGACTATAAGAACACAACCTATCCAGGTACCTACCTTACACTCAACCTACCACTACATATTTTTATTTCCCAAATATAAAACAAAACAATTACCGTAAAAGTAAAATTACTTTGACTTTTTGTACATATAAAGTATAAAAAAAAAGAAATGACAATAAATAACTATATAAATATGTAGGTAGTTACAATCGAAATCCCACTTCCAAAAGCGTGAAACACGTTTACTTTTTACGCTCACACCTTTCAAGCAGTTCGAATTCGAATGAATAAGGTATAGATTTTTACAAACACTAAATCATCTCGACAATCTTAACAAATTATATGTATCTGCAACACAGGTATATGAAACGCTGAAATACATAATGTAATAAACAAGTTCAACCCTTTCCGCGAATAAATTTAACATAAAAAGGGACGAAGCACATCCGACATAATTATTTTTAACGTCACAAATGTGTAGGCTCGTCGACGCCGATGTACATCGGTGTAATAACACATGTATATAATTACATCTCCGAAATGACACAACCACCTAAAGGTACTCAACTATTACAACAACTATTAACTAACCTGTATCGCAGACCTTTTTTTATGAGCTACAACATTAACTCAAGCCAAAAAACCAACGAGCAACAACAACAACAACCAACCTGATGGGCAGTAGCGATCTTCATGATCATCATCATCATCATCATCATCGAGGAACTCAAAAGATGAGGAATCATAATGACAATCCTTATCCAGATCCACCCGAAGAAGATTACTCTTAGAATTAGAATTTCCACAGCGCACCGCCTTCCTCCGACTTGTGTTCGATCTCACACTCCGTATCGTGTCACCCGGAGCAGATGCAGAGCAGTAACAGTCTGACAGATTACCCTCATCATCATCCACATCACAATGATCCTTGTTACTCGAGAGACCGTTCTGAACAGGGGACGTGGAGCTGAGGCCAAAGCATTGTGAGACGGAAAAAACGGAATTACTCAAACGAGATCTACTACGACTTCGACTCCGATTCGTTCCATTCGAATTACTGTGATTACTATTGCTGCTCGTAATGCTCCGCTTCCGCTGAGCCGCCACTTTTTCAGCATCCGCCCGTGTCAAACTTTTTGAGCGAAACTGTCTACAATTTCGACTATCCTCCCCAGCACCACCACCACCGCCAGTGATCGTGCAATTTAAATGAGAATTGCTACTGCCGCTCCCTAAGACGGAAAAAGGATCATGGAATTCTTCTTCAAGTTGTTGATCCATGTAAATTCCGTAAGCGTCCATGTCCATGCACCAAGGCTGACCACTGTTCAATTTGAATATACTCAGACTTGGAGTGGGCGGCGGTGTGATACTCTTTCGTCTCTGCAATAATTTGAGCCGTCCAGGCAACGTCCGACTTTTCGATTTGGAATTTTTAGATCTTTTCTTCACTTCACGAACAGTACATTTCGAATTACTCGTCCCACTTGCACTATTACAATAACTACTACTTGCTCCTCCACTTCCACAATTGAAACTGAGGCTCCCGCTCTCCAAACTTGTGTTCGCTGAGGATGACGTCGACGACATGACCACGATTTATTATTGTCAATAAAACCTTTTCTTTGTGCTTGCTGGTCAACCAATATTACAGAAATCCACTTTAACACTATCAGTAGAGTAGACTTGACTTGGGTTGGAGTTGGAGTAGGTACTCTCAGAACCAGGTAAGAT
Source organism: Dicyrtomina minuta (assembly GCA_949802685.1). Lineage (NCBI taxonomy): Eukaryota > Metazoa > Arthropoda > Collembola > Symphypleona > Dicyrtomidae > Dicyrtomina > Dicyrtomina minuta. The sequence goes on from OX461810.1 coordinate 50,969,371, forward strand.
TAAGCTCTTGATTACAGAGCCCAAAAAACCAAATAATATTACTGTAACTCACAGGGTACAGCGAACCTGTCCACTCTCCAGCCATATAGGTTTATTGAAATTGAATGACGGCTGGGACAGGGCAGGGTACACACTAGTTTCTCCTTCTACTTTTTATCTCGATTGTAATTGTAATTGGAACGAACGTATTCTTTTCAGGATTGTGTCGTGGCCATAGTCGTTGTAGTTTGTAGTCGTAGGAGTCGAGGCAAGGTTCCTTTTAAGCAAATCCCAGAATAATTATTAACCCAACGTATGTAGACGCAGACACCAACCAAAACCACCATATAGATTATAGATACATCTTCTGCTCCGTAGACCTGTAGTGTGTATATCTTATAATGTATTATTTCCAAATCCAAATCCAACTTTTTGTAATTCGTGAACAAGACGTGTGTATCTCCTCTCTTCTACACGTTCAGTCAGGCTACAACTTGCTCTGTGGAAAGTGAACTGACTGATACTGAACTCATATGGTTGACGTTCCTCTTCTGTTGTCGATGACTAATTTCAATCCCAATCCAAACACGAGCCGAAAGTTTTAAATCCACAATCCACCTTAAAGCTGACAAACGTAAGCACCACTGACACTGCCAAGTCAATAATAACTTCTGCCTTCGTTGCTATAATAGTATTTCCCTGCGTGTGTGTACTGCTACAATCCGTCCAACATTTGCGAATGCTTCAAAAAACCAAACTCCCAACTCAACTGCTCATTCGATTCCTACATAGATACTTTTAGATTGAGACACATCCAACAACATCTCTTCCGCTAATTTCGCTCTGTGAGAGATACAAAGTCTTCCTATCTCCTCTTATCTTCTACATAAAAATCCGAAGGAGCGAATGCTTGGGTGCCATTTAACTGGAATATTATCTCTCAAAAAACTGTAAGGATTCCTTCTTTTCCACAAAAAAACAATCAACAACATTAACGTGAACGTAAGTTTGCACTAGACCAACACCATCAACATCACTCAACCACATATTATTGTTTTGTCTCATCATGTACCGTAAAATACTCGTAGTCTAGCAGTACCTAAGTTTTAGTGCAGAGCTATATTTGTTCTATATATGCATAATTGCATCACAGAAAAAAAACTATTACAGATACTGATATGCACTTAAGTACTTTGTACGTAATAATTATACTATGTAAAAAAAAAATTTAGCTTGTGTGTGTGATACTACAACAGCGGTTAATTTGCATTACATTACATCGCCTTGTATTTTGTATGATCGCACTACTGGTGACTGGTGGTTAAAATTAACATTCTGTAAACAGCCACTCTGTACTATATATTATGTACGTTCTTAGTTCTTACTCATCAATAATTACATCAAGTATTTTTTTATTTTTACTTAGAATTCAAATGGTTATGGTATGTTGCATATAAATATATATGATACCCATGCACCGCCATACAAATTTAATTCTCTCCATGGTTAATGGTTAAAACGTTAAAAAGGATAAAAGAAACATGAAAAGAGGGCTATATGCATATTTTATGACCCATGACTAAGCTCCTGGTCAAATAATGAATAAAAGAATAATAATAACAATATAACAAGAAGTGCGAAACAGAGGGAAATAATTTTAACCTGTCATAATGTTCAGGCCCGTAAACTTGAGTTAAATATTAAAATAATACATATATATATATATAGTTTGCTTAATTGATATAATAAGTTCTACAGATAAAATGTCGTAATTTCCACTTCACGCTCAGATTCATATCAAATTATCATTATCCTCCTTTTCTTTTTGCTTCAGCTTTTTAGTTTAAAAACACCACCAAGACTACATTAAGCACAATAGTATTGCACTCTGCTCTCAGTGCTCACTATCCTTAAAGTTTGTAGATACACCATATATTTTTAATGTATTAGTAATATATAGGTTTATAGGCTTACGGCCTATACTCCAACTGCACTAATGGTACTATACTATGGCACTATACTCAATAATAACATTATTAACACTATCCACATTGCAATTCTCATTCACAATTTCACACCGAGTATTAGATTCAACACAAAAATTGGAACACTCGCAAAAATTCTTAACTGTCAAAACCAAACCAAACCAAACCAACTAACCAACAACAAGTCAAGTAGTCAAGTCAAATATTGTGGTGGATGGTAGGTATAGACCTGCCATGGAAGTAACTACCTTATACCTATACCTACGTAACTCACAATGTTAATCCTGTGTGCATTAAATATCTAAAGCCACAGTCACAGTTAGAGTTTATCAAGAAATCGTTTTATCTCCTCTGTATCTATCTATAGATAATAACATACAACCAAATAAAATACAAATAAAATATATCAACTAGAAAGTTAGCACTGCTCACTGTACTGTATACTCGACTATTGAGTAGGCAGGAGAGATTATTATTATTACAGCACTCTGCAGACTTCGTTTTGTACAATGTTAAAAAGGCTAAAAAACATTCGTGCTGAAATGAAATTCAACTTCCTCTCTATCTGAATTACGACTGAGAATAGACAGAACCATGGTTGAAAACTTCAACACTCTTGAAAGCCAACTAGTCAACTGTGGATTGAATCAAATATACATACACGTGAGACTCATGTTTCCCAACTATCATCCATACATTAACTCTGCCTTCAGTCTTCTATAACCAGTAAGTAACCATCTCCCAGCACACCACTACTACTACTACCACTACCACTACGACAAACCATACACTTAATATAACTCAGTTTGAAGGAACATCTGAATCTCCCAGAGCTGAATGTTCAACATGCTGGCTCGATTTAGATACAGGAAAAGGTAACCAAATACTTTACGTTATTTTACATTAAACAGAGCGACAAGGCATATATTTAAACTAGCAACTAGCCATGATGGGTACACATCACACACTCTACTCTACTCACAGTCAGTGGAAGGGATGTATGTCAATGCCGGTATGTACCTCACTTATTACTACGTCTAGTTCTAGCCTTCTACTACTAAAAAACTTTAGTAAAAACTTCTCCATATCCAACTTGTTATTTTTCTTGACAAGTGTATACAGGGTATATTGCTTATGTGAGACGCATTAGTGCCACAATGCAATACCGTCTCTCCGTCTCCGTGTATCTCTGTCTGTCTGCCTGCCTACTCTGCACTTTTCCTGATAGAGAACGGCTGGAGCTGGAGCTGGAGTGGCATAGTCTCTGCATAGATTGCGTTTTTTACTATTATTTCATTTTAGCAGTCAGATAAAGCCACGAATGAACGAACGAACGAAACGAAAGCAGAGTACTGCAGGTACCTACATAAAAATAAAAATCTATACAAACAAGAGCGGAAACTAAAACTCATAAGATATGCAGTACCTACGAAAATACGATATCGCTCCACTACTATCTGTTTATTCAAGAATACTACATATTATGTTTATGACCCACGTTCACTTTGTTACTAGAGTACCTACCTAAATATCTTCTGTGTTACATGTATATACACAGTACAGTACTCAAAGTCAGTCCCCGTCGTCAGTCGCTGTCGTTCGTTCCTTCATTTACATGTGATTCGTGGGTAGATTACATATTGCCCAACTAAAAGCAAACAGAATACTGATATTTATAGTCATTTATTCACGCAAGCTGAGAGTCCCACATGTGCTTCACTTCCACTTCTTATCACTCTATACAATAGCTCCCAAGTCTCTATGTCTATGTAAAGACAACTGCCGCAAAGACCCGCCTCCGATGAGTCTGATGAGAGCCCCATTATGTATCAACATGACAATCAAACTTGTTGGTCCTTCGTATGTATACATTAAATCCTCTGTATAATTAGTCATGCACTGATATATGTATAATGAATACAGTATTGTCGTTGACGTTCGGGATTTATATTAAAACTAATAATAATAATAATAATAAAGCCTCAAGTCAAGTGTCTACAGTGCTACAGTCAACGAGGGTTGTTAAAACTTTTAAGAAGGGTACTGGATCACTCTGTACATGAGTGCCTATATCCACACATTTCAATTCCCTTGATTTTAATACCTCGTAAATAACTAGGCCTTAAAACTAAACTCTACACGTTTATTTTTATCATTTAATAGAAAAATCCACATATATAACAAAAAATCCTCCACATGTCTACTATTGAAGAGGAAATTAAACCAATACTACTAATTTTAGCCAAAACCAGAACCAAGCCTGGCGTCGTGCAAACATAATATACATAATAAACATAATATAAGCTGCATAAACAAAATTAATTGCCGATTCTTTCCCTTCGCACCAAGTTACATATTACATTATGTAACAGGAGATGGCTGACGGCAATATGAAACTTCTCTCATGAATATCTGCCTCCATAACTTTCATCCTATATAAGATAATATTACTCACTGCACAACTAACTATATCCAATGCAATGCAATTCAAATGGAAGCAGACTCCGCTGTAGTTGTAGTATTACTGCCACTCATAATATTCAAGTTTGCTTTCTATCAGTACTTGTACAAATAATATATCTTACAGAGTGTTTAGAAAAAAAAACAAGTAATGGCTTCACCGAAGAGAATATATAATGTAATGTGTGCTCGAAAGCTAGTTCAAGTCCAAAAGATTTAAATTCAAATTCGATATGCAGTACACATACTCCTCGTATTTTACGGTGACATGTTAATCGGATGCCCATGCCCGAGAGCACATAGAGACTCGAGACTCTGAGACTCTGACTTGAAATTACAGAGACTCTGCAGAACTGGTCTGGTCCTGGTCATGACCAGAGTTCCAGAGTCAGAGTGAGGGAGGCAGAGCTCCAGCGATTCAGAAGACTCCGAGTATCAATAATAATAATGGAGACACGAATTTTATGGAATGGAATGATGTTTATGGGTTGGTTTACACAATCAAATGTGAACAATACCGTGAGTCTGTCGTAGGGAAGGTAGGTAGGTACATATGTTGAATGTAAGTCACACGAGCGGAAGCACTGAAGAGCTATTAGAATAGAATTGAAATAAACCAAAACCAAACTCCTACACATACAGTTTTGTGTATGACATGAATTTCGTCTTGGGGCCTATTTCTATATTTCTAATCTAAATTCACATCCTCTTGCTCTTGTCAACGATAATGTTTCACTTGCCTATTACTACCACACTACTACAAACGACACTCCACATGAAACATGTTCAACGTCCAAAATGTTCACACTAGATACGATTTTAATATATGACAGTTCTAATAGTACATTTAAATTTATACTATTGTTGGAGGAAACATTCACAATTCACTATCAAAATAATAGAGCTGTTCAATTTCGAATATTCGACTGACTTCTATTTTGATTCAAAGGATATCATGCACATTAGGTATAATATATCCCTGCTTCATGTCCTGTACTGCACGCTCAAGTAGTATATTTGTAAACACGTTTGAAAATTTCAGTTCAATTTGAATTTTCTATTCTCTTTTGTATATTATGTAGTGCAAGGAAATGTTTGTAGGCGGTGTATACACAACTTGGATCTGTTCGGGATAATAGATTTGTTTGCCAAGTGCATATAATAGCTCTTAAATTTTTTTTATTCAGTACTCAGTATTCCATTCTGTCCCCTGTCTTTGACTCGCAGTATATTTACACAAAGGTAATGGAAAACTGCTCAAGCTCCTCTCTGCTGTCACAGCTCGATAGTTCCACAAATACAAATAAAATTCACACCATCACCATCAGAATCAGCATCATGGATGCATCTTCTTACTTTCATCAGTCACTTTTTGTACTCTCTGTCTTTTATATTTTTATACATATATTCAAATAGGAATAGGAATAGCCATCACAAATGAGAGGGAAACAATGCGATTTGCTATAGCCGTCCAAGTGTCGTTTTCTACTTTCGTTTTAATTTTTGTATTAAGCAGCAGCAGATCGAGCTCAGACAGAACTACTCACAAACTTCCTATATATACTTCACAATCTATATAATAGCCTCTTTGACTGTAATACGTTTCCTTGTTTCTTGCTTTGTTTTTTGGTTCAAAGTTTCGTGGTTCGAACCAAAGCTAGCGTATTATAAACAGACAACGGGAAAGAGAGTCAACAGTTCCGGTCACAAATCATGATCACCAACAGTATAGTGAGTATCTTCCCCTGTGGCAATTATTAATAGGCTCAGGCTATGAGCGCTGAGTGCACTATACCTATGCTCGTGTCAATTTCCTCTCTTTATTTAGGAACAGTTTGGAAATGGAAAAGTTACTTATTGCCAAAACTAAATTGTATTAAAGGCAAAATATGTAATAAATAATATTTTCAGTTAAAAGTCAGAGAGGTTGTGTGTAAATGGAGAAGTTGGTGTAGTAGTGATGATGATATAGGAACAGACGCGTAAATTTTCTGAGACAAGCCAAAAGCCAAAAGGCAAACCGTGGCTAAACTGAGGCTTAAAACTGAGAACTCGAAGAAAGAGGAGAGAATGACTGGATGAATGTTCTGTCAGCAAGTCTCTTGAATTCTAGGATGTCGTCACTTGTAAAGTTTGTAGCCGTGAAATGGAGTGATACTGATACTCTCCGTTATGAATGATTGCATTTTACCAAAATAAACTCTACACTATAGTATTTTATTATGCACATCACATGGCACACAAAGTATAAGTACCTATATAGTCTACAGCTACTGGCTACAAACTTAGAGCAAAAGAAAAAAAAGAAGAGGAAAAAAAATAGTTGAAGAACATCAATGTAAAAATGTAAATACACTGTCGTTAAAGTTGGTTTCGATTTCTCTAATTACACTGCACAATGATTTGATTTGTTTTTAAAAGTCTGTGTGGCCGTCAAAGGGGGATTTTTGGTTGAGAAATAAGTAGTTGAGTCGAGCTCAAGGCATGTACATAGGCCACAAAAGACATTAAAAGTTTCTTCCTTAAAAATTTCACATGATAAAATTAACTAAATATAGAGGCATAGAGAGAGAGAGAGAGACTCTCTCACTATCGGGGTCAAGTACAGTCTAATGTATGCAAATGCAACCCCCAGCCAACCAAAGATTAACAATTCCTTATCAAAATGTAAATGTAATGGGAATTGCGGTATGAAACCCAAAAAACTCTTTGAGAGAATAATAATATAATCTCAAACGTACAATAACAAGGACTCAAATAACTAAAACTAATCGTTAGTCTCGTGCTCGTAAAAAATCACAACACAAGTCAACTTTGTAGTAGAGTTTATCTTCACCAAGAAGTCAAAAAATTATATAGTTAAATTGCAAAACATCCACGAGGAGATCTCCACATAGTAGTATAGTAGTAGCAGCAGCTGGCTCCTGTAGTTTGTTACGCATTAAAGAGTTTCCACATTATGCTTAAAAAATGTGTTATTTTTCCTTCTTGACTGGATACTACTACAGCTACTACTAGATGTTGTGGATGGATGACCATTAGGAAACCGAAATGAGACAAGTTAAAAGATAAATGTACGTTTCTTCACAAGGTTGTAAATAAGTTGTGACTTGACTGAGGAGGGCAGAGAGACAGATTAGACAAATATCAATCAAAGAGCACGAACCGTGATGTAAATCTTAATACGAAGGATATTTATGAGATTGGCGGACTTTCACCATTAACTTCTACTTCCTGGACTTTGTACAAGAAGGAAAAGAAGAAGACGAAGACGACGACGAGAAGAAAAAAAACTGTTCAAATAAATTCTTTCCGGACGTGTACCAACTAAGCAAGGTCACAAAAACCGGGGAATAATTTTTTCCTGGGTTCCTTCCTTCCTTTTCCTTTCACGATTTAGAACCTTAGCAGTCCAGCCGATAAAAAACTCACATTCAGCAAAGAAAGAATTGTCTCATCTTCAGCTTGTTCTTGATCTTCTGCTCTTCTCCTTTGGTCTTGGTCACTGCCAATAAGTATATACCTAACGTGGGGAGCGTGAGGATAACTGAGGATAGACTATCCGCGTAGCTGTATCTTTGATGATTTTCTTCGTCATTCGTGATGAACAAATACCAATCTTACCACCTTGTCAGCTTGAATGACCACCATTATCATTACAAACAATGTTCTCATTGCAACTGTAAGACTCTCGACGAGAAGAAGAAGAAAAAGAAAACGGAAAAATCCAACAGTCCATGATATTATTTCAATCAAATTGCTAATACTATATAGTTTTTCCCCATCGCCCAATCGTCCGTCCCGTCCACCCAAAAAGGGAAAGATCTCATCCAAAATCTCTCTCGCAACTTGTTTTATTTCTTCTTTCTTCCTTTGATATGTAATTCAACTGTCATAGTTCGACGTGGACAACAAATAATACGTACAGACAGACCGACAGTCAGTGGAGCTGAGGGGAGGGTGGTGAAACTATAGAAGACGAACTGATTTACTAAAAGAAGTTAGCTGAGGTCGTCAAAATATTTGTAGATCCAGAAACGAAGTCCCAATAAGTATGACCAAGACCAGTTTCTTCCCTTTAATAAATTTCCATGTCGACTCTATAGGCTCGGACCGTAAAGGTGAACTTAAACTACCACGACTAGCAAGTCTATAGGTATTGTGACACCGATCAAATTTCGTATAATTATACTGATACTGTCAGTCACTAACTCTGCCCACAGTTAACTTTTAGCTACACAACTAAAATACTAAATACGTTATTGTTGAAATATAGATATTGATTTCTTTTACATGTCTCAACTTTCAGATAACTCGGACCGTGTTGTTATTACCACACTGGCTCCCACTTCTAGTTCAAGGTAGCTCTCGAGTCTCGAGCTAAAGAACAAGTTAAAAACTTGTGACTTTATTTGTTATATTTTTCGCCTAAGTTCTCAAGTTGCCATTTGTCAGACTACTACAACTGCTTGAGATAAAGATAGTGCTGCACGTGGTGGAAACTTTAAGGAGACTTTTTACGCAAATAACACAGATGTTCAAGAATGGAGACACATCTCTCCACTTCACATCCACAATACGTCTTGTTATCCTTCTTTAGGATTGCAATAAGGATGAAAAGGAGTCGCGGAGCCTTTGTGTCTTGCGAAAATACGAGTTACGTACTCTAATTATGTATAAATGTCTAGAGTATAAGTCTCAGCTCTGAGCCTCTGAGAACTGCTGATTTGCAACTAATGGCAATGGTATAATAAGGCTTTTCGCATGTACCACTTCTCCCACCATAGAGATTTACTCCCTTGATAACAACAACAGCTTTCACAGATACTCATTACACATTTTTACGCGGGATGAGCATCCAAGTTAGTTGTGTTAGTCACTCAATATATTATACTAGAAGTCAGGCCCCCCTGCCTACGGCAGGGCCACGCAGGGGGGGGGGGGCTGGCGGTCAGAAGGAAAAAAGAAGTGAGGCGCATGTACAAAATGTGGTAGCCTTATTGGCTATTAGGTATTACGCATACATAGAGAAAGAGTAACATGACACACACGTTTAAAGTTATGAGTCACCAGGTAGCGACAGAAGTAGAAGAACAGGAAACTACAAAAAGGTGTGGGGGTCAAGATCGGTCGGTTAGGGCAGGATGGTAAGGCTCGATGGTAAGGATCTCGCTACAATCGTAGGCAGTTAATAAGAAATGACTGGAGAAACTTGCAAGCGTATGGTGGTACGACCCACAAGAGTGAAAATAAAAGCCAAAACTGACTGAGGGCAACTGAGTGCCGACAGTCCCTCTGGTAACCGCCATTTTACCAGCTTCCTTGCGTCAAATGCCTTGAAGGAACGCCCTGTAGCAGATGTGTTGAGTAAACTGCTTCTTGCGTAGTGGCAAACGACTTGTCGCATGCCTTCTTAGGCGTACTACTTAAGAAGTGGAGTTTGATTTTTTTACGCAATTACCAAATGTCTCGTGATCTCAGTAGTAGTAGTATTACTTTAAGCTTTGTTAGTTGTGCATATTCAGGGCAACAGGACAAGGAGGAGATAAGAAATACCACAATTGATTTATTTAACTTAAATAAGATTAAATTTTGTGTAAAAACCAAAGTTTTGAAGCGACTTGTAGAGCTTAAAAATTTTAGTAAATTGGTAAAATTGTTTAAGTTTTTGGCTTCTCTATGTTTTACAAAATTTCATTGTTTAAAATATACTTGACAACAGTTAAAACCCTTGCCTGGCTCCATGCCTCCAACTGCTTTGTAGTAACTGCTTTGTGAGCAGTTGCCTCTTAGCAATTGCCTTGCAGCATCTACCTTGAGCAAGCGGCTTTGTGGGAACTGGCTGGTGGCAACCAACTCGTAGTAAATGTTCACCGGGCGACTGCATTTTTGGAGATGCCCTTTAAATTATTATTGCCCTATTATTATAAACGCCAAAGTTTTGACAATATTAGAATGTGATGACAAACATAAAGCGTGGTATTTTTAATGACACAAGACTAATTGTTAAGAACTTGAAACCTAATTTGTTATAGCAGAAGTTCTTACGGGTCCTTTGGTTTCAAAAACTGTCCTTATTCCAAGAATAAGTACTATTTTCAATAAAACTGAATATCTGTTTATTTTAAAGCGTCGGCAGTTTTCCTTACGGATTGCTTTTGCAATGACGATTAATAAGTCACAAGGCCAAAGCCTTGAAGGGGTGGTTTATATCTCTCAAAGCCAGTTTTTGGTCATGGTAAATTGTACGTTGCACTCTCTCGAACAACAGCAAAAACCAGTGTCAAAGTGCAAGTCGTGCAAACTGAAAAGCAAGGAGAGTTTGCAGGTCATGATTTGGACACATACACTTTCAATTATGTTTACAAAATGTACTGAGTAAAGTACTTTAAATTATACTAATACTTCGTGGCAACACGCTTGTGCAAACTGCCATTAGGCAACTACTTTGGGAGATGTGGTTTTTGGCAGCCATGTTACACTAAATGTCTTCAGGAAACTGCAACGTTGCAGCAACGTCCTAAAGCCAACTGCTTTGCATTATCTGTCAACCTGCAACGTCTTTGTGGCCACTATGTAGTGATAACTGACATGTCGTAATTGCACTGTTGCAAAAGCAATTGCAATGTGGCAACTGCATGTGGATACTGTCTCGTGACAAATTAAGCTTATGCAATTTTGGCGCCACAGCATAGTGCTAACTTATTTTTGCAACTGGATTGAGTCAATTATCCAGCGCAACCTGCTTTCTAGCAACTGTATAGTTGCAAACACTTTGTAGCAACTGAACTTGAGCAACTGCCTGGCAGGATTTGGCTTGTGGCAGCTGCCAAGAAGCACATGGCTTGAGGCGAAGAGGTAAAAGTCTCGGGGAATTTGTCATGGAGCTACAGCGTTGTATAACACTGCTTAGGGGGCAACTGTTAAAAACGCTAGAATAGCACGTTTCACGAGATTTCATAAGTTTTAGATGCAAATAAAGGTCAACTTCCTTTATTAATATGAGTGTACGATTTTATTACTATTTTCTTATAATTAACATAAATACTCAAACGTGTTCATTATTTCCAATAGTTCATATTTTCTCTCATAGTCAGGTTCGCACAGGTCAGCCTTGAACCATGACTAAATCGCAACTAATCGGTAATCTGTAGCTTCAGTCTACGCTAGACTAAATAATTCACTGATTTTGTTATATTTTACAATAATTTATAGTAGAAATAATAATAATATTATTTCTATAAAATCACCAATATTCATAGTAAAACCATAGCATTAAACACTAATTATATCTGTAACATTTCTCGCCACCGTTTAATGCTTAATTTACTATTTGTACTACATTATCTTCATCATTATTAGAATCGCGCCAACTTCAATCTTCAATCTCATTTACTTCAGTAATTCGCAATTCCATTCAAATCCGGTTTCAGCATCAATAGCATTTCCTTCTGGATATCTATTCCAGGATCATAAACCATGCTACTTGATAGCGAAATACAATCAGGACCATTAAACATCCACATCGAAATAAGAATCAGAATTAGCATTTCCTTTATCCATTCACCCCAGTACTTCTCACTCATGCTAGAAATCAATGTTCCGCAATTCTGAATCTTTTCAAACTTCGAATCTTTTCTACAATAATCGATTAATAAGACTTCTAAACAATCAATGTTAATGTCGCAAGGAAAGGTCAACGGTCGGTCAAAAGTCATCATTGGATTAACTTCGAATTCTTCAATCTGCAATTTCTCGAGTGCTTGACTTTCAGCCTTTGTAAAAATATCTTGCTTTAGTTGAAAACAAATATCATTTTGAATCAATTCAAGTGTCCACTTGTCATATGCTGTAGCATTGTACGAGTCATCATTTATTAGTTCAACCGCTTCGTCGGTTAACAGGTCAACCAGTATCCCGGTTGTAGATCCAATTAAATCATTCGCCGAACTTGACAGTACCATCTGACTTTCAGCTCCTGTAATTGTCAATTTATCAGCACTCTTCATATCTGTTTCTGCGATATTGTTTTGAACTTCCATTATTTCATTTGACAACAAAAAACTGTCATATGACACTATTGACAGCGTCCTCTCCCCACCGTCGAAAGAAATAATTGGTGACGCAGTTGTTGGTACACCTGAATGAAGCTTAGCTTCACTGTTGTTTGTCATGTCAGCGCCATCTGGTAGAAAAATTTCAGGCATCAGCGACATCTGACGGCAGATGCCAAAGTCAATACCTGCTTCAATCATGTAATCAACATTAGACTTCTCATTAAAATTAATTTGTGATCGGTCTTCAATTATTTGAAAGCTTTCGTGCTCCTTTATTTTGGTCGCCCTCTGGTGGCAATAGTCAAAGACTACATGTTCGTGTAGTAGCACATCAACATAGGACTTTGGTGGACTCGTAGTATGTTGCATGTATTCAGCATTAAACTGAGATGACACATTCGTACTGTCTTCACCTAGTACGGTAGACAGCGCCATCTCGCCACCGTTTATACAATCTGTATCTATTGCATCAGTGCGATAATCACCCAGTAGATTTTCTTCATAAGTAGTTGAGACATCTAGTGTGTCATTCACCATGTCTTCATTTGCCATCATAACTTCAACTTTACTGTTCGACTGTAGTGACATCATGCGCCATAAGATATTTAGTTCAGTGACTCTGATCTTAAGTCTTTCATTTAATGCAGCTAAATATTTCTTATTTGATTCAGAGATCAACTCAGATCTTTCAAATTCTTCAACCAAAATATATAACTGAACCGTTTCAAAGTACCATGGTCGCAATAAACGTTGAAATTCTGACTCTTGATTACATAATAAAAATTCAACGACAATTAGAACTTCGCTAGTATAGTAAATTTGTCGAGAATCTCTTGCTGCCAACAATATTTCTGGAATATTCTCAAATTTTGCTGAAGACAAAACTTTGAATAACAGATCTGAAGGTAGCGACATCTCTCGTTTATACTTTTCAATGTTATGTAAACCAGTTTTCAGTTTTCCCAAGTAATTAATGCGCTCATTATCAGCTTCGTTAGATTTGATAGCCTGTGTACTCGAATCTTGCTCCTTTGACAGAAATTGAGTTATTTCAATTTCGTCAGCATCTACTTCGCCTTGATCGACTTGTTCTAAATGCATTAAAAACTTCGCATGATTTATTTGACGTTGTAGCTTTCGCTTTTTAACTTTGAACATCAAATCTTCTATCTCCGTCTGTATAGCATTTAGCTCCCTCTGGCATTGTGACTTTCCCATCATTCAAATTGTTGGGACTTAGAAGTACAGACAGTCAGTCAAATCTATAATCTCATGACATACGTAATTAGATTTTGCTGTCAAAAAAATGTAGGAACTTTATAATTGTAATCAGTAATACTACTCTGAATATTACTCTTCACTTCCAATTACAATTATTCAAATTACTCAAAATAGTAAGTAATATATTTTTTAAAATATTTCAAATTCAAATTAATTATTATCCTCATCCAGAGATAATCAATTTCAGCAGTAGATAGAAATGGCAATGGTAGCGGTGTAAATTCAAATCAGTTAAGGGCTATTTCAAAAATCTTCTAATTAATTCCAGCCCAGAAATTTCTCCAAAGCCAAAAGAAATGAGAAAAAAAACTCCACACGCTATTTTTTTTTAGTCCAAAAACCATCTACGCAATGTCAATGTGTCGTAAACGTCTTCCAGCGTAAGCACTTCGCAGTCCGCCAGAACAGTAAACAAATTTCAATCCAAATCCCAATCAGACGAGTTAAAAATGAGAGAAAAATTCCAGAATCTCCAAGTTAACTCCAGTTTGAATTAAAAATAAATTATTTCTCAATTTAAAATTCTGTAACAGTTCCAGTTGAAGTAGAGAACAGTTCTTCAACCACCGAGAATTTTAAAATCTCAAGTTTTTCCAAACAAGAATATTCCATTTGTTGATCGCCTTCACATTCCCTCCATATTTCACAGTTAAAGTAAAGAACAATTCTTTAACCAGTAAGGAATTAGTAAAGGTCAACAGAACTCAGACCACAGATTAGGACAGTAACCAATTGCAACGCTCCCGTTTTCCGATGCCCTCTAATTCCCCCCAGATTCCTCCAGAGCCAGAAAAAAGAGTGGTTAAAACGGGCCTCACAAGTACAGCCAAAATACCGTAGGTCAAAGGTCAAAAAATCTTCGAAGGACCAAATGTTAAAAACGCTAGAATAGCACGTTTCACGAGATTTCATAAGTTTTAGATGCAAATAAAGGTCAACTTCCTTTATTAATATGAGTGTACGATTTTATTACTATTTTCTTATAATTAACATAAATACTCAAACGTGTTCATTATTTCCAATAGTTCATATTTTCTCTCATAGTCAGGTTCGCACAGGTCAGCCTTGAACCATGACTAAATCGCAACTAATCGGTAATCTGTAGCTTCAGTCTACGCTAGACTAAATAATTCACTGATTTTGTTATATTTTACAATAATTTATAGTAGAAATAATAATAATATTATTTCTATAAAATCACCAATATTCATAGTAAAACCATAGCATTAAACACTAATTATATCTGTAACAGCAACTGGTTAGCGGTAACTGCTATCTAGAAACTGCTTTATGGCAACTGCCTTGAGGCAGCGGGGCAGTGGCAACCACCCCGTAGGAACTCTATGGCAATTGTTTTAGAGCATCGACATTAAGGCCATTAGGTAGTGGTAACTGCCTTGCGGCAATCGCCCAGTACGTCCTATTCTAGATGTATTCTAAGAAGGGGGAAGGGGTGTTGTGCAGGTGTGTTTCTCTGGAGGTAACTGCTTGTTGGCAACTTTCTCGCCGCAATCTCTTTGCGGCATCAGCCTTGCAGCAAGTGACCCGTGGCATCTGCCTTGTGGTAACTACCTCGCGGGTAGTTGGCTTGTAGCAACTGGCTTGTGTAAACTGTCTAAAGGCAAACGCGTTGTGGTAACAGCGTTTTGGGCAACTGCCGCAAATTCTTTGCAGCAACAACACTGTAGTGCACGAATTGTGGGCACATCCTTGTGCTAACTGTTTAGTGGACATAAAGATTGCATAAGACAGCTGTAGCGGATTAGTTGCCAAGCAGCAGTTTTACCTGATACGTTGCTCTCAGGTAGAGGTGCCATCTGGAATTTGCTATTTAGCACATGCCATCTGGCGGGGGTCATTGGACACTAGCCAGCAAAAAAGTGATTTCAGGCAGTTCCTTGTAAGGAGTTACCACAAGGCAGTTTGCATCATACACTTGCTTTCAGATTGTTGCTATCAGGTAGTTGCTGTAAGGCAGTTCCCAACAGGTAGTTGCTTATTGACAGTTGCGGCAAGGCATTTGACACCAGGCAGTTTCTTTTAGAATTTTACTACTTGGCTGTTGTAACCAGACGGTTTCCACTCCACTATGTAGTTGCTATTTTGGTGTTGTCTTCAGCCAGTATCATTATCGTAGTTCTTACAGTCAGGTCTTTGGTGGGTCGTACCGTGGCCGACGGTATTAAGTTCCCCTGGCCTGCTGTTGTCACTGAAAAGTGTGTAGCCGAAAACTTTGACTTTTGCGAGTTTCTTCCGACAGATGTCGCACTATTTTCAGGATAATTTTTTCTCCGAAATGCATTTGCTTCAGTGCTTTAAGCAAGTAATTTTAGCTTTGAAGACAATCTTGAAAGCTTTTAAAAATAAATACGTAATAATTAAATTTAGTTTTTAAAATAAAATGATAGCCACGGGTTGTGCCGTTCAATATAAACCACAATATAGATTTTCCAGAGGTGATACATTCCTTAGATTACCATACAAAAATAAACTTCGCTGCTTGTATGTACATTGCCAACGTTAATATACATGTGCAAGCAGGTAAATGCCATAATTATTGAAAACTGTTAATTTATAATGGCATTAAAGAAAAACCACTCAGTATAATTCACATAATATATTTAAAACTAAAATCATGGTATCGCAACAACCGAATACTTGCTTATCACGATAAAATACATGTCTGATCGGCTTTATATTAAAATAGTAAAATTAACCGTAGCAGTTTTATTAATTTTGAACGCAATTATGTAGTTACAAATTGGCAATTACATTCGTTTTGCATAAGGGCAATCATAAAATTGCCATAACGTAAACAAAAACTTCTAATAAACTTGCAGCAATTAGTAATTAATAAAGCTTAATTATCTTCTCATTTAACGCAATGACAATACATCCACTAAATAGGCCGCCATCTAGGCGGTGGAAGGTGCGAAGTCGTGGCTACATAATTAGCATTGTAGTACGTTCACAACAGCAGGCCAGGGGAACCTAATACCGTCGGCCACGGTCGCACCCAAACCTGGGGTTGGCAACACTCAGAAGGGCTGAATATTACACGGGTCTGCAATAGTACACTGGTCTACAGTTGAACACGAATCTTTTTGTTTTGTTGTTATAGCACATGACCTAAAGGAATACCTAAAGGCGCGTGTACAATTACAGACCCGCATACTGTCCAGATTTTGACCTTCAAGACCCGTGTACTAATACAAGCCCATCTAATATTACAGGCTCGTGGTCTAATATAGGAAATACGGTACTTTGTGCGTTAAGACGATTAAAAGTTGTATGGCCAAGATGAACCCCTTTTTCCTTATTTTGTTGCTTTTTTCTCTCTTAAGTTTAACGTTTCACGTTCTTCTCGGAAATCTGTCATACACGTCCTACATTAACATGTAAGGTATCAAAATGTGCGTAATTGTTTTCTCTATCTTTGGGCACTTGAGTTTTGACTGTATTCAAACTGCGAGTCTGTGTTTTTGCCACCGCCGTTCTCCCTTATTTTTTCACGTTTTGTCTCCGAAGCTCTTCGTGCGGTAGCGTCTTTGGGCAATATTTTTTAAATTTTCTCGCCTTAAAGCTCATCCTTGGTTTGTTCTGCGTCGTTTAGTACCTTTGTGGAGTTTGTGCGTGGCGCGGTTCAAAAGCCTTAGCACTTACGGCAACCCCCTGTTTTTCCTTATTTTTCGATTTCGCGTTTTCGACATTTCGGTTTTCTGGGCTTCACTACTATATTTTGCTAAATGTAACCTGTATTGTTTATGTTCTTCCGCGTCTTTTGGTACCATTTGCGTCTTTGTACGTTTTGTGGTTCGGGAGCTATGGCTCTAAATGTGCTCCGCTACCTTACTTATTATATAGATTATTATGTATCTCAACCAAATGCTTGCTTGGTTTTTAAGAGGCGGATAGAGATAGTCGGTAGTGGTTTAGTTACTGGTTAGATTTAAGTACGTACTTCGGCAGCACTAAATTTCATGTCATAACAACGAGGAACGACTGATTACAAAACACTAGGCATTACCGCCAAGAAGAATATAAGTTCAGCTCAATAATACCCCTGTGCTGCCAACTCCCTATACTTGCTACACTAGCACCAAAACACACATTCGTCTCATTTGACAAAACATGAGATTTATAACCTTTATTTTTACTGCGCGTAAATGTACTCCAAAGTAACGCACCACGAGCACATATAACAACAGCACACACACACACACAAACTATCAAAACTTGTGCGATAAAATAACCTAAAATAAAGTGGTGTGCAGAAGTTTAGAGAAGCGATAGCAGAATCTGAAAGGTGGTGGTGTAGTGCCTACTACTTACTACATATGTACACAATATTATGTAGAAGTATAAGAGCAGAAAAAAGTAATGAAACACTCCTGCTAGATTATTATTATGACTCGATCTGCTCTCCACTCCGCACACGACGCAAAAAAAAATCCAAAACAACAAAACTTTCTTGCAAACTTCTCGAGTTCGACTTCAACTTCCCTTAATAATAATCATAATACTTCAACTGACTCACTGAACTAACTTCACATTCGCCTTAACATCAATGCTAGTAGACAATAAGTCATACTCTGATTATTTTTTTTTATATGTTCGTATAATGTAGGTGTAGGTACCTTATATAATTACATATGGTTATTATACATATGCAGGTACTAACCAGTAAGACAAGCTCCTTTGTTTCTCTCTATACTCACTGTAGTTAGATCAAAATTAGACTTGAGGAATTAACGAATAAAGGATCTACACTGACAGACTGTAATCCTTTTAGTCATAATGTTCAGGTTGTCTCAGTCCCCTTCCTCTCAGGTATGTACTATACTCCACACTTTTTTTTAACACTTTTGTATTTTACGAGCATAGTTAGAATAATTATATGTACACTAAAAGGAGTTACCTCTATAATTGGGCATTTATATAAAGTAAAGCAGGAGTAGTAATTATTTCATGCACGGTTGTTCCCGATAATGTTTCATATGCTCCCTATGAAATGTTCAAGTGGGAGTACCTAGGTAAGTACTACAGACTTGGTGGTGGTGGTGGTACTGGTAACTAAAAGAAAATAACTTCTATTGTTAACCCAGAACCAGAATAAAGAAACTGAAGCCAACAACTGCCAACAAGATATTATTTCAAATTCAAGACAAATACAATCAAGGATTTAAAAGTGGTGTGCCTACTACTACTACCTAGTTTTAGTTTACAGACATGAATTTCATTGCTTAATAATGGAACACGCACTCTTTCTTCTCGGCTATCCATCCATCAAAATCCAACCAAAGAGAAAAGGCAGGAGCAGGAAATAACCTCATCAGTCCTCCAATTTCAAACACTGCTCATATTATGATTACTATATACACTGCTGCGTTAGTGCGTACAAACTTGTCTCAAACCCAAACATTTTTTTATTTAACAATTTCGTCCCTCTGTGCACCTATTCACTATTCAGAATCTTCTAGACTAGTACGTCTCCGTCTTGTACGTACACAAACATTTTAACATTACAAGAACAAGGTCCCATATCCTTTACATTTCCACGCTCCTAGACTTTGTACAGATATCTACACAATCCACGGATTAAACCATTATTATACTTATCCAAAAAGTGTAACCGAGCTGAAGCTGAGCGTCTTTGTTTAGTCTCTCAGTATATTTGAGAGTAGGGACAAAAAGTAAGGCTATGCTCAAGACATGCAATGGGGAAGAAAGGCCCTCCATTTATTGTTTCATGAATGCCATGGCACGCTCCGGCTCCTGGTCACGACAAGAGTGACGACGACGAAAGCTATCACAGAGCTTAAAGACAGAGCTAATAAATTTGAAATAGTGAGTGGTACTCCACTCTCAGACGAGATCTGAACTCTATATCTGAACATGTCAAAAAATATAGACGCCTTCATACATCGATAAAAGACACAAAAAAAGCTCAGTCCAAGTCTATTCTATACTTCACTCTACATTATAACTGTAGAAAGTGACGAATACGTGTGAAGGATTAGACATCGCATTAGTACTAATTCAAAAAAAGTGGAGGCAGCTTTTCCTACACATATACGTATGTCCTTAATTGTACTAAATGACTGAATACAACCATTATTCCAATGTTTGAAATGCATACAGTGTATGACACAGTATTATTAATTACGTTTCAGTGTCGTAGTCGTAATATCCAAAAAGGAACAAGAACAACATTGTTTTTACTTTATCAACCCTCCTATAATGTTCAGTTACTCCTTGAAATTCCATGTTTACAGTTTACATGTCTTATATATATTTATTTAAAATATATTATTCTCTTTCCTTTCCTCACGTTTCAGTCAAAATATAGTCACATGCCATATCTGTATATGCAAAATTTAAAAAAAATCTAAAACAAAATCAAATATAGTCCATAAGTAGTTTTTTTTTCTTCTCGAAATAGCGACATATATACATATATTTATATAGCCTGATACAACGCAATACTGAATTTCATTTCGATACACATTGCATACGTGAAGGCACTCACATATACACGCGTCTTCAAAAAATATTGAGTTAAGAAAGGTATGCTGTATGCACACAGTAATAATGATAAAAACAAATAACATACTGTCAATGACATCCATGTACGGAAAAGATTAATGCCTGAGTACTCCGACTACAACTCTAATTTGCACCTACAATAATTGACTTTAAACTGCATAACATAACAAGTTTTAAAATCTACAATCTGTGACAAGGTTTAGCCATTGTGACTGTCACTCATATTTATCTCACTTTGACTTAGTTAGCCCTAACTATCTATGCAAAAAAAACGAAATAGAAAAAATTGTCGACTTCACATCATGAAATACTGATGCAACCCAAGACACACACACACACACACACACACACACACACACACACACACGTCAGACAAACTAGATAACAACTGACCAAACGATAATAATCCCACGCATCCATAAGTGCAGTGGAAGTCAAATCAGACTATCAGACACGATAATAAACGATAGCATGTATAGTAGAGACTCTCTTTGTCTTTCTTCCAGTGGAATTGAAATAACAACAATTGTTTTCAATGAGCTTAATTAGCATTACTTAATCAATGATCAATTCCTCCATTTATTTTCACTCAAGATTGCATTGTCCATTGCCCCTAGTTAACGTCAACGAAAACAAATTACAAAGTCAAAGACGATTTAGTATGCTTTTATTTTTCAATAACTTGTCGTGAGCAGGAAAGTCAACTGCAAGTCCTAATAACACTGACAGTGACTTAATGTAATGTACACGGCGGCGGCGAAGAACAAAGTCATACCAGTTACCAGTTTTCGAGACACCAGGAACGGAGCGAGCCATGTACAGACAGATGATGCACAGCTGTGTAACAGAGAGAATTAGAAATGCTTTTATAGTTAGTTCAAAAATGAGAAATAAAATAAATTACAAGGATGATTAAATAAATAAATTCTAAATCCAATTCATCCGAGAAGAAAGTAGTAGTGTTTTAAATCTTAGAACTACAATTTGGCAGTTTTAATATTTTAATTAAACGTAAATCATAATCTTATCAATGATCCTAAATAAATTATTTATGAATTCAGGAAAGCATCCGTATGAAATATGATTAATCTCTTTAATACTTTAGTGAAAAGGTGGATTAAAGTTTCTCACTTTATCATAGCATGCCATCCAGAGCTTAACACTCTCAAAAGCCTATCTCTATACTACGCCTGCTTCCCAGATACATCAAATGGAGTTATCTCACTCGGAGACAGAGAGGCTGTGAAACAGATGCAGAGCTCTGAACTTTATACAGCTTGGCGCTCAGCACACTCGGACTCTATCAAAATGATTGTCTCCTGAGTCTCCAGGAGTCTTATAGGAGTCAGGAAAGGGCATTACTGAGATCAGATGCGTTTAATTAAATGATGAAAAGATATTATTGTCAGCGAACAGAGCAGAGTTTAAGTGAGTACTGACTAAAGCACTAAAGCTCCATTTGAACTATGCGCAATGGGACTACCTACTACAGATATATATATCTATTAACTTATATGACAATTCATATAATTACTATTGCATCTACTGACTACTGATGACAAAGGCAACTCCTAAAGAATGTATTACAATTATGGTATTATGCAGCCAACTGAAACTCGCAAGCAGTTCATGAATAATTATATTTTCCACGTGTCTACTTGCCTTCACATGGGACATTGTAAGCCTAATGCCGGGGCCAAACATAGAACCATATTATAGGTACCGTATTTTTTCAAATAGTGTCCCCTGGAGTCTCATACTGACGCAATTATAATGCATTACTCACATATCTATGTATATATATCAAAGACCCAGACTCTATTTATTAGAGACCCGGGAAAATACGGTATATAGTAATTCAAAAACTGAAACTAAGGTAACAAGGTAAATTACACGCTCACGCATGTAATTATTTGTGTACCTATGCATCCACGCTGTCTGAATACTCTGGGAATGAATTTCAGTGACAATATAAATTATTAGCTGTGACAAATAAATTTGATTAGAATTGTCCCCGCGGCTATAAAACTAATTAAACGCTTACACAGTCACAGTAAGAATTTCCACTGTCGAAGCGTATCCTACCGATGTAGATCTATACAGAAATTCAAACCTTAATTGGAATATTTCGTGACGTTTCGTATCACCTATATAATACAGTCCCTATTCATTTTTTGATTGGATTTTCCATCAGTTTTTACTGCGTACTACTGATATAGCCCCTAAAGTCTTGTCATAAAGGTTAAAACAGAATTACAAAAAACAGGAGTGACTCTAAATTGTAAAACGACAAAGCAATTACAGCATTTAAAACCATGTTACCCGGTCAGCAGAGCCGAGGCCCCGCCTTGTATTTCCTCAAATGTGAAGGCAATAACAATTTGGCACTCAAAATTACACAAAAAGCTGTAAAAAGAATTTCAATTTATTCCTACTAAAACCCTCCATTTTAAATTTGTGAATTAAAACGGACAAAAACTACATGCAATTCTCTAATTCCTTATTTTTAACCGTGGGTAGGTATATAGGTACATATAAATGGCTACATCTCTATTATGTATAATAGGTAATTTGCCTGATCCCGGATTATATCTGCAGTTTGTTGGGCTATGCTGGAGTGAAAGTGAAATAAATGAGGACGCTTTCTCTTTGAAACCTTACAACAGAAAAGTACATACTAATACCCGTGTAAGTATAGAGTCAAAGCAACGTCAATCTCACTAAACAGCAATAAAAGTATGGACTATAAGATTCCCTTCATTGCATTATTGTCCACTTATACTTACATACATAGGAATAGCATCATTCGAGTTTGGAATGGACAATGGACCATCTGCAGACTTAAAACGTAAGCACGTGCAATATTCATTTGAAAGCTGAAGCCAGAATCTCTATAGCGCCCTGTGCCTGGATCAGCCACTGAAAGTTTGGAAGATACGAGAGTAAAACTACGAGGCAGGAGTACGAGAACGAGAATGAAAACGATCTAACTCTAAGCTAAGTTGCACGGGACCCCTATACCGTAAATTCAATTTAGATTACCTCATTCTCTTTTTGTATATAGTCTCCACGGCCTGGTCTTCGCGCATTTATTGCTCACATAAGATAAAGTGACATTAAAGAATAGATGGCAACACTCCGAGATATCGGTTTTCTAAGACTAAGCTTAAAAGTCAAGCTCAACAGAGACGACAGTCTGAAATTCCGGGCAGGCCAGGGACGGCTACAACCAACGAACCAACCTACTACAACAAAGGTAATACGCCTCCCCACTATAAAGACATAAATACGATTGTATCCCTTGTCGTCCTCACCTCTCGTCGGTATAATGCCATATATTTCCTCTCCCTCCTTCTTCGTCTTCCAACTGAAAGCACAACTTTCCTTTCCTCCTACTTTAACTCCAACTCCCGCACATTTCCCATAATATATCTGTAAAGTCAACGTGAACGTGTGAGGAAAATGTCCCGGCCAATTTATAGGTATACATGCACCGTCCACGCACTCCAGGCAGTGCGCGACACAACGACAAACCATTAAATTACAATAAAACATGCATAGAGACGCACAGCAGAGGAAAAAGCAAGTTATTTTCATCAATTATGCTATTTTGTTAGAACAGCACCTGTGCCTCCTTACACTACACAGACTCCAGTTCTTTACGCAACGAGGTCCATTCCAACTTCCAACTCCTATCAACCACCATGTCAAAACGCATGTTTAATTTGCAATAAATCCCATTTTCCCCAACAGCTTAACACATACTTTGTCGTCTAAATTATTTCCAATGGGTTTATTTGAATACATAATGTATGCACACTCACTGCCAATGTTCAAAATTGAAACGCATAATAGCGCGTGGTCTGAAGCCAAACCATTTTTACAAACTAGAAACTAGCCGACTAGATATATCGCAAAGTAAGTACGGGGAAAACCCCCAGTAAGTATTAAACTTTCATGATCATAACACATGTAAAAACATGGTTGTAATAAAATACCTAACATTGTAATTTTCAAAAGCATCTAACCTGCTGTCTCCTACCCACTTACTCCATTAAAAATGCCATCTGGTATTATTTTTTTCTCCGCTTGTTTGCAAATGTAACAGGTACCTACCTACCTATTTATTTATGTCTTTGTTCTTGTTGTGACACTGCATGCTTACAGTTACAGCTGTAGCTAACCAACTTTCTATTATATATTTGTAACAAACAAATACTTTACCTATACTTACCTATGCATTATTTCGTCAGAATTCAGAATACGAATTCCAAATCGAACTCTAGAAAAAGAAAGAGTATTTCGAAAGTATTTTTATTGACTGCTTTCCCTTTGATTTTCTTGCAACATCTTTTTTTTCTTTCGTTTGATGCTTTTGCTATTGAAAAACCTTAAATGAATACGAAATGCTCGCTGTAGCAATAGAATATTTTCCTTTTTGAGTGCTTTTAGCTTTATCCTCTCGGAATAAGCAAAATCTAAATCATTGCATAAATAAATACGTGGGAGCACATATAACTTATACACCAAAATAATATACGAAACGAATCCGCCAGAAACCAGAAGAAATGTGCTTAGCTCAGAGCTAAAAGCAAAATCAACGTTTAGCATTAAAGTATTTATTTGTACTCTGAACCTTTTGTACTCCAAAGATGCTATAAGGTCCTGACTGAGGTATAAAGATAAACTCAATTCCATTCAGCCATTCAGCTTCTATCACCCTTCGGGACAAAAAGATCCAGATCCGTCAAAGCTAACGCCAACTACAAATCCAAAGTGAACTCTTTACCTACATATATACTATACACCACAGCTAGTTCGCTATTATTGGTAGATAACTATATAATATAGACATCTTCGAAACACATTAAAAGAAACCGCTTTCCCTCGCAAAATCATATAAAATCAACGGTACTGGCTCTTCATTCCAAATATCTCTCTTTATCGATTGATGTAAAAGTTTATATATATATTAAAGGAAAAAAACCAAAGATATAGTCGAAAAAAAAATCAATATAATTCCTTACTCTCCTCTGTAAGGCAGGAGTGAGATTGAATAAATTCTATTTCTTCTATATTATACAAAAGCCAAACTAAAGCCACTCTACAGACTCTACTGAATAAGAGGACTCCAGCTTACTTATTGGAACCAAAACCAAGGACGACCGACCGTAGGTACATACAGACATGCTACTTAGATTCTTACGATTAGATTATAGAAACTATACATGTGGTTGGTAGTGGCGGTGGTGGAAGTGGAAAAGAGAAAATTTCTGTGTGACGAATGCAGATGGGACTAGGACACCATGACTAGAATTCTAACAGCCAAATCATTCACAATGAAAATGATAGAGAATAGAAAGATCACCAATTCGAAATTCAGCAAGAAGACCAGAAAAGATCTCGGGCCAGAGCTAGTTCAAACGTTAACTACATTACGGCACCTGGTCTACCTCCTCCTCTGCTCAATAAATAACGAGCACCACGTCGAGTCAGAAGAGTCATTCCAGATATAAAATTGGATTGAAGCTTCATCTCCCTAAGTTATATTTTCCAGGCAACATTTCTGAGAAAACCTACCAAGGCATCTCTGCTCTGTGACTGTACATGGTAGTGTAGTAGTACCGAGAAACTGAACCCATGCCGATCTACTTATGTAATAACGCACCTAACTATACATATATTAACTTTGATACTATATAAACGCTATATAGGAATTGGAATTTTAGAAATTTTGAAACCACTCAGTATCCTTCCTTCCTTCCTACATGTTAAATTATGAATCTAGGCCACATCATGTGACTAGACTAAATAAAATCCCGCAACCAATATTTTATAAATTCAAATTTCTAAGAAAAAAAAAGTTTTAAAACCACTTATTGTTACACGTATTTGAACTTGAAGAGCATGAAATAAACATTTGCCGCATAATAATTTGAAAAGTGTTTTGATGAGTTTTTTTTGGTGAAATGAAATGTAATATTGCAACAAGTAAATGACAGACGGGAGAAGAAACTCAATTTAAAAATAATAGGGAACTAGCAGACTATTTCAATAAACATATAAGATGATATAAATCCAGAAATGGGAGTAGGTATGCGCCCAAATTTGGTAGGTATTTAATGAAATGCGACAAAACTTATTTCATCGTAACCTCAAGAAATTGTAATGTAACACATTGATAGTTTTAAAAGCAAAATTAGCTGTAGGGCCTCCGAAAGACTCATGTTTCCGTAAAATATTTGCGTATACTAAAAGTCTATGCACACACTGTTATGCAGATACACCCACTTTAGCCATTTCACAAAAAAACAGTGTAACATGAATCTAGATCGATTCTATCTTTTACGTTTATTAGATTACGTACTTACTACAAACCTAGGCAAATTCTTAAAGTAGCAAAAATCGGGTATTTCTAGTCTCCTGGCCCCAAATTGCAAAATCAACGATAGCAAAAGTAATTATAATAGACGAATTTCATTCATTTCCTAGAATACTACGTTAGTGAAAGGAGATCAATTTGAAAGGTTGATTTAAAACTTTTGAATTTGCTTGGAGTAAAGTGTTAACATTATTAAAATCTACGTCAGTATAATGATGATCAATTTCAAATTAATTTTAACAATTAATAATAATTATAAACCAAAGTTTCTGCCTAACACACAATTTTAGACGAGGTATAGTAACAGTAAAATTATACGTCCATTAGGATTTCCAAGTATTTGTAAGTATGCAATAAAGTTTCCCTCAATCAATCAGTGCAGTGGTTTAATTTCCGTAATCAAATCTCGTCTATACTTCTTGTTATGGTATGTCAAGTTATACACCTACACACGCATCCGTATGGCTTTTGTAGGAAACGTTGTACAACGTGTACAGTGTTTAGGAGTCTAAAGTTTAGAGGCTTAGACTTTAGAAGACAAGAATAGCTCAAACGATTCACATATATATATGTATTGATTAAAACACTAAGGGATTCACTAATACTCCGACCCGGGGTCTGGGGTTCGTATTTCCTGCTCTCTAAAGATATGATATACGATAGAAAGAGAGCCTACAGCAAAGTTATCAAAAAGCTATCAAAGAATCAAAACTAACATCCCAAGATCAAGAGCAAGAGGATCCCTTCTTCGATTTTCCCGACATCCCAACCCTCCGATGCAATCTAATGTTAAGAGGATGAAATTAAATCCAACATTTTAGAAAGAAAATACTTCCTGAAACTGTAATCAATATTTCCACTCCATCTCCTCCCATGGACGTCTCAACTCTTCAACGTATGATAGCTACTAGCATTCAACTTTCATCTCCCTTCCCTTGGTTTGAGTTTTCTTGCCGTATATAGAATAAGAACGTAGGATTTTGTTGTGACCCGAACCGGTTTTCAAAATTCACGGACATAGTTTTAGTATACTGATGTATACTATAGCACCTTTTGGAAGACGGACCGAAATTACATTTAAAAAGTTAAATCTTCCAATTAGTTCGAGACTTCAGATTTTAAGCTGGCATCACAATATTAATTAGATACTTTAATCTAGCAAAGTATCAACTTGAAAATTGAAAATACTCATTTATTTACTTACTATAGTTATCCAAAAAGAAAATCCTCTCATTTAGAACTGAATACAGTTCTATATACTATACTAAGAAAAGTTTTGATTGTAAAAAGAAAAAAAAAGAATTAAAATTAATGCCCACTCCAAGAGTCAAGTCAAGTAGCCACCATACGTCAAGTAGAGACAACAAACGACAGTAATTTTAACTGTAGTTTGCCTTCCATTAGAGTGGCAGACACTCCATCTACAACTCCTTTGCTTAACTCACACAATTTTTAATGTTCGTATCTTAATGTGAAAAAAAAACGATTGCTCGAGAGAATCTCTGTAAGTATACGCGCTTTATTACTGTCCTGAATCGAAATGTAACGTGCGGACTCGCGAGATACATGGATGGCTCTGTGCCCCATAAAATCCTAACTGTACACGCACCACCTGTTCATGACTCGTCAACAACAACTTTAATACCCATATACAGTAAAACATGAAAAATGTCGCCGTAGTCCGTACTCCGTATGCCTGTTGTACTTTTACTCCTTCTCTTTTATATCCAACAATACGAGAAATCCCTTTAAAGTTCCAAATCAAAATATTATCATTATATAAAAGAAACAACCGTAGACCATACTTGTCTATAGGATTTAACACAAAACATTCCACATTCAACGGAGGCGACTTAAAAATTAAATATAAAAAATTGTGCTCATAAATGGTCATATAAATGGAAACGAATATACAAACAATAATAATAATATCTTATTGTGTATAACAAATAAACGAGCTTTATTTATTGCAATTGCTAACCACCTATCAAAATTTGAGTGTAGTTTTTTTCCCCCTGTTATTCTCCAGCTGCTTAAATGATGACGATAACGTACAACTTAATGGAGTTTTATGCCCAAATCGATCACAAGAGAAATAGAGTCATAACATTTAATGTAGAAGCCTCTAAATTTACGGGAGGAAAACGTTTAAATAAACCAATGCTGCCAAAACTAGGTGACGTGAGAGGATGAATTGAGTTCATAAACATAATGAAATGGAATTAATGAATTACACTGTAATCGTAGGCGCGCGAAATAATCATAATATTTATAAATTCTGTCAGCACTCTCACAGCTGACCGAGATACGTACAGTGGTGTGGAAGACATAATAAACAAATCATGAAATTGAGACTGCTACCGAATTTGTTTGGACAAAGTGATCGCACAAGGATATGTCAAAAGAAATTCGTTCACTTTATGTAGTACTAGAGTACTACTGGACTATACTTTTGTACATTTGCCAATTTTAATATGAAATGCGAATGCAAACTACTACTGGCAGGAGCTCATAGCTTTTAATAATATTCAGATCCCATTCAAGGTTTATGGAGTAAGAACCTATTCTAATTTCTAATTCTAAACTATGCTTTCCATTAGTTTTGGTATCCAAACAACATCCAAACTTTTAACCTGTACATTAGTTTCCCTGAAAGATTAAACGAAGGGTGGCATGTATACGACAAGTCATGAGTTATAGTGAGCGTCATGCACCGCCTCTTGCCACCATGGTTTCTAACTGCTGCTAAAACTGATGTCGAGACAACATTAAACCGCCTCAGTGAACTGCTTAGCATCCAAGTAATTTTCTGCATAACAGTCTAACAGTCAACATACTAATCCAAATACATGGTGTGAAGCACTTAACCCAACAACTTCCCACGTTCTTGTTACATTATATATACCGAAATACTTAAATATCTCTACTTAGGTGGCTCACTAGTCAGTATTACTACATACACATATGGGTACTTTGACTTAATGGCTAAGCAACCAACAACTATAAATATATTCACACAGAAATTTTCCGCAACTGTACATAAAGCTCATGAATTTTAATAAACATCAATTATGACTAGTAGCACCACGCCATCATCACCTTCAGTTTTTCTTTAATGTAATTCAAACATTATAAAACCAACTTGGCTATATACTCCTCAGACTGTCTACACGGCTCCTTTCCCAAGAATAGAAGGGGCTCAATTCAAAAAACATAAAATAAATAGATTGACGGTATTAGGCTATGTAAATAATTTAAAAAATCTCAAGCCTTAAGAATTTCAGATTAAGAAATTCCACATATTGGATAACTGCGCTGTTGAAATTCCGTATGTTAAAAAAAGACAAGTAAAAAGCGTGTGTCACAAAATAACAGAACTGCGCTTCGTCAAGCAGAGAGACCACCGTAGAGTGTATGCTGTGAGGTAGACACGAGACAGTTATTATAAAACCTTAGCGAATAATATTTGAACTCCATAAAGGCGTACCTAATAGCCGTCACGTTAGTAACTTTCAATTTACCACATATAAAAAAAACTCGGAACAATTTAAGATTTAAATGTATATAGATTATCTACAGACATTACGGATCTCCACAGCGAAAGAGAAGTAGTGTAGTACATGAAAGTATTAGTAGTAGTAGTAGTGCGTTGCGTGTTTGCCTACTACATATTATGTATCTATATATGATTATGTATGTTGATAGCTGGTATTACAGTGTCGGTATAGTGGTGGGTAATCAACACGTGCAATAATTTTCGGTGGAACCAGTAAAAACCCCAGGATGTCGCATGATCAAAATGAATAGATGGCGAGTGGTAAGTATGGCATTATTACTTCGTACTTTGTACGCTGCTGCTTCTAAAACGCACTACATCACTTCCAAGACTTGAAGCCCATTTCGGTGGCTTATCGTTAGTAAGGGCGACGGGCGACAGCCAGATAGTTTCCCCCGAATACCTCTTAATGTAATTTTTAGTGTGCTAATAGCAATCCCGTACGTTATAGCTCCCTAATCCTAATTTTAATCTTGTCGCCGATTTTCACTCAATAGACATGCTATGCCGCGTCGTATATGTACTAGCTCCATAATAATACATTCATACTCAATCCAGGAAGCGTCAATTTTATATACTTTCATTCCGATTACGATTACTCCAGGACGACGACTACATCTCCCATTCTACTTGTATCAAATTGAGAAAAATTATTACTACTCACCGAGAGGAGAAGTTGGGGCGTTGGGAGTACTATTTCTTTGGAGCATAGGATTCGATCCGTTCGGCGAGGAGTAATCTGTGCCCTTGTTCTTACTATCTTTCTCCAGTCCTGAAGCCTGGTTAGGGTTGGAGGGTGACGACGATGACTCTTCTTCCTCTTCCATCACTGGATTCATTCCCCATTTGGAATTATTGATGAGGCACTTCACACTATTTGGTCCTCCGTCGAGTCTTACACGTGGCACTTCCGTCGGAGAAAGCCCATTCTCGGCGAACTGCTTTTCGGAGAAGGAAAAGAAAAGACGCACAGTGAACATTTCATCTCATCAAAGTCATTTTATTGCATTATATTTAACCAGCTAGGTTCACGCCTCTCTCTCTCTCTCTCTTTCCACATCCCGCTCACAAGTCTCAAGTCTCATTATCCAGGCAATTGAAATTCCTATTTACGATCTGATTCAATCACCTCGGTTTAATTCGAAATTCGACAAAGGGGCATAAAAGAAACAAAATCTTATTATGATATAGGTACATACATATACGAGACACAATGTAGGAATGTCGAGAGAGATAGAGAGAGCGAGAGGAAAAAAGCTTAACGGTCGGTTTTCATGAGGCATACACCAATTTAAAATACGATTTGAGCGAAATTCCAAAAAAACAAAATATAAGAGAAACACAGATAAATCCACAAGATACATAAGATAAGATCAAGGCTCTATACAAAAATGTGCATATCGATATTTTTTTCTTTCTTCCTCATGCGAACCAATTTACCAAATTTATTGACACTTAGCATAAAATCAAGACACGAAATCATTACAAACTCTCAACTTCTGCATTATAAGTTAGTATTAAAAGTATACAAACCAAAATGCTAAAACTAAAGGCACTCAAGTCATAAATAATAATAAAAATTGTAAAATATAACATATAAGATGTAGACTCGTGCTAATTCTCACACATTCGTTATAATTATATATGTTCGTAGTAATATTATAATCACAATACAACCGAAGCAAAATTGTACAAGGTTAGGTTTAAGTAAGTTTCATTCAAAATTAAATTTATCACTCAATGACTAACTTACGAGTTGTGAGTGACACATTATTGCTGGGTTTTATTCAAGTGGCCGAAGGTTACCATGGTTACCCACATCACAACCACCAATATGAATTCATAATAATATGATTGCCTTTCAAGCATATATACACTTGGCGGGCGATTTATTCACCGCCTTCCTGCATTGGCGGGGGCCTAATAAAAATTGCGGTGTCTGTGGCTGATATTGCGGCAGCTGCCCCGAGGGCATTATGCATGTCATGATAAAAATTTTAAAGTAGGGACATTATGTACATATTGGGTAACAGTAATCGTCATTGACCTTACATTGGCGGCCCTTTGGACATGACCACCACCGGGTCAAAGTCAGGTCAAAATTCTATGGACTTATAATTTTTAAAATTTTTTTTCAAAAAATTTCATTAATAATTTTTCTTAAATATTTGCCGATTTCGTTGAGTAATAGCTCATTTTAAAGAGCAAACAAAAATAAATTTAAAAGTTTCTGTACTGTTTTTGACATAAATGCATATTTCAATCTTAAAACGCACGAAGTAACTTTTCATGCAAAAATTCAATTCAAAGCCAGTGCATAAACAGACGAGTTTAAACAAAACACAGAGTTGGTCAAGCAAATGTGGATTCATACTGCATGTAATCTTAGTAATAGTAAAGTTACACGTTGAGTGTAGAAGGAATATGCACTCCGGCCAATAACATAAACTTTGAACCTACAGTAGTAAAAATCTTTAACTCAAGCCCCTTTTCAAGGTAAAAGTCCTCCGCCTTCCTTCGCTTACAAACTAGTGCGATACTACTTCTTTTGTTTTAGAAGGTTGAATCAGCTCCACGCTGAATATTCTACGGTTCCATTTCCCATTTTTACTCGTTCATCCGCCTCAGTGTTTAGTTGAGATTTGTGCCTGTTTATCATTAAGGATTTTGTACTGTGGAGGACACAAATTAATAATGTGTAGTTAACATCGCAACTAATAATTAAGGAATCCTTAAGTTTTAATGACAGTGTGGTATTACTAAAACTGAACTTCACAAACAATATCAGTTAATTTAAGGAGGTATCGTTGCCATTTATCCCTCCAACTTCAAAGAAGTCTCTGTGTCGAAGTTTAATTTTTAAAGTACACTTAAATCAAGTGTTGTTGAAGCAGCATTGACTAACTCAGTAATAATCATTAGCTTTAAACGCAATTCACAGTTATCCGTGTAAGAAGTTTTTAAATTAAATTTAGTAAATAGCTTCAGTTTAACTTGTTCTTGAAAGAGTTTAAAATTTAAGCAATTGCAGGCGACAGTGAAGCATGAAACCTGCATTTTACAAGAAACCAGTATCATCACAATTCAATAAAGGTTAGTAAATCATGTTTTATCATTAGTATGGCTTTGTTAATTATATCGATAAACCTCAGAGTAAGTTCGTTTAGGAATCAAAGATCATTACGCTACTGTACCGCTGAATGTGTGTATGCGTGGTACATTGACGATCGTCAGTTCTTGCTATTATACCTTCACACTACAGTGTTACTTTTTAAGCACTATAGTTACTACTGACTACATCAACAGCCAACAGTCTCATTTGGAGAGCCCAGAGAGACGTGAAGGCTATTTTTTGGATTTCGTGTAGGAGAACCTTACGCTCCGTGCTAGATGCAGATAGAAGCTTTTGCGACTACAAACTTGTAAACTGTTTGTCTGCACCTTCCTTGTAAATGCCAGTTATGAGCTCCTCTTCTACATTTTCGAAGTGCATTTCGTGCTATTTGTCATTTTATGACTAATGACTTAAATGAAATATTGCTGTTTTTTCCAACGATTAAAATGAGTGCATACCTTAAACTAGCTAATAGCAATATGTGTACGTGTAATATTTTACATAACCTTAAAGAATAAAATAATACAATTTTTTTACATTTATGACTTACACAGGTGACTTGCAGTCATGGAGTATTCCTTATGGGAGGCTTCAAGCGGACTTTATCATTCGGAAATATAAGCAGCGTACGCAAAACCGATTTCAAAATAAATAATGAATACAATTTTTTTTACAGTAGTAGTAAAATGTATATGTTACTCATTTCAACTTAAAATCTTGTAATAGTGTTAAAATTACTAGGTTGCAATAATTTGGTATACAGAGCTTAGTTGACGTATTTATGTGACTCAATTACTAAATATTTTTCAATTTTGTTAATGTAGTGTTTCCTAATGAACTGTTGGCTGACCGCATTAAAAACTGGCCTACTCAAACCAGTATTGTACTCAAAGAAGACTTCGTAAGTATATTTGCTTGTATTTTACATTAATGGTCAGCAGTGCATAAATTGTAAGTAAAACATATCTTGATTTTCAAAATTCTAAAATTGTCGTAAATAACCTGTACAGCCAAATTTCAATATGAAAAGTTCGAAAGAAGCTGCTTTGAAGCATCAAAATGAGCGGCAACTCATTCTTAACAAGATGAAGCACCTTGTTATACGCGAAAACCTATCGTCTATGAGCCCATTACAAAAACTGGAGGCTTATGAAGAAATGAGGTACCAAGAATTCAAGAATGAAATGAAAGGAAATTTCAGAATTATGAGAAAATACTTTCCGTGGCTACTGAAGAAACGAGTATACAAGCGCAAGAAACGGAATCCTGACAAAACCAAAAGGCAAAATGCTCAAAGAAAGTTGAAGAAGCAGTTACAGAAGAATACAGGGGGAGCAACATTAGCTTGTACCATGCCACCAGAAGGTAAGTAAGCTTATTTAAAATAAGTCAAATGAATTTGAATGTTTCGATTATTCAATATATTTATTTTGTGCAATACCAGTGTGAAGTTTAGTTACAGAATTGTTACATTAAATATTAACTTTATTGTTCTAGCCTGGCCTAAAGTTTGGCATCCTGTGCAACCTCCCTGCAAGATTGACAAGGGGTCCTACAACAATAGGCCTAAGTAAGGATTCAAGGAAAATACATTTATAAATTTTCATTCTGAAGTGAATACGATATTTAAAAAAATATTATAGGTAATTATTATTATATGATTTAGACTCAAGTAACAGACAGAAACATAAAATTTAACCAAAAAGATTGTAAATGTTTTACAATACAATGTATTTATATTATTATTATTTATACATATTTCCAAATTAATTATATATTTACAATGCAATTTGATGTTTCCAATACTAAACTACAACAAAAATTGACGATTTATGAATTTATCTTAAACTCCTGAATCAGCTTTCAAGTAAGCGAACACAATTATTCCCAATATATTTTTAATCTAGAGTTATTGTGTAAAACATTTACATGAACGTTAATAAAATTAGTCTAAATTTTTATCTTAGCTTGTTTTATTCTATTTTCAGCTCTTTTAGTCATTTCACTGTATACAGTTTCATCAAAAAAATACACTCTTCCAGTAACAGTCGTAGGCACCTCTAAATATCCTAGAACATCAATAAATGGTACGAAATCAGTTTTTTCTGTGTATTGATACCCTTTTCCCTTAGTGAGCTTTTTCATCATTTTAACTTCGTATTCAAATTCCTCTTGATTAATAGAATCAACCTTTCCTGTCATAACCTTGTTAGCAATTAAAAAAGCAATATGGCTGCCTACGTTTATACCTGACAAGAGTATGTCTTCCTCCTTATCTTCAGTCTCTTCGTACATGTTAAACTCAAAACTTTGGTCTGATTTTGAAGTCTTTCGAAACTGCAACTTATGGCCATCACCAACTTCTACATCATGAAACTGCCTTGTTCCTTTAACTGTTTTAAGGCCTTCATATCGTCTCTCAATACCTTTTATTGCAACAAAATTAGTAATGTCATCTTCGGTAACATATAAAAATTTTAACGTGTCAGTTGCCTTGTCATTTAGCAGAAACGTAAACATATCCCTAGTAGTAATAATTGGACTTTGGGAACCCCTACGTAAACTTTCAAGTCTAGTACAACGCTTAGTAATAGCACTATATGCATCGGAAAGGCCTTTGCCGTGACCAGCAGCGCTAAATATCCATTTAGCATTAATTCCAAAGTCGTTGTAATGGTAGCTCAGATTGCAGAAGTTTTTTTTGTTTTTAAATTGACCCCCACAGTTATCAGAGACATAAGTTATAAACTTTATTCTAGGAAACATAATTTTAATTTGGTCAACAACTTTAGATCTAAAAACGCAAAACGCTGTTGCGTCGTGCCTCATTGAGTCTGATAGAACAACAAACGCAATTGTTTTGATTGTTTTTGTTTTGTCACAATAAAAGTACAAAATACATGGAAGAATAGTTGCTTGACTGTTGTTCCAGTGAAATGATTGTACCTCGTTAGCAAGTACAAATGAATAGTTTTCTCCAAAGTCTACTAGTAAAACACATTTTTCACAGTTACCTTCTAAAGCTTTGCTCTGCACAAATTGAATGTGATCTCGTTGTTCAACATGTACGTAGTAATGCGGTCCAAACCCTTCAACAATGTGTTGAAGCCCTACTGTATACTCTTCTCTTGTGACGGTTTTTTTAATTAATTCCATGCAGCGATTGTTTCCCTTAAACCATTCCATATACTCAAGCTTATCGTCTACCTTATCTAGGTGCTCGGTAATGCTGTTAGTATGAGGACAATTTGGGCAGAGGCCATACAAACAAATTTCATTTAGTGAGCAAAAAAACGGAGTCAATAAATCCTGAGTTTTGCCAGTTTTCTTGAGGGCTTCCAGAATAAGTTTAAAATTTTCATGCTGTAAGCACTTACAGGTCTGTTGAAATCCCTTACTACTGCCCCATTTACATTGTGTTGGTTTCAGAATTGAGAATTTGGAAATTGAAATTACATGCTCAGGGTACTGAAGCCTAAATTCTTTATGCAGATCCTTCAGGGTTACTCTCATTTCTTGACGAGCAACTGGCTTTTTTTGCAGTTTTCCATTCTCAAAGTATCTGACAATAACAGTTTTTCTTTGTTCAGGACAAGTTGTCGAATTTTCAGAATTAAGATAAAATGCTTTTACATCCTCAACAAGCCTATTTGATAATTTTTTGCCAATACGTTTGGGAGGAGAACTAAAAATGCCATTTGTTTTTTTCAAAGTATAACTTTTTTGTGCCATTCTTTCAGAAACAGAATACCCTAACTGGATTTCCCTAATAGTCAAATTTCTAGGAGTACAAGTCAACAGTTGATACTTTTGAATTTTGTTTGTAGTGCTTTTTATTTTCTCTGCAAATGCAGCTATACAATTCCTGCATTCCTTGCACTTACATGTTTCTGATGACATAAAAATCGGCTTTTCTAACTCAATATTTCTTTTAGCTAATCTTAGCAAGGAACACTTTACTCCTTCACTGATTTCAGAATACAAGTTTGATAAAATAGTGTCTGTATGTCGGCATGATTTTGTAACAGGCTCAAGCTTTAGATTTTTTAAAACTTGATTAATACTTTCTAACTCAACATCAGAGTCATAATAGTCGCTTTCATTGGATATGGAAGAACACTCTGAGCGATCTGAATCAGACAAATAGGCAACGGTTACCTCAGCACGGTCTTCGACGTTATCTGTAAATTTAGCATTTGTGTTATTACGTTCCTCATTTCCAGGATCCTTCTTTCTTCCATTGTTAGCGTTCGAGTCATTCTTGAATCGCTTAATGTAAAAACGACAGTTGGAACAGAGCACATCATCAGGCTTGAGTTTGCGTCCCATACGTTCCGAAATCTCAATAATTTTACTGCTTGCAAACTTGAAAAACTGCAACGGATGTTTTTTTCGTCGTTCTTTGTGACGACTGAATGGATCAGCGCAGTAGCTGTCATTGCTATAAAAAAGTAAAATATTCCAAGTAACTGACATTTTAATAGTTGCAACCCATTATATTTACCCCCACTAACAGCTCACAAAAGATACAATATTTTATGACTGACAGAAGCACTTATAAAAACTTATGATTTTATAATATTTCAGTAAAACACAATTGCAATAATAATTGTTTAACGCCTTTTCTAAAAATATGATGTTTATATTGGTTATGATCAAACAAACTATTAATAGCTTACCTTATAGTTTCTCCTTCAAGTGTTACTAGGCATTTAACGTAGCAGTCGTAGCAAAGTTGTTGTCCGTACAAAATACCTAAATTGCTTGCCAAACACTTTTGATATAACTTTTCCGTCACAGAAAACCAACTTTTCCCAATTTTCTTTTTTCTAACTTTGCCGTGAATATTAAACGGATTGCTGCATACAATGTTCCGTATTCTTGGGACATCATTGTTACTGCTACTAGCTGAGGGGTTTTCATGTAAAACCTCCGCGCTCGACTTCCGCTCGCTTGAAGTAGGTTTTGATTTTATTAGTTGTGCTACAGTATTACGACAGGAGTGACAAATATATTCCCCAGTATTTAAATTAACTTGAGATTGAGAAGCTAATTGAGATGTTATTGTCCTAAGTTTTGATTTTTGTGAAAATGGTGAGTTATGCTTTTGAAACGGATTGCAACACACAATCGTTAGCTTATTTTCGCAGCCCTTTGCCATTTCAGTTAAAATCCTAATGCACTTGCTAACTCTGTGTAAAAATTGTAGCTGCAAAATTACACGATCGTTCCTCAGCGTCAAGCAAAATGATATAGTTCGATAAAGAGTGGTAAAAATTCACGATTTTAGATCCGTATCCCACAAAACATACTAAAGTACATCTGTCACGAATGTAGCTGGAAAACCAGCACTGGAAATCCAATCAGGTGTTGCTCAAGACATTGAAATTTTTATCTTAAGATATTGAATGTTGTACTTATAATGTAATAACTACAAAATATATATGCACGATATAAATACAGTTTAACCAATTTATTTTGCTATGCGCATCATATTCGTGCAGATACGCAAAATTGCCAGCTGAAAATGTATAAATTTATTTATGTGTAGCTAATCAGTATGTATGTGCTAATTTCATAGAAATTATTAAATAAACAGCAATCAAAGCCTGTTGAAATCTCAGTATTCAATGAAATTTAAATGTTTTCAACAGGTGCTGACGGGTTGCGGAAAATTTATATATTCTATGAAAATAACATGTATGTAAGTTATTCAAAATTTCTACAACACATTACCAAATGGGTATAAATAAGGACATAGGTAGTGTGGTGTACACGTATTGGCTGTATGTATACGTATGAATTTATTATTATCTAACTGTCGTAGATTTGCTCTCTATACAGCTTTTATATACTGATAGTACGCATTTAATTAGTTCTGGGTAATAGTACATGAAAAAGAAACTTTGGTGCCAAGTGGAAAATTTTCAGTACCACCTGATTAGTGTACGGTAGGCTGCCACTGACGAGGTGTACATTCTTTAGGTGTTGGAAATCTGCTTGTTGGCACAGTATGTGATGCTTGTAGACGCCGAATGATTTCCAAGTAATTATAATGTGAAATTCAATAAAACAACAACCATATTCCAGAAACTTGCAGAATTACAAGTGAATGAGCAAATAGGCCCATTCTACAGGCTTGTCATGTAGTTTATTACTTATGTAGAAATATAAGTTTACAGTAACAAAAACAAGTAAGGCTCGATCTAGAGCCTTATTGTGTTCCTCAGTTTATCATCTTGTCAATTTGTTTTCATTTCAAAATTTAATAATAGCGTTAAAAAATACTAATTGGTTTTGCAGTAGTACATACAAGTTTGTCTCTACCTAGCGCCTGACTATCAGTTTCTCTTTTTGCCAATTTAAATCATTTGAAAATCTCGATCATAGCGTGGAAGTACTGTATTTTAAAGTATACTGCTGTTCAAAATGTTTTACGGTTTTTTTTATTTTGCTTGCTTACCTGCGATTATTGCATTAGAAGAAATCCCCAAAGTTAAATATATTCCACCAGCTTATTTGGAAAAGGTAAGCGTTTAAATACGAAATATTTTTAGTTTTAACTTGGTAAAATTATCTTAAGTTTAGTTTGGTGTGTTTTGTGGCTGTAAGAGTGGAAAGTAACTGTGATGAGTCCTGTATACTGTCCAAAAGCATTTTTTGATCTTAATTTATTATATTACCTGCAGGTAGACGTGATTGCTTATGAACGTCACTCAAAATTGGTTTATAAAGTTCAACTGCCCGAATTTCACACTTTACTTCCAAAAGAAGAAACTTGTCCCAATCTAAACGGGTATGAAAATGAATGCGTTGCGGAAGCTGCAGTCCGAGAGCTTTTTGTGGATTATTACTCAGATCTGATGACTTTCAATCAATCAGCAGAACCTGAACATAGGAGGCCAAAAAGACAAGTAGGTGTCGCAGCTTTGGGTATTGGAGGGCTGTACGTGCTTCATTCAGCTATTAACAAGTTTTCAAATGCATTGTTCGGGTCCGAAGACCAAATAACCGAGCGCATTAACAAGGTCAGTATAATTATGCGTAATAGTGCTGTTTGACATAATCACAAATAGGGTACAATGTTTAAGCTTGCTTATTGATACTACTAGCTTTAGGGCTATATAGGCATAAGTAAACAAAGCGTGTACACAAAATATAAAAGGCGCGTTGTGTAAATGTTCATTTAAATAAAATTACAAACCGTGTTTTAAATTTCAGCTACGGAATTCTGTGAAGCACTTGGATCAGAAGAACTTTATCATGGAAGAGAAAATAATTCAGTTTGCAGACCAAATGAAAGCATTTCAGAAAGTTATGATTGATCGTATATATGCTAATGTAGGTAGATCAATGAGAAACGTAGAAAATTACGTTTCAAAATTGTACCATTTATTATTGTTAAAAATTGATCATGATTTAATGATGACTAGCATCGATAGCTGTAGACGCAAGGAATTTCCAATTAAGTTAGTTCCAATTAAAATTCTCATAAAAAGCCTAAAGAAATTAGAGTCTCAGCAGCTTAAACTTGGCAACAAATTAGCAATTTCAATTAAAAGTATCTCGGAATATTTTAAAGTCCCTATGTTTGATTGTTTTTTCTCCAAAACAATGGCCACAGTTATAGTTAATGTTCCTATTGTAAAGGTTAACGCAAACTGGTCAGTTTATAAGATAATGCATTACCAGTTTGCATATGACGGACAAAGTTGCACAATATACCCGCAAGAAAGTGCTTTTCTAGCAACTAGTAAAAACAGAAATGTATTAATAACAAGTCACATGTTGCCGCATTGCTCTGTGGACGAGCATAAATTATGTCTTATTCCACAGTTCCAAACTGACTCTGCTCAGTCCTTGAATTGTGCCGTAGGTATTTTAAACAACAAACCAGTACGAGAACTTTCAAAAGTATGTGCTTTTAGGTGTGCTAGCAATATGGAGCTTTCTATTAACCAGGTAGCTAATAATCGCTTAGTAGTTACGAATGCAGATGAAATTTCTATTATGTGCCCAAATTATAATAAAACTTATAAGTTAAACAAGCTGGGCGCGGCGGAAATTATGTTAAATTGTAATTGTACAACAATTATTGACAAAACACACGTTATTGATCCCTTTTATTGTTACGACGTTCAAGAAGATAGTGAGTCAGTTTACAGAACTATCCCAACACTTTGGTCAATTCTAGACTCAGCCTATGGTAGAAATTCACACACTTTTACTGACCACAACCTTACGTTAAACCCTAACTGGACATCAAGTATTCCTACGTTAAATATTTCAGCAAAGCATGTCCTAGTTCCTAATACATTACCAGAAACGAATTTAGAAAATTACATCCTTTGGACAATTGTCACATTAAATTTTGTTCTTGTTATGGTTCTTTTTGTGCTACTTTGCACCATGTACCGATTTCTCGTTTGTCCTTAGGCTAGTATTATCACCTTCAAATGGTAGTTGGAATCCAAGTCTCTTCAAATTATGTAAGTTAAAAATATTTCAAGGTTTGATGGTGACATTGCTAAAACTTTAGTATAATAAACATTATAACATCTAAGCTTTATTTTTATTAAAAATAAATAGATCCGGTTTTAAATTATAACTTAAATATAAATAATAGATACATTTTATTTCTAACTTAGGAAATGCTAGTTTCAATGGGAAATGTCAAATGTTGCATGTAAATACTAATACTAATAAATATTAATAGTATACTCTAACATTGTTTTAATAAAACTGGCGATTTTGTTTAGTTTACTTGCTTTGTAATCTAAAATGAAACAGAAATTGCAGTCATGTATTTTAAAGGCCAATATTTAAAACTTAAAATGCATAGCAAGAAATAATCATGTAATGATAGGAAACTTGGTTGACACTTAGTAGTCCCATCATTTGCAGGCGTGCATCTCATTTAAGTTCTTTTTTCTTTTGCTCGAATCAAGTGCATCTATGACATCAGGTTCTTCTATGTTGTACATTATATTTTTTCGTTATTAAATTTTTGTCGTGATTGTGGGGGCAAATGAATGCTTTTATCTCAAAGGTGGTGAGGGAACTTTTGCTTTTATTTTTTCTCCTCTTTAAAATGAGCTATTACTTATCCAAATCGGCATATTTTTGATATTAATGGAAATTTTTGAAAAAAGTGAAAAAAATTACAAGTCCGAAGAATTTTGACCTTACTTTGACCCAGTGGTGACCTTGTTCTGAGAGCCACCCATGAACGCTTTATGACGATTACTGATGTCCAATACCCATTTTAGTTGCCTACTCTAAAAATTTTATCATGGCATGCATAATGCCCCCGGGGCACCTGTCGCAATATCAGCCACAGGAACCGCATTTTTTATTAGGCCCCCGCCAATGCAGGATGGCGGTGAATAAATCACCCACCAAGTTCATGTATGCTTGTTAGGCAAGCATATTATTATAAATTCTTCTTGGTGGTTATATTGTGAGTAACCATGGTAACCTTCGGTCACTTGAATAAAACCCACTCTAATAGGTACATACATATACGAGACACAATGTAGGAATGTCGAGAGAGATAGAGAGAGCGAGAGGAAAAAAGCTTAACGGTCGGTTTTCATGAGGCATACACCAATTTAAAATACGATTTGAGCGAAATTCCAAAAAAACAAAATATAAGAGAAACACAGATAAATCCACAAGATACATAAGATAAGATCAAGGCTCTATACAAAAATGTGCATATCGATATTTTTTTCTTTCTTCCTCATGCGAACCAATTTACCAAATTTATTGACACTTAGCATAAAATCAAGACACGAAATCATTACAAACTCTCAACTTCTGCATTATAAGTTAGTATTAAAAGTATACAAACCAAAATGCTAAAACTAAAGGCACTCAAGTCATAAATAATAATAAAAATTGTAAAATATAACATATAAGATGTAGACTCGTGCTAATTCTCACACATTCGTTATAATTATATATGTTCGTAGTAATATTATAATCACAATACAACCGAAGCAAAATTGTACAAGGTTAGGTTTAAGTAAGTTTCATTCAAAATTAAATTTATCACTCAATGACTAACTTACGAGTTGTGAGTGACACATTATTGCTTAATAAATAAGAAAAATGCAAAAGAAATAAAATAAATTCGCACTTCACTGATTTAAACATTACCCTATTATTGTCATTTTCATCCAGTCGGTCGGTCACTGTCATCAAACCAAATAGACCTTCCGACAAATAATAAGTACCAACAGTACAAAACAAAGAGACATAAAATAAACCTAGATTAGATATTGTGACTAGAGCATGTCAAAACAAACCATTTTGTAGGAAAAATAACCATATTTCTAATGTATTCATGCATAATAAAGTACAACCACATTTTATAATGGCGTAGCAATACCGAAATTAAATACATACACTTGTCCTCATCATAGATAAATATAAAAAACCTACGCAACCTTTACTTTAAGCACTTCATTGCCACTCAACGAATAAAAACGTCGATCATAAAAAATATACAAAACATTTCTAAGCGCAACAACAACCACAATTACTTTAAGTATGACTGTAGTAACTAACGTGTAATACTACAAACATGTCTGCAAAATTGTTGATAAAGACGAATATTACCTATCAAAATCAAAACACTTTCGTGCGACACAGAAACGAAAGTATAAAATACATAAACTACAAGATGCA
This sequence comes from Dicyrtomina minuta, assembly GCA_949802685.1. Lineage (NCBI taxonomy): Eukaryota > Metazoa > Arthropoda > Collembola > Symphypleona > Dicyrtomidae > Dicyrtomina > Dicyrtomina minuta. The sequence goes on from OX461810.1 coordinate 51,013,424, forward strand.
AATCATATAATTATGTTTGATAAACAAACATCTTACTTTTCGTACATACTTTAAATGTGGCATCGTGGCATGCTTAGCATTAGTATTGTAGCAATTTATAATTCAAAATAATAACATATGTTTCATGGTGGAAGATAAACTGGATAAAACCAAAGCCAACTAACAGATGACAGAGACAAAAATATATTCATGCCTTAATTCGTGGATATTATAATAATTAGATTAACTTTAATTACAAAGTAATGAATGTACTTTGATCCTATTATATTTAATGAGATAGTAATAATTTTCAAAAACTAATAATAATTCATATTCCATATAATATTTTGTTCTCGCTAAAGGAAAAGAACCATTCATGCGCCTTGATTCGTAATAATAAATGTCGTCTGTCACGTTTGATTCCCGAATTAATTTAAGAAGACGAAATGAATGGCCATCATTTATAAACGAGACAGCCAAGAGCAAAAAATGATGGAGCGATAAATCAAGAGCAAAATCAAAATGAAATCCTCAGTTTATAAGATAATATACAAGAAGCACGTCACAGATAGAAGAAACACAAAATTTCATTTTCAATCCAAATTCGTGCACTAAAATAAACCCAGGAAAGCTGCATTTATATATGCATGCAGGATAGATACCCACGAAAACGAAATAACATACAAATGTTGAAATCTGCATGAAATATGATCAAAGTATCAAGGCCACAAGGACGAGCTTTCTGATGCTTAACATGATACTGTAATACATATGAAAAGCAAGTAAATTCCCGGGCGAAACGCGAAATAATCAAAAACGAAAACAGGACATGAGATACATAGAGGACACAATATAGCAAGACACCAAAATCGATTTTCCAGCCAATATACTTCAGATTTTAACTTTGCCCTTTATATTTAAACCAATTCTACTGAACAAACATAAGAATGAGAATGGGAGTGACATCCAAAATTTGCTTGGATCGTAATCCTGATATTAAATTGATTGAAATGAAACAAACTTAATCAATAAATTGAAAACGTTTCCCATTTTAATATTCAGTTTGGTCTGATTATAAAAAATAATATAATTTTAAGATTACTATTTCATTTATAATCATCTGGTGAAAAACAAAATTAATGAAAAAAATAATCTCAATTCATAAGCACAAAACGACGGGGAGAAAACACTGCGAAAAATAATCCATCAAGAAATCTAAGCAATATTTTGTTACATCTTACCACTGATTGAGTCCGTGGACGTGTCGGAGTTCCAGGGAAAATCTACAGAATTCACCAAAATCCAAGTATAAAAGAGTGTCCTCCAAAAGGTGTGTTTTCTAACACGTTATTGGAGCTTATATGCTTAACATCTAGCAAACGATTATTGCTATTGCTATTAAGTATAACTTTAATACACATACGTGTCCTGAAACCACTGAAATGTACCTTCCAATGCTATTATCAGATATAAGCAGTATACACTTACACGGACATTACCAAAAATATGTGGTGGTAGTAGTAGTAGTTAGTTAATCACGGTCACCGTGGAGATTCAAATTCAAGGATTGAAAGAATCAGAGCCCACAACTACTGCTAATACTAATAATAATAATAACAAGACGCTGCAGCACACGTCACACACCAGTAATAATTTAGTTTTTGTCCCATTTCGAAGAATTTATACATACGGTAATGGTCGTGGAGTTTATCGAACAATCTCAAAAATTCAATCTTCTAATTCTAACCATGTAGTACGTACAGGAGCGATGTACGAATTTGCTCACATTCTGAGAGCGTAGGAATTTCGAGCTCAAATAATTTGATTTCGAATTTTAATCCCAATTCACTATGTAGAAATGTAGATTACTGATACAAGCAAAAAAGTATGTTGCATCCACTTTGCTTGCCTTGTTAAATCAAAGCCAGTAGTAGTTTTTAGTCAATACTTATTTTTATAAACAGTAAACACAATTTTTCCTTAAACTGCGACAGCACTTGAAAAAAGTTAATAATGATAATAAATATACTTAGTTCGTCATGCCTGGCTGAAAGCAATCAAATCATAAGACAATATTGCATGGAAGACCTATTTACCATATGTATACTGTACATACAAACTGTTATAAATATAAATGAAATGTTCTTATCTATATAATACCGCATAGTGTATATATGAAAAGTTCTTCTTTCTCCCAATCGTTAGTCATAATCATAAAAAAAAGCCATGGCTGTCCTTAAAAACAGTAAACCGCAAAACGACACTTTTAACCAAAGAACCAAGAAAATCCAAATTTATAATAAAAAATGACTTCTACGTGTGAGTCCCTCTTGGCCGCATCCATTCTATATATTCCAGTAACTCCTATATATTCCAAGACATTCTAGTACACCATTAACTTTTGGTTTCCCAACACAATACGTGCTAGCATGACAAATGGAAACTGTATGATAAATCACCAGGAGGTACTATAGTTAGTGTTACTTATATCCCGCCTCGCTGGCATAACTTACACCCTATGTACGTGACAGTAATGTCAGGCCATAAGTAATTTTTATACGAAGAAAAAAAAACAAATGAAACCGTCAAAAAATGTAGCAAACTAAATAAAAATGAAGAGTAGCCTAATTCCAAAACTTCAACTTCAGTCTCAACTGAACTGAACTGAGCAACGAATTTCTGTCATGTATTTTTGACATATATCTACACGTACAACGAATGGGCATTGTATTAATTTTGTAAAAGTAGTGTCTAGATACATATACCACTACCAAATAATAGAAGGTAGGCATTAATTACGACTATGTACGACCACGAAAAAGAAATACGACTTGCAGGAAGTAAGGACTAAAAACAGCGCAGACCTTTTATGCTTAGAAGACAAGACACTATACCAAATAAAACTAGAACATGTCGACGTCATTTCAAATTAATAAAAGTGACCTTTACATTTTCAGTTCCTAGTAAGTGGAATATATGTGCAAAACAACCAATTGCACCCAAGATTTGTTTTCATGCATCCACAAGTAGGTAGGTACCTACGTATAATTTACATATGACGAAGTTAATTCCGATGACGACAGTGACATGTAAACGTTCACGGAATTACACTGGAAAAAGATAAAATAAGTTCCGCTAAACATAGCAGTACCCGAAAACCAGTCACGTCGATCTATCTCGTAAATTTGGTACTAACAAACTATTATCAGCAGTATCTACCACTCGGAAATGTCCAAGGGATAACATATTCACTGTCAGATCAACTCTACCAAGAAAAAAAACCACACCTATAGTGAACGTTATAAAACCTAAATAGTTGGCAACCTTAGCTGTAGACATAGTCCTTAATGTTACCTCCGTTCTCTTTCCTCTGTTTTTTTGTACATCTGGACCTCCTGTTGATCTGTCTTAAAGAATAATAAATACAATTATCCGCTGCTAAAATTAACTTTACAAATAAATTCAATTACTCAATTATCCTTTTGTGTCTCCTCTCTGCTTATGGAAATTTTCTCAACAAAGAAGAACGAAATCGTAACAGGAGAAAAGTGAAACTGGAATCTACGAAACCTTATTTAAGCTTTTTTAAGTCGTAGCCGCCATTATATAGTAGGAAAACTGGTGCACCCCCAATAAAAAAAATAAAAATGTCATCACCCAGTTAGCAAAATATATTCGTATATTACGTGCATATAAATAGGCCGTAGGTACATACCTGCTATTAAGCATTTATGTATTACATGATTACCAGATTAACTCATACATGGAGTGTTCAACCTACACTCAAAAGTAATTTGAATATTTAAAAACTGTAATAATAATAAAACACTGACTGAAGTCGTGGTCAAAAGTGCTAAGCATCCGCAAAATATATGCACTTTGTGACAACCAAATTTAAATTTATTATGGAAAGTTCGTTTTCGATTTCCTATGAAAATTGATCCCAACTAAGCATGTGAGATTTTTTTGAAAATATGGCCAACGTCCCTCTTTAATCTCTTACGGTAATACATAAAGTACAATTCGACACCTGCCCTCTCATGAAACGACCTACCTACGCTGCCTACGTACGCATCTCGCTAAGTTTGTTATGAAATACTTGACTAACGTTTCTAATGGTAGTTAAATCTAATTGCAGACTACGGCTACGACAACAGCTTCTTTATTTGTATAAAAAAGAGGGAAAAATCAATGCAAGCTGTTAAAGGATATATTAAGAGACATTACTATAATAAATTGGCATCCGAGAAAATAGCGTGGGTATTCATTCATTTCAACTTCACTGCTCTTACTAGAAGACATAGTGCTCAATACAATACAACACAAAATGCAATAATGCTTGAAAATCGCAAAATTGTTTCATGTGATAAATTATATCCATATAATATATTTCTGAATTCTGAATAAAAACATATGCAGGGTAGTACACATTTAATTTATACTCATTTTATCTCAATACTTCACTGTCAAAGAAACCGCAATGATTGCAGGTTATGAGCTCGACGTCCCAACCAAATCACACAAGGTTCCCTCGTTTAATGATAGTAATACTAGCAATACACAAGCCTCTTACTCTATTTCTATACATTCTCTGCATCTCACGGTGGTTGATTAAATTAAATTTTTGGCAAGCAACATTGTTTCCATAGCGCCAAAATTATACAAAAGTTTCAACAAGTTATTCTAAAAATAACAAACCTGTAAACACCTATTGTAAAATTTAACAATAAAAGCACACGAGCTTCGCTAAAACACAATGAGCGTATCAATGTACTTGATTTTTACCTGTCATCAAACCTCTACAATTAGGAATAAAAGGGTACCGGCAACCAGACAAATTAAGAAAAAAACGATACTGCCCACTCGCACAAGCCACCAGAATTGTACTCTTAAGAATAAAAGAAAACCAGGTATATGATCAAGAACCCAGAATCTTCTATTTAAGAAAAAAACGATACTGCTCACTCGCAAAAGCCACCAAAGTTGTAAATTTAGGATCAAAACAAAACCTTGTACTTGCAGAAGTAAAAGGACTTCGCAATTTAAGGAAAAATCGATACTGCTCATTCGCACAAACCAGCAGAATTGTACTTTCAAGAACAAAAAGAACTGGGTATTGGTTCATAAACAGACTTTACAAATTAAGAAAAAAACGATACTGCTCACTCGCACAAGCCACCAGAATTGTACTCTTAAGAACAAAAGAAAACCAGGTATATGATCAAGAACCCAGACTCTTCTATTTAAGAAAAAAACGATACTGCTCACTCGCAAAAGCCACCAAAGTTGTAAATTTAGGATCAAAACAAAACCTTGTACTTGCAGAAGTAAAAAGACTTCGCAATTTAAGAAAAAAACGATACTGCTCATTCGCACAAACCAGCAGAATTTTACTTTCAAGAACAAAAAGAACTGGGTATTGGTTCATAAACAGACTTCGCAATTTAAGAAAAAAACGATACTGCCCACTTTCACGAGCCAACAAAATTGCACTTTTAAGAATAAAAAGTACTACTTACTCGTACATAAAAACAGACTTCGCATATTAAGAAAAAGACGATACTGCTCCCTCGCACAAAGAACGTATACCTTTACATTAAGTAATTGTAGAAAACCAGGTACATGTTCAAGAGCGAAGACTTTTCAGATTAAGAAAAAAACGATACTGCTCACTCGCACAAATCTGGTAAATCCAATTTAAACTATGTATAAATTTAAAATGCAACTTTTATGACGCAATGATATGAACAATAACTGTCACTTAACTTGTTTTACTTAGACATTGGATTCTACCTCAGCTGCTGCTTGTATTTCGCGGGTTAAAACAAGGAGTGCAATATCTATTTCAACTTCCTATGCCATCATAATTAAAATAATGTTTCAACTTCACTCTTTTAACAGAGCAACTATCCTTACATTTAAACAACATAACCTAATATAGGTAATAAAACATTGATTTTTATTTATTAGAATTTTAAAGAAAATCATAATAATTTTAAACAAAACAATATTCACGTAAATAGTAATTATAAAAACCTTCTACTACAATATTATGACAAAATCAAAATTAAAACATGTACTTAATATTTTTGCAGATAACACAAAAAGTCGATTGTCATCACCAGTCAACATCAAGTTACCTTATCCAATTTGAGATCCACAAAGGTAGATAGACTTCGCAAATTAAGAGCTTAGGTCTTAAAATTAACAACAAAAAATAAACAAAAAAATAACATTTAATTTACAATGATATCATTATATAAATAGATGGACATGAAACAGCTAACAGAATATTTGTTTGTTTTACAAAATACTGATATAAGAACCATTCTTAGACATTACGAAATCAACAAATATTTACAATTTGACATGATAATGTTAATTCCATAACCGCTGGAGCTTATCAGATTTTAGGTTCAAATTTTAATTTTTAAGCTAGATTTACCATATTTAGACTGTATGTTAACCCTATTGTGACCATTGTTAAAATTTCAGATATGACATTAAAAGGTCAAAATCATGACCTCTAGAGCTAACTAAATTTTAGTATTTTAACAAGACTAACCATATTTATATTTAGGATGACCAAGTTAAAGCAAATTTAAGCAAACTAACTGTTGACATAAAATGACAATAAAATGACCTCCTGAGGTGACCAAAGTTTAAGCTCAAATTTTAGTTTTTAAGCCCGACTAACCATATTTATATTCAGAGTTGACCTAGTTAAAGCAAATAAAAGCAAAATAACTGTTGACATGAAATGACAATAATATGACCCCCATGAATTACCAAAGTTTAAGGTCAAATTTTAGTTTTTGAGCCAAACTAACCATATTTACATTTTAAGTTGACCTAGTTCAACCAAATCTAAGCAGAATAATTGTTGACATAAAATTACAATAATATGACCTCCACGGGTGACCAAAGTTTAAGGTCAAATATTAGTTGTTGAGCCAGACTAGCCATATTTATACTTTAAGTTGACCTAGCTAAAAAAATAAAGGCAAAATAACTGTTGACATAAAATGACTATAATATGACCTCCAGGGGTGACCAAAGTTTAAGGTCAAATTTTAGTTTTTGAGCAAGACTAACCATATTTACATTTTAAGTTGAGATGGTTCAACCAAATATAAGCAGAATAATTGTTGACATAAAATTACAATAATATGACCTCCACGGGTACCCAAAGTTTAAGGTCAAATATTAGTTTTTGAGCCAAACTAACCATATTTATATTTTAGGTTGACCTAGTTCAACGAAATATAAGCAGAATAATTGTTGACATAAAATTAAAATAATATGACTTCCACGGGTGACCAAAGTTTAAGGTCAAATATTAATTGTTGAGCCAGACTAGCCATATTTATAGTTTATGTTGACCTAGTTAAAGAAAATATAGGCAAAATAACTGTTGACATAAAATGACAATAATATGACCTCCAGGGGTGACCAAAGTTTAAGGTCAAATTTTAGTTTTTGAGCCAGACAAACCATATTTACTTTTTAAGTTGGAATAGTTGAACTAAATATAAGCAGAATAATTGTTGACATAAAAATACAATAATATGACCTCCACGGGTGACCAAAGTTTAAGGTCAAATATTAGTTTTTGAGCCGGACTAGCCATATTTATATTTTAAGGTGACCTAGTTAAAAAAAATATAGGCAAAATAACTGTTGACATAAAATGACAATAACATGACCTCCAGGGGTAACCAAAGTTTAAGGTCAAATTTTAGTTTTTGAGCCAAACTAACCATATTTATATTTAAAGGTGACCTAGTTGAACTAAATATAAGCAGAATAATTGTTGACATAAAATAACAATAATATGACCCCCATGTGTGACCAAAGGTTTAGGTCATATTTTAGTTTCGTAGCTCGACTAACGTTATTTATGATTAAAGTATATTTTGATTCAATTATGTATAAATCGAGTCACTAATGTGATTTTAATTTTTACTTTAAAAATTGTTTTTCAGAAATTATGAATTCCAAATTAGCAAATGTCTCATCAAAGAAAGCCAAGCTTCCTGAAAAGAATACTGCGGGCCCTAAAGCGCCTATTAGGTCATGGAAAGATAAACCTGTTCGGACTAAGTCTGACCACGTAAAAACTGTTACAGATGTTCTTGAAGGCTTACCTACGGACTTGATTTTGGCAGCTGTTACTAAGATACTGAAAGAATCAAGAAGAGCTGTAGATAGGGAGCTTTCACTAGTTCTGAAATATGCAACGTCTGACCGTACGCATCCACGCAAAATACTTGAACAACTGAAAGTTCCAAGAGTTAAACTTCTAAATCCATTTGAAGGTTTAACGTTGCTAATTGATGCAAATCTTAGCAAGCGGCAATACTTGAGAATTCGGGAAGCATCTAACACCTCTGGTATTCCAATATTTCCCTCATACGACAGTGTTAGAGAATCCAAAGATGAATGCCGGCCTCCGTTGGCACACGCAACTATTACTGAAACGTCTGCATCGTATACGTTAGAAAGCCTTGTTCATTATACAACTGAAAGGATTATAAAGATGCAAAAGGATGCAATACTTGAAAGTCAAACAAGAAGACAAATTAAATCGGAACAGTGTGTTATAACCTTTTCGTGCGGCTGCGACGGTAGCTCGGGTCAGCGAAATTATAAACAAAAATATGACGATCAAGAGAATGCTACTGCCAATGACGACTCTTCGATTTTTGCAACAACTCTAATTCCGTTACGACTAAAAAGCACAAGTGAATTTGTTTACTGGAATAACCAGACGCCTCAGTCTATTAGATACTGCAGGCCATTGAAAATTCAGTTCGCCAAAGAAACAAAACAATTAATACTAAGTGAAAAACAATCATTAGAAGATGCAATTAACCGATTAGAAATATCTAATTTTGATCTTGGCAATGGACATTCTATTGACGTTAGGTTTGAGTTTTATATGTCAATTATAGACGGCAAAGTGTTATCTGTATTTACTGACACTAAATCATCACAGTCTTGTCCAATATGTCAAGCTACTCCAAATGATTTCAATAATAAGGACAATCTAGGGTCTCAAAAGTTTAGGCCTAAGGAAGGCTCATTGAAATACGGAATTTCCCCACTTCATTGTAATATCCGAGCAATGGAGTGGATGCTTCATGTAGCCTATAAATTACCTATATCAAAGTGGCAAGCAAGAAGTCCAGAGGAAAAAAACATTGTAAAATCACGTAAAACAGAAATTCAGAATTTGCTTTGGAAGCAGATGGGCCTTCGAGTTGATTTCCCGAACTCCAGTGGAAGTGGAACTAGCAATGACGGGAATACAGCTCGAAGGGCATTTCAAAACTATGAACAATTTGGAAGTATTTTGGGTATCAGAATTGAAATTCTTGAAATGCTTCGAAATATACTACTCACTCTAAACAGCCAACTTCCCATTAATCCAGAAAAGTTTAAATCGTATTCCAACAAGCTTTTTCTAGCATACTTAAAAGATTATGGCTGGTACAAGTTGCCTTCTAGTATTCACAAGGTGTTAGTTCATGGGTGTGAAATAATAAGCGCTAGCACCCTTCCACTAGGAATGTTGGGTGAAGAAGGAGCTGAAGCTCGTAATAAAATTTACAAGTCGGACAGGGCTCTTCATGCAAGAAAAAACAGTCAGTATAACACGATGTTTGACGTGTTTTTTAGAGCCATTGACTCGAGTGACCCTATATTGTCGTCGCAATCACTGAGTCTAAGAATCAACTCGAAGTCTAAGAAAGAAGCGCTACCGTTTGATGTGATTCAGCTGCTTGAAGTTCCTACAATAATGTATTCTAATGTATTTGAAAACGATGAAAATGTAGACATGGATAGTGTAGATCCATGTGTTGCTAGTGCTTTAGACTCAATAGTCTTAGAGAACGAAACTGATGAATTAGCTTAGCAAATATTTAATTTGTAGGTCGTTGAATCAAATACAATACATATGCAGCCTAAATAGATTTAATTTATTAATTTAACTAACTTTTGATTAAATTTACCATGTAACGAGGCCAAAATAGGCGTAGCTTAATGCAAAAAATTGTAGTATCATCCTGTTTCAGGCAATTATGTGTATGTTAAGCAATTCTTTTAAATATCATTGGGCTATACTAAACCTATTAAAGTTAATATAAAGATATAGTTAATGCACTGTTCAGGTATATGTAAAAGGTATAAATTACTGTTTTCCACTTCGACTCTGGCACATCCTTCTATGTGAGTTCTACTTTAGACATACAATATGTTTTGTTCATTGTGTTGAATTTATAGCAAATATTAATAAAATGTACCTATTTTGTTGTTACGCTTAACTAAATGTAGAGGCGAAAAATATGTTTTCCTGCTAGTAATGTTTTAAAATTATATTGTGCACAGTTTGTAGTTAACGTTAAAAATCAAAAACAATTTTCAACCTAGAATTAAGTATATCCGAACCACTTGAAATCATCTAAACGTGATGTAATGAGAGAGTTCATGATTTATCATATAGTATTGTCTATTGATTCAAACAGCGTAAACACTGCCTAATGCCAATTTAGACAAAGACGTTAACATCACTGCGTTTAGAGATATTGTTTTGTTATTGGTTGCATTTAATATCTTTAAATTCAGTTAGCATTGTTTGAATGAAGCATAGGTAATTGTAGAAGGGGCCGTAACGTCTTTGTAGGCAATTTTGGGTCATTGTTTGCTTCTGCAGTTACTTATGCTTTTCTGAGACATACTAATTAGGCCTTGCATGGACCTAAACAAAGTTAAAACTGTCCTCTATTTACTGTAGTGACATTAATTCACGTTTTTATGGTCTATTTTATGTTGCATTTAAATAAATGTCACATTGCATATTAGGAGTATTTTAATTAATTGTAGCAGAACGTATATGTTTAAACAAGACAAAAAGAAAATAATCAAACAACTTTAAAGTCTTTGTGGCAAGTACTAATAAATACATGATTTGCTGTGAAAACTTTGAGAACATTCAAACAACGTTGCCGCGCAAAAATGTTCATACACAACACATGGTTTCAACATTACCTAAATGGTGCATGTTTTTATGTTGTAGTAAATTTAATAAGTGGGGGATATATTATGGATAAACACACATTTTGAAAACAATATTATTTTAGAAATATTGAGAAATGCCATATTTTTAAGTGAATGTTTCAATTTTCGAAAACTTTGAACTTTAGATACTGCTCTAGAAGTCAAAAAACATAAAAGTTTTTGAAAATAAGACGAGAATTTTAAAAGCAAATATTTGAAAAAGTTTGAAAATAACTTATTTTTAAAACGGGCTTTCTTAACATTAAGCACAAGACAATTTTTTAAAAAACGGACCTGTCCTGGATTTTGGGAGTGAAAGATGAGTTAGTTTTTATGCTTGTTTTTTAGAAAGCTCCCATCATGTTATTAAAATGAAGAATGCTTCTTTCGCCATTTAAGCCATGTTAAAAAATTTACACAAAGTGCTTTGGCGCAAAAACTGCGTGTTAGATTGTTTCCAAAATTTTCACCGCAGATTATCTATTTGTCAGTACTTGCCACAAAAAGTTTAAAGAATTTTGATACACTTTCTGTATTTTGTTCCAACATACACTTGCTGCTACAGTTTATTAAAATATTCCCAATGTGCATTGTGGTTTATTTATTTTATGTGTAATTATTTTAAACTATTTACGATAAACTCACATATCGTCGATGAAGAATGAAGTTTGATTATCTCCTCTTGGGGCTAAAATGAATTATGATCATCTCCATTTTGATTTAAAATTGGTTTTGATCGTCTCCATTTTTCATGAAATACGGCTAACGAGTTATGTTAATGATTACGTAAGGGTTTAGGAAGTCGAAACAAAGTACATTAGGGGTCACCCATAAATGACGTCATAAAAATATTCCCATTTTAAGTCCATACGACCCTCCTGCCGTCAGATTACCCGTTGCGTAAAGGGCTATCTTTAGCATGTGATACCATCATTATCCGAGTAGGCTGCTTGGCCATACCCATAACGTTATTTATGGGCTACCCTTTAGTGTTTTTAAACTTTTTATAATGATTTATTGATGAATTAATTTAATCAAGTTAATAAATTATTTCATCATTTATGAGATCAGTAATTAGCTCATCAATATACAACTATCGCAACTTTTAGAAAATTAAGGGGTCGCCCATAAATGACGTCATGGGTATGGCCCAGCAGTCTATTGGTATTTATAGTATCGCATGCTAAAGGTAGCCATTTACCCAACGTGTAATCTGATGACAGAGGGTCATACGGACTTAAAATGGGAATATTTTGATGACGTCATTTATGAGTGACCCCTTATGTGCTTAGTTTTGAATAACTAAACCCTTAAATCATCATTAACGTATCGCATTAGTCGTATTTCATGGAAAAATGGAGATGGTCAAAATTCATTTTAGAGCAGAATGGAGATAATCATTATCCATTTTAGCTTCAAAAAGAGATGATCAAACTTCATTCTTTATCGACGATATATCTTTTATTCTTTTATACATAATTTTTCCTCAAATTGGTACCTACGAATCGCATGATATCATCACAATTCGCAAACCATAGGATTGCTAATTGCTGGGTTAATAATTACAATTTGCATCTAATATTTCAAACTTGCAGTGTTCAGAAATTTACGCCACAGTTAAGTCTCACAGGGGCTTTGTAACCATTTTTCCAGTCTTAGTTTTCATTTATTTTGACTTTTATTTTACGTTTGACGTTTTTTGATATTTTGTCATGATTATTTTAATAATATTTTAAAAATTTGTATTGCTCGTTTGCACTGTTTGACATTGCGCTTGTCACAGTATTTGTATTCCAAAAAAAATTGATTGATTCTGATTGGAACAGAGCCGTATAAAACATCATTTATTCCTATTTCCAAAATTACTTTGAACATGAAAGAGCTTAAAACTGATGAAAAAATCTTTGACAGAGGAAAAAAGGGAAGGTTAGCTAGAATAATATGGCTTTTCATTTTTCTAATTAAATGTTTGAATATATTGCGATAATCATTATTAGTATTAAATATGGGCATACCACAGAAAACGGGCTTGATTGAGCAGAGAACAACTTTACTTTGAACTGGATATAAAAATGTAAGTCGAATTATAGCCAATATAATAGCATAGGATTTGTGAGTCAAGCGTTATACTAATCAACAGCTTGGCGAGTTTACCACGTTAAAGGTAATTTTTGACTGATTTTGCTGTTGCTCCGACAACAACAGCAAAAGCTGTTAACAGAGTTTAACAGAAAATTTTGTAAGAGATTTACCGATACAGCTAATCCTGTTAAACAATTTTATTCGTTAAAATCTAACATTAAAAGTTGGATTCATACCCGCAACCTTCGACAGAGGAACTTTCAAGCCTTAACCACTAGACTGACACAACACAATAATTACCCTTAATTTAGCATACACATACAGTAACATAAATGCTTTAACAAGTTTACTGTAGGTTTTAATACAGTTGCTATTGGGTTTTTGTAAAATACAGCGCTGCTACTTTTGACTAACCGATTTCCCCACTCAAATATTTTAAAATTTACTGATAAACCTGTTAAAGTTAACATCTAACCCTGTTAGCCCCGTCTTACAAGATTCTTGTTAATATCTTTTCTAGGCGTGTTGGCGTGTAGGAGCTTGAACGTGGCGAAAGGATTTGGCCGAGATGGCTGTAAATAAGGTCTCGTATCCTTAGTGCGTCAGCAGCAAACGACGTTTATACAGTGTGTCCCGATAGAATAGGGACGCAGTGCTTTTCGTGGTTTACTCCCCCCCCCCCCACACGGGGCTACTAGGACGAGATAATTATTTTTAAATGTTAGCTAGTTAGTAAAAATTAATAAATATTCATAGGGTCGATTTAACCGAAGTTCATACAACCAGACTCAACCAGTCTGCACAGTCACAGTGACTGCACTGTGGGTGAGGAAATAGGAGGCTACCGCGTTAGATCGTCTCAGTTTTTGTACTCTTTCACCTATCCCCGCCCCCTTCTCCACAGTAAACGAGTCCCATTGCCTAGGCCCCTATAGTAAGTTGTGGTCACTAAGGAGCACCGAAGGAGATTGGGTTTTAATCAACCATCCAGTGACGTTTACCGTACAACACCGAGCCGTAAATGATTAGCATTGGCCGAGGATCGAAGCCGGGTCTGAGAATGTAAATTTCGTTACAGTCTGCAGTTCTAACCACTCACCCAAGCACGCCTGCTTTGTTAGCTAGTTAGTATGTATATGTAAACTTTAGTGGACCTCCAGGTAGTTCTCATGAAATTAATTAAAAGCTGAAAATGGCTGTCTTGATAGAATAGGGACACTTCCCGGTTTCCTTAACTTACATCCCCATAACTTCTGATCTAGAAAACAAAACTAAACCAAAACCACATATCACTTGTGTATGGGGTCGCGCGGCGCTCTCACTGTAAGCGAGTCAAAGCGAGTTTAAGTATATACGTGCTAAGTAATGGAAAACGAGTGTTGAGTGCATCCTGTAACCAGTGTTCATGGATGTTCAGGCCAAATTTGACTTTTTTCCGCTAACTAGGTCAGAAGTTATGGTTATGTAAATGAAGGAAACCGGGAAGTGTCCCTATCAGCGGCGGATCCAGAAATTTTTCTGGGGGAGCTAACAATGTTAAGCCACCATATTAGAAAATGGCCGCTCCTATCTCTACAATGTTAAAAAATTTCCTTTTGGGAAGTTATTATTATTATTATTATGGGCTAAAGCCCGTTAGCCCCCCCCACCTCTGTGGATCCGCCGCTGGTCCCTATTCTATCGGGACAGCCATTTTCAGCGTTTAATTAATGTCACGAGAACTACGCGACCTCTGGAGGTCAACTAGAGTTTACATATACATGCCAACTAGTTAACATTTAAAAATAATTATCTCGTCCCAGTAGCCCCGTGGGGGGCGGAAGTAAACCACGAAAATTACTGCGTCCCTATTTTATCGGGACATACTGTGTGGTGACGAATTATAGAAAATTGGCGTGAATGAATTTAAATACTTCATAGGCTTGCACTTTAAAATAGCACGTTATTACACCACTTTAATGTAATGATCAGCAAAATTTAGTTATTAGAACCTTATGACTAAAAATGTAATGATTTTTCAAAAAGCCTTAAAACCTTTAACATGACGTCATAGATTATTAGACTTTAAAAATGAGAGGCTTCATTCATAGTGTACTCGTCTAAAGCTTTAAAATGGTATATCATATTGTAGGTTTCGTGCAAAATTTCAAAAAATAAGTTAATTGTATAGCATAAGCTTTGCCTAAATTCCTAAAAAGTGAGGAAACATTTACTTTTTTTACATTTACTACCTGTGTTTAACATAAATATTTTGTATATAACAACAGGAACTATGCTACGACCACCGCACTTAAACTTGGATTGGACGTTTACTCGGTTTACTGTTATAAAGAGCGCGTGGAACCGTATATCCAACTTCAAAAAAACGGGCTAATTCTTTCGGCATTCCGTCAACAGCAGTGGATGATATTTTAATAATATTTGCTTTTAGTGGATGCCTTAGGATTTATTTTCATCATTATATACTTACATGTGTTTTATAAAAAAGTTTTAATAATATTTACTTAGTTATCATTTATATTCTGCAGTTCCTAATATCTAATAAGCTCAAAATATATTTCATATTTACAAAGCTATATTTTCAATATTTAACAAATTTTTGTATCGTATACTGAGTCTATTAGGCTACCCTCGATGGAGGTCAGTTGTTAAGTTTGTTCTTTTGAATAAAGTTATATTCTGAGCACATTATTGTTCAACAGTGCATTAACCTAATAAAGTTTTTACGTATTTGCAATATTATTTCATTTTAACAATAATAATATCTCTTTATTAACGCGTGCAGTGTTACAGGGGGTTGCCAACTTATACAGTGTACTCCTACAGTTTTATGAATTTACCCCTTATTGGGGTGTCATTAGATATAGCGTAATAAAGAAAAATCTTTGGTCAAAACTTCAAGCAAACTTCAAGCTCAACAAATTTAATAGTATGGGCAAGGCATTAATTTCAGGCAAGCCTGGGGTAAATGCTCAACCCAGCCAACATCGCAGTAAAACCTTATTCTGTCCTCCGACCAAAGTCTTCTATTATAGCGTTAACCGGGCAAGTCACTTATCAAAATTTACCTCAAGCAAGTACCATTCCATAGTATAAAACCCGGGCAAGAATCTGGTCGAAACTAGCACATAGCACGCCCATGGGAAAAACTTAACTCTGCCAAAGTTGATACTAAAGCTTACCCTGGGCAAGTATCTGGTCAAAACTTACCCCCAACCCATTATGATAATCACTTAACCCAGTGAAAAAACTTACTAAAGCTTATATCGGTCAAGCCTCAAGTCGATTACACCACAATTACTGGACCATTTTACTAAATGTGAAATGTGACACCTAAAAGTGAAGAATAGATATTAGACCTTGATTTCACTAGAAAAGTTAACCATTGTTAGCCTTAAGAAATACGCTTTCAGAGTTAACCATTGTTAAATCTGAAAGCGAGTTTCTTAAGGCTAACAATGGTTAACTTTTCTAGTGAAATCAAGGTCTTACCTAAAATTGATTGCAACCCATCGGGTTGCTAACCTGCTAGTTATTATGATAATTTTATATTTTATTACTGAATGCAAAATAAATTTTTCCAAAAAAAAAAGTGAATAATATTGTTTCTAAAATAAATTCTGATTATAAAAAATTTAATGACGACTAAAAATAATAATATTATAAAATTATAAATTATATAAACCCCAGTTTTTAAAATCTGTGAATTGCAATATTGTTTATTTGACAAAATGCCTAAAATGCATGATTTCTATAGAGACAGTCAGTGTTCTCTATTTTTATATTAGAGCATGTTTCGCTTTAAATTTTATTTTTCCGCCCGCTGTGCATCTATACAAACTTCACATTTCGCATCCTTTACTTACTACATGGCTATACAGTCTAAACCCGCACATTACTCGAATTCGAAATGGCACATGAAAAAAATACACAATACAGAAAAGAATGAACTTTTGGATGGAGTTGACGCACCTCCAGAACATTAAGAAACGTAACTTCCATATTATGTCTATACCTAAGCCCCTCGTCTTAACTCTCAGAGCATTAAATAATATTTTATACCTATTCAAGCATCTATTATGCATTAATCACGAGAGTGTTTCCTCCAGGTCAAAATATACTACCTAATGGTATAGTATTATGTTTCAGTGTATGTAGTTTCAGGGCATGAAATATTCTCATAGACAGCCGGAAACATTCTAATACTCACTCGCACAACTACTTCGTTAATGATTACTTATATAGCTATGTATAATTATAGCGATACCTAGTTCCAACGCCTCATTGTGCTCTACGTTCTAATACAAATGTCCCATATCCCTCTGTCCATATCACAAGTATATACTGCTCTATACCAAATTCTGACAGCAAAAACACCTAAGAAAATGAACTACATACATGTATCGAAAATGAACGAGACAATGGGGACTCTGCGAACACATTATTACGAAACCCTATGGACATAAAATAGTCTCGTACAGTAGTGATACATTTCGACGAAGATACAATTATTGTCTTGAGTCTTGGGCTAGATAAATAGCACCTACTCTACCGTATGTACTCACATCGTGAGCCTTATTATTATTATTATTATTTAGTTCATTCTCTTCAATTGACTGTCTTCCAAATCCACAGAGCGAGAGCGTAATCTGGACTGCCATACCATCATCCTATAAACATAACAGAGTGAGACCAGCACCAGATTACAGATGAATGAACTGAATAATACTTAAGACTACACTTTGTACAACCCTTGTATACTCCACACAATCCAAACAACAGGGCAGCAGCAACACATTTGTCGAGTGAAACAAGTTCTGTATGCACACAATACCGTAAATTATGTGCAAGTGAAGAAAAGCACAACAAAATAGTAGGGAGTAGGTAGTATACTTGCTATAGTTTCTGTGAATGCTCCTGTGCATACCTACAAGCCTACAATTACTTCATCGGTTCAAGTTTACTCTACTCAAACTTATTTCAATTTAATGTTACCTACTGCAGTCTGCAATCTGTTGTTGTTGAGCAGTAGTTTTCTTTCGTATTCTCCTTTGAATTCGTTCTAATAACAACATTTCAGAAATCGAGTCATTACAAATAACGAAACAACTCACAATCAGCCAGAAAACAACTTAGAATGTGTAGACCTACCAGTTCATGAAAAATGCACATCGGCAATCGGCATCGAGTCTCTCTCTCTCTCTCTAGACACTTTACCGCAAGCAGAACCAGAACCAGAAATCAGAATCAGACTAATTCCATTTCACTTTCTAGGTCGTCTAACTCTAAAAAGGCTTCAGCATGGTATCTGTATGGGGGTCGTGGTGGTGGTGAATTAAATTTCGGTTTTGATTTTTTTAAAAATTTGATTCAATCCTGTCGGAAAATACTGATATTGAAGATTACAGACGTAACCGATTCAAGTATGATTTAACAAAGACTCCGTTGTGGACTATGTAAATTGAGATTGTGGGACTGAAAGCTGCTGCTGAGATGCTTCAATAATAATAATATGATCTCATCAACAACAAAAAGTGGAGTCTACAAAACAAAATCTATTCAACTTTTGCGAATGAAATGATTGCCCTTAAGCTCATTTGTTAAAAAAGGTGGATACTCTTTCATTATTTTTGTCCCGTTAGACAGAAGACAAGTCCAAGTCAGTCTTGAGAGTGTTTCCAATGCAATGGAGGCCCTGCTGTTGGGCTTGGACTTGGCTAGTATTTCAAATTCAACTTAACCTTACGCCTTTCCTTACAGTGCCTTGTCTGTTGTAGTCAGGACAGTGGACAGTAAAAGGGAGCCTGCAATTATTACGTCATAAAATTTGGGGTAGGGGGGGTCAGCAAAAAATGATCTTGTATCCCTTATATTAATCATGTACATACGGAATCGTATGACCTGAGGGGGGGAGGGGTCAAAATCGAGGAATTTCGCTTGACGTCATAATTGCAAGCTCCCAAAGGCAGTTGATCCTAACACTTGATTTTGTTTTCATAGCTACATACTCCATACTCATTTTCAGTAGGTAATCTACATAACAATCTCATATCTCTACCGTTCTTTTGTATTATTTAAATTCAATCTAAATCCAAATCCAAGGTTTGGCCAATACACGTTTTGAGCTTTGATTTTGTCTAATCTACAATACAAAACACAAAACACCTCACAAGTTCTCAGTGCAGTTTGCCATGTTAATTTATTATGCACTAGTCAGCCAAGAGCTAACAACAAAACAACTGCACCTCGCCTTGCCTCTCTCAAACAATATTAATTACAATAACACATTTACATTTTGCATTCCGTTGGATTTTTTTTATATTATCACAACAGGCTTGACTTTGTCTAGTTGTTGTTCAGATATGTGTACCGATTCCGATACGGATAAAAAAGAAACACAACAAATAAAACAAATAGTTCCTTGTCATTTTCTCACAAGGAACAAGATAAAAGGGTTAAACTATCACATTTAATCGTAAGTGTGAGAGAAAAGCTAAATATAAATGTATTATAAGCATTTGAATTAATATCCTGTTATTATATATGATACAGTATATATCCAACATTAAAAGGGAGGCAAGTGGGCTCAATGGTGCACGGTGCACGTCGAGATACGGGCTGTCAATGAGTGAAAAAGCATATGTAGTAATATATTTTGCTATACGAGATACCCTAATCCACTTGTCTTCACGGGTTGAACTTCCTACTGTCTATTCGTATACGCTGATAGGAAAGGAATAAGAGGAATAGTGTGGGATAGATACGTCTAGTAAAAACAGGCTACAGACCAAGTGAGTTCGGAAATCCGTGAGTAGGGGTGAGCTCTAGCGGGCAATAACGCCACTCGATGACGGAGCTGACTCCTAATGATACAGAGAGTGTCTGCTTGGTTTCTGGTTCGTCTGTAGTGACGATCCGATCACTATATCCTCTTTCCTCTACTTGATATAGCAAGTATCGAATGTCGTCTCATAGGATAGTTCTTCTCATAATGTAGGGGAACCAAGGTGTAGGGTGTATAGAATGACTCCTTGACTATGACTTGACACACCATAGGGACTGAGTCTATACTCTATCAAACCACGGCCTTGTAAAATAATCAACGAGCTATCTCCTTAGCAAGGAGTTTAAATATCGCGTCTTAAAGAGTGCGGCGTTTTCGAAAGCCCATATTATTCGGTAAAGTCTTCCCAAGTAAGCTAGTATTATATTCAGTGATCTCAATTGAGTGCACTAGGACTGTTGTCCGAATAGTGTATCTCATGAGTAGCTGTAATATCAAATTGTAATCGTAGTGTGCGTAGGCCTCGGCCTGTAAGTACAATACTACTATACATACATACATACATACATACATATATCCAACATTAATCGCATCACTCCACAGGCCACGTCCAACATTTAAAGACACCTAGGTATCTACAGCTTATCTTTGCTCTTTTGCACTTTGTAAAGTGAACGTGATCCTTTTGTTTTGCTTTGATGATATTGATTCAGTTTCGCAGTACGAGAGTTTTACATTTACATTTTCCACTGGTCAAGATCCACATTCTTCTACATACCTACGATACAACCTGACTTGCACTTTGAACTAAAATCTAAAATAAAAAAAAATCCCCCACACCCATATGCCATACTATCATTGTCATTATCATAAAACTTTCAATCAATTATCATTATATATTATTTTCATAGTTTTGTTTCTGGCGTAGGTGTTCACTATCTGTTGAAATGAGAACATACTAGTCAAACGGTATTCTGTCCACATATAATATGTTTAAGTGGGTAATTTGTCATAAATATGACTAATGTAATTTTACATTCGGCCCGCATTAGAACACACACACATATATGTAGCATCAATATCAATATTTAAAAATATAGAAAGTGGCTCTACTAGCTCGTGCATACCTTGCGGATGCAGATGATGATCACACTCGACATGATGAGATTTCTAAAACATTTATTATATTCTTTAGGCTAAGCATGATGTGTCATGTGTTGGTGGAGAGTGTAGAGGACTTATCGTTTTCGCAGCAGTTGGCAGTACAACCCTTTGGTTAATGGTGGAAACCAAAACAATGGAAAATGGACGTACGAGATTTTTGGTTAATTTTTTTATAACTTTATTATTGACAGAAAAACTTGTTAGCTTCAAAGAATTGTGTCAATAAACTGTTATAGTAGTAGACTCCACACAAGTAAAGCAGGTACCTACTATAGCTTCTTGTAAGTGGCGAGTGGAAGTTCAAATTCATTTAAACTGAAACTGAGTAAATTGTTGTGAGAAACAATACACCACTAACCAAGAAGAAAAAGGAAGAAATGAACGTAAAATGTATTCATAATTTTTTGGGAGCTCGTACGATAAGTCAACACCATACTCATTGCCATTTTTCACCATAATAACTATACCGCTAACTAAATTGCAATTGTAAATTGAACAGACGGAGGCCACTTAATGACATAGGCACTTGACATTTCTAACCGAAACTATAATTTTGTATAGTAGCAACCTTACTATTAGTCATACAATTAGTACTTCTACCTGATTTCCGTAGCTATACCCTGTTCAATGAACAATTGAATTAAAATTTGATGGCTCTAAATATTGTTTCAGATGTTAAAATATTTTTATTACAAATTAACTACGCCCTCCCTGTCCAAAAAGCTATCAATGCTTCAATGTTAAATACAGATCAATGAAAAAGTACTCATAATAATTGTAATATAAATACATATATTAAGATTACAAAATTACAACTGACTGACTGATTGACCCTGAAGGTTAGAGGTATAACCGCAGTCAACGATAGTAAATGGACTAACTTCCAACTCTAAATACACGCTAATTCGAAGCTTTCGCACCACGCTGTTCAGTTAGAGTACCAAAGGAATCACTGTGTAGAACAGCAGGAAGCTTAGCTCAACATTGAATTTAATTTTATCACTACACAGAGATATATTTACAGATTGTGGCTACCATAGTCCTAGTCCTAGCACAATAAGTTTAAATGTGAATTTGAACTGCAGTTTAGTGGAAAAAATAAATATATATACATATGTAGCGTAGAGCTCAACTTACCGACATTTCTTCGCTCCTGTAGGAAGTGAAGGTTTGATCCAGTTGATTAAGGACGCAGAAATATGGTTCCCAGTCGACTTCAGGATGATGGCCTCTAGGACTGTGGCCCAAGGGAATATCCCGATCTGACATAAATACATATTTAATTATTATTTTTTGCACATTAGCCATAGGGGCATAAGAATAGGAGTATGGAGTCAGCACACTATACACAGCATCTCAATTCTGTCCTCTTTATGTTCCTAATGTAATGTAATGTAGGTATTCGCCATTCCCTATCTCTCTCCTATCCCTATCCCTTACTCAAAAAAATCTTCATTTTAGTCAAAGTCGACTGAGTGAGTCGAAGTCGACTCATTCGTATTCTTAGTGTATATACTCATTAGCTCAGCTATGGCTCTTTAGCATCGTGGGGAAGCCTGGGGGGTGGATGTGGATAAGCGACGACTACAAACTACAAATACAAATTCGCTAACATTTATAACTTAAGTATGACGAATGCTATGTTGAGCATAAAACACTTTGACGTCGAGACTTTGACTTCGACATTGTCCTATGCCTATATAGCCAAAGCTAACAGCAGCAGCAGTAACCAACAAAAGTAGACGGCCAGTTAGGTAATTTTTTATCATCATTCTTTAAGTTTACATATCCATGGCAAAATCTACGTCTCTACGCCTGACATGACGAGAATGACGACGAAGACTATGATGGAATATGAAAAAAAAACTTATATATATATACCTAATCATATATTATAGCTAGATAATAAAAATTCAAATTGTAAATTTCCCCCAGTACAGAAAAAAAATACGTGCATCAACGCCAAACGCTTTAGCAGTCTGAAGAAGCGAATACCTAATTCAAATTAGCATGGGTTCACGTCTCTCTCTCTCTAAAACGTGAAGATTGCTTTCTGACTTATTGTGACATAAAAACATGGTGTTGTCACCGTCACCAGAACCTGCACTAGCACCAGCACCAGGACACGAGTCAGTAAACCAATGCACTGTATGAACGTACCTACATACTTAGTACTTGACACAAAAATATACAAGAACAACTGTAAACAGGTATAGCTTGTGTGACATTCTGAAAGGACGACATTGCATTGAAGTTGCAATTGGAATTGGAGGTAAATATTATTATGTATTATGAACGAACGAGCTATAATATTCTCTCATTGTCAGACTAAAGTACCGTGATACAGAGTATAGAGTGTAATAAGTGCCGCAGCCTAGTGAACGCATGTAGCACACATTTACCTAAATGCATAACTATAACCTGTGCAGAACTGTTCGTTGTTTTTCTGTTAGTTGTTACAAATGATTTCTCAAGTTATAAACATTTTTATAGTTTACCGTCTATACTATGTATTTATTTAAAAAATTCAAAATTATATAGATTTCCTAAAGTAGGTATGTATGTAATATCTATCCGTATAGCCCTAGTCAAAAATCTGCAAAAACAGATTCATAATAATTAAAAATGACTGTATGTATTTACAAGTAACTAACTCAGGGTACAACTCATTACATAAAAAATGTAACGTGAATGTGTTCGTCACGTATGTATAACTATATGGTTACAGCAGCAGCACGGTCATATTGCGAATATAAGATTTTGCCAGTTCATGCAATTAATATTTTTGTAGGATGGAAGTGGTGAAAAATGTTCAAGCAATTAACTGTAAACATCAACTGCTCATAATTAATAAACCACTTGCATGAAACAATTTTACTTATCACCACCTAAGCCTAAAAGTTGTCAAAATGGTGGAACTAAATATGCACACACCTGTTTACTCATATGTACAACAGTACACACGAGAAGGAGGACGAATGAAGCGAATTAAAATTAATTTTTTTTTCAGGTAGATAGACAGGGACGTTTATACGCTCTTGATGTTCTTCACATATTATATATTATTATGTTCACTTCTGTGAACAGTGTTATGTGTAATTATACTATAGGTTACTCTAGATGTATCCTTCCCCTCACTCAAAACTATTATAGCAGCACGACAAGTAAGTAGTAGCAATACATATAAGCTAATATCAAGTAACAATGCATTATGATTATTATTATTATTACTATAACGACCAATCAACAATCGAAAATGCCGTTTGTTATTTATTAGTTTTGCAATGGATTCAGTAGCTGCATAGCATAGCGTAACGCATAATTAAATGACAAACATAAACTGGTCAAATAATATTATGAGCCCGCAATACAAAAACAGACTAGAGGATATACGTAGTGTTAACTTTCATTCACATTATAATTCTGGGGGTAGTATGTAATTATCTACATTCACACACACACAAACTCACAAACACACACAAACACTACCATCAAAAATGCTGAACAAAGCAAAGGTACCAAGTAAATTCCATTGTAGTGCGGTTTAGGTATTGATTGTATAATTGTATTGTAGTCTATGTACGATGTCCCCTAGCTTAGTGAGTACAGGTATGTGAGTGTGTGTGAGTGTATGTCGCAACAAAAATTAATCACACTCTGAAGCTATGCAGTAATAGTCACATACCTAGCTATCTACATGGAAAACATTACATATTGTTTAGGGAGCACAACAACAAGAAGCAGTAGACTACAGAAGAGTGGTTACAAAATAATCTAACACACACGGGGTTAATTAAATAAGAGTACAGAAGCAAATAATGCAATTCATTACACTGACGTTGTCATTCTACAATAACTAAATATATATATATAATGGCAGAAGGCAGAACAAAAAGAGAAACTGAAGGAAAAATTCACATGAAAGAATTTTTGTGACTGAATCGAAAATACAAATAGGCAAATGTACCCCCACCTGTCTATCTACTATCTCCGATCAAGCAACGAATGCAGCTGTAATTATAGAGCTCCTTCTTTTACCTGTCTCTTATTAAAAAGAATTCCTACCGCGACACTCTATAGGAAAATTCGAAATCGATCAAGCAATGGATCAATGGATGGAGGAGCACTCATGATGTGAAGAATAAATTTCATAGTAATTTAAAAACAATAATAAATATTTATGAACTCTGCTCATGCGTAGGTATACATTACTGATGACTTTAAAACATAATTTGTTGAGGACTAGAAATTAGAAATGTATATGACGAAGACATAGTTGGTTGAAGAATAGGAAAATGTGACGCTTGAAAATTACAGCGTATAAATAATCATGATCCAATGATAATATGATGATTAGTTGAGGAGCGGAAGAAATAACCATATCAAATGCAGTAAATAATAATAATAATATAATTCTACATTCAAATCTTTTGCTACCTCAACAATGCAAAAAAATATATACATACTGTAACATTAAGAATTTTAAATAGCACTAACAAGAAAAACATAATGGAAATTTCACTAACAGTATAACTACCAAGTGTGAGTAGTAGCTCACTAATGTATACTTCCGAAGCTTCGAAAACACTTGCAAACTTAACGCACGATTAGAACTAAACAGGGACAGAAGATGGACAGACCAATAGGAATTTAATGTGAGTAATGACTAACAAAGTGAATGTACTAATGTGCACAAGCACGTTCGACGCTCACAGATCTGCATAATATTTTTCATTTTCAAAAACGTTTTCATGTATGTAATAATACGGTACTAGACTAGGAATTGTTTTGCTCAATGGAAAACAAATTGACTTCTCTCTCTCTGTTTATCTCTTCTTTATGCATTGAATAAAAATCATAAACTTAAATTAATTATTACTAAAATTGGTTAATTTATGTCGTGAGCTATTTGTATGAAAATTATTACTGAGAATATTGGCGGGCGTCATAAACTCGAACTCACTCCCAGCATCACTCCAATTCCAGTAGAGATTCTCTTTATTCCCACAAGCATTCGACTCACTCACTGTGTCATACACATGCGAGTCACTTGAGTTTGAATTGGAATATTTTGAGTCTAGAGTCAAATTCTCCATGCCCAGCTCCTGCATGGCCTGCATGAAGGACTTATCACCCCCGCCACCGCCCTCTCGAGTTGCGGACTCAAAAAGTGTCAAATCCAAACTGTCAAGTTCATTGTCTAAAAGTTGAAGACTGGGTCCACCAGAACATGAGAAACTGTTCAAACGAGTAAATTTCATTTTGTCCGAAGCGGAAGCTAATGAAATAATAGAGGACTCATCGGCCACGACGGATGCGGAACCAGAACCAGAGCCTGACTCGCTATTTAGATCGATTTCACTCATACATTCCAAATCGTAGTCACTGAGGAAGAGACCATCCGTATTACTAGACACATAGCCACTGCTCTTGGAGTTATTACATGCTTCGTCGCTCCCAGCCTCCACTCCTGCTCCTCCTCCATCTCCTCCCGAACATGGCTCACTAATTAAAACCACTGTAGTAGCACCATTTAAACATTTCCTATCCATTTTCTCGGTCGGATTTCCACCCGCCAAATTCCCATCCTTCCTATAGAGACTCTCCAAAGTCGACTTTGACTTTTGGGACTCGACGTGGTTCTTGTGGATCTTTTGGGAAATTGTGCACACAATGGCTGAGTGTCCTCCACCACCACGACACCCGTCGTCCCCGCTGGTCCTCTTCCTGACGAGCCTTCGCTCGCTGTCGTGCTCCTCGTTTTTGATGCTCCGACTTTCTGTCGTGGTCGTCTTGTTAGAAGATGTAGGCGTCTTCCAGGTGTCCAATCCGGAATCATGCCCATATGAGTCAAATTCAAGATCCTCACCACACGTGCAGTACTGATCCTCACAGTGGACGGTGGAATGTGAGTGTCCTGAGCTCTTCGCGTCACTACACCTACTTAACTTGTTGTCTGTCTTGTTACTCAGACTCCGCAGACCAGAGTTGGACGGACCATAGCTCTGCTGACTCTGATGGGAAGGATAAGGTGAGGGCTCTCGACTGCCGTACGAGGAATTATTGTAGTAACCAGACGAAGGAACATCGTCGTAGAAATGAGCGCTTGTTCTTGAACTGCTTCGGCTCTTGCAGCCATCACTTGAATGACAACTCGCACTCTTCGTACTCTGAGTTCGTCTCAGATGAACAGCCGCTGGCTGAATGCAAGAATGAATGTTACCCGTTGAGTTACAATTAGCATTTGCATGAGCTATGATGAGTATTTCTTCTTCTTCTTCGTCTTCCACTGCGACTTGGTCGTCGTCACCCTGAGGTTTTTCACCCCCGGAAATGCTAACAGGTCTGTTTCTCTTACGAAACCACAACTGACTCTGAGAAGTGGAAGACGCTGAGGAGCCAACACCGCGAACAGAAGAAGAAGACGCAGCAGAGGAGACTTGTCTCTTCCTTGGCACAATAACCGACACTTGTTCTTCAACTCTACTCAAGCTGTGCCCAACCCTGAGGGGCATCTTACTGCCCTCAACAATATCGCTCCCCAAACCATGAGTATTCAAATTCGTATGACTCAAACTCCGACTACTGCTGAAAGCTAATATTGTGCCCGGGACGGATGCGGAGCTGCTGCTCGAATTCAAGGTCCGGTCCGCCGTTCTATAGTCCTGATAATTAATTCCTGAGACTGCTTTGTAAACTGTTCGGTGGGACTGAAACAATTTAAAAGCTTTGTCCCATACGAAGCGAAGCTTTACGTTCCGGCCCGTGTTCGTCACGCAGACGGGGACGTTCCTATCATTTGGGTTTGCACATTTCTCGTCCATAGTCTCCGGCCGCTTCTTGCTCTTGCTACTACTATTCTTTTTTGAGCTTGATGAACCCGCGGAAATAAATCGAAACTCATTAGAGGCGTCCATCGTTGTCGTTGTAATTTTAGCTCGTTATCCTGTCTTCAGCTGAGGATTTTATGTGGACTAATATGTATGTGTTCCACGGTTACGGTGAGGGGGGTTAACGGTGTCCGGGAGGCAAGAAGGTTTCACTCACGAAATGATACGCCGTGAAGTCTTAAAGTAATTTTTATCATACCTTCATACCGTTTATGATGACTCTGCTTGCTCTGTGCCTTCGTCTCAAATCCTCAAGACATATATTATACTCAATCATTCACAACTATCTTCTCTATTCGTCCTTATACATCTTTGTCTCAACTTTCGACACGGCCCATTGAACGATTTAAGTGGTAACTGGGAATGCGAACTGACTTTCAGTTTTTGCAATGCTCGGATCTCATGATGCGAATGACCGAATAATAAAGCTCTGTTCTGAGCCTCTTATAATATATATACTGTACAGGATTAGTTTGACGTCGAAGTCAAAAGCTCCTTGCACGGAGACCTGGCCATATTGAGTGTGTGTGTAGTTTAATTGGGAAGGATCAGTATCTCATTCCACATTCTTCCTCACTTGAGAATTTAAACTGAACAGTCTTATACACATACAGTATTATCAAACAAACGACATGCCACCGTATGTCAAATTTCAAACTAAGCAAATAAAAAAAATACAACCTCACACAGTATTATATAAAACAACGGCAAATAATTACAGACGATGCAGTATACACGTAAACCTAGTTTACATGCATTTATAATTCATACACACGGCTGAGTTCGTGATGGAAATGTTTGTCTCTCTATTCTGTTTCTGTTATGTTTCCGGTTGTAGCTTCAAATATCTGTACATTTAATACTGTGTTTCCTACAGTAGTAGAAGTAGTAGTAGTAGTATCTTGAATCTTCAAGTCAATTGTAATCGAATAAATGGCAATGGCAACACCATATGTCTGTATCTGTCCCTGTAGCTTAAAAGACACCCTTCTTAAAGTAATGATTTGCTCAAATCCAAATACTCAATCCAAACACTCCGAAACAAAGACTCGGAACCATTCATCAACCAGGAGCGTTATTTATTATCTGAATCTGAAATATCTGTACTTTATTTTATTGACGTCCCCGTCTCCCATGAGGCTGTCTCTCTCTCTCTCTTTCGCTCACCACATGACGTTTCAATTATTTACTCCAATTCATGTCATGCTGCTGCTTCTGGTGCTGCTGCTGCTACTAGCTGATGCAGTAAACTTGATACTCTTTTTCATATTACACACATAGATTTCATGCGTCCAAGTCCAACTCGAACAACTTCACTACCGCTCAGAAAATTCTTCTCATATAATATATATATACATCTGGATGAACTGATTTACACGTCCTCATACAAATACAAAGTTTGAATCTTTCTATCTCTGTGTATTTCCTTTTAAATATTGTTACAGTATTTTTCTCAGTATTTCAGAATTCTGAACGAGCTGAATTCTCCTGTCACACACGACACACACAAAAAAAGGACGAAGAGGAACTCTAGGTAAGAAGTGTTGTAGATTCTATTGTGTTGTCTGAGCTGTGTTTGGCTTGACTACCGTCGTTATCCTTGTTTTCTCCTTATGTTTAAGTTTAGCATTGCTTCCGTTTATTTCCTATCTAGTAGTACAGTTACACAGAGTTCTTGTCCATAGTAGTAGTAGTAGTAGTCCAATACAAAAACCAAACTGAAGCAACCAAACTAAACCAATGGTATAGATTTTCTTTGAGTTCGTTTATAGCGAAAAAAACGCAGAGATTTAGACGAGAAGAACGAAAAGCACTATACCACCACAGCTACTACGCTGACGATTGAAAAGAGCAACCAAAGCGTGAAATTGCCAGATTACATCGTATTCTCATTCTTAGTTCGTAGATTGATCAATTCCACTTCTATCCTTCCAACAACGTCTCAAACAACTTACATGAAAACAGTGTCTACTATAGACATAATATGGGCGCACACACTATACGAGTAACATTACACAACATATTTTGTTGTTTTTTTTTGTGTGTGTTCAGAGTTCACTATATATATTATACTTCCCCAACCAAAATAGTATTACAGCGTCTAAACTTTGTTTCCGTCTCCTTCTCTCTTCCCTTCTCTAAATTGCTTAGTTGTGTGCATGAGAGTTGGAGAGAAAATTGTCCTTTCGAAATCAAAAACAGGCGACGAGGATGAGGAGACAAAAAGATGCGACGACCTAAGAAGTAAAAAAAAGACTTCCACCTCATTCAACAAACTATAGGCCTTTGCATGGTAAGCTAAAGAGTAAGTCTTTTGCTACTTCCGCTGCTCCTGATGTTGGTGTTGTTCTCCTGTCTTAAAGAGTGACATTCCACATTCACACACTTGACGACGACGACGACGATGGATAGATATGTAAGTATGAAAACGAATGTAGGAGAACGCTACAGAAAGCTCATCACATCAGTCAACATAGAGCGAACAGTGCACAGTGGGTTTTTGTCGATGTCGATGTCGAAGACGAAAACTAATTCCACGAGTATTTGGCTCACTTCGCACGTGATCCTCCAATGGGAAAGACACACAGGAGTTCACAAAGTATTTCGTTTTCCTATTTAGTATTTTTCCAAGTTCCGTTCTTTATCAGGGGAACAGAGGCAGTGGCAGAGGCAGAGGCTGAGGCAGGAGGAGATGAGATACTTACGAGTTTGTGGAAACCACAAGAGGAACATGCAATGTCGTAATCGTAATCTTGAGTCAGTAATGAAGACAATGCAGACAATGACAATGACTACATAACTTTAACCAAAGTCCAAGTCCACAATTCCAATTTTGCTTTTCTTCTCTCTCTGATGCAGTATATATGATTATGGTATAGTCTATTGTGAGCTCCACTTCACTAAAGTGTCACCTGAGAGACTAAGCCATGCTTAACAGCACCGTTGATTATCCTGATTCTGATTCTACGCACAGCTCGGCAACCGAGTCAATGAATTTATGAAACAAAACGAAAACGATGAGGAGAGGAACTGTACGCTGAGTGAGTGAACTATACTGTAAACCAGATCAGAGACACACAGACAGACAGAGAGAGAGAGGTATGGTATGGTATGGTATGGTATGGTTCTATGGTTATGGTATGATTATGGTGGAAACGTGGACGTTACTCTACACCACCAAGACGACCAAGTCTTTCAACAATCTCCTCAGCACTAGTACACACTACAATACAAGGAAGATGAGATGAGATGGGATGGAACAAACCAAACACCCTGTGACACACTTTTAGTACTTCACGGATTATATACACTCAGAACACTCCTAAACTTCAACTTCAGCCTGTACAGTACAGGAATATAAGACTGACGAAAATGCATTTAGTCAAAGAACAAGACGGAGTATACACACAAAGCTATGGCTGCCTATACTAGATCACCGATGAGCGTACAGACCGTCGACCGTACCCGTAGCCGTAGACACAGGAATAGCAGAGTCTCGAGAGTCCAAGTGGACGTGGAAATTTAAAGTCGAATTCGAATTCGAATTGAATCTCAATGAAATGGCTAGGATAAAGTAACGTATATTATTATCTGCACCCAACTCCATAAAGATCGTGTCGGGAGCTGCAATGAAATGTAACTACAACTAACAACTTCTTCCCAACTCTTTAGGACCTTCTTAGCATTCCAAATCAGAAACTCTTGTTGTCTTGCATAGCTAGCCATCGAGTGAGTGACTGAGTGTAGGCAAGAGCAAACCCCCGTGCCAGAACATTGCATTTCTCTACAGACTCAATGTAGATATCTCTCTCTACTTTATTTATCAACATCATTTTTCATTACTAAACCCTTGCCCAGAGCGTATCTAAATGCTTAATATTACATTATGAGCTACACACTCTGCATACCAATGCCAATATCCAAAACTCAATTTCCATGGTCTGCTATGTTATGTATGTTCCTGGCCTACAGTCTCATTATTGTGTAGTACGTACAATCAAGTCTCGGGTACAATAGTCATATTGATTGCATTAAAAGCATAGTTTGTAAAAAGTACGTCCCGACAGTGATAGTAATGCTACAGTAATATAACAACAATAAAGCAGCTTTGAGACATACAAGGGATATAAGCTCACAACTAACTACACTACTATGTATATTGTCAAAGCTTCTTTTATTATATTCCAAATTTATACATGCATACCAACTAATTGTAAATTGTACTATTATGTTCGTCTATATACTATGTACAGAGATAAATCCTGTCTCGACTCTCGATACTTTTAGTCAGTGTCAGTCTCGAAGAAGTCGGATGTTTAAACTTTTATATTTTTTTATGGCATGTCTATATATATTCAGCTTAAAATGACTTCAGTGATAATTTTAATTCTTGACTCAGTCAATCTCTCAAAACTCAAAAGTAGGCGTCAGAGCTTGAAGCATACCGCTGCTATATATATTATGCTATGTAACCTTACATATTTTGGTATGTAGCTAGGTGCCCAACTAGGTACATATAGGAACCCATTACGGATACCGATTAAAGGCAGAGCCACTTATTCATGTCTCGAGTCTTGAGTAGCTGCGTATCAAAAAAAGCTAATATCACCATTGTTTGGACTATCCAATTTCCACACACTGCCATTTTATTGTAATTGTAATGTATAGTAGAACTAAAGGAATGACACTGCGTTAAATATTACAAAACTATTAACTATCTTTTAAATTGTATTTCAATTTCCATTTCAATCCCAACAAGTACGAAGCCAACAAAGCTCTCAAGTAAAGAATGCTCATATTATTATCAGCACTCAGTTAAAATAAGTCTTACAAATCACATTTATTAGAATTACGATCACACAATATTCTTGGTTCAACCTGTTGGTATGTATGTCCATACTCGCGTATATTTTTATATACTTGCCAAAATTTAATTTCCGTGTGGTTCGACAAATGTAAAAATTACAATTTACAAATATAATGTAATTATCTGCATGCATGTAATTATATACTATATGGGTACGGACACGGACTCAAAAACGTGCACTCTCTACTTAGAGCTGATAATGTCTTATTCATACACACACATAAAAAGAGTTCTCTGCTTCGCACGAAGTTAAAGTTACGTCATTTTTAAAGCACATATATGTACACACATGCAAGGGATATTTTTCAGACTCTTCGGCTACAGCAGAGACAGAAAGAGACTTGGGCGGATAAACCATACACAAATACGAATCCCTGAGTTTTAACTCCAAGAAACAATGCATCCCTTTTGACTGTCCATTTTATGATAGGAAAACGAATCCCTCCCTCCCTCATACATTGCTCTTAGGGAAGAGAGTGATCTCAGCCACGCACGCATAGATATTGTCGGGATACAAAGTCGAGATAGCTGGGCAAGGTGTCCAAACCCTGCCGCTTCCATTTGATTGCATGGATATGAAACTGTTTGGACACCTTGCGCAGGTATCTCGACTTTGTATCCAGACAATACATATGTCTATGGGTGATTTCACTATTTATCTGTATACATTATTTATGTCTCAACGTCGTATAACTTTAACTTTGGTTCTAACTCCAATTTAAAATCCAAAGCCAGAGCCAACAAGCAAAGCTCAGTCAGTGCATTGCATATAGCGATAGCGAGAGGGATCTTAAAAATTAAGACTCGCTTTTACCTGCTATGCCTAACTATGCAATGCCTCATTCCCAATGCTTAAAACTCTACAAAAAATTGTGTAGGTTTTCCTATGTGGTTTGTCGATGAGCAAACATGACGAATACAAATATAATTATAATTACCTATATTCACAATGTACAATCTGATCTCATATATATGCGCTGGTTGACTGTTGGAAGGTTGCTCTGGGAGTCTGGGACCAACTCTGACAACGCTGCTATAGATGCTAGTTACAAGTGAGTAAATAACCACTGCATAATTTAGAGTAGCCATTTGATTTTTGATTCTTGTATAAGTAAAAATACATTATACAGACATACTCCATTCTATACAAGGATTAGGATATAAATAATGATATGACGAGAACCAGAATTAGAAAATAATTCAGTAGGATAGCCATGACTAGTGCGATAGTGTGATATAAGGTTTAAGTTGCTATACGTATCCAGTATCCAGCTACTACACTACTATACGCTACTACAACTGATACGTAAAAATTACTGATACTGATAAAAACAACTAAACAACACCCAGCAACAACGAAGTAAAAATCCAATTACACAATAACCATACCATAACCATATATCTACACGAAAAGTAGTCTCGAATTCTACAATCTACACAGCGTCAACGTCAACAAAGCAAAGAATACTTTTTTTCTGAATTACTAATACATATATATGTGTTCAAATATTATATCAGTACAATTACAATGTCATGCAAGGAAACTTCGAATGGAGAATGTACGATATTTAAAAAAAATAATTGCTCTGAACAAGAACAACTGATTTTAAAGTGTATTATTGTGGTTAGGATTATTAGCGAAAATTCAAATAACTATATACTACAAATGAAATGGCTAGGAGTACGAATTACGACTACATTTCCCTCCCGAATAATAACTTCAATTTTTCGAATCATGGGCGCGTGGGCAGACCTAGACATTATTCCATTGAAACCCCTGCAAAAAGGGTCTATTATATTTCTCTCAAATTAAAAAAAAACTAAAGTCAACTTATTGATCAAATTTCAACCACCAAACTACACTACATATATGCATGTGTCCTTCTACGAAGAAAAAAATCCTACCATGTTATGCATTATATACATAGGTATAGAGAGCAGAAACTCACAAGCAGCTTGTAGATCTTTTATGCGTAGCTAATAGGTATACATACTGATTGCTTCTTACTATGCACTGATAGATCTATGCTAATTTCCAATTTAAATTAATTTTTAAATTTATAAGGTCGACATTTTTACATAACTTTACGCAGCAATCCCCATTGTCCATGATTACTATAGAGGTAAACTGATTAGCGGACGGAGTAAAATGGATTTTATGTTCAAGATCTCTGAGTGAGTCAAGAAAGAACTTGACTTGAGTCTACGAACGATAAAATGAGCAACAATGAAGAAGCTGTTCTACGACTTTGTAATAGCAAATGCAATTCTGCCACGATATAGCGTGCGTCGTGCGTTCCATCCGCTGTCTGGTGTCTCTATCTCTCTCTCTCTTGAGTCTTGGTCTTGATGAATCATACGCTTACACACGTTTGTACATAGAGATTTGTTGAAAATTGTAATTAAATAGATTATCATACTACATGAACGTGAGCAAGGCACGCTAACATACTGATAATTCATAACAGCGAGATCATAACAGCGAGAAAAAACAACAAACATCATGAAATTATTTATTCATAAAACTAATGTTAATGTAAACATCAATTCACAATTTATCTAGACAATACAACGTTAATATTACCAAAATATTTTCATAACAAGTAATATAAAATTATTCAAGCCTAATCAAAACTTTGAATTAAATCTCCAATCTACATGCAGAATCACTCAAGAAACAGTAAAAGCAACAACAGCACAAATATCAGAATTGCAATCATCATCCCCATAATAATAATGTTAACTGAGCATTGCATCGGTGTTGGACTTATCTACGCAAAAGCATTTAGAAACTACGTATGATAATTACTAAAGTGTTATTTGTTATGGAATGTGTTTGGACTTTGCACTTGGCCACTAATCTTAAAATGTAATCTCCTTTTGCCTTTTGTAAAGTGCAAATAGGTACAACACAAACAAGCTACAAGTCAACGAGTTCATAAAAATGTACAATAATAATATTATTACTACTATTATAGCTCCACTGATACACTAATGACTTTTAATGCAAGAGCAAGATTGATGGTGCAGGATAGTAAGTAGGTAAAATAATAGTAAAATGAATAGTACAGTATAGTTACACATATGTATTAACATTACTATTATATATGCATCAGTTAAGATTTAAAAAATTTCATTTCGACTTCGTACACAGTTTGCATTCAAATGCAATGTAGGTACCTACGTAGGTACATAGGTATCCTATATAAAACATTAAAAAAACATCAAATCCAAACTAATATTGCACTCACGCACACACGTAAACACAATTAATAATTTTTTTAAACGAAAAAAAAAGTCACTAATGACAATCAAAGCCCTTAAAATGTTTTGGAAATGGTTACAGAAACAATCAAATTCAAATAGGACACAGGAAGACGAGAACCAGAGGCCTGCCTACAAAATGATGCTGTCGAAGAATGAAGAAGGAATTAGGAAGTCTATCAACGACAACGATACTACTAAAGAAAACAATACGTAGATACGTACATTTCCCCACACGACAAAAGCAAGAATGTGAGAATCATAGAAACAGAGGACTCTCCATTTATGGTAAACGAGGGCCACATTTGGAGTTGGACGACAAGTTCAAGATCATCATTTCATTTCAAGTCTTTTTTCAGACCGTCCTTCTCCGTCCCCTCAACATCCATGCGCAAATGACAGACGTACTAAAAAACACAAAGGTATGGAGCGAGACCAAGAGCAAACACACTAGTTTTCACTTACTTGTAACTAGTACAACAAAAACCAGAACTCTACAATACAGTCGTCAGGAGTACAAGGAATGAAAATTATTAGGATGTGATTCTGCTCTGTGCAGTTTACTATATATATATAATAATTGTTTTCCTTCTTAGAGTTCCCGTCCCCATCACCATATTGGTGGTATTAAGCAGGATTAAGAAGAATGTATAATAGCTACCTAGAATAATGTCTATGGTTTCATCCTTTATCCATTGTTGGCATCTGTATACATAGTTCGTCTCCATATAATTATACATTTATTTCTCACAATAATAATGTCAAAACAGGTGTAAATTCAAACTTTTTATCTCGTCCAGTTTAGCAAGGAGAACGACGACTACCTACCTCCTCATCTACATACTACCTCTATAATAAAGCGCTTAGTTTAAATTTAAGCACCAGTAAACATCCACAACAAAACTGCATTACAATTTACAATTTCTAACCATACATCATTTTACCTCAGACGATGCAATGATGTGGTTTCGTCGGTTTTCCCTTGCACACGCTCATCTTCATCTATGCACTAGACAGAATGCAGTGTGCCCACTTTTTCTGTACGTAATTATACGCAAAATAATGGCCTCAACTATAATACCAGTGCTATCCTGTGCTAACTCCGGAATAATAACAGCAACAGTTTCGAAGAGAGAGAGAGAGACCGCGACCAACAACGTTTCCATTTCCATTTTCTCTGCAGCCTATATAGTCATAATATGCAACGCTTTCGTACTTTGTATCGTAGTCGTACTTTCGAGAATGCGCTAATGGTGCTCAGGTGTTTTAAAATACATGAACTACGGGTGAAACATGAAAGTAGCATGAAAAACGAATCTCCTTTTCATCATCATCGCACACACACACACACACACACTTTTGCATGACAAAGCTATATTTCTTTCTCCCACACGAGGAAGAGATATGTCTCAGCATAGGAAATATATAGGGCTAGGGATGAACCTGTGCACTCAGACTGAACTAACTGGAAAACGTCTCTAAGCTACATATAAACTACAGCAGCGGGACTTGGTCTTGGTCTTGAGTTAAGATTATATTCCTCAAGGTGATGCAAAAAGCTTCATTGATGAAGAGAAAAGAAAGGCTAATGTTCACACAGTCGTGCAAAATGAAACGAGAAAATTTTCACATTATCCACACCTGGTGGTCTCGACGACTCATCTCATCCCTGACTATAACGCCCTTCCATACTCCATACTTTAGCTCCTACCTACCTACATTATCATAGATCGTACCCGACATTGGACTTGGACCTGATCTATATATCCCTTGTACATAAATATAATAATTAAGTCGGCGTATATAATGTGTATCCCACATATATAGAAAGATACCGTTTTCTCCGGCCTTTCGCCATTTATATATTATATCTTTCCTTTGAAAATTTGAATTTGAAATTTGAATATAATATACAGAGAGACGAGAGAGGAGAGGCGCGAGGACGGGAAGAGATCCTCCAAACTTAAAGGAGAACAGAATAGGCAGGGACAAGAAGTTCATCCTTTATCACCTACACAATCTACATCATCCACATAGCTCCACTTGTCACTCTTACAGGTACTACTTACGTCGTGGTACGTACATACAGCTAAGTCAGTCCCTGTAATCCCTCATTCCTTACTGCGGACATGTCACGAAAACTACAGACTACGAAAACTACAGACTACGAAAACGAACTACCTTCTTTACCTTCCCACGAATTTCAATTTTCACTCTGTCTGTATAATAAAGTGCAGAGGACGCAGCGCAGGCAGGAAAAAGACAATTGGGTGACACAGATAGATCTCCCGGCAAACATTTCACTATATATTATTTTTCTTTTATGCATGGAAATGGAAATCATGCTTTTATTTAAAACATTCTCGTTCAGTATTTATTATGGTATAATTCACAAACTACGTGCTCTTCTTCAAAATTCTATAATTACAATACCAATGTCTATAGTTTTCCCATATATGTACGAATACAGGCTAATTCTGGCTAATACATTACTATAAAGTATTTTGAATGGTCTTTCACAATACTAAACCAGCCGTGTGCATGCAATTTTCATTAAAAGAAAATATATACGGTATAAAATAGCTTAAAATCAAAATTGCAAAGGGAAATATATAGAACTAACATCTGTTCGAGTTTGAGCTAAAAGGAACCATAAATACATCCACAGTTATTATTTTGAAAAATCGTCTCATTTATTTCTCAACATTTCATTATGATGCATAGTTTCCTTATCTTACATTGCACGCCATGCCGTTCTATGCATCGCATATGCTACTACTCCATTTGTAATCGTAACTCACATATTTTATAAGAACGGAATAGGACAGTCATGGCGGTGAAAATGACTAAGAAAGACAAAGTCAAATTCTCAAAATTGCATCTGGAGGCGGTTGCCAACTAGGAATGAACTAACCGCATATACTTTTGAGTGTATATGGAAAAGTAGAGAATGATTTTGAATTTCCTTATTAACTCATCCTACGGAGAAAACAAAGGGTTTGGTTTATGGCAGCTTTGGCTTGAACACTTTAATTTTAATAAATTCAGCCCTCGAAATTAAAAGACAGAAGGAACAGAATAGGATTTGGAATAATTTCCTCCTTATGAAGGATATTAAGTTTTGAAGAAGTAGAAACCTGGGCCAAAAAATGGTTCAGCAACCACACAGAGCGACATATACCTAACTAAATGCAAAACTCAGAATTTGAATGAGTTCAAAACTTCCAAAAATCTTTGTTCTATCGTCGGGACTTTGGTAAATTGTTCCTATAGAATCCGCTCCTACCATATTATGCTCATAATATTAACATTACTTCAAACAAAATCTCATCCACATATCGACTTCGACACTTTGTTAGACGTCGACGGTCACCCAATTTCCTATGTCAAACCGTCAAATCAATCTTGAATAAAAAGTTGGAGAAACCCGTTATACAGAGGTGCGAGTAGAGTAGACAATCACATGTGAGGATCTAATAATCCTGTTAAAAAAAAGTTCTGCACATGTTATCAAAGCTACGACTACGACGACCAGATAGCAAAGTACAATATTTCACTATCAAATTCAAATAATCAATGCTATCATGCAAAGACTGACTGAGTGAGTGAGTAGCGTGTAACTCCACTAAAATCTGTACACATACTACTTCATAATATATCATTATCCCATCCTGTGATTCGTCGCCTTCTCTCTACAATAGTAAACATCACCTTCAAAAACAGAACAGCACGTCAAATCAAATCAACAACATACCGCCATACTCTCAAGTACCAGCATCACTTCATTACCCACATTTAGTGAGTTCCCCC
This sequence comes from Dicyrtomina minuta, assembly GCA_949802685.1. Lineage (NCBI taxonomy): Eukaryota > Metazoa > Arthropoda > Collembola > Symphypleona > Dicyrtomidae > Dicyrtomina > Dicyrtomina minuta. Next base: position 51,053,325 of record OX461810.1, read on the forward strand.
CTTGTATGTTGTCAGCTCTAAATTACGAGCAACATGCAAACAGACACCAAACAGACTTGTTTGAATTTTCAAATTAAACTTTCTTTGACCCAACAAGAGCGTTCAAGAAAGAGAAATTACCCACAGTTATTGTTGTGTGATTTCAACAGACACTTGAGCCAGCCAAGTCCCTCAACATTCCCTTGTCTTTACATATGGTACTTACCTATATATATTTTGGCTTGGCTATATAGGCTTGGCAATGACCGCTTGGATTTGCGTTTGAGAGTTAATATTATTTTAGTCAACACATCTAGCACGAAGACGCCTACAATCCTTTTCCACTCAATGCATTACTCATCCAAAAATACTGAAGCTGATTATGCGCCTTGCGTAAATACAAATTACCTACGGACAAGTTCTGGTCCTGGTCGTAAACTTACAAGTTTTTGCTTCAAATTTCTCAAAAGATAATAAAAATAAAAGTTTCATAGTTGATTTACTGATATGCTATAAACTCTAACACTGAAAAGATCCCCCAACAAAGACAACGACTCGGCAATACACCAAGTCAAACCAGAGGAAAACGATTTTATTGGAAAACGAAAGTACAGAGTACACAGAAAACTCAGCGCTGGGGCAGAGCAGATAAAAGAAATGAAGAATTCAGGGCAGTAAAAAATGTTTTCTATGTTTCAAAGTCAAGGAACTAACAAAAAACTAATTACTTTACAGAGTTGATTCTTTATTTGCATATCTATGTCAAAAATCCGTCCATTCCGATGTATACACCCACGCAATTATGGGAATGCGATTGTCAATGGGATATCTTACAATCAAAGAAGCAACCCTACCTTCAACAAATCAATTACAAGGCAAATCTCTCAGTAATCCACGACCTGACTGAACACTTAAGCCAAACCTACTTCACAATCACAAATCACAGATAAGTGGTCGTGGTATTAGCATTAAGTAAACACCAACAATAGTAAAATCAATAAAAATGGATCTCGGTCATGACATGACGGATTATCTCTGCAAAAATATACGTCAGGTCATGATGGGGTCATGATAAAGAACAACAACCAGTAACCAGTCCTATAGCATACTTAATGTTCAATCTTTAGACTAATATTCAATATATATATATCTATCTACAATGAACTGGCATTTACTTCCGTTAAGTGTTTTTAAACAAGGGATTTAGTAACAAATGAATAGGGCATAGTACCAACAACATACGGATAAATTATATATATAATATGCTGTAGTCTAGTACCAAAATTACATTGCAATAAATGCCATCCAGTGAAATCATGCATAGGTGAGAGGCCAGTCACGCCAAGCTACAAAACTTCATCACTCAACTATTATTAGTAGTAATCTCTAGATCGAAATCCGGGCAAAATAAACTTTGATTCCACACAACACCATATTAGGAAAATGCTATGGCACTTCATATCTAAAAAACTAAATCTAAAAATGCATAGGTGTATATTTTAGAATAGAAAAAAATATGAAACTGTCTCGCTCGACTTCTAAACCTGTGTGATTTAAATATAAAAATAGCCCATCCCATAATTCGTCCTAGTAGCCTCAAGTAAAGTTAAATCAAACTTTTGATTCCGCCTTGTGCTCTCATTTTCGACTAGTATTGAAGCAACCCTTGACATCTTCATTCAAATTAACCCTCCATTAAGCGTATTTCGAGACGTGTGCACTCAAGTGCTATGATGACGAATATCTGTAGAGGAATATTTGTGTGACGGACGGACGTCGAAACGATCAAATAAATATATACACTTGGAGCGAGGAAACCTGATATGCTTATAATGTTGTTCATTCAGCTGTTTAATAGCAATGAATAGTAATTATGCAGTAAGGTATCAATAGTATAACAACGGCCAACACAACATCAACAGCTACTTCTACATCCACGAAAATAATAACCATGGGATCTCCTTTGACAATACTGCTACACAGTACAAACAAACTACATACACAACACAAAACAATACGTTGTTAACACAGTGGGATTACTAGTTTACTCCTAGAGTAAAGAAATCAAAAGTAGACTCCTATGCGCGTTGACTTGGATTGAGCTCAACCACTATGTATGCCCGGATATGTATATGACTGGTTTTTAAATGGGTAATTGAATTAACAAGTGAGTACATAACAAAGATGCAAATTGAGTATATTGTACACTTTTTTGTACAATCTTAATTGATTTCAATCCACATACATACATGACTTTGACTATACACATATATACTGTGCTGTATTGCTTGTATAAAATTGTAATCTATGCGGACTGTGCATGAGGTTGGTTTTGGCATAGGTATGTAAGTAATTAGTCCCTACACATGCTTGGAAGTGGCAGTTGTCGTCGTAGTCGTCGCGTCGTACAGTGGTTGTACAAGATTCCAAAAGTCGAATGCGAATTCGAGTTGAGACCTCGAAATCGAAAAGAGGATGCATAATACATTAGTTAGCAAGCCTATAGTGAGCAAATTACAATACGCAAATAAAAATTAACTCTGCCTTTATACCACTGTCCACAAACTGCCCAGCGAGCAGAAAGCGAGTAATAAGAAGAAGCAAAGACAAGAGAGACCTTCGACCGAATTTCATCAAGACTCAAACTCAAGAAGAGTGTCCTTCACATTTGCAAACCAAACTGCACAAACCCATAGGACCTACGCCTTTCCTTGCACCCATACCCAAACCATGAACACATACCAGGTTACTTACGACTCTCTGCACGATAGTTTTGACGCCTACATTTATTTAAATGACACAAAATGAGAGAAAAATTTGTATTCGTTAAATTCGTAATTCGTATTCGTACTCGTAGCATTAATGACGAGCAGAGCTTGAATCGTTACATAAATACATATGCATGACGATATGACAATGGGGATGAAGCTGATGGCCAGAAGAAAAAAAAGCCATACAGCCTATAATCTGTTGTAGTTGTTTTTACAAATATTAATATTATCATGATTATGATCCTAGGAACTATTACTGTCGTCATGTCGTCAATTATTCACACGATATCACTAGATATACCTAAACAACCCCATGCATCACAATTACTAAGCATGTTGCATGAAGCACTGCTATTGTGTTTTGATTTTGCCTATAGGCCTGGGCCTGGATGTAAATTTAAATACCTACTCAAATAATAGCATGCTATGATGATATTTATTATGGTGCTTACTGCGACAACCTAGCCTTCCTGTCGAATGGTGATGCGATTTGACGAAGATGAGAACAAATGGCAATCATGGAAGCAAATAATAATTGGTAATTAGTGCAAAGCCATTTATACTTATATGTATAACAATAATATAATCAACATCCAAATAGAATCTCTAACGCTGTGTGCTATGTAACAAAAAAGATTTCATTCTCTTTCCTGCAAGGTAACAAAACCAAAACTAAAGTCTGAAATTAGCTAGATTTAAAACGTAATTCATAATGAAAATTTATGAAATCAAAATCATCAACAAATAACAAAAACAAATTATAGATATCCAAATCCAGAAGAAAATATTTTGGCGATGTACATAAATATCAAAATCCATGCAAAACAGCCCACTATCTTTTTATAGCCTTTGCCTTGCTTTTCTTCCTCCGATGGTTTCGAATGGAGCACAGCTCCAGCATCCTCATTAATTATAAAGTATAATCATCGCAAAAAAAAGTTTTCCCGTATAGTATATTATATAGGTATATTATTTTAATTTTCTCTACATGGCATGGGGTATCAGGGAGAGAGAGAGAGGGAGAGAGAGTATGATACTTATCATTACATATGGAAATAATTGGATATGTACCCACATGTAAGTTAATTAATAACTTTCATTTGGCGACTTGTTTTGTTCCAACTTTAGTACGTCATGTGCACACTACAAGTGCTCAAAACGAAAATTTACAAAGGACGAAACTAAACACACAGGATCCGGCCTTATGTTGTAGGGACATGTACAGGTTGTTTACCAGAATTAATATGGAGAATTAATTGATTAAATACAAAAATACAGCAAATGACTCTCATTAGAAACCGGTACGAAAAAGTTGTAAGAGTGAAAAATTGTTTGCAGTAAATAGTGTTGCCAGAGCTACTACCTGCATTATGTACACTAATTCTAACTAGTAAGCTTAATTCAAACCCCTATCTATTCCTATCCCTAACATCCGACGTGTTTTGTTGTGCCAGCAGCAGCAGCATTATAATTAGAATCCTTGCATACACTATCCTCTTTGCTTTTGCGATTTTAATTATAATTGCATCTATCTCTTCTTACATCACAGTAAATGCAGGGCATGAAAAACTATTCCTTGCTAAACTCAACAATTATTAACTAAAGATCAACATCAATAACCGACCGGCACCAGTACCAGGCACCAGGCTCACGTATGCAGGCATACATTTTCAGTCTTTCGACAACTATAGGCTCATACTGATATCACATACATAATAAATGTGAATTACCTACTCTAGCGGATAAAAAGTTTAAGATAGATTTGCATTCACAGCCAATCTACAATATAATTCAACTAATCGTGAATCTCCATCAGACACTGGGAGCTTGCATAAATTACATAGTACAAAATTTTAAGCCCCTTCCCCTACTTTTTTGGGTTTATAGGTACGCCTATGGGGCCATCCATATATTATGTTAAAAGTTTTTGTGGAAACCCCCTCCCCCCAGAGTTTCAACGTTTTTAACATTACGGTAAATGGAGAGCTTACCCGCTTGCAAAATGAAACTTAATATATGAAGAGTACCTATATAAAAGGACAGGCGGCTTGATCCCCTGCCTCCCCCATGACGTACCACGTAATTTATGCACGCTTCTATGGTTACACGCTCCACAGTGAGCGGTGGACGAAAGCTACTACGATCCACCTAAACCATGCAGGCAGCTTCCACTACGGTTCTTTCTCTTTCACACTTTAAAACTACCAGTCCGGCACTCTGTCTGCCGCCGTCACTCCTTACATGTAATGGAACCAAAACCGAGAGCGAAATTTTTGTGTTCATAATATTGGCGCGCAGATTTGATTTTGCAATTCCAACTTTCAAATCAGAATTCACTCACTGTAATTCAAAACAGTCACCACCATTGCTGATTTCATTTTGGATTTCACATTCATCTTAATTCTACGCAAAGCGTTTGCTGTCCATGTAACAAATTACAGTTAATGCAGCTGTTAGTGATTAATTGCAGTTTTATTTGGGATCAGTACAGTGTTGTTAATTATTGTTACTATTGTGTTGGTATTTGATATTTGTATTAAAGTGATTGAACGACAACATGTTATTGTTTTACATAAAAATAGACAATAGATAAACAATTTAGTACCACTGCACTGTGCAGAACCAAGTAGAATAAGCGCTTTTGTAGTTCAAAATTTCATTTCTGTTTCTGCAGCACGCATGAATAAACGAAATCTACTTATATCTACTTATATAAGTAAGACTGTTTGGATGAAGCCAACACTACTCTATGATCTTACTTTTTCTCTATGCATGAATCCATTGACACTTTCCATTGAGTAAACCGGCTACTACATTTATGCGGGAATACATATTCCGATTCTGATTATTACCACTTACCACTTCACCAACCCAAACCTAATGCTAAATCTCTACTCAATTAATGCTGGACATGAACAACTAATCATCTTCGGTATTTCCAATTGAGGAAGCAGATTTGATTGGGTCCTCACATTGCAGCTTCCGACTTCCAACCCAATTTACTTAAAGCACGACAGCCTCGGGTCGAGCACAAATGACGCCACCCACGGTAATGGTGGGCCACTTGGAAAATGATAATACCCCATGTTAAAGATTGCCATTTAGTAATGCTTAAGAGAGTAAAAAGGTGAGTTGTCAGTTGGTTCTAAAAACTTAAGTGGCGTCATTTGTGTCCGACCCCTATGTACATGCAAGTACAATGCCGCAGCGCCCCCAGTATGGGGAACTGACCACAAATATGAATATGTAGGTAGTAGTGGAGTGCGTATGTGTGATTGGGTTCATTTTTTATCAACTTTGAAAATCTGTATCTTTTTCCACAGACAATGTACAATAAAGAAGAAGCTATCATTATACTTCTCTTTTAATACTGTATGTACCAAAGAATACTCAGTGTCGAAAATTAAAAGTTGCAAGAGATACAGGTCATTCTACGAAAAATCTGCGGAAAGTCTTACATCGGCCTAAGTGACCTTAATATGATCAATACATTTGAAGTTAATGGTAAAGTAGGGTCTTAAATGTGACAAATTCAAAAAAGTACTTAAAACTTTCATGATTTTACATAGCCAGAGTTTTTAAGGAAAGAAGCTGAAATCAGTAGTAAAGATAGTTGAGACTATATGCTGTATGAATATTAGTTGGACAGATTTTTAAAGGCGGTAATATTTGAACGGCGGCCGCTGATCACATTTTGCGCAGTACTACTACATACAATAACTAGAATAAGGCCAGTTGCCATGCAGCTGAGTTTGTGTTGTATGGGACGTCTCGGTGTGGAACTGCGCAGAGGTTTTTTTAAAATTTGTTCCACAGACCGAGTCGGCCCATACAACACAAACTCAGTTGCATGGCAACTGGCCTTATTCTAGTACTATATACTACGAGTAGGAACGAAAAAATTTCTGCAACTTTACAATCTCTATAATAGACAGTTTGCGCAGTTCGACGTAAAATACTTCCACGCTATACGTAAAACGCAAAATTTAATTTTTACGTTATTCAGAAATTACGGACAAAATAACGTTGCACAGTTTGCTCACTCCAATAATATAACGCAAAAAAATTACACGTTATATTTAGTCATTTTCAAAAATAGATTATAAGCTTGTTTTTCTTCTCGTTTTTATTGAAAGTACCACATATACTTAAAAAATGATATGTATTTACATCGATTATTTCATTTAGTAAACTATTTCCGCCATGACGTTACAAATTTCCAGTTGATAACATCCGACTATTACGAATAGAAATCTTAGATTTGAAAATTTGTTTTTGAAAATAATTTTAATTATATCGAAATAAGGTGTAAGTTGGCGTGAGATGTGTATCAGGGACGGTGGTTCACCACACATGTCGTATACGATCAACTTTCACATAAAAGTCATTCGCCTCTAGTGAGGATTGAACCCGCGACCTCGAAGGACAGGCATGTCCAGAATCCTTGGATACTTCGGTTCGCTAACCACTGAGCCATCATGGCTATTAGTAAATCCGCGGAAATTCAAATTTTTACGCTAACGTGATATTTTGATTACGCTATACGTAAACGCTACCGTAAAATATAGCGTTACGTTATTTCAAATGTTTACGTAAAACTTGATTTTTACGTAAAATGGGAGGAGCTTACGTAAAAATAATTTTTACGTATAGCGTTTTGCGTTTTACGTGAACTACGCAAACTGTCTAATATCATCAGGTATATATATATACTTATAGCGACTGTAAAGATTTTAGCAATTTGTATTCATAGTACGTTGTCTCAATCATGATTCATGATTATTTTTATGAATAGCGACATCCATAACACTAACACCCAAACAAATTGTGGATAATTATAGTCATTTTTATGAACAAAGATGAGTTATTCTTCATTCATTATTATACGTACACCTTGAGGCTTGAGAGGGTGACGCAAGAAGTTACATATATATTTTACAATGCAATGATATTGGAATTGGGCATCATTGGAGGCTGGTGTGCTCTACATATTATATGTGCATAGATAAATATTGAACAAAAGGCAGTACAAAAGGTTTTAATAGTTTTTATTATCGTTTTAGTCTTAAGAAATTCAGTACATGCCTACGCTCTATACATCTATAATAAAATAAATCCATCGTGTTTGGACGTAGAATAGAATGTACATATAGAAAGGGTAAGTTGTATTTGTACTTCAATTGTCTATCAAAACTGTCTACCTAATTTTGCCCTGAATCTTTAATCTTTCCTCTTCATACGACGCTCAGTCAACAAAGGCTAAAGGTGGCAAATTCAATTCTATCAAAATCATCTGAGCCTCAGTCCTTTTCGTTTTCATGGGAGTTCAATAATGAAGAAAAAAGAAAATTACTAACCTTTTGATTTCATCATGCATACCCCTCTTACTAAATAGATATAATAATTACAGGTCATAGATGTCCTATGGGTAGAATACTCAGACCACATACTACATACACATTGAATTTCGAAATAAAAACAATGCATTTTGCATATTTAATTATAGGGCAACTGTTTCAACTAGACAGCTAAAAACTAATCCCAACCACTACCAACTTGCATGAAAGAGCTACCGACTGTAAACACATACAAAAACACAGACAAAAAAACGAGCGTTAAACACTTTTTTAAAAAGAAACTGTGAACTATAAGCATGCCCTAACAACTCACATTAATATATACAATAATCGTATAAACAATTCTTGGCTAACTTCCCACAAAATCACAATAATAATAATAATTATTATTAGTATTATTGTCAACAATAATATATAGTAATTGCGTTTTTTTCATAATAATACAACAGTTTCGCTCAAAGCGAATATTAGTATTAATATTCCAGTGCAAACATAAAGAACCACACAAGTAGGTACCTATGTAGGTTCAAATTATTTTTCACTGCAACTACTGTGCGTGAAAAAAAGCCGTGTCTACTATTTTATCACTACAAACTGACAATATTACTTGAAAGAATCGATCTATTTTTTTTACAACAACGCTGAGTCATCTATTTCAACTAACTTTGGGAATTGGGAATGTAATATCTTTCATTCTCTCAAAACGTGAATTTGAATTCGAATTTTCATTTTTCAAACCCACAGCCTAAACATCCTCTGATAAAGAATGCTAACTTAACGTTAGTCGTCGTTATACGTTATACGTTGTTCGGAATTTTATAATACAAAAAATATGACGCGGAGGAAAGTTTATAAATAGATCATATAATTATATAATAAATACATATATACCTGTTCACTCCAAACAAGAAGAATGCGCTGTTGGTTGTTGCAAAAAAAAAGAGTCAAGAAACGTATCTGCCCTTTCTTGCAAGAACTCTTTGTTGCGGGCTACACAATAGTTTTCCAAATCCAAACTTGACGCCCGAAAGTTTATGTGGGTATATTATGTACACAGAGAGGACAATTACACAGTAAATACAATAAGGGAATCATATGGCAACATCGTAGTGATCAACCTACGACCGACCACGACCACGGACTACGGCCAGTGCCAGAATAACATAATCTACTCACTCCCACAGCATACAACAGCGTAAAAAACTCACAACACAGTCACAGTAGTCACAGTACAGCAACACTATAGCAACCAACTAGTGTGTATGTGTAGCAAAGGTGAAACTAATAAATCCCGGACTAACGCCAGGGAAATTTAATCTCACCGCTACGACACCCTAATCATGACTAATGGACAGGTGTTACATTATAGGGTCGCCGTCCCCCAAATGCCTTTGACCAAATACACAGCAACTTTCATTATGGAACTATAACTCCAACTCCAGTTGGAGCAAGTTAAATTAACGTAAAAAATTAAATGGGCCTAATATCTCAACATAATATAGTACCTAACTAATATATTCATGCCATTCGGGTAAGGTTAACTCAAAAGGCAAACCTCCTTTCAGCAGTGTCAGTTAGTGAGCACATGCAATGGTAAACAGCAAGGAAAGATTTTAAATCTATACTAAAAATATAAAACGCACATCTGCGATCTCCTCTATACGGCTACGGTAAAGGAAAATACTTTAATACGCCAATTTATTTACTGTGTAATTTTTTGAGCTCCACAATAAAAATTCTTCACTACAAATACGAATCTCGAACCACCAGTCGCAGTCACCGGACCCATTGGTTTGGGTCTCTGAGTTTGGTTCCTACTAACAAGTGAGTTTACAAGTCATGAGTACACGTAATTACCTTTAGTCAAAATTTATATCTTTATTATACATGAAGCTAAAACCCCGAGCGAAGGACTTACATCATGGAGTATTTGTATTAGCCCACAGTTCCTAAGCATATTTGGAATATTCCCGAGCATACGTAAGTATACAGTCAATTTAAACATTATTATGCGTATCTACCCCCTAATGACCCTCCAGCTTTTACACTGTTAGCTTTGTCGACGTCGACGACAAGTAACAATCAGTAACGAGAATACACGACCAGCATAAAAGCAATAGCAATACCAATGGCAATATGGCAAGGAAAGGAAAACTCCAAGTCCTGAAATCAAAATCGAAGACACACCAAAGCAAACACGTCACAGTTTGTGTCGCTAAAACCATCTTGAGCCATTTCAGTCTATCACACCAATATACAATGGACGACCTAGAAAAATACTCCTAATTTTCACATACCAACTATGCAGAACATAGGATGTATTCTCCATGCTGCTGAAAAATTGGAAACAGTATTTGAGTCATAATCTATCTATAGGTACAAATAGTTATAGTACATAGTTTTACAATAGTCTAGAATTAGTGACACGTCGTTTCCTTCATTGATGTAAGTTGTCTCTACAAAATTCATGATTTATGTTTTTAATTATGTATAAATTTATAGGTACATCCTGACTAATCATAAATATAGATATATACAATCCGTAAATATGTAATTACATATTATATGTATTGGGAAACAAGCTTTAAGCTTATATAATACGTACGCACTGTAAAAATTAGATATTTCTGTTTAATGAGAAAATGTCCTGAATTATATACAAAGCCCACATAAGCTTTTACACTTGCTCTAGAACTTCTCTCTACCATTATTCCGCTCCGACGACGCAAGTAAGTTGAATGGTGTTTAGGTGCACGTGCTTTTTAGAAAAACTCATAAATAGTTTTTATTCCCTTTAATTTCGACACAGAATTCGACTCCATTAGCTCCGATATGCTCCTATGGTCCCATACTTTGCAAGACAAAAATATTAATGTGAAATAACGGAATATACATTTAATACATTAGTTAGTAAGTAGGTAAGGTATGCTTGTAGTCTAGGTGTAATTACATTTCCTATACAGTTCTTAGTCTCAAAGCTATATACACACGAGATTTAGTCAATTGCCACGAAAACTGCTAATTACGTGTATTATAAACGTTAAATGGCTTTTATGGGTGAATTCATGCTTAATGGGTATTTTGTATTTTGTGAATCTAATTACGGAAATGAAGAATTAACCGTTGTAAGTATACACATGTATGTAATTATACTGTTCAATGTAGTGTTCTTAAAAGTCGTACGTCTAAATAAGATTACGTTTGACTAATGGGAATGTGAGAGAGCTTAAATAATTGAAAAATCAGAGAAGGTGAGCTGGTGATGACCGAATCTTATTTCTATAATAGAATAATAAATAATGATGCATGCACGTATTTAAATTAGGTAAGCCTAAGCATCATATAGCATTCACATCGTCATAATAATATCATCCACTGCTCACCACGTAGCAGTAGTATGCAGTACCCAAAACAAAAACCCAACACACAGGTTTACAGGTGTGAGTAGAGTACCTCTATCTTCCCTATATAAATCACTATGGATTAGTCACGTCACGCAGTACACACTGATGATGCTAGTAATCACAATCGTTAGATTTAAAGTTTTTAAATGACTTGAGAACACCATCTGTAGGATTTTGAAGCAACTGGAAGCTACAGTGCATTGTTGAAGAGGTCCTCTCTTTCCTCAACAATGGGCAGGTAATTGAAAAGGTAAAAAGAATTTCTTCCATTGATATTTCCTCGTAGCAGCTTTTGCGCCTTTTGCGTTTGTTTGCAATGTTTGAGGCCAAGTAACTACGCACACATAACCTGCTCCCCGTTGTGTTGTTGTACTGTAAATTATACACTATTATTATTATTGGAGATGCAATAATCGAGATTGTAATAATTTGGGATCGGAGTTTAAGCAAAAAAGTATAATTATATCAATATAAACATAGTTTGTAATTTTCAATTTAAAGAAAAACATGATTCACTTTATTGCTTTAAAATTACATACTTCTATAATTAAAATCTGACATAACTAGTTCATACTAGTAATTATATCCTTTTAAAAATAAGCTAAACGGCTTTTTACATGACCATGTTTTCTCAGAATTACAACACGAGTTTTCTACTACACTTATAAAAGAAGTTGTTATAAAGTTGTGCGTGAAACTAACTTTGGGAAGGATACTTAACTAGCACCAGCACTTCTCTTAAATTCACTTCTTCCCATAGCAGCCCTTTTACACAAGATAGAATCACGAAGTTTTAAAAATAAGTTGAGTTTTCTACTACAGAAACATATATAGCTCTTAAGTCTTGCTCTCTTGATCGATCCATGTAACCTTTATTAGCCATCATCGCTGATTCCAATCCCGGCAGTCTAACTCTCAACTCTAAAGTCATGATGGTAGCTTTAAATATAAGTTTTAACAAGAGCGTGAAAGGAAATCCACATAATGGCCAAGAAGAAGAATAAGAAAGAAGGTAATCAAACTCTCATGACATGACATGACAAACTTTCGATCGAGTAATGAAGTCAAACCAATTCCAATAGTTTCCCAAACACGATTTACAACATTCTTTTTTCTTACTAAACAAGCATTTTGAAAACCTGATTAAAATTAGTCTATCCAATTCTAAAATCTAATCTTCCTACAAAAACCAACCAAACAAATGGGTCAGCTTAGGTACTCTTATTATTATTCTCGCATGATGATAGATATGAACCAGTCAGCCAAACACAAAGCAAAATTCCAATTCGAAACAACTAAAAGATATCTATATATGTTTGCTGTCTCATACTTTTGTGCAATGCAGAATGTAGTGCAATGACGAGCTATAAAGATAACGAAATACAGAAAACAAAACTAACTTTGTTTCGCACCTTTCATGTCGTTTACGGGCACCCGCGTGATACTTGTTCGTATACTCCTGCTAATAATAATTTTATCTGTACTAACAATGTCAAAGACATAGTAACTGCATTTGTAGTTCGTATTAAGAGCTTCATGTGAACTTCACGACCAGCATAATCACTCTAATGGACTGAACAAGTAAGACATGAAGAAGAAAATACACGAAGACAAAGAGGAACAAGATAGACAGATAGAACTTGTTTTTTTACAATTTCCCAAAACAATTTTACTCTCGTCTAGTAACATTAGAAAATCAGCGGAATTCTCCTACACGTGTCTTTGTAGTTTATTTTAAAAGTAGTGTAATGTCTCTTTCTTTCCTCCAACATATACAAAACCAAACTCTGCCTTTTTGTAGAATATTTATTACTGAAAATCAAAATCGTAATTGGAAATTATGAATATGCTTAAACAAAAGATTTAAGATGTCACTATTTTCATTGAAGTTTATTTTTTAAAAAAACTAGTTTAATATTTAGCGTTATAATTTATAATCCCGTGTCGTATATCTTATAATACTGTGCGGGTCTCTATAAATAGAACGCAAGGCTCTGCTATGCTTTGTCATTACGTCTTATACAACGCGGGAGGTAATCCTTCATACAACGCGGGTCCTTCTATTAGAAAATGCAGTAGGTGCCTAACTACGGCTGTGGTTCCAATTTGTTATGTAAAAATAAAACTAATTTCCCTCCCCCCTCCCAACGTAACCCACCCAAATCGTTTTGAATCCAATGAACGTTCATTTTATCATTAACAATAACTCATATTGTTACTAATTATATATTTGACTACTAAAGCAAAACGTACAACTAAAAATAACCTTTTTTGGTAGTCAATGGGAATAATTGCCGCACCATTTTTGCCCTTTTTAATTATGATTTGGTTATCACATCTCAGGGTAACAAATACCAAATCAAAACAAATGAAGCCGCCTCTCTTGTAACAACATGGAAATGTGAAGTGGAGCTCTTAAAAAGTGAGACCTATTGACACAATTAAGTCAACTCAGTCAAATAGCTACTTTCCTGTATGTAGTCCGTGTCAGTACTATCGACATTCTGACCAACCAAACCAAAAGTAAGTGGCTATATTGCATGATTACATTTACCTTTTACCTATTACTATTGTACATGTATACTGCAAAGCAAACCGCAGGTAAGTACTACATAGGCACTGCTACCACTCCACATATAATATATGTGCTGCACATATAGGTACATACTTCAAAAAATACGTTGTGACGCCGAAATAGTTTTATGTATTTGCCAGGTTGAAGTTAGTAGTGGCAGAGCAGGAAATGCGTACTACAGTTTGAGTGGAATCTACTGTTTATTTAATTTGATTCAACCTAAGTAGCAGTTGAATACATTACTACTGACTACTGACGTACTGACTGCCAATCCCAATCAAAATTGTATATTCCCTTTAACCTTTACATTCCCTCGACGTCGTATTTGCAAATCCCTGCACAATGGAATTGAAATGAGTAATGTACCTCTTTCATTTTCAAACAGATTACATCCATGGACGCAATACTACCGGCACATAAATCCTGCAAAATAAATACTGATAGCCAATGTAAACAGATGGGAGTAGCAGACGCCGTAAATTAAGAACCGTACATCCTATCGAACGGTAATCACAGCGGAGTCAATTAATTGAAATCTGAGTATATTAATTACTCCCTGCATTTTATCCCTCAACGCACAGTATACAGTTGAAAGGTAGATACGTCGTAGAAATAATGTGAAATACTAAAGTAGGTAGATATTAGCTGGAAGCAAAAACAAGGGTAATGATGCCGTTTTTTTGGAATTTATGCCTTGCTCCCTTCATACACTGTCCCCTAGAGTCTAGAGTCTACACGTCCTCATCACTGTACATTATTGTATTACTATCATCATCATCATATTGGCAGGCAACACCTGATGAACGGATATTTACATATCAGGTAGACATACGGGAAACGTGCACTGACGGAGCAAAGAACGTACAGAGACGTGTAACCATCACCGTGCAATGCAAATCCAAACTCCAAGCCTTTGCGGACTGACCACAAAAACAGAAGTTAAGCTAAGCTAAAACGCGATTAGTCAGCATGAGGAAGATACTTCTTTTCCAAGGAGTCTCCATTAAAAATCCCATCAGACTAAACGTCAGCACAACAACAAACCAGCTTCCCTACCTACTAAAACTCTTTTTATGACCCACCGACATCAATTCAACCCTGTCTCACCAACAAAACAACACCAACTGTTAATCTCTTCAAACAAATTAAAAGTGCAATGATCAAAAATGATCGTTTATTATAATAGCGGTGGTTGGTGCATTCGTTATCGTTTTCATACTCGCTTCTCCATACAAACACAAGCCGAGAGGTACAGTGTGCTTTTAGCTAGGTAGGTAGGTAGGTACTTTCGTGAGTCATGTTATGCATAGGTATGCGCTATGTCGGAATATTCACTCATCGTACACGAACAAAACTCTAATAAGATAACTGCAGTCCGTGTCTGTAGTAGATTGTAGACAGTAGATACACTGACTGACTGAGATGGAAACAATTTCCATATGACGATGACGGTTATGATTAGAATTGACACATTACATAGGTCAAGCATCTGTCCTTGTAGTCGTCAAACATTAGAAATCGAACAACTTGAGGTAATTGTCTCTTGACGTCTCGAGTCTTGATAGGATTAAAATGTAGGTTAATATAAAATGCCATACTGGGTCATACATTTTAGTATAGTAGAGGAGCTTGATAAGTCAACATAAAATTGAAAGGTATATAAGAAGATAGACTTGATTCATAAATCAGAATCACGCTACACACATCTACATATTTGTCTATTCACGAAAGCAATTCATCATTCAAGAATTCAAGCTTACTTTTTTTTCCTTCTCCTTTTCTTACGTTTTTACGTTTCAATTTGCTCAAACGTAAGTCTATTATATAGTCACAACAGAATAAAACTGCAATGTTTGTAATATCTTTTTGTGAAGGCCTCAACTTCGACCCCTCCAATATACATAAACAGTAATAAACACGTATAGCTTAATAGCTTATGGCAAAGTTAAAGTTCTTGTTCTTAAATATCACAACAGGTAATCCCTACTAGGCATAAGTAAATATCCTCAAAATATAGACACTTTTTTTAGCACATATGGAAAATACTACTACACTCTGACATGACACTTCCCTAAGGTTACAGGGAATGTTAATGTAATATTTCTTCTACCGTTGTCGATAATTCTTTCTTCCATACCTTTGGCTATGTAACGAAATCTTGGAGCCAAAAAAATGTCCTCTTTTTCCTTTATCGAAAAATCCACATAGAACCCATATTGCAATTGATTTACAGAGGTTTATTCATTCAGAACAGCGAATTCCAAATGTAAGCTCAAACTATCACGTAGCATACTGCACTGCAGGACTAAAATTTTAATTTATTACAGTGATGGAAATGTAAGACGGAGGAACCACCTATATCGGTAGTTTAAGGCTCCACTTTGCTTGAGTCGGTAGGATGCAAATTATAAGGCATTCAAAAGACAGGAGACCAATCATAATCATGCAAAAATTATAAAATCAAATCTGAAGAGATATTTTACAAACATATTATGGAAATCATATAGGTGCTCGTATCGTACTGCTCGTGGTGTGGTAAAATGCAAAATAATATATATTTGCTTGTTTTTTTTGTTGTCGTTGAATTTTGGAGTTGGACAGTCACGTTCGCACATGTTAGGTAACTTTTTTGTACGTGATGATGGATCAATGGTTTTACGTCGCGTCGTCTTGAACATTATTAAAGGGAATGGGAATTGAACTTGGAAAAATACGACCAAAGTCATCACTCCTTCCTTTTCTCATGAAAATCTGAAACTAATATTTCAAGAATTTTCACGTCCAATGCTGCTGAAACAGTCATGGGAGAATATAATGAGGCATGAGGAGGGATAAACTGATCAAATTTCAAAATTCAAAGCTCAAATCTACTGAACTTTAGTCGGTCGTAGTTTCTACACAATTTCAATGTTAAATCATAAAGCAAATAAATAAGTCTCCAATTCAGACTGTTCCCGCATCAGAAATTTCATACACTGTCTTCTTCTTACTATAGGAGGATTCCAGTTTAAAATATAGTTATTCCCATTCTAATGATTCTAATGCTATGGAGCTGACAGAAGCTGAAATTCGACATACGCAAGACGTGTGCTATTACGTATATTACTTATTATTTCAAATATCTAACTCCCGAATACGAAGATACCTAGTTATACTGCTATCCTATGCAATAGAAGTGGTCCAGTGACGAATATAAGGGAAACTATAATATAACCAAAGACAAATCAGGGGGAAATAGTAATTTGAGCCGAGTTATGGACGGTAGTGTCTGTGTGGAAAAGATACTTGTAAGAATGATGTCATTTATAAGCGTACATTTACCTGAAAGTCGACACTTTACCACTGACTGTACTGACGAGCGAGTGCGTCTAATATATGCATCGTAAATAATTTCGAAGGTATAAAAAATATAACATACACCCCTCTGCGTTTCCCTGCCGTAGGCCTTGCTTCTAGTGCAATATAATATAGGTTCGACTCTTGAGCATATCGTCACATTACATGCAACATAACTGTAACGTGAACATCTGCAAGCCGGTTGCCGGTATAATAAAGAAAATATAAGCTCAGAAGTAACAGAGGTTCTTATTCACTTTGGCAATTAAATATTTATTAAATACATTATTTTACATTATATTGTACGTATATAACGTAAGGTATATTAAAAAGACCGAACGTATGACGTAACTTAAAAACTAGCCTACCTAAGTTCAAAAAAATAAACGAAAAGAAAACAGATTTATTTATACATATGTAGAATGTATAAAAAGACAGATTGACAAGCACGGGAAAATCCCGAATTCTCTGAAAGGCTGACGAGCAGAAAAACTACCTCAGCTCACTCAAGAAAACCTATACATCATGTCACTAGTCATGAAGAAAAAACTGAATACTTTTTTTTCACAATGCATTAGTAAACCCCAGAGTCCGGAGGTGTATACAGAGAGTAAACAAAAACGGAGATGCATGTGCCTAGGTATGCATAGAGAACCCGGCACCCAGTCTCTGTTTCAATATACATACACATCGCCGTCTCTTTCTCTATAATATTGAAACTCCTACTAGGTACAAGGAGCACAGAATAAGGAAAAGAATATATTCTGTCATCCTCGTGAACATAAGCAATCAGGATTCCAAAAACAAGACGACACAAGTCAAGTAAACTCAGAGTCTCAAATTTTTCCCTTCATACATTCAATGGCCCAATGTTTGTCTTCCCCCCATCTCCAATTTTCTTTCCTATTCAGTTTTTCTTTTTTTCTTATTCTTTACAGAGAGTTACACTTTTACTCTGACGTATCCCCGTACTTCTCATATTTGGTTTGTTCTTTTCTTTCTCTCGTATTATTATTTCAACCTAACCTACTACTACTCCTCTGTCACAAACTTTCTCTTCGTTTGACTTTGACTTTTCCAGACCATCTCACCACATCCGCCATATCGTCATAGCCACCCCAAGTTACATACACCTAATTACATATATATGGCAAAAAAAAGAGTAAAAGTTTCTCATGCTTTTGATGGTCTCAATGTATGTAATAATGTTAGTAACTCATAAGATTATGTACACGTCCCTTTATACCTTCCTTTGAACCTCACTCAGTCATTTTTTGTACTAAAATGCCGAGTCTTGATAAATTCATTTGGGGCAAATATTTGCGACAAAATTAGGACAATAACAGAGAGACGTCTGTTTTTGTTTTGTTGCCTACACACCCAGTTTCCACAATGTTTTTTTTCTATGTATAGTTGATGCTATAATTTTATTTTTGGTTTGGGAAATAAGTATTAAGTTCTTTGAGAATAAGGATGGACCATAGGCTACTACTGCTCTACTCGAGGCTGAGAGACTTCCGTCTAACTTA
Source organism: Dicyrtomina minuta (assembly GCA_949802685.1). NCBI lineage: Eukaryota > Metazoa > Arthropoda > Collembola > Symphypleona > Dicyrtomidae > Dicyrtomina > Dicyrtomina minuta. The sequence goes on from OX461810.1 coordinate 51,072,276, forward strand.
GTTTCAATTTTGTAACATTTTTTTATATGGAGGACTCAGGGCTATGTACCTTTCACTCTGCTGATGTTACAAAAGATAGGGAAAAGTTCACACGCACAACGTGTACCATCCGGTACATAACGGTACGTGTTCAACTATAGTAGGTACGTACCCTGTTGTACATATGTACATGCCTATGACTTCTCTACTCTAGCTATGGATGTTGTACACACACGTACCTTCTACAAACCTTCCACTTCTATTTCGATTCGTAGACCAAAGTCCATCTCAATAAAAACTTGAGAAAGAGTTTATATTCAAGACTTTGAAAAATTGAGGGAGGCAAAACAAAAATTCCGAAAAAATTCCCCCTTTCTTGTTTTCTGCGCTCACTATGATGGTAGTTTTTTTTTCTCTCTCTCTCTCTGGTTAACATCCATACGTTTGACGTTGACTTCACTAGAAAAACTAACTTTTCTACTTTCATGCAGTATGTCTGTACGATGCGGATGGATGTGTCAAATATTCCAGACTGGTTCCTGGCTGCTCTGGCCCTCCGTCCGTCGCCGGTCACCCTTTCCCAAATATTCTTTATTGACTTTAGCTTCAACACTCAACAATTCAAACATCAATAAAATATAATCAAACAGAATAACCACCGCATGACATTACATACAAAAATACACCGCAAAAGATGTGTATCCTCATCTAATTGTAAGCCCACCTTCCTTCTCCTACGGTTGACAGTAATGACGACAAAACAAGTTACATCATGTAACAACCTAGCAACAACAAAAACTTTCTCTTTACTTTAGGCCTAATCTTCAATCAACCATGCTCCGCTCCCGTCCCTGCCGTTTGCCATGTTTTTCTGCATATTAGAGTACAATACAAAACTTTCAGAGCACTATAGAAATTGCATTTCGCGGTAGCATAGTAGCTTTAGTAGCAGTAGCGTACTTAAATGTATTCTTAGAACAATATTATTATCACACCGCTCAATAATGAATATCATCTATCACAGAACAAACCTAAAAATTAACCTTAGATTAGACTCACATACGTTGTATACTATAATAGGGGGATTCACGATTACGCTACAACGTCTGTTGGTGCTACTTGCTGTTTGCGTTGTAGCACCAAAATCGTCCCGAATTGTGAGCACACCTTAAATACGATGCTGTAGTGTCGAATGTTACTGTTTCCATGGTTATTAAAGATTTAAAAAATAAAATATATTAGTACCGTAAAACTTCAAACAGATGACCCGGCTATTATTTGAAGCATGATCCTCTGCCCGTCTTAACATGTCACACACGGTCTCTATTTGAGGCCTGGGTTCTATTTGAGACCCGGGCTCTATTGGAGACTCGGTCTATATTTGAGACCCGGGTTCGATTCGATACCCGGGTTCGATTTGAGACCCGGTCTTAATTTGCGACTCGGCCTCCATTTGAGACCCGCGATCTATTTGAGACCCGCAATCTATTTGAGACCCGAACTCTATTGGAGACCAAGCTTCTATTTGGAGCTTTACGGTGTACATAATACATACTTTTTACTTCAAATTCGAAGCGTAAAAATATAAAATTCATTAGTTGAACTCAGGATCCGTAGCAACCAACGCAAAAATTGCTACAGTATGCTATAACACGTTATTTCTAATTTGCTGTAGCACAAACAGCAAGTAGCACCAACAGACGTTGTAGCGTAATCGTGAGTACCCCTAATGTGTCGCAAGAGAAAGTAAATTAAAATTAAATCAAGGAGTAAGAAATCATTGCCATCGTCATATAGAAATGTTTTACATTAGTTCACATATCATTCTCAGAAATTCTAGATCACACTTTAAAAATAAAAACTCATTTTCTCATTTTCTTCCTTCCACAAGTACGCACGATTTAGTTAAAAACTATCTCAGTTATTATGTTCCGCAAAGTTTTTTTAATGTAGAGTACAACTGCACAGTTACATTTATTTTTAAGTTTTTCTATTTTGTACAATTAGAGGGATGAAAGTTGTTCCTCAACTCAAATTGAATTCCCCCACGGCCCAAACACACACACACACACCCATATACAGACAAAGAAGTAAAAGTAAGAAATATCATGAAACTATCTGTGCAGAACTAAGAAAGGGAAATATTTCACGACTACAACTACACAATGCAAAGAAAACCGCTCCCATTCCCATTTTCATTTTATACTTTTCACCCGCTTTGGTTTTGGTTGTCGTATCTTTTCTCCTAACTTCGTCTACATCTCTACACTCTACATATAGTAGATACTTCACTTTCCTCCACACAGAACCAGAACACACGAAAAGACTACACACACTGCATTGTAGAAAGTATCAACAGACGACGCTCTCGTGAAATACGAGAACAGAAGAAACCTCCATAAGTACATCAAGAAAATACTAGGACCATCATCCTCGACTCCCGAGCCATAGCATTCATGCCACGTAGTTCCATATATATATATATATAGTGCATACCTAAACTTGCTTACACTCACTCCTGTGCACAAAGTACGAGTCAGACGTATGGTGCTTTTCCTTTTGTAGTGCAGACACTACACTCCGTTTGGTTTACTTATTCGCCTCTCTCTCTTGACTGGTATTGATTTTTGGGGGGACGAGGAAAAAGGAAAAAGCAGAACAGAGTGGAACATAACAGAACAGAACACAGGGAGAGAGAGAGATGGAGAGAGAATTCAGCTACAACTCTCTGCTCAAATCTTCATCCATTCTCTAAACCGTTACCCAACAATACTCAACTCCAACGCCAACATCCTAGATCCATCTTAGAATTTGGACCCACACCTCACATTTAATGTGCATACAGCACACTACGTCCTCTCCCTCTATACTCTACGCTCCAGCATCCACATCCACATCGCATCACTTACGTTCAAGTCTAGGAGAAACCAAGGCCAGAACCAGAAGACTGACTGACTGCACATGCAACCCACAACCAAGTAACGAGAGAGACAAAGCCAGAGAGTTAGCCAGCCATAGTGCTTGAACTGAAGCATCTTCACGACGTTTTCGATGCGATGCTTCTGCAACTATTATTACTCCTACACTCCTACCGCTACCAACTATCCCGCACTGTACGCTCACCCAAAAATATCACATCTTCATGGATCTTCACGTCTTCCTTTAAGTTTTTTTTTTCCTCATCTTCTTTCACTCATATTATACTCTTTTTTCTTCCTCTTTCTCTCTCACTCTCTCTTTTCCTTTGGCTTCCTTTCCCTTACATATCTGTACGATTGAGGACAGAGTAGTAAGGGAGGCGAACGGACTGACTAGTGAGCACAGATACAGACCGATACAGTGCACGCACGGACACACACACATGTGGATCTACATACATGCTTTCGACTTTTTTTTCCACTTGAGAGGAATCTCTCTCTCTCTCTATCTTTCCTTTTTCATCTTATATTTCATGCAGTAGTAGTAGTAGTAGTAACCAACTTTCTTTTTTCTTCACATTTTCTTCTAATCCGCAATAGAAACTGAGAAAAAAAAATCCAAACATTTTCTGTCGTGGTTCCTGAAATAAAATCCACAAAGAAGGGAATTCAGGAGATCAGACTTCTCTCCCTTGTTGAAGATCTAGGAGAGTTGTAGAGCTGGAGTTGGAGTTGATAAAGATTAGTTACCTAATAGTAATATAGTTGAATGCTCGCTCGTGGAGATATTTTTTGGGAGAGGGAAGGGAAGGGATGGAAAAGCGGAGGAGGAGGGACGTCATTGGATTCGGAATCGGAAAGGATATATATGTAATATGCCGTTGCATAAAAGCGTGAGAGGAAAAGACTCAAAAGAGGCAGTGGCAGTGAGAAAAATGACGACGAGGAGGACTGAAGTGACTTGAGAAATAAATCGCAACTTTGAGGGGGAACATTCTGTGTTGAATCCTATTCCGTCATTCCGTGGCTTGAACTTAATCTTCGGCACCCAAAATAATATTTGTCTCCCCTTCTCTCTCGTGAATGAATGGCAAGGGCATATCTTTCCCACTACCGCTACCACTACGACTGCATATCTCTCTCTCTCTCTCTTAATCCGCTTTATTAGAAAGTTGTTCATTGGTCTTTAGTTCTACAGGATAGAATCACCAAAGCCATGCTGCCACACGATGCGACGTCGTGACTGAGAGTCTTTCAAAACTTTTAATCTTACTTCATGAAAATTTCACATTTTATGACTTCCGGCAAGTAAGTGACAACAGCATGTAGGTACTTCACTTTTTAAATGCAGAAACACTAGTATAAAATTTAACCATTTTTACTACCAGATTAAAATCGCGCACTATTTTAAGTGTGACTTTATCAGCTTACAAATAAATGAAATGGCAATAAACCTAGCATCGAATATCCTCCTCATCTAATGAAATGCACCACTGTGGTTTCTTCATAAAACTGTAACTACTACCTACCTACTAATACAATGCGTGTCACTATAGCATTTGCAATCTCGTGAGGCTTGATGACGCACTGCTTTATCAAAATGTACAATAATTTTCAAGCTAAAAACCAGTTTTAAATTCTAAAACACGAAATACCGAAACAACAATATGTCTTGTGGAGGTTATTTTTATTTTTACTGTTATTTACAAAAATACCCTTACATTTTCTGCAAGGCATATAAAACCAACGAACTATATTATGTTTTAGATCTCACCAACTCACCACCCGTCTACTCTTCCTGTTGCAAGTGTAAGAATAGCGAGAAGAAGAGGGTAAAGAGTCATAACAATATTACTTTCTTTATCGTCTTCTATACGAAGGGTCCCATATCCTAGTTCCTCGTTTTTGAAGGGGATCACGGGCCAAATCACCAATTAAACATGATTATTCATCAACTTTCGATACGAACGAATGATGATCTCATCCTATGCTCATCTGAATATCTACGATCTACATCTCTCAGTCAGTAACACCCCTCCCATCGCCCTCGTTCCCATTCATATTTTGATCACCAAGACCACTGTACCGCTATAAGCTGTAAAGCCCCCACCGCTGGAAACTTTGAGACTGCCATCGTACGATTTCAGAAGCGAGAATTTATTTCGAACATATTTATGTACATTTCAAATGCTCGAATAAACTCAGCAATTCCATCCATCACAAACCAAGGACAAGAAGAAATGTAGCTACCCGCAGTGGATGCGGAGTGGAGTGTGTGTGTACGTAAACGTAACGTACTACTCCTTGTTCGAACATATACTACTCGAGTTAGAAATGTGGAAGTAAAAGGGAGATTCCGCGTTGCCGTTCACATTCGAGCCAATCCTTCCACAGTTCCACATGCACTCAGAGCAGCTCTCTGGCTGTTTTCTGTTACTTTCAAGAGAAGACCAGCATGAACATGCCATTCCCAGTGCCATATACCATTACAATGGCATATAGCATGCCCCTTGGCTTGAAAACTTCAAAACACTACTACTTTAGCTTCATATCTTCTTTATAGCTCTCCCCAACCAAGACCAAGAGTAAAGAACATGAAACTCAAAATTGGATCGATGGTAGCTAATAAAACAAGCCGATTTCTGAATGCCAATGGATGCAAATGCCAACTCTAAAACTTTGCTCAAGTATGGCGCTCGCTCGGGCTCTCGCTGGTAGGTATGTGTGAGAGAAAGGCCCTCATACCGATTTACAACGCAACATTTTGTATCTCACTTACAATCAGTATCGCAGTATACATAGTGCAGCATAGGATTCTTCGAAGCGTCTCTCTTTCTCTCTCTCTCTCTCTCTCATGAGTGTTACAGTGCAACTAAGTAAGAAGCTAAAAACACACGACTACGTCCTCCCCGTATACACTACTTACACGGCTACATTTGCAGTAGGAAAGACGAGAGAGTGTAACTTCATACCCGCCAAAAGCATATTTACCACTTACTATGGGAAAACACATGAAAGATTCAGGTGGTGAGCATATACTGACTCCGACTGAGAGAACGTGTGTAGGTGTAACTCCGGGTTTCGGGATGTTCGCAGAATACATCTACAAATCTAGAGTCTACACAGTCAACAAAAGCTGTAATAATAAGCTACACCTGCATGCCTATAGCACAAGCAAGGGAGGCGAAGGCAGGAGCCATGAACACAAATTCCAACGGTCTAAAAACATCCATATCCCAGCCCTCATGAGTCCGAAACTAGCGCATCGATTCTTTTTACTACAGTCATTTGGAAGGTAGTTCTAGATGTAAGTTCCATAGTTCGGAGTTCGCATCGGGAAAATGGAGAGGCGGGGTACAGGTGTAACACGCAACGGTGCTCTTGATACGATGGTGGCTATGTGCTATCCTAGTGCTACATATTTTTATACAGATAATTATATTATGTATATATGTATACAGTACGAGATAGAGAGAGAGAGAGAGCTCCATTTAATTTCCAACTTCCAACTGATAAACAACATGTACTACCTAAAAAATGATATTTTTAAAAACATCCATATTTACTTTACTACACGCATATACTTAACCGAACACAGGAGCGAGAAGCGAGGTAATAGAGCAATAGCTAACAAAAGTAAAGGAGCAAAAATAGAAATTCGGAGACATCGCACAACACAACGACTTCCTCATCCAATTTTTTTGTCTAAGCACAGTCTATTGTATTTTTCAGTATTTTATTACGCATAGTTATTGACTTTCATGCCGTTAATTATTATATATCAGAATCAGGAACTCCACCTGGAAATCATTATTAATAAATATAAACTAGCATTTAGATGTACCTATGTACTTTTTTTAGCCGATAATTTTAGATACTGTATATCCTGTATAGTTCCTTCATTTAATATTCCTCTAATTTCATGGCTGACTACTACCTACTTCCCAATAATGTAATGACTATGCAAGGATGTATATGCACGAAATATCGTCTATGGACTCTGCACGAGAATGGAGAATTGAGATCCATCCAAAAGATAAAGACCATGGAAGACACGACACGACATGAGAAGACGATGGCAACAACGGAGACCATAACTATAAGGTTCAAGTCAAAACCGAAGCCGAGCACACTACTATATCTATATACCTACAATTCTTTGTTCACAAAAAGAGGAAGTTGATGTTAGTGTGCATCATAGTACGAGCGTAGATCTAGCAAGAATCTTGCTTATTATTAAAATAGTCAAGGCACTTACCACAAACGGTAAATATAGGCCATAGCCTCATAGCATTCGCGTGAAGTAGTCAACGTCAGCAAGTTTTTAGGAACGCTATATAGAACTGACTAAGTTCGTTTTCAACCTTCAAAAAAGGTGCTTTCGTTTTCGTTCTCTTCATTTTGTATGAAATAATTATTCAATGCATTACATGGTAGACAACAGCAGTGACAATGTAATGTAATTACATACAAGTTTCTCTCCTTTCCGTGCTTAAACTTTTAATGTCATGTCGTCGTCAAATTGTAAAAGTCGTCTTAACAAGAAGAACAACGGACACTAACTTTTATTCCCTAAGTACTCTATGTCATAAGCCCAACTTCCTCCATTTCACTTATTACCCTATTGTATAATATGTACACACCTAATTATTTTACCTATAGGAATACAAGGCTAGGCAGCTCACCTATGTATGCTACTCAAATTATATGTAGGAGTGTTCTCAGAATTTTAGCAAACCAAAGTACACTTATTAGTAATGACTGGAAAACATGTGTTGTGCCGTGTAGTCAGTTTTGGGCGACAACAAAACTATAGGTGTACAAGATATTTTACATGAAAATTGAGCATTGGTGAACCTCTCAGTAAAATTCACAGGTTAGGGAGACTACTGGAGCGTGAGCGTATAGTAACGCTCCAGCTCCGATTTTTTCAGAAGAGTTGTGCAGAGGCTGGTTCAGTTCTACTGCACAATACACCGGCTGAGTATATTCTTCCAACTATTGTACTATTGTACACATGCACGAGCGTATAAAATAAAATATCAAGCTTCCTGGTCCAAGACTGCAGAATAATCGGATCAGCTCAGCATTGTATTGTAGTACTCCACAATGGTCTTGTATTTACAGAGCTACTTTGGCCACCAGTTATTGACCATCATACCATAGCCTCTAACAATAAGCCAACTTCAAAAAAAAAGAAGAATACATAGAGCTACACAAATCCTTCCAAATTTGAAATTCATCAATTCAATTGAACTTACAACAGAATTGAGAGCTACACATGGAAAATTGAGAAATCTTTCTCTTTACATATCTTTTGCATGAGATGAGATCCACAGAGTACAGAAACAGATACACCTATATACAAATAATGATATGATATAAGTGTGATGCGGAGTTGCTACCATGAATTTTAAACTACTAACAATTAATTATATTATGCAGCTCTAAATCTCTAATTTTTTTTGTTAAAGAAGATTACACCTATAATGACAGGTTTGGAATAAATTAAAGCGCAGTAAGTAGGTAATGAGAGTGTACATACTTCTTTATCTAGAACAAGAGCAAGAGATTGAGACACACAACTACGAAAAAAGGATTACGATTACGATTTCAATGAACTGGTTACAGGTCTCTATATTATACAAACTCGGCTCAGGATTCTAGTACTGTAAGTATTTAATTCTTTAATTGTATACTATTTAAATGGTAATTTTAATAGAAAGGAAACCATGACCACGTGCAAAAGCATACAATTTATTATTTGTAATGATGATACACTCAGTGTTTATGTTGACGTTAACCAGAATCAGACTTACTTGGACAGCTTCCGCTTCCACACAAAAAAATCAAGAAATCTGAATTTTGATAGACAAGCGCGAAATGTCATTTTGAGAATTAGAACCGGCCCATAAGTTTTGGGCTAGTTTTACATACTCCTTATTCTTCTTTTGTGGTATCGATAATACTTCTCAATTCAAAAACCAAAATCTACAGACAACCAGATGCAGACCAGCAAGCTCAAAGAAGCGACAGTCAACATTCAAAGTGGAATAAAATGGAAACAAACTAAATATATGTAGGTAAGGCTAAACATAACCAGTATTACAACAACAAAATACTGATACAGAGTATGTACTTACAATACAATAGTTTTAGAGGTACCTACTTAGGTACCTATGTAGATTTATAGAATCAAAAATCCTGAAAACTTACGTATTTGCCTAAGCAGTTTCAACAAGTTAATCTAGCGTAATTAATAAATTACAACTGCAGCTGTCGAGTTTACTTTTAAATGGGTTTAAAATAGTAATGATCTAATCGTCGTAAGTCATAATTTTTCTGTAGCAACAACAACTAATGTAAGTACTACTTACTCTATCTGTCTATATCCCAAGCCGGACATTCTTACAAGTACATAGTGAAGTAGGTATGTAGCTTACCTACATTTTATGCAGGCCCAATTACTTACATGTAACTATAATTTGAGAGAGAGAAATCGGCTCCGGCAACAAGGGGCTTAGGCGACATCTAGGTCAGGATGGGGAAGTAGGTGTAGACAGTGGTGGCAGTAGTCAAGCCATCACGTGGGGACTGGATGAGGAGAGCATGGTCTGGTAGTGGTGGTGGTAGTACCGAAGCACTAGAGCCATCACGTGTAGACGGGATGGGCAGAGTATGATCTAGAAGGATTCATCCAGACCGTGGTATGGTGAACACGAGCAGACGGCATGTTAACGATCTAGTTACAGTAGCAGGCATAGGGCTGTGAAGTAGTGGTCGTATGATAAGGGATCGACCAAGTCCATCTGAGAAGACGAGGACTGGGGGAGCAGGAGGTAGGCTCATATAAGGACACTAGCCAATCAGCGGGGGAAGGCAGGCCCATATGGGGATAATAGCCAATCACCGATAGGGTTAGGAATGTCCGTAAGTGGGGTATCTTGGGTCGGTCTTCAGGTTGAGTGGCTCACGAGACAATGAGCGAAGGAGACGATCCTCATTCCTTTGCAACCCTCGACGAGAGAAGTAAGACGGTGGAAACGCTGCTTGTTTCGTGAAGTAGTAGAGAAATCCTCAGCGGTAGAATATAAGTTCAAAGTGTATAGTATTAGACATATGGCAGTGTCACGCCATATGGGGATTTTAGTGTAATATAATCTAATTGTGTTTGGTGTTATTGTTAGTTTAACTAGTATTAATTTGTACCGGGTAAACCGGATATTGTGAGTGTAACTTTCCCGACAAAAAACTGACATTATTGTGGGTCGGAAGACCGTGAAAGAGACAAATAAAACGGTGTAATTTATGTGCGATTTCCCCAGACATTTCCTGTGTGTGCGTACTAACTCTCTGGCTTATGGCCGACAGCATATAGGGGGCTGTGTAAGACATTGTTTAATAGTGTGTGTTCATTCGGGTCCAAATTGCCCCGGTCAGGTAGAACCATAGCGATCATCGTCGTGCATAGACTTGGCTGGTTTGACGGACCAGTCTCATGTTGCCCATAGGCGCATTATCTACATCTTGACCGTGTGGGCTCGACATCTTGGAGTGGAGGTGCTGAGGGCGAGGTACCAGCACTTGCATACGAGTGAGGCATACTGCATCTCCAGACCACACTGCGGAGCTTGCATCAGGACGGGTGCTCCCCAGCATAACAAAGGGCGGGCACCAAAGGACCAGACCCGGGGACCTAGCTTACATCAGGACGGGTGCTCCCCAGCATAACAAAGGGCGAGCACCAAGGGACCAGACCCGGGGACCTGGACCTGAGCTCGACTTGAGAGCATACCTGTCGGACGGTCGGCAGGTCGGTAGGTCCAGAGCTCAGGAGGTGAGGACGTACGGAAGTCGGCCGGTCAGGAGGTCCTAGAACCTGGAAGGAAGACCTCGTGGACCAACTCGAGACGTGGAGCTCCTCTCAGTGGAGCATACAGCGAGCAGGAGCAGTAGGTCCTGAGGTCCAGATCAGCTGAGCGGCCAAGAATTGAGACGTCGGCACTTAGAGAAGAGGTGGTCCTGGTAGCAGGAGGTTACCGAAGTGCAAGATTGTGGTGTTTTAGGAGATTCCCCTATTACACTGGCGACAATGACGGACACAAGATTCTCATCTTGTTAGAACCAGCGCACAATCAGGTGAGATACACTAGTTCCTTATTTCTGATTTTTTTTCTATACATTTACGTTAAAATACATTAGAGCATTAGAGTGGGGCTGGTGTAACAGATCACGAGTTCCGAGACAAGAGGTTCCACTGAGCTATACTCAGGCAGGTCAGGCGAACACCGCACTTGGAGCAACGGGGTCTTAGGGGAGAGAGAATCATCATCTCATAAGATCATATTGCATATACCATAACTAACAGACCAGTCAACCTACACTATAGGTAGTGACAGTTGGAGTAATAGTGGCGGAGCCATAAGGACCGGGGGTCTGATCAGCTGGGCTGCTCAATTTGTCCAGGCTAGGGGTGTTCTGTCATTAGAACTGCTATGCACGGGTCGACGCGAAGATCGTAGGTTAGGCAAAGACCACAGAAGCATCGCTCACTAGTTTAAGGTTACCTGAAACTAACGTCGGTAGGCCAATAAAGAGACCAAATACCAGAGGCATAAAAAAGATCCGGTTAAAATCAGGTCTGAGACCGGGTAAATACTCGGTATTAAGGTGAGCGGCTCAAGAAAGAAAAGGCACGGGACGAATGCCGGCATCACAAGAGCTCCAGCTGAAGTTGCAGACCCTATGGAAGAAGCGGATCACCACGATGGTTCAGCTCGGAGAGCTGCAACTGAAAGATAGCGAAGAATGGGGGGACTTGGATATCCAGAAACGATGGTTTCTACACCAATGGTCAATCCTTCGGAAGGAAGAATTACCGAAGTTAATGACACCCGACCAGGTCCAATCCCTATTCGCAGAAAGAAATAAGTCAATGCGACAATTGGAACGCGATGGTGAAATCCGGTTCAGTGGAGTATTTGACTTGGGACAGGAAGAGGCAAGAGCTCAGAGACCCGTCCTTCCGGGACCAATAGGCTACCAAGAGGAGCGGGACCAGCCCAACCCGGACGCACAACAAGTACGTGAGCTCAAAAAAGCAGTGTACGATATGTCAAAGCGTCTTGAGCAGATCAATTTGCTGCTAGTCGAGACTCGACGGGACAACGAGGAGCTACAGGAAACCGTGAAAATCAACCAGAAAGCCGTGCTGGTGAATGCAAGTCTAGCCACGAGAGACAAAAATACACAACAGTCACCAGCTCCCGAGTCTGTAGATAGCTCAGAACCAGCAAACTCGACCACCCTGGATGCTGTCCTGGAGATATTACACCTACAGATGACACAAATGTCCAGAACTCACGAGCTTCAAGCAAAACAGAGAGAGCTAACATTGGAAATGATGGCACCAACGGGCTTGAGCATCCTTCCAAAGAAATTCGACCCGGTAGTAGACATAGCATCAAACTACGTGGCATCCTTTGAGAACTACCTGGCGGTCCATGGGGTCCAGCACAAGTCTTATGTCATCATCTTCCAACAATGTCTCTCGACACCAGCGGAAGCAGCATGGTTAAGAGCAATCCTGTTAGACATTGAACCCAAATGGGGACCGGTACGTACCGCGTTCCTGAAGGCATATGACAAGACCAACATGCAAGCAACCCTAGACCAAATAGTCTACAACAAGCAGACGCCTTCAGATCCAATTCGCACCTGGGCCTCCAAGTTCTACATTCAACTGCGAAACATCCAAGAGCCGCAGCCATGGGCACCTCAGGAGATCATGAATCGCATCAAAAAGAATATGCACCCCAGCTTAGCAGGGGCCTTCCCACCAGGTACCTCTACACCTCTTAACATTAGCGACTTCATTAACCAGGTCGAGTCCTTTCATCAGCTACGACAACGGGCGGACCGCGAACGAGACCCGTATAGGTCCATATACGATGATCAAAATGAGGAGTATGACAGGGCCTACCGGCGAACAGAGCGGACACGACGGTACTCAGGAGAGAGCCAATCTAGTCACATTACAGAGGGAAGGAGCCGGAGTTACAGTCCAGACTCACGAAGACCCCGTCAAGACTCTCCATCGAGCTCGCAATACTCGAGCCGAGAACACAGAGATCAGTCTCAGAGTCCACCACCTAGGAGCTCTAGACCGGAAAACCGGCAGACTAGGAGTGAGACGAGGCGATCAGGCAAGTGGTGTACCATCTGTACCAGCAACGCCCATGACACCGTGGCCTGTAATACAACAAAGGCGAAACTCCTGGCTTATAAACTGCTGGAAAACTGCAAGGAGAAGGCAGTCGACCAAGAGGACAAGGCGAGCAAACAGGCGGAGATAAAGAACACAACCGAACCTCAAGAGACCATCAAGGAGGAACCACGACATCAGGAGAGGCTCCCATTCATCCATATCATGAACCCCGAAGATCAAGAAAGGTGGAAGCATATCAGAGACCAAATGCAACTCCCTCCAGTCAATATCATCACGACACCGCTACCCCAAACTGAAGAGTATTTAAACTGGTTTCAGACACGGACTTCAAAGGGCACCCGTGTCGAGTATATAAAAGACATATAGCCCCTTTCGCCCTGGTAAACATAAAAGTAAAACAACAATTATTTCCATTCTTTGGGCTTATAGACTCAGGATGTACTTCATTAGTGATATCAAAAGAGACTTGCACGAAATTAGGCCTGAAGATAGAGAAACCCGTTACTAAAGTAGTCGGGTTCGATGGTATACCAAAGTTAACAGCAGGGCAGGTAACACTAGACTTTAAAATAGCGGGTAGATGGTTTAGAGAAAAATTTTTGGTTCATGAGGGACTAGGGTATCCAATTTTTATAGGAACCGCCTTTAGGTGGAAACATGGGTTAAGTTTCGATGATATCAAGGGTGAGTTGCACTGGGCAGTGAAGACGGAAGCCGAAGAAGAGCACCAAGTAGGTTACTTTGTAAGAGGTCTGGCGGTCCGATCAGAAAAAGATGTCTGTGATTTATCACTGACACCGACCCCAGATCCATATGACCAAACTTGGATCCAAAAGACCCCGGTTCAAACCTTTGTAGAAATTTTAGCACAGAAATATAATCGAGTGGTCCGAAGTGATGGTTCCTCCGGTATGACAAATGCAATAGTACACGACCTAAGAGTCGACCCCAACTGCCCAGTTATACAATGTAGACCTATTAGGCGGCCACCGGCCATAGCCAAATGGGTAGATGAAAAGCTGGAAGAATTGGAAAGACAAGGAAAGATACGCCGTTCCACTTCGGAATATTCATCTCCTTTACTATTGATTCCGAAGCCGAATGGCGACAAGAGGTTAGTAGTCAACTACAAAGAGCTGAATAAGTATACTCCAAAGATCCAAAACCCCATGCCAGACATGCACATGATCATGGAGCAGCTACCTCCAGGTCGGTATATGTCAAAGATCGATTTACGATCAGGTTTTTGGCAGATCCCGATATCCGAGTCATCCAAAAAATATACGGCTTTTCATACACAAAATGCATGCTGGGAATGGAACGTCCTTCCAATGGGACTTAAAAATGCTCCCATGATTTTCCAAGAGCTGATGAACCTGATCTTCGGTAGCGTCATAGGCAAATTCCTTTTCGTATATTTAGACGATATATTTATCTTTAGTGCAACAGAAGCTCTCCATAAGGAGCATTTAGAGTTCGTGTTTAAGACCCTTCATAACTTTAATTTATCTATTAATTGGGAGAAATGCGAATTCGATCTTCCGGAAGTCCAATTCTTGGGACATGTCATCACTAAGACCGGCATTACGAAATGCCCAAAGAAGGTCGAGGCTATTCGCAATTACCCGGTCCCCAAGACCAAGAAAGACATTCAGCGGTTTTTAGGTGCCATTGGATGGTATATGAGGTTCATTCCTCATTATGCTACACAATTAGAGCACATTTTTGTGAAGCTAAAAAAGGAGGAAGATCCTAACCGACCTTTCACTTGGGGCCCGGAACAGCAAATAGCCTTTGAAAACATCAAAGAGGAAATTGCGAAGGAGATCACATTAAACACTATCAACTATGATCAACCTTTGTATGTCTATACTGATGCCAGTGATGTGGGCCTAGGAGCCATTTTAGCCCAAGAATACTATTGTGATAAGCTTAAGGCTGATCGGTTCCGGGTGATCGAATGTCGCAGTAAGTTATTAAACAGCGCGGAGCGGAAATATGATGCGAGGGAGAAGGAATGCTTAGCCATTAGATTCGCAAATCGGGTGTTCGACCCTTATATCCGTTACCAGAAAGACGTGATTTTCAGATGCGATAATCAGGCCCTATCCTACTTGAAACATGCAGCTACAAACGACCATCTCTACAATAAACACATTGTGAGGTGGGCAATTGAGCTGGGTGATGTAGTGAACGACATCGAGTTTGTCAAAGGGTGTGATAACAAACTGGCAGACCTCTTCTCACGCGGCGCTCTGCCGGATCCAATACAGGATGACGATCCAAACCGGGTTGACCATTGCATAGCAACCTTTACCAGTTCGAGGGATAACATCGAGATCGACATGGATATGTTGGACAAGCCCATGTTGCAGACCCTGCAGAGAGCCGACGAGGCAATCGCCGCTATTGCTCGAAGTTTATGTCGGGTCGGTCATCGGTCAAGGTATAGGTACGACTATGCAGTAGTGGAGGGCATCTTGTGCAGATATATACCGAACAAGGAGCAAGGTCCATTAAAATCAATATTAAAGTCAGGCACCCATACAGATGACTTCTACAGCAACAGGGTAGATAAGCTATGGGAACAACGCCAGGAGGAACGAGAAGCAGGTAGACCGCTAGGGCAGCAGGGCTCGACAGAGGTTAGAATCACACCGTCAATGCTCCGTAGGGGCAAGCATATTAAATGGTCCCATCCACTAATAGTAGCAGACTTCTTAGATCCAGAGGTGTCAACCACTAGAAAACGATTGGTCCCGGTAGTCCCACAAGCCATTGAGCGTGACGTAATTTCATACTTTCATGATACCACAAAGGCAGGTCACCAAGGTGTTGAGAGGACATATGAGAAAATAAAGAAGCGATTCTGGTTCTATAACATGGCAAAAACAATAGAGGCATACGTTAAGACCTGCGAAGCATGTCAATTAGCTAAGCCATCAAATCAGCTAAGACCAGGTAGGATGGGAATCCACTCATATAAGAATAACATCTTCGAGTGCGTTCATGTGGACATAGTAGGGGAGCTCACTCCAAGTGCGGGATACAAATATATAGTAGTTTGTGTAGATGAGTTCTCCAAATGGGTAAGCATGGAACCTTTAACATCAGTCTCCGCGGTTAAGATCTTGAGGTTCTTGCAAAAGATATTTAACACGTTCGGTACCCCAAACAGAATAGTGTCCGATAACGCATCGTACTTTTCAGGATCAGATTGGGAAGAACAGCTCCAAGAATGGGGATGTGTGGTAGTGCATGTGGCACCTTATCATCCAAACCCGAATCAGTCAGAGAGATCTAACCGGGATATTAAAAGCATTCTCAGAGCATTTTGCCTTAAAAGCCAAACAAAATGGGCAAAACAGCTCGGGGACTATACGGTAGCATTAAATACATCCAAATCTAAGTCGTCTAGATATTCTCCATGTCAGCTCAACCTAGGCAGAGACATCATGCTTCCAATAGATCGCAAGTTGCAGCTGCAAAAGACATTAGGCATCACGGAGGAAGAGTTTGGGGTTAAATTGTTGTCAGACGTCACCATCATTAGGGAACAAGCACATAAAAACCTGAAACTGGCTCAGTTGGCTCAGAAGAAACTCTTTGATCGGAACAAGCGCGACATTGTATATAAGGTAGGCGACCTAGTCAAGACATTTAATAAGCAACAGTCATCAAAGGATGCGTTGTACTCGAAGTCATTAGGGGCTAAATATACAGGGCCCTGGCAGATAGTGGAGGTGCATTCGGATCTCCTAGTAAGTATTAAAGATCCGGATGATCCAAATGACATACCCTCCAAATTCCACACCTCGCTCATGCTCCCATACCATCAAAGAGCAGAAGAGGAAGGTAAAAGTGAGGTCGAGACTCAACCACGGCGACCCAGAATAGCAGTACCAGTGGGAGAGACTCGAATAATTCAAGCTGAAGGAGTCCAAGGTATAGAGCAGGTTAAGACAGGCGAGTCGGATTCGGAAGCTCAGACGCAGTCAGAACCAGAGGAAGGTAACGAGACCTGGAGGTTGGGACCACTGGACAGGTCCGACGAGTACGAGCAAGAATTTGACGCGCCTCCTATACTACCAAGGCAGTCCACAAGAATTCGTAGACCTCCGGACCGCCTGGGCATAAACACAATGCGGACAGGCAGAACCGGATTCAGGATGGGAGACCTACTAAGGATGTCCTTCGACCAGGACGAGACCACAGAGTAACAGGAATAAAGCACCATAGTTGGGAACTGGTGGCATTATAAATGATTTTGGGATATATTAGGGAAAGTTTTTTTTGGTGATGGTAAAATGGGTTTTAGTTAAGTTTTTTTTACATAAAAATAATAAAAAAGAAAAAAAAAATATTTAGGTTAAGGCGGAAGCGTAGGGGCTGGGGTCTCTACTCTTCCGAACACGTCCTATGACGTGTACGACGTTAAACTGCGCCGTGTGCTCGTCCCGAGTTCCACCGCAGGGGCGAGTATAGGGTAGGTTACTAGTGAGTGGGTAAATAACTCCCACCGGCAAAGGAATCATAAAAGGCTGAGGTTCCAGCCTCGGAGCTAGAGAGCTCCTTTGCTTTGTAACCAGCCCTATTCACGGCATATGGTACAGAGCTCAAGAAATCCACATACCGGGAGCTGGTGTCCGATTTAGATGTTGGTGGAGCACCCAGCACGGAGATAGAGGGCCCGAAAAGCCCTCATTGAAGGTTAGCTTAGGGAAACCTTGATCAAAGGCTCGGGGAGCAACAGATCCACAGGACCAACGCGGCCCAGCATAGGTAATTCATTCAGTACAGTCCCAGCGACCACCAGCTCGGTCGAAGTCAAATCACATTGTTTTGCTCAAAGCTAAGAGAGCATGATAAACCAGCATCAGAGACGTACAGCCGTCAGAAAGCATTACTTAGGAGAACACCGGAGGACCCCGGTATGGAGACGATCGGGTTGATGAAGTGATGGTTAGCATAGGCTAGAAGCCTACCAGGCTAGTAGTTAATTCACGAATCCCAGGAAATCATCTAATTCCTCAAGGCTAGGAAGGTTAGTAAACAAGCCAAAGTTTTTGAGTGTGAGATCAGACAAATGTACCTCAGGCTCAGTCGTACTCAAGCTAGCGAGGGTAAACAAGCAAACGCATTACATGTCAGTTGGGAGCACTATGAAGAATACAGGGCAGGCCAACGAGCCATAATTGCGATGTTCTGTAGTGTTCAGCCGGGTACGGAGATACTTCCATAGTCAGCCGGGTACGGAGATACTTCCATAGTCAGCCGGGTACGGAGATACGTCCATAGTCAGCCGGGTACGGAGATACTTCTATAGGATAACGGTACAACTTAGCACATCGCTAGGGCCGTTTGAATGCTTTCCCATGCATACGATTTTCTGTGGAAATCCAGCTAACAAGTCGGTCGTGGGCAGTAAGCATGAGAGCCCAACAGGGGGGCGCATGGGTAACCAGGAATGCAGGTAGTCACCGTCAGTAGGTCTGCGTTCTCAATGCTAGTGAGGGTAAACAAGCACTCAACCAGTAGATTAAAATCAACGTAGCAATTAGAATAAGGGTCCGGCAGGAGGACATCGTGCATTCGTGTAGCAGAGGGCTAGAGTACTTTGGTCCTCAGGGCCAGGGAGTATATACAAGCAAAAACCACATCCAGCAGTGATTTCAATTAATTTGATTCCTGTTATGGGGGGCTGCAAGATAACCAGCTCCGGTCGAATGCAATGCCAGCATAGTAATGGTATATCGTACGGTTAGGATTTCCAACCAGGAAGGCAAGGTATAGTTCGTAGCGAGTAAGAGACATAATATTCCGTGAGCCGTAGTTAGCCTAGGGACACTGGAGCAGGTGAGCGGTGTATGAATATTCACCTCGCATCGTATGGGTAGGATAGTGGTCCCGAGAGCGGACTTAAGAGCGAGATACCGGAATCCGGTCCTAGTAAGACCCGGCCGTATCATGAATACCGAGATACCGGGAAAATGGTTACAGGTCGCAGAGGACTCTCTGTGGGTTACTCATAGGATACCGGCTTGAGCGGTGAAGTGGTTACTGGGTCGGGGGGACCGTTAGTAAATTGATTTGCACCCGAATGTAGCGCGTATAGTACACCAAGACAAGGTGTCGGTCGGCAGGTGCAGCGGCCATAAGTTGAGTGCATAAACTGAGTAGGAGCTGTACCTATGAGCGGGTTATGCGAGCACGGTAGTGGTTGTTTGGTTCATCGGTGGAACCAAGTTGGTACAAAACCCCAGGCCATGTCCAATAAAACTAGCATGTAGTATGGTTGAACATTAAAATTCAGCTTTATTGAGTTACAGTGCATGACTCTCAATGGGGGTGAAAGCGGAAGAAAATATGACCACGTATATTATTTAAGCCTTGTCTAATTGAAGGTTCTATTTTATATAGCATGGCTGAGCAAACCAGCAAAAGAGCAAAGCCAAGGAACAATGTCCTGGATGCGTCGATATGGCGGAGATGGGTTCGTCGATGTGAGAGACGGCAGGCTCAGGCAGCAAAGACACGTAAATCGGAGCTTAAGGCAATGAAAAGAAGAGTGCCAAAGGGAACCTTATTAACGTTCGACGCGGTGGAGATAGAAGAGCTAGACATGGAGGGCATGCTCAACGATGGTGAGGTCCGACCGCACAACGACGAGACGTCTGGTCGGCCACGAGTGGATAGACAGCTCCCGCGATCGTTACCATCTCCGATACCCTATGCTGCAGGAGTAGCTGAGGGACTCGAAAAGCTACAGGCACAGGTGCTGTTTATGACTGAGACAGTTTTTGATATCCGGCTGCACAATAGATCAGCAGGAGGCTCCAGAGAAGAGCGAGCAGATCCAGCGACATTCACTACATCCCACATGCAGGCTCAGGGGCAGGAGCAGCTGCAGGGGCATCGTCAGGGTGGGGCTTGGACTGGGTCTGAAACAGTAGCAAAGACTGAGTCAACGTCATCCACGAACATTTTGCAGGACGAAGACCAATATTAATAGGAGGCGGTTTATGATGAAGCATAATGTATAAAGATCGAGTGGTGGCAAGATGCGGGCGTATAAGTATTTTTTTTATTATTTAGCTTCTTAATGTATATGTAGTAAATGACCCGAGGATAGGGGCTCTATGTTGACATGGTGTATGTTATATTTTAAGTTATTTAAAGGACCCGGTTGATGGTCGATATTTAAGGTTGTAGGTGTATATTTTATGTGATGTTAGTCTCGGTTTAGATCAAAGTACAATGTTGTTTTAATATTTTAGCTAGAAGAGACCGGTACAGAGGTCTTGATAAGTACAGACTGAGGATTACAATATGTACAATTATATTTTTTTTTAAATTATTATTTTTTTTATTATACTTCAATGTTACAGTAAGCATCTCGATAGGGCTTCAGATGGTTAAAGGTGACCGGTTTACCGGCGGTCTTATTACAAGGATATGAGTTTTTATGAGTATGTTTTAACGTAAGAACTGAGGCAGCGAAGGGCTCAGGAGGTATTAAAGTTTTATTGATGTTTATTTTTATACCAACCATGGTTTTTATATTTTTACCTATTGATGTTAGAGTAAGGCCCTTGAGAAGTCAAGGTACTGAATGTAATGTATGGTCTTTTATGTCTGTATATGCTTATAAGATAGTACAAACCGGGTGTGCCGGTATTTTAGTATGAGAATAGTTTGTATGAATTCATTATCGATAAAACATAAATTTTGTACGTTAAGATTAAGGTCATGATGAATAGTAAACAATTTATTTTGAGGTGACTAAAGACAACTGAGGTTTAGGATAGTGAGCCATAAAAATAGTAAGCACGGTTCAAGTGCGAATACATTTATGATACCAGTAGGTTTTGCCATCTGAAGGTACGGAGCTATAGAGCTCTAGAGGTTTCGAAGTCGGGAGCTTCGGAGGTCTTGAAGTCTGCCGTACCTGGGTTCACGAGGTTTAGAGGTCCAGTGGTCTTTAGGTCTAGGGCTCTACTTACCTATTATTTCCTAGTGAGGTCGTGAGAGAGAGAAACGGTAAGATCTTTAAGCTCGAGTCATTCCCGTTTCTGGTCATTAGCCTCTTCACTTATTCTCTTCGGTGCTCAGGCGGTAGAGAACCCTCTACGATGTTTCAGGCGCCTGGCAAAGTTGAGAATAGTGGGGGGGACAGTGAGAGAGAGAAATCGGCTCCGGCAACAAGGGGCTTAGGCGACATCTAGGTCAGGATGGGGAAGTAGGTGTAGACAGTGGTGGCAGTAGTCAAGCCATCACGTGGGGACTGGATGAGGAGAGCATGGTCTGGTAGTGGTGGTGGTAGTACCGAAGCACTAGAGCCATCACGTGTAGACGGGATGGGCAGAGTATGATCTAGAAGGATTCATCCAGACCGTGGTATGGTGAACACGAGCAGACGGCATGTTAACGATCTAGTTACAGTAGCAGGCATAGGGCTGTGAAGTAGTGGTCGTATGATAAGGGATCGACCAAGTCCATCTGAGAAGACGAGGACTGGGGGAGCAGGAGGTAGGCTCATATAAGGACACTAGCCAATCAGCGGGGGAAGGCAGGCCCATATGGGGATAATAGCCAATCACCGATAGGGTTAGGAATGTCCGTAAGTGGGGTATCTTGGGTCGGTCTTCAGGTTGAGTGGCTCACGAGACGATGAGCGAAGGAGACGATCCTCATTCCTTTGCAACCCTCGACGAGAGAAGTAAGACGGTGGAAACGCTGCTTGTTTCGTGAAGTAGTAGAGAAATCCTCAGCGGTAGAATATAAGTTCAAAGTGTATAGTATTAGACATATGGCAGTGTCACGCCATATGGGGATTTTAGTGTAATATAATCTAATTGTGTTTGGTGTTATTGTTAGTTTAACTAGTATTAATTTGTACCGGGTAAACCGGATATTGTGAGTGTAACTTTCCCGACAAAAAACTGACATTATTGTGGGTCGGAAGACCGTGAAAGAGACAAATAAAACGGTGTAATTTATGTGCGATTTCCCCAGACATTTCCTGTGTGTGCGTACTAACTCTCTGGCTTATGGCCGACAGCATATAGGGGGCTGTGTAAGACATTGTTTAATAGTGTGTGTTCATTCGGGTCCAAATTGCCCCGGTCAGGTAGAACCATAGCGATCATCGTCGTGCATAGACTTGGCTGGTTTGACGGACCAGTCTCATGTTGCCCATAGGCGCATTATCTACATCTTGACCGTGTGGGCTCGACATCTTGGAGTGGAGGTGCTGAGGGCGAGGTACCAGCACTTGCATACGAGTGAGGCATACTGCATCTCCAGACCACACTGCGGAGCTTGCATCAGGACGGGTGCTCCCCAGCATAACAAAGGGCGGGCACCAAAGGACCAGACCCGGGGACCTAGCTTACATCAGGACGGGTGCTCCCCAGCATAACAAAGGGCGAGCACCAAGGGACCAGACCCGGGGACCTGGACCTGAGCTCGACTTGAGAGCATACCTGTCGGACGGTCGGCAGGTCGGTAGGTCCAGAGCTCAGGAGGTGAGGACGTACGGAAGTCGGCCGGTCAGGAGGTCCTAGAACCTGGAAGGAAGACCTCGTGGACCAACTCGAGACGTGGAGCTCCTCTCAGTGGAGCATACAGCGAGCAGGAGCAGTAGGTCCTGAGGTCCAGATCAGCTGAGCGGCCAAGAATTGAGACGTCGGCACTTAGAGAAGAGGTGGTCCTGGTAGCAGGAGGTTACCGAAGTGCAAGATTGTGGTGTTTTAGGAGATTCCCCTATTACAAATTCCAATATTCCAAGCCTATGTAGGTAGTAGTTTTAATAGTTCAAACACGAGTCCCATAACGTGCAATACAAAATGGTTGGAATTACAAAAAATAAAAATGAAAAAAAACGAATGATGTTCTGAATATTAAAAAGAATTCGCATATAATTTCTAATTAATTATGCACCTCTCAACAATATAATTAATATTTGTAGCAATAACGCACCTGGGATACAGCGACGCAACGTAGATTGTAAAAAATGCATACATATAATTATGCACTTGAGTAAATAGTTAATGCAAGGTAGTAATTCAGTTCCCTTTCCCGACGATAATGAAATGATGTTGTTGTTGTGACTAATGTTATATTCAAGAAAATTGAAACATAACAATGTGAAGATGCCCAGTCATGTCTCCTGTCAAATTCAAAGTCAAAAACAGACTTACTCTTCAATTATTATTATGATTATTACAAGAAAAGGAGAAATAAAAGAAACGCAAACAACTTTTTCTTGTTCTTCTTTTTATATTGTTTCATTCATGTTCGCGAGTCTCAATTTTACAGATGGAATCATTACCTCAAAGTCAAAGTCAAACTCAAAAGTTTGAGAAGAAAAAGCTGGCCAATTCATAACCTGCTTTACTATAAAGAAGAACAAGTGTAAAATATTCCAGTCTCATCATCATCATTATCATCATCTCTTCATTCAATGTGAGCCATCCTCATCATCAACTGATAACTATCATATATTTAAGATTTTATGCAAACTTTAATCTCTTTCTCATGACAAGAAAAGAGGAAAGGTGAGTTACGAGCCAGAGTTGTTCTTGTTAGAGTTACATAGTCAAGATCATGGAGTCTAATAAAATATAAACCCATATAGTCATAAAACATCAAATCTCTGCCGTCTGTACAAAATACAGAGCACACAAAGAAAACACCACCACCACCTTTACATTTTATGTACCTATCACACCCATGTATCCTAAAACGGCGTCAACGTATGAATACAAGGTTCTTCTATTGTTAAAATTCCACGTATAATAGGTGGTACCTACCTATTCCTAAGACCAACCTTCATATTTGGAGCTTAATGCACGTGTGTAAAACCGAGCTACTACACAGTACAAACTCAAAATACAACTAACATATGGGAATTACAGTGTGACATTTCGTAAACATTTACATATATAATTATTTACAGATTCCAGGTTTGTCAACAACCAACAACCTCAGAAATGTACATATTTCTATGGCTAATGTTTAATGTCCAAAATTATGTAGTCGCCATTTCGTTGTTTATATAGTTATGTAATATGTACATTCACATAATATTATGGGGGTGGTTTTTTATTATTAAATTACATTACCTTGGGAAGAATTCAAGGAGATAGGAAAATGGAAAATAATTATCATTAGCATTGCATAATATATTGATGAGAGAGGTGATAGCAATGTGATGTAAATGCGTCAATTGTAAACAAAACTTTTTCAAGACTGTTTTAAGTCCGCGCCACTACTGTCAGTAAAGTATACAATACAATTAAAATTAAATTGTTAAACATTATGCACGCAATCAATAAAGATTTCAATAAAAAAATATATTATCCTTTATACTCCATAAATTCGATTAAAGAGATTTTTTTGCGTTGTCGTCGTGATCGTCGTTGTCAACATTAGGCATGCATGTAGATATAGCAGTTACCAACACTCACAAATTCAAATTAAATGTGATTATATTATGAGCATACTCAATTTTCAATTTAACTTTTAAATAATGTCTGTCATCTGTTCTGTTAGGCGTTTTTCTCTCAAGAACTGACGAGAACATACATTATTACATACTAAACTTTTCATTAGTTTTTTCCTCCCAAAGTCAAAAGTAGTTCCTCCATATTATGGTCCATCCCACATCTCGCCACATCATCTATACACAGACGCAATTATATACTAGGTAACTAACTATACACAAGTTTTATACAGGCACTAACTTTCTTTTTTCTCGTATCTCCGTTTACAATTCCAGCAAAGTAAAACTAAGTAGGTATTCAAACTGAAATTACCCTCCTGTATTTTTTCTCTATTGTATAATCTACTCTACTCCCTAACTACCAACTCCTACCTACTATTTCAAATTCGCAAACAAATCAAACCACGACCATAGGACCATATAGCCGTTTGTTATAATTTCAATCTCATATATATATACAATCAACTACAATGTAAAATTGTAAAGGAATCAAGAAAAAATATAAAATATAATTGCTTGGAATTGGAACTTTTAGATGGAAATCCTTTCATTTGTCTCTAGTTTAAAAGTCACATCTTTCACGTTTCACTCTTCTATACCATACATAGAGCGACATAGGTATACATTTCGAGAGACGAAAATTTTCCAAGTTGGAATTCAATATCAGCCTCCGCTTGGGGCTGTGCCTTTATCAATCCGAGAGTCAGAAGTTAATGCCATCAGTCAACAAATTATATAATGAGGGAATAAAATACTATACATATATGATATAAATATGTTGCAAGGCTATTACATACGTAGCAAATAGCAATCCACGATTCCAATTTCCAACAACTATTTCAGAGTTAATGAGGCATATGTATTTGAACGTAGACTAAATGGAAATTGTGAATAATAAACAATTCATTAAACTGAAGAGAGCTAACGAGTTCATAGCTTCAGAGTTATACCAGACCAGACCAGACCAGCCCTTGTTGAATAAGTGGGATCAAATAAACAAAGTTCTTGGTATAATATATAAGTATAGCAATACTCTGTATGCATTTATTAAACTTACGAAGAATTATATATATATGCATGCGCAATACTGCTATAACTTGTAAGCCTATATGTAGTACTGTAATATTTGTAGCAACATTACATATTTATGCTCTTGTGGTAGGCAGGAAAAAGTTTCGGCTCACTCGTGTAGTGGTCATATTGAGGAGAGTACATAAAATCAACTACTGATCTTTCATAATCGAACATGAAAGCGGAATCGCGAACCGTAAAATCAATGGGGAATCGAAATCGAAATATTATATATAATAATAATATGAGTTCATATCTGTACTAACAGGCTAGAGCTTGCGTATCAATGCACTAGTAAATGGTAATGAGGCATACATCATAATATCATACTGTAAAATATTCTCATGAGTCAAATTCACGGTGTCAGTGCAGTGCGGAGTGCAGTCAGTGCACAGAGAGAGAGAGACAGACCCTTTCGAATTCTAAATTGCATAGAAACAGGGGCAGTGCATTGTATCAGCATGAAGTACGATCCCGTAGACAGGAGCAAGCCCCATTATACCATAAAATATTCCTCTCGTCCACGGTCTCCACACGTTATACAGATACATCTAAAAACCTAAACCCCATTTATTATAGTATTGTATTAACATATCATTAAAGTATTTCCCCGAGCCCTAAAAATAATTTTCTGGATTACGTAGTCAAATCCCCAAAGAGCTATACAGCATCCTCCTGGCATGGGAAGCAAAGTCAAATTAAATCCGTCAATTATTCCCCTTGCTTCCAGTCAATCGTCGTGGTGTCGTCAGCTTGCTGTAGCAACGTCCTTTGGGCGCTCTAGACTCACTGTAGGGCCATTGTTTGATTTTCAGGGTATTGAATTGTATTTGTGTACAAAGCGGACAGATAGTATTACATTATGGAGTACAATTACCTTGTGTACTTGCCCTAATAATACATATGGGAGAGTCCCCTCAAAATGCCTCCTATAATCTCATATCGAACACCAATTAGGCCGTCAGCTTATGCTTTTAATTGTTATTTACATACTGAAAGAAAACGCTTCGGATTACTATTTTCCCAAGTGTATGTACGCAACACATACGCTACATATAAGTAACACAAACACTTACTTTATTTAACTTAATGGTGATTATATCACATGTCCAAGTAAATAATGAAATGAGTACTTATTAGAACGCGTAAATATGTAATCTGTAAGAAAACAAGCCCATGCTTCAAGCCTGACCACGACTACGACCACCCATTTCTAATCAGTATCTACTGCCTTTCAGACCTGCCCACTATCTCATCGTCATATCGTGCAATAGTATCTTCAATAACTTATAACCATACTCCGCTCCCCATCACACAAATAATTACATGAAAAAATTAGCACTCGTAATAATTATAGACACTTCAACTGAAAATTCGACTTTGAACAATAATTAGTTTCACGCACTAAGAATTACACACACTTGCTTTCTTGATATTCTACTATATAATTAGAGTCAACGGGAAGGCAAAATACATTCTCTAAAATACATTTATGGCCAATGTTTACAAACGGTAGTATCAATAATAGTAGTAGTAGCCGTGGCCGAATAAGCATTTAATGAGAAACAGTACCTGAGGCATATTCCTATATACCTTTCTTGATGAAAAATCAAGATTATATTTGCCATTTGCAATTACGTCAACCTCAACATCAACATCAACCATTGGACTGGTTCTATTAGCACTACCGCGACGATATTTTATGTTTTTTCTATACCCCATTCACAGAATTCAGAATGGAAACCAAGAAGTTTAGAGAACAGTACTTGACATTTAGATTCAGAAACTTGCCATGTCATGTTGCCGTAGTACTTCTATAATTGTTTGAAAACGAGACGAATCCAAGAGAAAAGTTACGTACACGTACGTACAATCTTCAATACACACAGTGTGTACACGATCCCGAAATTCTATTCTACCATTACAAAAATTATCAAAGAAGTTTTTTCACAGTGTACTTAGAGATGAGAGCTAAATGACTCAGATAAAGCCAAGTTCAGCAACCTTCAATAATAGTCCTCCCTGGGTTTGTTCCCTGTTCCCTGTCTCTATCAAAGAGTAACGTGATTTTGGTGAGCTTATCTAACTTCACAATGAGCACAAGTATTAGTTAGTTGGTAGTCTCAAGACATGTCGTACGCAACGACAACTATAGCTTTTACACAGAAACGTATATACGTATTACACGTAAACTTACCCACTACTTACATCATATATAATATGGTGCCTACCTAGTTTATAGTTATTACAGAGGCAGTCTCGGAGTATCTGTGCACTTTACTCCAAGAAGACGAATTTTTAGGTTTCTATCTATATGTAAAAAATACGAATTTGTACATTAGTATATATGTGTCTACAGGTCTACAGTACATCCATTCTGGAAGCATTTAGTTCCAAACTCACGAATCGTCCAAACTGCAAACAAGGAGCTCAATTTTTTCTTGTCGTAAGCACAATCATGAGGCAAACTATCTGTGTATTGTGTCCATTACAATTTAACGACAAACATTCAGCCTGGCTCTTTCATTTTATTTTATCTGTATTTCTTGGTTACGCTTTTTTTGCCGTTTTCGTTTTGGTTTTGAGTCTCTCTGAGTTTGTTGTGAGTTTGTGTGGAGGAACTAAAGCGACGACGACGAAGAAAGAGAACTATATACTATACTCCCAGTCCAACTCAGGGAAAACCTTAAATCCATTATAACTCTCCACTATGGCAAGATGACTGTTGTTAAAGCATTCCATGCCCATTCCCAATCCCAAAAACTTCTGCGACAATCTAAAAACTATTCAGTCCCAATCTACATTCCCATCTCACTCTGCGTCTACTCCTTGTCCCTGACTGACTAAATGCGTAACCCTCTTCATTTTCATTTTCCCTCGCTGCCTTGAGTTGACGTACGTTCTGTCAATGATTTTCATAAATAAAACCGCTCCTGGATCCACAATCCAAGGAGATAAACCAAAAACCAAGTCGAAATGCAAACAGCATGAATCACCCAACTACACCCTTGTATGGGATTTTATAAATAATTGCATCATTACAGGAAATAAGCTAGGAAGGCAGTACTACTACATACTGCACATAATTTAAAACTTGTATCTAAACTCTAAACACAAACATTACACATAAAAGCGACAGGCTACGTATTTCGATCTCATAGCCCTATCTAATGTTTAGCTCACAAAAATATCACTCCATGGTCCTGGTAATACTTTCTCCAATAAATAAGGCAGTCATTTATCGAAAAATCATTACGACATCGTTTATGGCACGAGTACTCCTGCCATTCGTACACTTCAGGGACAGATTTTCGGATATTCGGTCGGATCCTGTCATTCGCTTGCACTCACTCTGTGAGACTCGAGTAATCCTAAAGTCCAACATTGTACATACCCAAAAGCGATATCCCACTATATACACTTGAAGTTCGACCCAACATCGTGTCTTTTACATGTTAACATACGCCAACGCAATAACAGGAGAACTATACGTCAGTCAGACGCTACAGAACCTACACACTTTTTGTGGCTGTAAAACTCTACTCTAACCTGCACTCTTAGTTAATAATAAATCAATGAAGGAACACCGCTGCACTTTCAATATCAAAATAGATCCCTTCCCAGTTAACACGTGGCCCAACTTTCCCACAACGTATAATTATCTCCTTGCTTCAACGAGTTATTTATTCCTGCACTCCACCGCACAAGACACATAATAATACAGATATTTACATAACAGGTACACAATACTCAAATGGAATGCAGAGGAGCACATTAATATCTGTACAAACAATGTTTATTTTACCAAAAGCCAAAGCTCACCACGGATAACGGAGGCTTATGCATTCAAATTCAAAATAATGCACAACCCCGACACGACAGAACTTAGGTCATTTGAATACATTAAATATAAATGCAACTGGAGCTGTCTTCGTCTCTGTTTGTTTTAATGGTGAAAGTAAATCAGTTTCATGCATCTTTTTTTGTCGTGGCTGCTAGTGCGGGTGACTGTTTCACCGTACCTATAGATGTAAGTCTCACCACTCACTTCAAAAACTCAAAAACTACCATAACGATGCTTTTGCTAAATTGCACCATGCGCTGGATATAGCAACAGAGGGAAAAAATAAAAATAAAAAGTTTTTCAGGGTTTTCTCAGCTACTAATATGCCCAAGGCTAGGATAAGTAACTTTCTATAGGGGAAAAAATGGAAAATTATGTTATATGACGCTATATATATGGTATGGTGTATGTATTTATACACCGCCGAACCAAACATTCTAGCCTTATCTGTACTTAATCCAGCTGAATGTGCATTTCCATTGCTCCTTGTCTACGCTATGGCTGACTGGCTTTTAGAATGTTACCCTGGCAAGTTACCATGATGCACTTTAGTTACATGACTTTATGGTCCTGGACCTGGAGTCTGAGTCATTCGCTTTACACTACAAAGTGTACAAAGTTGCTGTACTTCTGTATATTTTTGGGTTCATCACATCTCTCTCCGTGTAAGTGTGTGTGGTGCATACAGATAATATATGTATATTTCTCTTTCCGCTCCTGCCAGAACGCCATTTCCTCAAATTCTTCAAGTCAGACACACGCTCAGTAGAATAGACCGGGACGACAAGAAGGGAAGACAATATTTGACGAGTCAGAGTTTCCCTTGAGTCTCACTCTCCTCGTCCAACCAAACTATATTTGGAGTAAGGCCTTTGTATTATTATTATTAAAATGAAATGTCATACACTTTTCGCCCTCCACTTTGTCATCTCATTCCATTCCAGAGATCCAGCTCCATACAGACTCCAGACTTCTCCCCGTCACACTATTACTGTTACAATTGTGGGATATAACTAAAACTGACTGAGGCTTTAGGATCATCTCTTCATTTTCATACTATTTAAACCCTAAAAACACAAGCTCTGCCAATATACATACGCCACACTCACTCAAGTGACTCAAGGCCACGCGCGTCCGTCCTTAAAAGGGAACAGAGCAGACAGCGAAGACGAAATTACATTTACATTTATAGAGAAACAAAAATAATGGTTTCTCAAGCGAAAGGAAACGCTGACTCTGAATTTGAAAGGGAGAGAGACCATCATACTTGAAACATTACATACACCTTTTTAATATTTTTTTTTTGTTTCCTGCAGCTTTTTGAATTTGAATGCATTTATAATATCTTATATAGGTATACACAGGCATCTTAATGTCAAGCGTCCCTAAATTTGGCTGCATAAATGATTTAGATTTTTAGACTAGAAGCAGAAGGTAGTTTTTAACTGAATGAAATAAATGCAGCATTGATGATAAACGGGCACGTCAGCCCGGGTTTCATTTCTCCACGGATGTATTACTTAGAACACTTTACTTCAAACCTACCAAGCAGCGCCCCTACTATAGCGTACAACGTATGACTTTTCATCATCATATTACATAATTATATTTTATATTAAATATTAAAGTCACCAAGACCCTGGCTATGAAAAGAACATTGTAAAGAAAGAGTTCTTACATGGACATAGAAATGGAGAAGGAAAAAAAATGATGGAAATCATGAAAGAAAGGACGGAGATCACTTTTCTACCTGGCCCTTATTCTTTTTCTTTTCTAAAGTTGCTTTTACCAGACCAGACCAGACCAGAGCGAGCCTCGCTCCAAGCTCAAATGTTAAACTATGGTAGACATAAATACGGAGGAAAAAAGGAGAGAGAGAGAGAGAGAGACACTATTGTGTTACAAACCTAATAATAATGAAATAGTTCCTTTTCTGGGGACAATATGACTCCAGCCTCAGCTTCTATGAAATATGGCGAAAGTTTCACTTCTCTCTTCCAGCAATAAGTGTAATGACAAGAAAGGCTTTTTCAGCCTCATATATTACGGGAGAACATGGATACACGCATTCTTTTATCCCACCGTGTACGCATCACACACCAGGGACTCTTAAGTGCAATGCAGTTTAATTAAATGCCACAGCAGCTTTCTATATTATGCTCCTTCCTCCTTACTCCTTATTATCCAGGATCTATAGTCTGTTCAAATAAAAGGCATTTGGTGAACCGAAAAACGAGGACTACGATGACGATGACTATACTGCCTGCTATGGGAGTCAAAATGTATCCAGATCCACCATCACCACCACCACCATACCACCACCTTTTCTGATTCACTATTATAGCATGTCAGCGCCCAAATATTTTTTTTCAGAAACGATGAAATACTCATTTCACTACCAACACTAACCACTACTGCACTGGCAGCGGCAGCCCATAGCAGTAGGAGCAGTAGTAGTATGTAATAACAAAGATAATCAGGGATGACATACAAAAACACTCGACAAGTTTTCCTGTAGAGGAGATACTATTATATTTAAGTAAACCGACGAAAACAAGGAAGTGGGCACGTACATCAGTTGAGCGGAAGCTTCAAAGATTAGATACATGTATTATTAGACACTAGACCTAGACACTTTCCGTATGTGGAGTGAGTGCGTGTATGCATTCGCCCGGTTTCCTACTCCTCACTCTGATTGTTCGTATTATTTTCGTATGTATCCCGCATCTCCATCGCTATTGGCATTGTAACATGGTGTACAAATTTATATAAAGCAACGTATCCTACATAATCATACTTAAATGTATTCCTGTAAACATCCCTAGGTATATTATATAATTATAGAACACCATCCCGTCCTAGCGTTAACTTGAGCGCTCCGTTTTCCACGTTCATTTTACTCGAGAGCATGAAGCCACGAGGATGAGAATCAATGAGGAAGTACGGTGTTCATTGTATTCGTTATTGCATTGTGCTCGTCCCTATTATCATTAAGGGTTGCTACTACACCACTAATACTAAAAACCTACTATTAATGACCAGTAGTAGGACTACCACTACCACGTCGACTGATGCTCAAGTAGTAGCATCCAAATCCAAATCCAATTCCAGTTCTTAACTTTTTACAAGTTATAGAACAACGGCGGGAAAGTCAACGACGCAAGTATAATTTCTTTACAGCTACGCATACACCAGTACCAGCTACAACTGCTAAAGCCGGCTACGTATAAGTATAATATAATTATACGCACTAAACTATTATTATTACTACGATTAGGAAACTACCAAACTACGAACAATAAGGAGGAGCAATTCCGATGTAAGTAGACAAGTGAGAAACTATTTACCACAATGTATTTCATTCCAAGTGGCCATACATTACCCCCACATACACTTAGACCTCTCTTGTAATAATTGTAATCGTTGATCATTGTCTCCCTCCACATCCTCAAAGTGCTGCTGTCCAGCAGGCCTCACAAAAACTGTATTACTACAGTCTCATTGCAATGGTTAGGTTCGACAAATCTTCTAATTGGTCAAATTAGAGATTGCCATTAGTGGCAAGTTTCTAACCAAACCACCAACTGTACAAGCTTTCAATTATTGACATGACGAGAACATTATTTTATTAAATAAATACATGTAGACCAGAGTAATTAGAGTATGATTATGATTTTACACGAAGGACCTAACTGCTAGTTAGTGATGTCTGCTGCTTTAGACTTTACACATCGTCTTTGTTGAATTTTATGAATTTTCTATTTGCAAAAAAGTTTAAAAATATTGTTCAAAGGTGAATAAGAAGATTACGATACTTAAGAAATCTTACTGTCTGCGGATCACAATCACTTTAATTTATCAGGTTTCACTACGCAAAAATATCGTTACCCATAATTTCTGATGTGACTAGTGTGGGATAGATATCACTAAATGTTGTCATCAATTTCGCAACATTTTCTACACCAAGTATTTGAGAACGTACTGACTTCACTGGGTTAAAAGCTTTTAAAAATATGTATGTTGTTGGACAAATTAAGAGTATTTAATGAGCCATGTAAGGTCATCGAAATTGGTTGAATTCATTGGTGACAACTGTGACAAGTGACAACCAGTTAGAAGATAAAAAACTCCATATGCGCTTAATGCCTGACATTCCACCAACATAATATTTTACGTAAAAAGAGAAGTTTTTACGGAATTGGGATTGGGAAGTTATGGGGCTGACAGCTTTCAAAGTAAAAACTATAATATCAGAACATGAACCAAATCTTGATACAGACAGATATGGACGCATGTAAAAACGGTAATATCACGGCACTACGATCTGAAAGTTACAGCCTACCTACTAAATACATATATCTACTTACACTATCTTACTAGTTAGATCACAGGTATACATTAATGGCAGACGCTCACTTCTCGACTTCTCACCATGTCGACGAAGCCGAACCGACGGCGCAACGGAGCGTGAAATGTTAAATGTTCCTTTAAGATTATTATCGCCACGTGCGTACCTCAAGCTGGCTTCCTTCACCCTTTCATGAGGCTCTGCAGAACTTCCTTAAAGGTGAAAAATTAACTGCTCAACGACTTACAAACGACTTAATATACGACTACATGATATTCTATTCTATTATATTCAATCAAGACACAATTTAGTTTTATTACAATTTCATTTTGTACGAGAACAAGAACAAACAAGTGACAAGTGGTCGTGGTCAGCAAGAAAGGGGCGAGCGAATGTTTATTTATTTAAACGAGGACAATGTCCAGCAATAAAAAAACATACCTACCTAGGTACCTACACAACATTATACTTGAACAAATTGAGTCTCCTTGTCTCGAGTGCCCACCAGTCTCTCAGTTTTAGTTTCAGCTCTTGAATACTTTTTTTGAGTATATATAGTTGACAAGACAAAGGCGGTTTACAAACTCTACTCAGGCTTTGAAGCTCACCTGGTAATGACAACGAATACGACAGAAGTGTCTCTCCACTGAATATGACACGATTACGTTGTCTACAATAATTATACAATAAAAACCCTGTCAGCCAAAAAATTATGATCAACATTTCCAAGGCTTGACAAAATGTTACAAAACTCAATGAATTTTACGAGAGAGAGAGAGAGAGAGAGAGAGAGAGAGAGAGAGAGAGAGAGAGAGAGAGAGAGAACATAAACTTTTCAGTCCTTGTATATTTTTTGAAACACACACACACAAACTTCTAAAACCAAAATTCTGTGCCGCTAATAGCTTTTTAAAAAAAAGTGGAATTATAATTGGATATTTTTACATCACTTTTTCAGAGAGTCAGACGTGAAGTAGACTGTGAGACGAAATACAGAGTCGGAGAAACGGCAACGTAGCCTCAAGTTAAAGTCCTCAAGTATGGCCTCTATTGTCAGCTTGTGCTTATTGGATTTTTTTTTTGTTTCTAGTGTTTATCATTAAAAACTTTCGCATAAGTATACATATAAAATCAAGAACGGAGAATAAGAAAGGAATGAAAATGAACCCAAACCAAAAGCCTCGTCCTCGTCCTGGTCCTGGTGAAGTTAAAGAACTGTAGAGGTAGACGTGTACAACAATGACGATAATAACATAAGGTTGACGATGCTCCAGCCTGCTAGGCGACCAGGTGTGTTGTTTTTACAACCGTACACCGTACCTCTCTAGGAAGAAGACGTGATGCATCTTCATGGCCTTCCTAGTTTGTCGTATAGTAGCAGTCCAAAATGTATTCCCATCTCCATTTCCACTCAACTCATCTTGTGTGTATATGTGAGTGAGTGTGTGTGTGTGTGCGTACACGAAGTGGAAACTTCAACTATAATAATACCTACCTAACCTACCTATACATGTCATGATCATGATCTCATCTCTACTCATGTTATCAGTACATAATACAACCATGGTTTCGGTCTGCGATAAGAAAACATCCTTAACATGGACTGAGCCAACTCACTATACAACTTACAACTAAAATCTAAAGTAACAAACTCACGTCTCCTTTGCCTTTAACTCTAGACTCTAGGGTTAGCCTTACAGCTATGAAGCTTAAACCAACTCCCAGTGCCAGTATTAGCTTTATCCCCTTAAGTATCGTACATGTCCTTCTTTTCGGATTCGAATTCAACAAAACAGAGCACAGTGCACAACGTACCTATTTGCTCGCATAAAAAAGAGACCTTTAAACGGGGCACGTCATTAAACAAAGACGCTGTCAAAGAAGGAAGAAGAAGAGGGGAACAAGCCAAGCACACAGGTCGAATTCGAATTCAAAGTCGAAAGAAAACGAAAACTTTAGCAGGAAAGACACCTGGCTTCGGTTTCCATGGTTCGGTCTCGGTCTTTCCAGCCAGAGTTTAAGATATCAATATATTCGTGGAGTGCGGTAAGGAGATTCTTATAATATTATAGCGACTGCTTATGGCTCAAAATCAATGATTTTTTGTACACTGCTACATACCATCCAGCTGTATTCCACCTTGAGAAATATATTCGTGAGTAATTTATTGCTATTACTAAAATAGAAGAACCACATTTGGAGGAAAAGTATGAGTAAAGTAGTATAATGTGAATTCATTCGCTTATAATATAATATTGGATGCATTTCCTATTCCGTTTTCGATTCCGTACTTTCGCTTTTATTACAGATAGACAAAGTATGTACTCACTCCATATCAAGGGCTAATCGTATCGTGTGTAAGATACAATTTCTCTAACCTATGCTACGTTCCACATGAGTTCCCACAGTCACAGTTTAGTTTTGAGACTGAGAGTCCCCGGTATAGTATGGTTTTGGTGGTAAGTGCAAGGCTTGGAAGACGTGGAAGACCGTCCTGGGCTGGGGTAGTCATAGTCGTCGTCGTCGTCGTGGTAGTGGTACTTTTAAAGCCATATCGAACTGGTGATGAATAGTGTCCCAAGAAGCACATGTACTTGTGCACTAAGCTTTCACAGCAATGACAATAAAACATTAGCCACAACGACCACAGAACATAAAACAACGTATATAAATTTTGCTACAGGAGGTCTCACATCGTCTCAGAAATTCTGCTCAATCCATATATATATACAAGTCGAAAGCATATGTGGCTGGGAGAGAAATGCTCTCAAACTTCTATATATTTTTTGTACTCCTCGGCTTCGGTTTCAATTTGTCTCGGAGGAGGGAGGGATAGAGAGAGAGACTCACATCACTTCGCATTGCAATGATAGAGATGAAGTAAGAAGGGCGCGGAAGAACCACCTGAATTCTGAATCCGTATCAGAATTCAGACAGGAAATAAGGGTAAAAGCCTGAGCAGTTGGCAGGAATGAAGTAAGCCGCATATGAGGGGAGACAGGTAAGGAAACAGATGGGCAGAAGCGAGTAAATGGTTTCTCATGTACATATACTGAGTAGTAAATCTATCAGATGTTGTAGTAATGTAATGTCTAGAGGTATAAATGTAGTATGTATTGAAGCGGAGGTAACCAAACTTAAAACTCCAGCAGAGAGTAAAAAAACATTGGCGTAAATGGAGGATAACTGTATGCAGGAGTTTTAGCTCGGTCGGATGCATATATCTATGTACCTACGTGGCTTCAGTTCCAGATTCCATCTAATACGCTCGTACAGATTCAGATACAGTCCAAGCAAGACGAAGACAAGGATGAGGATATTCTTGTAAAGGAAAGGACAGAGATCTCGTGTAAGAGTGGGAGCAAAAGATAAGTAGTTTCCCGAATCGGGGAAGTAAACGTGAAAAAGTTTTCAACTCAAAAATGGACAAGATAAGGTTTCAAAAATATAAATTGAGAAATTGCGTTTTAGAAGAAGAAAAAAACAGCACAAAAAAACCAGGTGGTTTTCTGATGTAGTGAACTAAGGAAGCTACACGTCCTTTCCTTTTACAGATGAAAGGGATGCAATGCTGTTGAATTTCAAATGCGCACAGAGACAGACGTGGTCTGACCCAACCTGAGTTTGTTGATCAGGGGATGCCCCTACTAAAGCTTGGACTGGTAGTGATAGTATTGCAGACTGGTAAGATATAACTTATAAAATAAATACATATGTATATGAAGACACATTTTTACTGTGCGTCTTCCTGCGGCAAAGGTGTGAGAGCTGTTCGAAAGTACGAACACATCACCATATGCACGGACGGCAGTAATACCATCAGAAGAGCGAAAAAGCTCAAAGATGTAATTTGCTCCCAGAGCACGCTATCCACTAGTTAGCTAGATAATTGGGATACACACAGAAAAGAGTGCACGGTGGCCTATGATCTCTACATATGTAGTGCAGTCCTCTAGTAGTCTATGATGAATGAATGCGTGTATAGTGTAATGTCTAATGTAAATACGTTTGAAAATATTAGTATTGCTAGAAATGATCTTATGATTATTTTTGAGAGGTCTTTTAAGATTTGAGACACGTACCGTGAACACAGAGCCACCCTTCCACCTTGCATGGATAGACGACGGCCGGCATCTGAATGATTTTACGACTTGTATGACTTGGAGTTGGTCTACTCGATGTGTTTTGCTGAGCACTAGTCCCGGATGGTTGCCTCATCTTGATATTTTTCTTCCTTTCCTAATGATGGATTCAGTGAGAGAATTTCAAACGAGGACGAAGATGAAATTATGAGCGATATATGAAACAAACTGATGGTTAAGTCTGGGAGTCAAAGCCAAAGTCAAACCCACCCAGCTTCTCCTTAAGTGGCAAAACTATTATTTTCTCCTTGGGGATAACAGTTATATATCAACCCTTCCTTTTCCTTCTTACTTCCAATTCGATTTCGATCCAGAAAGTATTCGCTAATTTTGGCAATCTTCTCTTTTCTTGTATGATGATGATGATGATGATTACGACTGCTCTGTCAAGACACAAATAATAATGGAAATTAGGGTGAATTCATAATATTCTGAGACTGACTGAAGTGACAGGGTCATCTCATTCTAATTGTAAGGTACAAACAAGTCTGTGGAAGGGGCACAGGACAAAGGCAACTTTAGAATTTAGATTAACTCATGTGACAGTCTATGCTATAACAACAAAATGAGTTTTGCCGCTAGGCACAACGACATGACTCCTGCCCTCAATTTAGGGTACGCTAAAAAATAATCAATTTTAGTATACATCCTATTAAGCTAGTGCAGTGGTTAGAAATAATTATATATACGCTAACTATCAACATTAGCTCACGAAATACATCCGTTGCTCATTCCTTACTGACGACGACCTCGTCTTTACAACCAGATCAGGCCCAAGCTGTCTTGTTTTATGTCAACATAATATTTCTTTAGTATACTATGAATATGAATTTGAAATATCTCCTGTTCAGGACGGTTTAACATTCAACGTTGGAATTGGATCACAAAAATATGATGATGACATGTCATCTAACCGAACATAAGATGGTATTGAACTCGTTTCAGTTCTAAAGTTGTAAATGCTTAAGATAATAATATATATTGCTTGCATTTATTTTAGAATTAATGGAGGGTTACTAGTAACTTGAACAACGACTACTACTACTCGTAGTAGTAGTAGGGACCATACATATATTACGTTTACAAAAAACCCAAATTTTCAACCCCCTCCCCCCCCTTGTCACCATTGGTGATATTTCCCGACCTCCCCCCCTCCCCCATGAAACGTTTACAGTAGTACAAAAATATTTCACATGCATAAATTATT
Organism: Dicyrtomina minuta; assembly: GCA_949802685.1. Classification (NCBI taxonomy): domain Eukaryota; kingdom Metazoa; phylum Arthropoda; class Collembola; order Symphypleona; family Dicyrtomidae; genus Dicyrtomina; species Dicyrtomina minuta. Next base: position 51,111,519 of record OX461810.1, read on the forward strand.
AATTTATACAAAGAACTATAGCCACAGTTAGTGTAGAAAAATGGATCCCCGTTAGATTTTTCTTAAACTAACACATAATGTAGTACATTTTATGCCTAACAACTTTTCAAAAGACATTTTTCTCAAATATAAGAATTTGACCCCACAATTTTTGGTTAAAGGTCAAATATTAAGTTACTTTTTACTTTCAGAAAATAATTGTAAACGGTGTAAAATTTTCTGCGAATTTACGTTGTGGTCTTTGTTTTGGCAAAAAACTAATTTTTGACCCTATTTTTGGGGTTATTTTCAATTTTGACCCAAAAATAGGGTCAAAAATTATTTGTTTGTCAAAACAAAGACCACAACGTAAATTCGCAGAAAATTTTACACCGTTTACAATTATTTTCTGAAAGTAAAAAGTAACTTAATATTTGACCTTTAACCAAAAATTGTGGGGTCAAACTCTTATATTTTAGAAAAGTGTCTTCAGCAAAGTTGTTGGCCATAAAATTTACAATATTATATGTTAATTTAGGCAAAATCTAACGGGGACCCATTTTTCCACACTAACTGTGCCTAGTCCTTTATTTACCAATGCGTAAACACAAAAACTAGTATTAAAATAATTTATCTATAATAAATTACAAACTTCATAAAACGGCAATGATTTAAAGCAAAATTGAAATCAATTTCGTTTTTTAAAATTTTCAATTTTAAAATCACAGATGAAAATGAATTTTGGAATTGAATAAAATGATATTAAAACAATTTTTTGGGTGCAAACGTAAGTTTCTTTAACCCCCTCCCCCCCCCTCATGGTTTGAGTGAGTTTTAGTTTGCATGGCCCCTAACCCCCTCCCCCCCCTTTTTGTAAACGTAATATATGTATGGTCCCTAAGTTATGGAATTTTATGACGAAGGCAGAATATTAACGTAAAAAATACCCTGAAGGCAGAACATTTTATGATTCAAGGCATGCTACATAACACATATAACTACGGCTGAAATTCAGAATTCGAACCATGGATCACGAATACGAATGGTACGCTCGACCGAATCTCTAGTATATAATGAGGAAAATCGGAATATATCACATACACGCATAGAGATGCAACTTTGGTCTACGTTGCATTTTCATATTGAATTCGGAATTTCTCTAAGTTGTTTTTGTACGATATCCTACAAACATTCGCAGGAGCAATTTCGAAGAGGCGATGACCGATCCAGGAACCGCAAAACACATTAAATTAATAATAATGAAATAAAAAATAATTAATCAATAGCTTCTTACTCACTTTTAATTTACAAAGACGCAGATCTCCGACTGCAAAATATTTTATTCATCACTGCAATTGTGTGTGTGCTTCTCGTCTAGCCTTCAAATTGACGCGTCGCAAATGTATGTCACAGGTTAGTTAAAGCCTCATTGAAATTATTCTGTGCATCAATAAAGTAATGACAGCTTTACAACCCAGTCAAAAGTAACTCTGTCTGTAGTCTCCCATCCAACCCTGGTCTTCATGGTATTAAAAGAGGGCAGTGACAGTGCAATTTGTAGTTTATAAACTGCCAGTATTATTTTTTATTCGTTACGTAATAGCATGCTTTATACATCAAGCGATAATTATATAACTTTTTGGAATTTGACGTTACACCGGAAACCTTCACAATGGGTGACAAATTGACTTTTAGTTCAGTAACCCTTTAAATGTTATCTTAATTTATAAAGATAAAAATGTACACAATACCAACACTACCCGTCTCCTTGGTTGAGGTTTTAAACCAGTAGTTAATTTTCATGTAAGTTATTTAATTAGCATATTACACATTACTTGCATCAATTCTGAACAGAAGATAAATTTGTCATACACGAATTCACTGTATTGCATCTGCATACACAGTCAACAGTCCATTCTTTAGTTAGTAGGATTCCAATGATATTCCACATCCCTTGTATTAATAAACATTAAATTTAAGTCAGTGCACTAGAATCACTATCTATAGAACAGACAAACAACAGTTAACAGTATGAGAGAGCCACTACTATTACTACCAACTACTATTATTACTACTGATAAACTGATGACTGACGGCTGAAATTTTGAATGTTGATGTGATGTTTATTGCTGAAGTTTTGAAGTGTAGATAGTGTGCAATAGGGTAGTAGTGTAGTGTATTAATAATACCCATCCAAAACAAAAACAAATCTCAACTTCAAGTACATACACACACGCTTGTACACAATTCTAAGAAGTCATAAAGCTAGTTAAATTATTTTATAATTACGTTGTGAGTGCTTGAAAACTGAATACTGAGTACAAATAATGCATTAATTGAGTTCGCAACACTTTTTATTTACAATCGAATTCACTTTTATAGTTTCGTAGCTTTGTGACTGTTAGTCCATAAATGACAGTACAAATATCAAACAGGAATGCACTTACAATTAACCATTCAAAATTCAAAATGTGAATAATCATGAATGATAGTGTGATTACTACCAAGACTATTATTATAACTATTGAAGTCTGAAGTTTTTCTACCCGTAAATAGTTAAATTCAGACAGTTGATTGTATCGTCAATTATTGTTGTAGTACGACGAGTAAAACACTGACTCGGAACATATATATGAAACAACTATTTTCACAACTAGGTACTCCGTTCTAGTAATTACAAACAAGTGAAAAGGAAAAGTTGAATTACGATTCACGAGGAGTAACAAGTGATATGACGTATTTTGTATTTACACAGCTTTACTAACGTTCAATTTGATCATCAAGAAGACGACAAATGCCAAGTCAAAAGTCAAAAGCAGGATATACTTCAAACTTGAAGACAAAATTTCAACTAGCAAAACTCTACGTCGAATTGCTTGATCTCGATGAAAAAGGATTCTTCGGTTCGGTCACGGTATGATGTATGACTTCCAGTCAGTCAGTGTTAGAAGTGTCGGCAGTCGACACTTTTGGAACAAAATGATGAATCTGTATGAATATGCATGGATTCTGAATTTGATTTCGAAATACGGTCTCTTGCCTGTCAACTCTCAGCTCACAAGTCAGTCAGAGTCAGATCCCTGTCTGTCAGACACGTGGAGAGGAATTAAATGTTTAAAGGAAAAACTCGAATAAATAATGAACACACTGCAACTTGTATCTTTTTCGTGTATATTGGAGGCTGTAGTGACTGTACTCCGGAGAGTTAATACGAGTTTTCCAATAGAGAATCACATACACACTACAACAACAACCCACCTCTCCTCTCTGCTGTCTCGAGGCAAACTGACTAGCGATGTTCTCCACACAACGAGAGAGCTGCACTGTGTGTGTGTAGTAGAATGTAGAATTTAGTTTGCCTCCCTCCGTTTCATTGGTTTCAGGCTTTAAAGATCTGTGTTCTGTTGTAGTAGTAGTAGTCTGGTAGTAGGTATACAATACTAGAAGAAAGGCCCGTCGTTTTAAAAACGACGCGGCTCCTAGTGATTCTAGGTAATCACGTTTCGCGTAGTCTTATAAAACTAATAATTTTTTAATCTATGTTAGAAAGTTCATCTGTAGTATTTGCGTATCTTTCCCGTCTCATTTTGTTGCTAACTTCATTTTAAATTGGGCGCAGAGTGCGCCTTAACTGCTGCTGAACTAATTCTGCCGCTTTTTGGCGCATCTTGTAATGCATTATTATGGGCCATCAAAATTTCAATTTCGAAAAATGAGACAATAATTCCAACTCTTGTGAGTGCAAAACTTTAACCTTCGTGAGTACAAATCTTCAACCCTTGTGTCCAACTTGGACTACAGTTCGTCAAAGAGCCATTGCGTATTAAGCTGTACCTATTGAGCTCTTTGATACATTCATGTCACAGATAAAGAAATGAGTACTTGATCTACAACAGCTGTTTTTACTTGAATGTGCAGTGTTACTAACTTGTTGTTGATTGGCATGTAGAACAATAACGTGTTTCCGTTACATAACGTTAATAGCAATAAAAAACAAAAGTAACAATTTACATCACTACTAATTGCAAATAAAAATGCAATTAAGCACTCTAACAGCTGAGTTGTTTATTATTCAGTCAGTGGACATAGTCTAGATCTAAATGATCAGCATTTAGATTTAAATGCCTCGACATATTTAAATCTAAATGATCAGCATTTAGATTTAAATGCCTCGACATATTTAAATCTAAATGCTAAGCAATTAGAACTAAACCTCGGGCGTTTAGATATAAATGCTCAGCTGGTCTCATAGAATTTGAACGCGGTTATTTCAAATTTTTCAAATCGAAATAGTGGTAGTGATTACTGATAGCCGTTAACTGACCATAATCAATATTTATAATTTAATAATATTTTTTAAAAGCAAGTAGCTTGTTCATAAGCAAAGCATATGCCCGTTTTAAACTTTTATTGTAAATGATATGCGAGGTGAATTTGAAAAACTGCACGGTGGACATATGTAATTGAATACGCTCTTTTAATTGATGACTAGAAAAAGACTGAGCAGTGATTAGTAACCCTTAGTAATTCAATTTAGTGCAGTTAAGCCAGCATTAGCTTATATGTAAGTTCAAGCTGGCTTATCATTATCATGAGCCCGTACGAGCTCATTTAAGCAAGTCTTGGCTTAAATGGAAATTCAATTATGTAAGTTAGCTAGAACGAACTCAAGCTCAAATCACTGACTGACTTAATATCTTATACTGATTACTGGATGTAAAATTGTAGGTTGTGTATTGTGTAGTCAGTGGTAGCTCATTGATTGATTGTGTGTGTGCTTATACATATTGTAAACGGACTTGTCCTACCCGAACTAATCCTACCCGGACTTTTTCTACCCACGATCAACGATAAAAACCTAGTACTATTCCCGTCCATGACCAAATCAAAATTATTGCTCATCATTATATTTTATGAATGATGGCGGCGATTGTTTTTAATTATCTGAATCGTAAACGCTACAACTGAAAATGAAAGTGACATTGAGTGAAATAAACATGTGACAAAGAATGTCAAAAATAATAGCGATGTATTCTTAGCATGCCTTATTTTTGGTCGTGGGTAGAAAAAGTCCAGGCACGAAAAGTCCTACAACCATACAATTTACAACGAACTGAACGAACGTCGATGGACATAAAATAATAAATGCGAAATTGCCAACAATATAACAATTATCTATAATAATAACAAGTAAAAACTGATTTGATTAAAATTACACATCCAACATCGCTGGATGAAATCATCAATTAGCTTATCAAAATTTAAGACTAGACTTGAGAAGTAAAATCTTCCAAATACCAGAAGGGCAACCGGTTGCCCAATGTCAAACTTCCTTTTTATTCACCGAATTTAAATTGACTAGATCTCCATCCGTAATAAATAAGCTAAGAACGAAGTAAAAATCATAAAAAATGTTGTATGTACAGTAGCGGCAACCGAAAGTGAGGTCTGGCAAGGATAAATTTTGGGTGCAATAAGCTTCATTCTTGCCAGACCTCACTTTTGGTTGCCGCGCCAATTGCTTCGAAACTTTGCCTTCTCAGATCTCCCGGATTCCAATCCAGATCTCAGATTTTCAACTGATACTGAGAAAACGAGATTTTCTCGTTCGACTGCCACCAATTTTATTCGCCGTCAGCGAGAATTCTGATTGGTCCGCTCATTTGAAGTCGCGCAGGCGCAAATACGGGTTTCAAAGTAATTAAATCTAAATGCTCAGCATTTAGATTTAATACTTTCGCGATGAACATTAAGATTTAAACGCCCAGCATTTAGTTCTAATTGCCCAATATTTAAATTTGAATATATTTCGTGCATTTAAATCTAAATGCTGATCATTTAGATCTAGACTATGTCCACTGACTGATTATTAGTGTACTAAATATAATACATGGGCAAAAAACTTTGAACGTAATGAAGACGATTGTGAAATCGAAAATGAAGTCAGCTTTGAAACAATTCTGAATGAGACACCAAAACTGTAAATTGAGCAGTAAATTGGAAATGGTAGTCGGCTTCGAGAAATCAAATCTGCCGGCCAAAAAGTAGAAACCGCTGGTGAAGAGGCAACTTGGCCTAAGTCCAGTCCAAGCTAAAAAACAACTTGGCACAAGTCCATTCACTTCTTAAAAGTAACTTGGCGCAAGTCCATGTCAGTTTCCTAAAAGCATTCAAATGGATAGGACGGAGCAGTTATTGAATAGGTTCGGATACGTTCCTGTTCAAACCTGTCACAGCCTTTTACCGCTGGCCTAGTGTTGTGACTTGTTCACAAAGAACAATTGTTTTTCACTTTGTGATTGTTCTATCACAATCACAATCACAAACTACCAAATCTTGATTGTGCACAATCACAAATTCTGAACAAACATTAGGAACAAACAAGAACTAACCAGACTACTAGTTATCGTGTGGTTTATATGAAGTGGAACGCAATTTTTGGTGTAGGGTACGACGTTGTCAAGTTTTATTGGGATCGTGCATAAATGACTTCCCGAAAATTACCATTCTTTTATTGGGATGGTGCACAAATGACGTCCCAACAATTAAAATTCTTTGATTGGGATCGTGCACAAATGACGTCCCAACAATTGTCATTCATTCAACTTTGGATCGTGCACAAATGACGTCCCAACAATGGTCATGCTTTTATTAGGGTCGTGCACAAATGACGTCCAAAAAATTATAATTCTTTCATTGGGATCGTGCACAAATGACGTCCCAACAATTGTCATTCTTTTATTAGGGTCGTGCACAAATGACGTCCTCACAATTGTCATTCTTTGATTGGGATCGTGCACAAATGACGTCCCAACAATTGTCATTCTTTGATTGGGATCGTGCACAAATGACGTCCCAAGAATTGTCATTCATTCAGCTTTGGATCGTGCACAAATGACGTCCCAACAATTATAATTCGTTCATTGGGATCGTGCACAAATGACGTCCCAACAATTGTCATTCTTTTATTAGGGTCGTGCACAAATGACGTCCCAACAATTGTCATTCTTTTATTGGGATCGTGCACAAATGACGTCCCAACAATTGTCATTCTTTTATTAGGGTCGTGCACAAACGACGTCCCAACAATTGTCATTCTTTGATTGGGATCGTGCACAAATGACGTCCCAACAATTATAATTCTTTGATTGGGATCGTGCACAAATGGCGTCCCAACGATTACCATTCTTTTATTGGGATCGTGCACAAATGACGTCCCAACAATTACCATTCTTTTATTGGGATCGTGCACAAATGACGTCCCAACAATTGTCATTTTTTTATCGGGGTTGTGCACAAATGACGTCCCAACAATTATAATTCTTTGATTGGGATCGTGCACAAATGGCGTCCCAACGATTACCATTCTTTTATTAGGATCGTGCACAAATGACGTCCCAACAATTACCATTCTTTTATTGGGATCGTGCATGAATGACTTACCGAAAATTACCATTCTTTTATTGGGATCGTCTATAATGATGTCCGTTAAATTATGATAGCTTTATTGGGATCGTCTATAAATGACGTCTACCAAATTATAATTTTTTTGTTGGGATACTTCACTAAATACGTCCCCTAAATTATTGCTATTTAGGACCCACATACTCCTGTGTAACGTTTGTAAACGATAATTTTCTTTATCGCTTCTTATGTTGTATTGGCTGCTGCCAAATCGACAAAATGTTTAAATTATTATTATTAAATTACTTATTATCAATACCCGTCTAGACACACTGACAATACCAATAACATCTTTTATTAGTGTTCAAATAACAAAAATAAGTTACAAATTTTCTTGTCGTTTTTTATATTTTTTACTTCGTATTGTTTTGTTATGAATTAATTAAAAATACGTATTTTTTCTCAAAGTAAGTGTACAATTAAAATAGTTTTGTCAGTTGGAATTAAACTCCATTGCAGAATGCAAAAGTGCATTGAGTTATTGGTATATGCAGTGTTACTATAAGCTTGTAGTATTTGCTCCAGAAAAGCTCAAAATGTGGTATCTACAACACTGCAGTTTTTACTTTTGACCAGATTAAATTTTAGTTAATTTTGTTTTTATTCAGTGCCATTTCTGATTTTAATTTCAGCAAACCAGCTACTGTTGACATTTATATTACAGATCATATTTTTCGTGCAATGCAATATATACTGCATCAAAAATATGAACATAATATAAGATGCAGTCATCATATTGTGTACTTACAGGATACTTAGAAGGAGGTATACATATTTTTTAAACTTCAGAATATTGTATTAATAAAATGTTAAAAATATGAAAGTATTACTCTATCATTCCTCATTCTTATCATGCTTCAATGAATTATAGGGAAGAAATTTTTGCAAATAAAATATTGCTAAATTAGGTTTTTTGAACTGTGAAGTTGTATATAGTTTGTTTTTGGGTTTACAATTAAATGTGTTAGATATCACTTTTTGCACTTCAAGGGTGTGAATATTCCATTTTGCACTTTATTAGTGCAAATATTACATTTTTCAATACAACATTGTAACCTATTGAAAATAATTCAATGCATTTTTGCGTATTGATGGACTTGGGCAAAGGAGCTTCTAAGAAACAAATTAACTTAGGCAAAAACACCTCTTTACTGACTGCCGCTTTTTTGATGGTGCCCTTTGTGCTTAGTTTTTTTAGCGTTACCAAAAGTAGCTCACAGTAAAATGTATAGAAAGTACAATTATTTTAATACAACACGAAATGAAAATAAAAAACATACTTTTGAGATTTAAAAAGTTATGATCGTAAATCAAATATGTAAACGGGAGGACCAGTGTGTCTACCCAGGCATGACACACTTTGTAAAAAAAATTATCGTTTTAAAAATGTGCAAAAGTTGACATTGGGCTATGCCAGTCCAAAAAAAGTGATAATTCTGATGAGGTCATTTAGGGACAATTCCAACAAAAGATAATAATTTTCGGAACGTAATTTATGCACGTTCTCAATAAAAGAATGACAATTGTTAGGACGTCATTTGTGCACGATCCCAATAAAAGAATTATAATTGTTGGGACGTCATTTGTGCACGATCCCAATAAAAGAATTATAATTGTTGAGACGTCATTTGTGCACGATCCCAATAAAAGAATTATAATTGTTGGGACGTCATTTGTGCACGATCCCAATAAAAGAATGACAATTGTTGGGACGTCATTTGTGCACGATCCCAATCAAAGAATTATAATTGTTAGGACGTCATTTGTGCACGATCCCAATAAAAGAATTATAATTGTTGGGACCAATAAAAGAATTATAATTGTTGGGACGTCATTTGTGCACGATCCCAATAAAAGACTGACAATTGTTGGGACGTTATTTGTGCACGATCCCAATCAAAGAATTATAATTGTTAGGACGTCATTTGTGCACGATCCCAATAAAAGAATTATAATTGTTGGGACGTCATTTGTGCACGATCCCAATAAAAGACTGACAATTGTTGGGACGTTATTTGTGCAACGATCCCAATCAAAGAATTATAATTGTTAGGACGTCATTTGTGCACGATCCCAATCAAAGAATTATAATTGTTAGGACGTCATTTGTGCACGATCCCAATAAAAGAATGACAATTGTTGGGACGTCATTTGTGCACGATCCCAATCAAACGTGACAACGTCGTACCCTACACCACCCCCTCCCCCCCACCATTCCCGCTGCACGTTTTTTTTATGCCATTTAAATCATATTATTGGATTGTGCACAATCACAAACTTTCACAATCACAATCTAAGGTTATTGGGATGGATTGTCCACAACTCAGTTTGTGCACAATCTTGTATCCAAAAATCACAATATTCACAAACAATTGTTAACAAGTCACAACACTACGCTGGCCTTTCACAATGCACGACGGTATTGACGGTGGTCGCAAAGCCCACCTTATTTTTTTTGCCCGTCGAACGTTTTAAATGTATGGGATACAATAAGGGGTGTCCATCAATGACGCGTATATTAAGGGCAGGGGGGGGGGAATGTAATATGTAAACTTAGTGTGACGCTATATTGTGGATGTGCTTAACTCTGGGAGGGAGGTGTTAGAAAATTTTTTATTTTTCTAAACTTTATTGATGGACGACCCTTAATTGCGCTAACGCTATTCATTTGCATGCTTTTACAAAGCTGACATGGACTTGTGCCAGGTTACTTTTAAGAAGTGAATGCACTTGTGCCAAGTTGTTTTTAAGCTTGGACTGGACTTAGGCCAAGTTGCCTCTTCACCAGCGAAACAGTAGGTTTTATATGAATTTCTGCAGCATGAATGTTAGAACGCAAGTTAAAGGAGAGCTAAGGCTGAGTAGCGTAGAAACGAAATCGTACAGCAGTGAGAATTTGCGGAGCGTCCAGCTATGTATAAACATTGGGGCCGGACAAAAAAGACGCCACCTAAATTTTTTGGTTGATGTGTAATTGCTTTTATAGCAATAACAAAAAAAGTAACAATTTACAATACAGCACTGATCGCAAAAAAAAAACACAATTAGGCGTTTTAACTGCTGTGATGTTTATTATCTGTAAAATCTGTATACAAAATAGGATACATGGCGAGCAACCGCTGCACTGTGCGCTGAATGAAGACGATTGTAAAATCGAAAATGAAGTCAGCTTCTAAACTGCTCTGAATGAGACTGGAAATTAAGTGAATAAGTTAATTGGAAATGGTAGTAGTCAGCTTACTTAGGAAAGTCAACTCAGCCCTTCCAAAAGTAGAAACAGTAGGATTTCTATGCATTTCTGCAGCATGCATGTACTTTAGAAGGCAAGTATTAAGGGAGCGGAAGCAAGGTGGACGAAGGCTGAGTATTATTAGTATAGAAAGGCGATCGAACAGCAGCAAGCGATCGTCCATAAATGATGTCATTATTAATTGGGTATTGATAAAATGCTAAAGATAGCCGCCTAAGTAATGTTAAATGATAACATTGGGGTGGGTGGCTCCTAAGGGAGTAGTAATTTGGGTGACATCATTTATGGACCAACCCTAAGAAGTTGTAATGCGTCCAGCCATGTATGTACTTTTTACATTGGTGAGAATCAGAATCTGAAAATCTATTCCCGCATAAATGTAGTCGACGGCTTACTCAATGGAAAGTGTCAATGGATTCATGCATAGGAAAAAAGTAAGATCATAGAGTAGTGGGGGCTTCATTGATTCGGTCTTGCTTATATAAGTAGATTGTCCTGCTGAGTTTATACGAAGCTGCGCTAAAATGACGTCTTGGACAAGAAGGGAGGGTGGGGAATCTCCTTGGCTCCATCCACCACAATGACCTCATTAATCTATTTTATTGTCAAAGTTGGGGATGTCTCAAAATGTCAGATGATTTCTTGTCGTTGTTTGTGGACCGTTCCTAAGGCTAAGTAGACGAACAGTTCAGTAGACGAACAGTTCGACAGTCCTATCCTATCTCTCTGCCTCTTTCCGGGTTCCTATACTTTTCTTACTCTGCTCTGTTGCCATCTAATGCAAAGGGCTGCAGTCTCTTTTTGTGTCCCGTAATAATCTGGCTTTGGTTTTTTTTCTCTTGGTTTCTTTCTGGAGGAATCGGCCCGGACACACTTATAGTTAGTTGTTGTTCCAGTTGTTCCAACGAGAATTTGTTTCATATGAATAAATAAAAAAATGAAACAAGAAAGATGTTTTGCTCACGATTAAAAATAGGTATGAGTGTGTGAACACTTACACGCGCTCAGTCAGTGTACAACTAACTTTCCTAACAACGCAACACTGCTAATTGCCATAAGTAAGATTTATATTAAATTACCAAGTTTTTTTTAATCCTTTGAATTTAAATCACATGGAAAAATTATATATGTATATAAAGGTAGGTAGGTAACTACTAAACTTCTAGATGGTTATTAACAGACGCCAGAATCACTTTTTTCTACCTTGTAACTTGTAAATTAGCACCTTTTGCCTTTTGTAGCTGTAGCTGTAGTTAATAAAACCAGTGGACGAAGATAAGATGGCTGGTCTAGATAATGTTGTGAGAGAAGGTAATTGTTTAATGGTTGATGCATGAAAATTGTATGTGGCATTGTATAATATTTTTATACTACATAATACATACTGTATTAAAGGCCTAAAGGACCATGAGCAGGGAACAGGGCTCGGTCGGATTCGGGTCGAATTCTGATAATCCATATATGAAAATAATTCTAGAGTTGATATCTAAATGGAATCGAACAAACAAAGTAAGTACCTACATATACAAGTTGCGTTGCACACTACAGGCTGAGAATATGGTTTTATCTTAATCAGGATAATTTTTCATGAACTAGATTCCTATTTTTATTCGTTGCCTTCAAGAGCACGCGATAAAGTTTGAGCAGTGTATTATGCATAATATGTACTTACCTATAGGCACATCAGCATATAATATATAATACATAGGTTATACCTACATTTACATTTACATGCAGCGTTTCCGTATTTGAATTTGCCTGTCAGTTTGTTCCATTACGTATGAAACCCGATCTGGGACCCAGGGCTTACTATGATTATATATGTATATACACTACCTAGAAACTTTTGCAAACAGAACTAACTACCGTGTAGGTCTCAGTAGTTGGAATGGACAAGGAAAATGTATGTAAATGTAACCTGCCCACAGTTCTCATTAAATTTGCATTCATTGATTAAATAACTCTGTAGTATATAGAGTATAGAGACTGGACTGGAGGCACGCAGATACTTTTACTGAAAACTTGGTAATTATGTTTTTAGTACGTAAGTATAATTGTATGAAATACTGATATGTAAAAATGCTTTTATACATTGCTACGAATTTATGATGATGGTTTGTAGTAATTGGTGAATATGATGTAAAGCCTAGTTTTAATTTACAAAAAACTGTTTTACTTTTGTGGTTTCATGCCTATGTTCATACATACAAACATGCAGTATTAAGAATATGCGGTAAGGTTTTTAAACGCCATTATGTTATAAGCAAAGTTTTTGCAGAAAAAAATTAATACATGTAGGCGAGTCAATTTATCTGAGGCTATAGTCCAAGTATATACATAGCTTGTCATTAACTAATCCCCTGTCCGAGTTCGAGTTGCCGAAATATGCGTAGCCATGTAATGAACATGTTTGGTGTAACGTCCCATTATTTGGCAATATTTCAGTTCACACCCCGTCGGATGTATCTTTTAGGGTCGATAAACAGATGCCGAGCGTGCCACTTTTCAAATAAGATAATTTACACCAGGGCGAGGCAAAAATAAACCGCACACTGCAAAAAAAACACAAAGAAATAACTCACGTGGATTCCCATTCATCGCCATCTAATATTTAAAGTTGTGCATAATATTTATTTTAAAAAATAGTGTGTAGAGTTTCTTTGACCTTAAAGACACGCTTACGCAATAATACTGTATCAATAAAGCATGAAAAATAGGACTCAACTGCCCACTGACTAGTGAGCTAAATACACGTGTGAAATTCTGAAGCCTCAACTATCTTCGTCATAGATCTTATTTTTTCTTATGTCCTATCTAATCTTATGATGTATCTTTGAAAGGTGTCGATTAGAAGATTCTGCACAGAAAGAAACATTTTTTTACAGTGTAGCTTTACTATGGATGAAGAAAAGTAAACATAGCATTTTGTTTTGAGCCCCACGCCTCTTATTTTAACTCATTGGCCAAATGTGTTTATCTTTGTACTCCACACATTTTGTGTAGGATAGTGCGTGTGATATTTCTAAATCCAATTTCCGTATTTTCCTTTTAAATTATTTTTAAAACAAATACCAAGTTAAAATGCTCAAGACGACTGGCATCATTATTATTTCCAATTGTAGTTTCTGACCTGGCTTATTTTAATATAATGTTTGATCCTACTACTTGGGTATATGTATGTTTTGGTATTATTATACTTCCTCATGTAGACTTAACTATTGACGTTGACCGTAAGACCTAAACTTATAGTTCAGTATTTATTATTCTTCATTATTTATTTGGATTTCTTATGAGTAGGTGCACATAGAACTTGACTAATATTTGTATTAGGATTAGGCATTCATTCCTAGCTATCCTGTAAATAGTTTTATCTGTTTAAGGAATTTGTTGTAGTTGAATTTGGAAGTACTTTACCTAGTTACATATTTGTTTTAGAATTTAAAATTCATTGAGTCTTAATCATATGTGTACAAAATTACCTATGTTACTATCTAATATTTAAGTTCTAGGATCGAAAATGTGAGGGTCAGAATTACAATCAATTTTTGTATGATGTTAAGGCATGATGAGGGTCAAACGGTCATTCATATCAATACGTAATGTTTAATGTTTAAAACGGTATACGGTATAACTAGTAAGACGAAAACAATTTTATAAAGGCTGTTGGCTTACTAATTTTAATTTCAAAAACATTTTATCTAATAATTCTTGAAATGGCATTGATGAATCATATGGTATCTTCCTCTTCAATATTTGGTTGGTACTGCAAATTTACATATAATACATCCAGCATCGAGACAAGCGGATGCATCACTAATAAACAATAATGGCATATTGTCTTCATGTTAATTACTAAATTACTCATTGAGAATGTACGTAGACATTTTTAAATCAGAATATAGAGGAGGAAACCACCTACAAGTTAAATATAAGTTTGGCTTTTTTGGTTTCAATACTGAGGAGTGAGGAGTACAAAACCATTTTATGGGCGTGGCGTACTGCGTGTTGTAGTATATGAGTATATTTATTTAACGTATTTAATTGTAGGTACATATACTTTTACTATTTTAAGTTCTCATCCTCGCATACTTATTAATCCTTTTCGTTTCGTAATAATAATTCATAATCGTTGATTTTTTTTCCTCTGACAATAATTTAGCACTTCCTTCATCGGCTACGCGTTATTAGCTAATTGCTTTGCTTGCTGTTTCTGTATATGTTCCCAGAGCATGCACATCATAATTACGTGTATCACCTACGCTGTTGCTGGTACTGGGACTGGTGCTGTCATTACTATATAGGTTTACAATAATTATTTTATTTTCATTAGAATTTGTATGCTTAACGTTTTCTCTTCAGGCGAAGGGGATTTACTTTTACACTATCATTCGGATGGAAACCAACATGTTTACTGGCGAGTCTGGCGAGGCGATTGTGGACATGCTCAGAATGATATTACTGAGTAATATAAGTACTATTCAAAAAATTCTAGGAGAAAAAAAATAACATAAATAATTTAATTTTGTGTGTTTGTATTTAGAGTAAAAATTATGAAAATGAGAGTGGATTTTCAATGTTCATGTAAATTTTGCCGAATATACGGAAAGACTTTCCCTATACTGCAACTTCGAAACTACCTACATAATAATAGTAATAGCGAGAATATATTATGATTAAGCTGAACTTATGTAACACGGTTACGCTTGATGCTTGTGTTAAATTATGCTTTATACTGTGTTTTGTGCCGAGTATTGAGTTTTTGATTTCAATCTTTTCTTCAAAAGAAGGTCGTTCTTTTGTGGTCGGTCGGTGCTGGCTTTGAGCATTTGGTTCATAATTATATATATCATAAATATCTTGGGAGCAACTAAGCTATAAATTTCAAAAGGGAAATTCTCATCACTTAATTTATAATGGAGGCAGCAGACAGACAAGTATACATAAGTGAGTGATTATGTACAGCGAGAGGAGGGATATTAGAAAGGAAGTTTATTGTTGGTGTATTCTAAAACCTCCAATTACTATTAACTGCTCACTGTACTTACCTACTTATGTTTTTACTAGTAGCAAACATAATAATAAAAAATAAAACATACATAAGCTCCTATGTACATAGTAGACTGTTATTATTGCAGATTATGCTGTCTGTATAGACATAAGATTATTACAACATTGAAGAAGTACATGAAAGTCCTTTAAAATTTACCCACGATATCCGTTAAAAGTTTGTTTGCTTTTTGTGTTGTCTTGACTGTTAACGTTGACAATCCAGTCTGATTTCTGATTTTACTTAAATGTCATGCTTTTTTGTTTTGTTTTTTTGGCGCTAGTCATTAGGAATGCCTGGGATTAAAAAAATGCACGTCTTGTACTATTATTTTATTATTCTTCTTACTTTCGGAATACTGATACTGAATAATATCTTGTTGGAGGAAAGTTTACCAATTACAAAATGAGTCTTTCTTACTATTCGTCACTAGTTTATATCATGAACTATTATGACCATCATCGCATTAATAGCTTGGATTTTAATAACTATAATGGATGCATATAATATGTGTGCTTAATCCGTACTGTAGCCGTGGCCATACTAAAAGTACCTACTATTACTTTGTTTATGGAAAAATTATGAATTCAAGCTATATAGGAAATTCAGTAATCTTTTGTGTTCCACATACAACTCAACTTAATTTTTGAGCCTTTTGTACATACTTCATGCCACATTATTGCGGTGACTAGTAAAAGAGGTTGGGCTATGGCTAAGTTGTGCCGGTGAAAAGAAATGCAGCGTACATATTTTATTTTAGCAGTGGCAAAAAGGTCTATCTACTGTTTACTTATTTCTAAGGGCAAACTACAATACATAATTGGTAAAAACTGAACAAACTTAACTCTGTCCTCCAATGAGGGTATTTTAGCAGATTCAGTCAGTTTACGTTACAAAAGCTTGCTAGATAGTATTTGGAACATGGTAAAGCTAAAGCTAATAGAAGTATAAGTCTAAACTGAATTTTTTTGAATCATACAAAACGTGCTAACTGCTTCTGTGTTAAGAAAATAATTCAAAACTAGGAGGGCATTCACACAGAATTTTTTAATATAACTAACAACATATTTTTGAAATATTTTCAAAAAAGTAGTCATCATGGTTTGCACCTTTTAAAAATTAAAGAATGAAATGGAAATTTTCAGCATGTTTTACATCTTTACCGAGACCGACTATCCCGGCGTATAAGTAATGAGTAATAAGTGCACACCATGCTAAGTTGCATCTGCATGCTGCCTGCTGATGTAGGAACGCAGCATAATAATATAATATGAGAGTTGGCTAGACTTTAATATATTTTCTGAATTAATTCAGTGACTTATTAGTAAACTGGCTCTCCACTCTTCTGTCTCTAGTTTCTACAGACAGTCTAATATCTTTGTTTACATCCGACACCTTGGGGCTTGGAAACATATGTGTTTTTCAATATATAATTTGACAAATTACTCTCTTTCCTTCCAACGTATCTTTACAATAGCAAAATTATGCAGTAATTAGTAAATTCGTATATTATGCATTTAGGTTTCAGTGCTTCATGCAGCAATTATTATTGTAAGAAAAGTCACTGCCCCCAGGACCAGAAACAATACAGAGGAAAGGGCTGTCTCTGCATAGCGCAATAACTTCTACGAACGAAGACGTCAACTTAAAAGCTATCGGTTGTAGGACATGTTCCCCTTGGAATTTTTCTCCTCGGGTATTTTTCCCCTGTACATTGTTCCCGGACAGTTTTCCTCCAATTAGTAGCATGGGACATTATTTTTCCTCCAACAAATGACTTAAGATTCTAAAATGTAAATATTTAAATAAACTTTTTACTGTGAATACAAATCTATGATTTCATAAATATTGTTCAATAAAAATCGAAAATGTGATGCAGACTGTAAAATAATATTTCCTGACTAATTTAATGCAAATTATACCTTAATATTATTTATAAAACTGACGTGGGGTTTGCACACGATTAAAGTACACTTTCATCTAACAAGGAAAGGTCACGACATGGGCGCCGAGTTTCAACTTAAGATCATATTCGTTGGATAGACCTATGGGGGCAAGCAAACGCACCACTAATCATTTTTGTCTCAGCTCAACTGTATCGAGGTCATAGGTCATTTGCCGAAAAAGGACCATAGGGGGGAGGGACCACGTGTTCACTTTTATTTTGCATGTTAAATCCCATAAGAAAATTTTATTTTTTTATTTCGAGAAGAAATTCAAAATTAGCCATTAACGCTATAAAGAAGGAGAAATCTAAGCTTTTTTTTTTTTTTTTTTGACAGTTTTTGTGATGGTTTTTATTGACTGTGACAACATAGCATGTATTAGAAACTGCTTTTAACCAACGTGTGAACTTAATATTCTGCTATTTTAAGTGTACACTGTATAATGCTTCTAAAATGCCCAAAGATTATGTATAACACGGCACTTGTTTTAGACTCGCTGCATATTTGAGATATGCTGACGCTTATGAAACAACCCGGCCCATATTCGAAGAAAAAAGATAACTATATTCATGGGTGGAATTTATAACAATGAAAACGTTTGAATTTTACAAAACCCAGAAGTAAGTTTCTAGAAAATACCAAAATAATGTGAAAACATCATGGAGTTCACATACGTACGGAGCTAGTGCAGCAGTATCTCTAATCTTTTGAAAATTTCTCTTACGGTTCCACTATGATAGTTGCATCGCTTGGTAAAAATCCAACGATGTCACTCAGGTCAGAAAAACGCCATTTAAAGGAACATTATATTGTATATTTTCAAGTGTGAAGTGCATGAATTTATGAGAAGCAAATAAAAGTGGTAATAGAAATGGGATCGTCCATAAATGACGTGGGTAAGGCCAATGAGTCTACTTAGGTATTGCTGTCTACCCATGTTAAATATAGTAATTTAAACAATGAAAGGGGCGCTACAAGGCTCACAAATATAAGTATTTTGATTACGTCATTTATGGACGACCCCAAACTATTTTAACTTCAGAAGTCCCTACGCAGTAGATTTCTCCTTCTTTATAGCGTTAATGGCTAATTTTGAATTTCTTCTCGAAATAAAAAAATATAATTTTCTTATGGGATTTAACATGCAAAATAAAAGTGAACACGTGGTCCCTCCCCCCTATGGTCCTTTTTCGGCAAATGACCTATGACCTCGATACAGTTGAGCTGAGACAAAAATGATTAGTGGTGCGTTTGCTTGGCCCCATAGGTCTATCCAACGAATATGATCTTAAGTTGAAACTCGGCGCTCATGTCGTGACCTTTCCTTGTAAGTAGGTAACTTATAGTCAAAGAAGTTTTTTATGCAATTAAGAAAGTGGTTTAAACAAAATGGCATTCTTAAACATAATATCATATCAGTAGCAAATACTATACCGAAAGATATATGCAGAAATATATGCGCTTTGCTATTTCTATTATATTTCTCCATAGTTAAATACTGATCAAATTAGGAGTATTTCAGCTTACAAATTTTTTCTTTCTATTCACTCATTATTTTCTAAGACTTTTTACGAACAAACTTTACAACTTTACCATGACCACTCATTTGCGTAGTAATTTAATTTTGGGACTGGATGGAAAATGTCCGCCACCAGTTAGTGATTGGGGAGAAAATGTCCGTACACCACGCCATCGTATCTTGTGCGAACAATTGCAACCACCGATAAAAACAAAACGTAAGCTCAATAGAATTAACTTCCTTTCACCTGTGATAGTGCTAACGAATGGTGTCATTTTCCAGTTAAAATTACAAATAACTTTTACTCAAAAAGCTACGCTGGCAACTTAAACTATGACTAAATTACTTCTGGACTTATGATACTGGGTGGCGCTTTCATCTGTTACTCTGCCGGTCACTTTTCCCAGCGCAAAAGTAAATTCCTTTATTTGTATTTTAATTTCTAATTTCTGATTTCGACTTTAATTACACGCAATTGATAGGATTCCAACATTTTAAATCAACAAAAGAAAGTGCATTTGATCATATTAAAGGTGCAGTGATGCGGTGCAAAAGCTAATAAGTCACATCATTCCTTGATGAACTGTTGTACTGATGTGCTGATGTATAGGAACCTACAAAAATGATTCAAATAAACATATTATGCTGCTTTTTTTGCTTAAAGGTTAAAAATTTTTTGCAATAGTTTATTCTTATAGTTATAATTTTATTTGAGAATCGAGATCGAGAATTCTTTAATTTACAACATGCGTGAGAGCATTTATTTTTATTTAATATATTAATAATAATTTATGTCCGAAATTTTCACATTAGTAATATTAAGGTTTTTATTGTTAGGTACCACTAATTAGGTTAGGTAGGTAATTAGTCATATTATTATACATGCCTTAAAAGGCTCTGTTTTATAATTATCATTATTTTTACATTTTGTTGTATTCATTATAAGACTTAAATTCATTTCATGTTTTTCGATTAACATTGGATTAATTTGACACCGGATATTTGTATGTATATAATTATAAAGATAATTTTACTTTCAACATAGATAAAAATTAAACTTTTGAGTTTGTTGAGAGTGAAATTCTTTAATGGCGTGCAATAGCACAGTATGAATGATTTTACACAAAAAAGTGGATGTTCTATTTCTGCAAAACTACAAGAGTAATACTGTATTTGGCTGGAGTGTATTCCGCTAAAAAATTTGATATAGGCATGTCTATAAAAAATAATGATGCTGATAATACGTAATAATACGTAAGATTAATTTTGAAACAATTTACATTTTGTAATTTATATTCATAATCATAATTTCGTATGTGTAAAGTTGTTTTATTTAGAGTCATATTAACATACATTTAAAATTACTTACTGATTTTTCGAAATTACCGTCATTTATTCGTACAACAACGTCAACATGAAAATTTTCCAGTAAAAGTATATATTGCAACTAATTTTACTTCATACATTTTTGTATTGATTTCGAATCCCAGTTTTAAAAAAAATAGAAAGACATAAGGCTTTGAAAGAAACAATAACAATATTCCAAAACTCGTTAAACTTCGCACTTACTCAGTGTACTTTTGATGTGATTTGACATACGGTTGTAATAATATTATTATGGATTTATGCAATATCGACATTTAAGTTAATTTAAATTTAAAGACTGTTAAGTACGTTTACAGTGCAGTGCAATTATGCAAATATATGAGCTTATAGATAGGCTCTAATAATAATTAGTCATTAGCGTTAAGTTTACGAGGGTTATTGTGCAAAACTTGTATTGGGTTGTGCCAAGCTATGTATGTACATACTAAATGGATTATGTTATAATTAGTTAGCAAGTATACGAACAATAACAACTCTTTGACACTCCTTTACATTTGCTATGCATTTGAATTTTGAAGGGTAATAAACAGGCCTAAGATTAGCTTCTAGTCATAATTAATTACTTATACATAGCTGGGGTCATCTAATTTGTTTTATCATTCATGCATTTATCACGACATCGCATATATACATCCATTAGTATTCTTAAATGTAATTGGATGTCGTTTAAATTGATTTATTAAAAAGTTTTAAGACTCTTTGAACAGAGTTTTTGTATTTCTTTTTTTCTTTCTTGTATTTATACAACAATGTTGAGATTGAGCATATTATATTATGTGATTACATAATTATTTTTGATTGTATTTCTCTGGTTCTGGGTTCTGGTTCTGGGTTCTGGTTCTGGTCATAAGTAAAATACAAAATGTGAATATCTAACCATATAACATATATGGTTTTCTTAATGAATTGTAACTTAACCTTAATATTAATTTATTTTTTATGTAATTTTTCAGATTCCCTTCTCCGTCCTCTGCCCACTAAGTACAATAATTAAAATTGTCAAAGATTCCCATATTCATTTGGGTCTGCCGAAAACAAACATCTATTTAAAATATTTTTTTATTAATAATGTTGAGTTTGTCATGATCATGACCATGAGTAATTTTAAATAACGAATATTATTGAATTTTTTATTGTAACGTATAGCTTTAAAAAGAATCTAGAGTTTATCTAATGGTTAAGTATGCACAGTAAAGCTCGACGGTTCATCTTACTACTGACTCTGAAATCAAACATCAAATCAATGTAATATTAAAAGTTAACAACTGCATAAAACCTCTGCTACATAGCATATTTGTATGGTAAATATGGTTAACGCACAGTCAATAAATTGTTAGTGTGTCAATCATTTAGCTACATATTATAATACAAACTCAGTTGTTTGTGCTTGTACCATCGACATTATTATCACCAGTCGGTAGCTTTGCGTAATGAGCATTATATTATTATCGAGACAGCTGACGATGACGGTCAAAAATTAATACATTCCTCAAAAAACGAACTTAAGTTTCACTGCAAGTTGCTTTATACTTAAGTGCATTTTAATGCATAAACAATAATTAATTGTTAATTTTAAAATTGGAAATCAGAACGCACTTTTTATCCAAACTAGCGCACCGCTTAAAAAAAGAGCACGAGATAAAAAGTAGAAAATTGATTTTAAATATTTGCGCATTACAAGGAATGGGCAGATCGTGGTTCAGAAAAATTGATACATAATTTTAAATGAATATATCTGTATTTTATGATACTGCATTTACAGAGTTTTGTAAAACCTTTCGGGGTGATTATAACTCAAATTTGCTAGTGATAACAATGCCGACAAAATTAACACAAAACTAAATGTCCAAAGTACTAGGCATAATAATTACATATACATACATTATCTGACCGTTATTTCCCCAGCAAATCCGAACTTAATTAAGTATCACAAGGATGATTCCTACAACTACAAAATACAACCTACATGCGAGCCGTCGCCTTCGCCGTATGAACTTCCACCTACAAATTGAAAAATGTGAGTTATTACCATTATGGATTTAGAACCACAATCTAATCTATTCCACGCACACACATTATAATTCGTCCCACTTTTTTTAACGTGCTCATTTCTTTTAATCGCAGGAGTAGTAGTGCACTCCGAGCAGGAGCTCCAAAACTACAAACTACAAAGTTTTAGCGACAAATTAACTGACGCCATCATTTATCACGCCGTTAACTTTGTGTAAGCAGTCGTGTCGTGACTTTACTTAATGCGAGCACCGTACCGTTTCCATAGGTATGTCACTCGACAGACACTAATCATATAGTCACCCTTTGGCTACATAAATTCTCAGGTGTATGAGTTACATTTTCAAATCCAAATCTAAACAAACTTCTACACACTTCCCTATGGTTTCTGCTTCTTATTATGGTTGACCATCTTCCTTCAGCTTTTAAATTAGACCATTAAAAATGTGTTGATCCCTGTTCTCCATATTTATGTGTACAATTTAGTAATGAAAAATGGAAATCATTCAGAGATTATTTTCGATTCAGACCTTTTCATTTGTTGATTTTCTCTAAATCCTCCTACGTTTACGCTAATAATAGCCATAATAATTAGATCTTGCTATATTCTAATATTATAAGATATTATTCTTTATAATGTAATATTTTACTTTTATTCCAAATTCATTTATTTTTACAACTATTACTTTAACATTCTAACATCCATGCACATTTTTTCCTGCAACATCACGTTGCAATGCTTCATTTCATAAAGGCGAAAAGCGATGGGAGGTATAAATAATTTGGGCTTAACTTTGGCAGTTGCGGTTGTGACTTGTGACAATCGGAGATCAAAATTGTGAGGGTACATTAAATGGGTACTACACTACGTGCTCGTAATGCAATGAAATTTCACATAAAAATGAGGGCAGAAATAAAGCAAACATTTTAGGAGCTAGTATAGGAATTTTAATGTTTACAAATTAGCAAATAAA
This sequence comes from Dicyrtomina minuta, assembly GCA_949802685.1. NCBI lineage: Eukaryota > Metazoa > Arthropoda > Collembola > Symphypleona > Dicyrtomidae > Dicyrtomina > Dicyrtomina minuta. The sequence continues at coordinate 51,135,094 of OX461810.1, forward strand.
CTCTCCTGCATAGTATAATTATTGCAATTCACAATTTTTCATACATTTGTATTTGTATAAATATGGTAAGTTTGTTTTACGCTTGAGATTTGTTTGCGGCGGATTTACAGAAACACAACACAAGATTTTAAAAATTTTACTGTCAAATTGTGGTGGGGAGAAACATTATAAGTATCTGTACTACATAATGCTGCAATCTGTATTACTATAAGAGTAATCATCCTCAGTAATCAAGGGGAACATTAATTTTAGAAGAATGTGACTGCAAACTCCAGCCAATACCTTTTGGGAAACCAATTCCAGAGGTAAGAATAGGTACAAATAATTGTTTCTGTAAACACTATCCGATGCTACTATTAAATATGTATAACATTATAGATTTTTTGATTATATCTGAAATGATACAAAAGTACAGTCACGAGTACCATTAACATTTTTTGACTGAATATAATGACCCTACCGTACTCTCAGTTTTGTTATTATTGCAATGAATAGAGTCTATTTCTATACTTACTGCTTTAATAAAATGCAGGAATAACTAAAATACCTTTTTTCAAAGAACAAGCTATGCTTGATAGATTATATATAGGTGTCGATTTTACAATTATTATAGAATGATAAAATAAATGGAGAATGGGCACGAGTGCAGGTCATACAAATTATTCAAAATTCATTTGAGTACAAATAACTAAAGCTTTGAACGGATAGCGAATTCAAAATAACTGTTATTTCAATCATATTAAAATAGCGATGGCTATGTCTGTTTTAAGTAACAACTACTAACTACTGACTGCATAATTTGTATTAAACTTATTGTAGGACCTATATCTATCCGAATGGATATATATTTGTCCTGTGCGAAAATAGTGGTCCACAAAAGCATTAAGTAATCTTAACTTTTAAAATTCTTATCTACATCGTCTTATTTCTACACCTATTCTTATCATTATCGTACAAACAAGGTGTCTTTACTTTAGCGTAGGTATACATATATTAATTTTTTTTAATACATTATTTGTTATTTTGGTAATACTAATTGCAAAACATCTTTATATGTTTGAATAAAGCTGAGTTTTTTTCAAAAACAATTCGTAACAAATGTTGGTTCTGGCTGCTGTTCAAGTTCGAAATACTTAACAATTCATATTCAACGTTAATAATAAAATTCATATAGAATATTATAATTAGCATAACACACATTCATTTTTTACACAATCTACCCATATTATCATTTTAGATACATATTTTGGCCAGCCACACAATCGGGGAGCGTTTTACATAGTACGTGTATGTCCAATAGTAGTAACTTTAATACTATAAATTACAACATAAATTATGGTTAATTACATTTTATATTCTTATTTATTTATTTAACCTTTATTGGGCTGCAGTACTGTAAATACCAATAACAAAGTTAGGTTTCAAAACAATGTACTTAAACTACCTACCACATTTTTAATTAAAACTCCAGATGTAAACCGACAGTGTGTACATCAATCCATATCGTAACTTTTATATAATGTGATATAACAATTTTATTGTTGCTTCATTGAAACAACGCAACGTAGCGAACAGAACTTAAGTGTTAAGGTTGTCTTAAATAACCAGTCGATTTAAGTGGAAATCACACTTGCTTCACCAGACAACATGCTTTCCGTAGATCATGTTTCTTCAGCTTGTAGCTTTTAGTGTAATTAGTACATCCTCAGGTGATCATTTTGATTGGCCTTCAAATCATGGTCTGGGACCCATTTTATTGGGGCCAATAAACGGTGCTAGGATGTCAATGGGAATCGGGAAAATGATGGTGGAGTTCTTCTCTGCAGATATCGTATTCAGTGTTTGAAGATATCTCAACTAAAAAGATATAATTGCACATAAATATTATACATATCAATTTAGTATAAAATGTTATTGCTAAACGCATAATTATTAAAACGCCGGGAAAGTACAAGGTCCACTCATAATTAATAATCACATGATTCATATTGCCTCTATTGTAAAATAAAATCTCAATCCCATCGATTCAAATTCAGCTATACGTATTTTATCTTGTTTTTAGTCCTTCATAGCACGTTGCTGCATGCCAATTCTCAATAAGGTAAATCTGGAGTATCCGAAAAACCCGAGTATGTAATACATTATATATATAGTACATTTAAAATAAAATATAGGAAATATTACGTCATTTTATAAGTATACCTAAGCTCGTATAAAACAGATTCTCTGAACGATTTCTGAACGACATAAGTAAGTAATGTCTTTAGTGTAATCGTATCAGGTGAATTTTTATGAACTCTAATCGGCTTAATATTCCTCAAAAATTCTTTTTTTATCGACTATAGAACTTTACAATAAAACTGAACAATGGGCTTTACTCCTTTCACATAAACACCAAAAAAAGCCTAACTCAGTAAAGAAAAAAAAGTAAGAGTAGGTATATGTATTCATGATCTGCTTTGACGTAACTCCAACTTCTCTATTGAATTAAATGCTGAATGGAAATACTATGATGTTACACTGTTACACACGCCCTTTCTCTTTTCTGGTTCTACACTGCATTGTCACTGACACTGAAATAAAAAGAGCATTAACTTTCACGCTTCTCAAGCAGAATACTACCGTCACTGTCCGGAATTTTCGAGACGGACAAAAAGTACAAAGTCAGGTGGAGTTTAAGAAGAGTGTTCCTTCACATTTTCCCATCGAGTGAAGAGTGTGTGTGTGTGTGAGAAAAATACCTGAAGAGCAGCAGGGCTTTCTATCATCACATCGGAGGCTTCTTTTAGTGCTCTTGAGGCTTTCATCTCACCCTCCGCAGCAATGACTTTTGCTCTGGCTTCTCGTGCCGCTTCAGCTTCCGCCGCCATGGCTCTCTGGAGCTGTACTGGGAGTCTCACATCCTTGCTGAGAATCAAAGAAGAATACACAAAAAAATAGGAAACAATTATTAACGCTTCAAGTAGATACTCGTAGATTCCTCAAACAATAGGATCATCCTGTCGCCTTTTCCTCATAATGTTTTATTAATTTCATTCGCATATTGTTCCGAGACAGTTTCTCCAATTTTTTAAGGATTCTGCCCGTCCAATTCTAGTAGTTCCTTAAAAAGGAAACGCAATTACTTAGGTACGATGGTACGTAGTGTGTTTATCTTTTTTACGTCAAACTACGTTCTAGCGACGTAACAAAAGTTCCAAATAGAAAACGAAGTAAGTACATGTTATAAGCGTTTAAGAGGATTTAGCACTTATACTCACTGAATTTAATCAAAAAGTGAGTTTTTCACTTGCTACCTGCCAACTCCTGTACTCATGCTTTTACCACACAACACAACTGATACTAGGCAACTCGCTTTTCTAGTACTTTTCCCCTCACAACTGACCTCAAATTCAAATTCACTATTGTTAAGTATTATTTAGAGCTTTAATTAATATTTTAGTTTCTCACATTCATAGAGTATGCAAGACGTGTCATTGATGTCAGGAAATTTAAAACAAGGTTCAATGCTGGATCATCACTATTTTGTGAAAGCACGTTCAATTGATTCGTCCTCCTAAATTAAACGATTCATTCGAATTTAGCACTACCATTTGGATTTGTAACACTTCTGCACTGCGTAGTGTAAGGCCAGTTTATATTATGATCGGATATTTCTATTTGACTACATAACACGTCATAAGATGTCTAAAAATACTATGGTAAAAGAAAAAGTCAAATAAATTTATTTGTTGAGAGGTCTAGATAGAGATTGCTTGATATAGATACCTATAGCTCTATTATCGGTTACAATTATTATGCCTGATAAGCTCTGGCACTGTGTATACGAAGGAACTCGTAGAGTGCCTTTGAACTCTCACACTATATTATCTCACACTACACACGAGTATGTGATAATAAAAAAAGTAGAACGAAAACGACAAAAAGTCATAAATGGAAAAAAATATTACATTTCAACACGTTCAACTTTTACGCCCCAAGGATCCGTAGCTTCATCGAGAGAGCTTTGCATTGTATGCGAGATGGACTCTCGCTCTGAGAGGATCTCTGCCAAATTTTTCGTTCCCAGTACATTTCGAAGAGTGGTCGCTGCCAACAGTCGTGTGGAGTGACTGGAAAGAGAGATCATATGTTAAAATTCTTTCACCCATTTCCTTCACATCGCTTTTCCTCAACACCTTTCTCCACTCCTTTCACGTTCACAACAAACTCACGAACAGCAAAAAACAAAGACGAAAACCAACATCAAATCAACATGCATTTGTGTACATAGGCCACTGCAGGACTTTCCCCATTGTAGGAAGAGCTATTTTTGCAACAAACAAGCCAATTTTACTCACTAGTCAGCTTCGACTCACCCTTTTGTGGTTGTCGTGCTAACTAGACAGTGATTAAGATTTAAAAAGCACACACACTAGAACAAACAATAAGAACGCATAAGCCAAAAATTGAAGCAAAGCCCACGAAATTAAATCCTACAGTTTAAATTGTAGATATACTTGGAGACGTTGGATTCAGGAGTTTACTCCTTTAAGAGAAATTACTATAGCCAGCTATCACATAGGCAATGGTCAAAGTAGTGACAAAGATAAGAGAATGCAAAATATTTCCAAGTCGAGATACAAACTTTACTAAAAGCTACTAAAAGAGAAAACGACTTAAAAAAGGTGATAAAACTACGCAGCCATGACTGTCTAATGTCTAACGTTTAACATTTCATAAAAGTGTCAAACTTGGTTGGATATTATGGAGTTTGAAGTCATCATATTTAGTTTCTTTGAGCAGCTGCTGGTGTGTTATTGTATATCATTTGAGGTATTATTGGTAAGGGCATAACTACTGGCTATTAGTAATAGGCACTACTTTAATACATGCATATAGCCTGCAATAAGTAAGATTTTAAATTTCCGCGAAAAAATGTATAAAGTTATGTAATAAACACTAAAACATTTTTTAGCAGACAAAGCCAAAACCGGAAACTTCAAGCAGTTCAAACATTTAATTCAGTCTTGTAGCACTCATCATCAGAAAATCACAAACGGAAAACGGTAAATAGCTTCACACCACACAATCCAGTAATAGCAAAAGTCGTAACGCATAAAAAAAGCAACATCACAAACAATTCATAGCTCAATAATTTCTTTCTAAAACACTTAAACAACACATGTTATGTCTTTCAAAATATTTTTTTGGCCATTAATATGAAAACTGAGTCAAAACAAAACATTTCTCAATTAAATTTTCAAGCAATGAAATTTATAATTTCATCCATTTCCGATTCAAATGTCAACTGACGTAAATACGAATACCACACAGCCTCAATTAAAAAATTATAGGATTCAATTCCACAGCTATTTTAACCTTTGGCTGCTCACAATCTAACCAAAAGATTGAACATATTTTATTGACATGACCATACGGCACTTAGTGACAAAGTGAGTCAGTCAAAATTGTCGGAAGTAGGTAATTATATATTCTCAAGTTTATGTGTGTGTTCAGAACAACCATGCCACAGGATGATAATTTATTACATTTTAGCTTGAATCTGTATAAACATGACATAACTAACTATTTAATGTTCCCTACATAATTTGCAACGTAATGCACAATTCACATATAAAGCCTACTTTACATAATAATTATTCAGAAGGTGTTCAAATTACGACTACGCGATGTCGAGTACGAGCCACACGAGAGTGAAAGCTTGCCAATGCATGACTTATACATATATGTGTATGGCGCTATTATAACTATATCGAAATCAACAACGACGTATAATTATACTTTCAAAACAATTTAGTCAATTTTAAGCCACAAAGACTCCATGGTAACTACCTACTACTACACTGCAATACAAGTATGTAAAAATAGTTGTAATATGTATTCACCTGAAGTCTACCACGTTAGACACAGCAACGGTTGGGTTATACACTATAAGAATAATTTTTTAAAGTTTATGAAGAGATGATCGTAGAACAATAAAGAAGACTAATGTCTCCTTTATTTTTTAATAACTATTATTACTACTACAAATTCTTTAGCTAAAATCCCTACAATGACGGACCGTTTTGTCGATTTAAAATATTATTCAAATTTCTTGCTTTACACAAAGAAACATTGGGAATCGGGTCAAAATGACAAACAATTAATTAGCGAGATTGCAGCTATCATTATTGAAATGGGATTTACGAGCCAAAGAATTTGTAAACTACTACATTTTCAATATTATAGAATGTAAATATAGGTAAATTTAATTTCGTATACATAAAAATTGAGCGACGAGATCTCACCAAAAAAAATGTACAAATAATAGTAGTAAAACTAATGGTCATTACCCAAGATTATAATTAGATTTATAAATATGAATTGCCACTCACCCCTGTAGTACACAACAGCATCAACAGCAACTGTCACCGAGTCGTGAGTCAGTATCTACAGATTTAATGAGGGAAAAACAAACCATGACAAAAATCAAAACCAAAATTTATATTAAATTTCAAATTTAAAAAAAAATCCAGTGATTACTAAATATAAATTGCACAAATTTCTCACTAGCCCATGTCATGATTGGATTCGTGAAAAATTATTGTTCCCGTGAAGGGTTATAATATATAGTGCAATATGTTATTAAACTGACTTAAGGACTTGACTGCTGTCTTATATACGTCCGTTTTAATACATATGTTAGTTGTAATGTTACTATACGCTAAGGGTCATACAATATAAGTATAATTGGTTACTAGTTTTGTCATTTAGAATAAAAATGTTACTGACAATTAAAATTAGTGCACTGTGTTAGGCTCTCTATAGTTTTTACTTTAAACAATGTAATCAATTAACACGTGTGTTGGTGTACATACTTGACATTCATAATTATTAATTATCTTTAATGGTTTAAATCATTTATTTTGGAAAATTCTAGAAACATAGGATATTAGTATGGTTTGAATGCATTCCATTCGGGATAATCAAATTAAAACAGTGAATAGCACAAATCTTTGCTAATTTACCTAAACACTATGGAGTTAGATTGAACTACTGAACATCTTAAGAAGAAACTGCTACTCTTAAATAAATACTACACTATATCATATATCATACCATACCAAGCTCTACAAAACCGTTCCGTTCGATTAGGTGTATAACAGAATGATACATTTAAGAGTATAAATTAAAATTATAAAGTCTATTAGTACTACTCGTATAAGTTTAAATTCTCACAATTCAACTTTACAATGGCTGAAGTATAGAATGTTGAACTTATTTCAAGCTCACAATAATAATCCAAACCAAACCAATATTAGGACATGAAATGTACAGGCAAGCAAACATAATTATTTCTCATGATGGCTCTTCAATTTTCAAATTTTCCAATTTTCAATCTAACGTAATACACTTGTTTCCTTTGCAAGGATTAGAAAATTGGGAAATTTGAATTTCGTTCATTTTTAATGTGCGTGTGATCCTTATCTTGATGCTCTAAAAAAATCTCATTTTACAAAATTCTGTTTTCTTATGCTGGAGGCCGGACGCCATTAGCAATAAAAATGCATATACTATACCTAAGCTACATATAGAATATAAATGTAATAATAGTAATAAGAGGAACTCCCAATCCTGTAAATTCCATTCGTTCCTAGCTATTCATCAAACTTTGCATTACCATTATTATTATTACCAAAATGATATACTATGGCAGTCGAAGAAGAAGAAGAAAAAACATAAAATTCGTGAAATCTTAAAAGCAAAAAGACATCACTCTTTCTCAGTGTGTGATACGCAGCAGCAACAGCATTATTGGTTGTACATATAATTTAATAGGAGACATTGGATTGGATTGGACAAGTACAATATGGACGTGGTACGCAAGTACGCACGCAAAGTACCAACTCAGATTTTCAGACTAAACATTATGAAGGAAGTGATGTCAGTATAATACTGGAGCCGCGCCGCCACGGCTGGGCTTGATTTATTTTACACAGTCAACATCATAACTAATAACTTAATCATGTCAACGAAATGTCCTCAACACAATCACTGCTTCCGCAGAAGCTGAAAAGCTAAGAGTTTCCCAATAAACGTTTCTACACAGGACTTACACGAAGACTATTCAAAGTCTACCACTACCTCAAAATTCATTCGTTTTCGTATTCTTAGAAGATGAGTTTGATTCAAAAGCTTTCCTTCCTCCTTCCTTCCAGAATCAGGATCAGAGTCAGAATGGGGAGCAGATGCGTACGTGGGACAGATGCCAAGGATTTGGAGGATAGATTGCTTAAATTATTGGATTCAACGTTTTCTCACTTGGCCTCTTAATCACATAGATACAGATTACAATTTACAATTTTGCACCTAAGTTAAGACTCTTATATCCGTACTCCTCAAATAATCCTCTAAAATAAGCTAATATGAGGAAACTTCTCAGCGATCCGTAGGGGCATAAGCCAGCAGGTCTACGGATACTTTAGGCTTGCAAAATAACCAAACGAAGATCTTGTTTTGGGGGATTTCCGCAGGAGCTAGGACGTAGGTACCGTAAATCTTACAATAGTGCGTCACGCGTACTATTTAATGGGAAACGTCTACCCGCTCGCACAATTAAATACCCGTGTAAAATTAGATAAATTACGGTATTTTGGATGCACGGAATTGCAATCCACGATCCTCAAGCCTACTCATATATAAGCTATATGTTCAAAAACAGAACACATCATTTCGTTTTTGTTCTCGTCTAACCCACTAGTGTGAAAATACAGTATACTTGATTGCATTTTGTAATATAGAAAAAATCATCTCAGATTTCAAGTCAATAATGTCATATTTACAAGTATTTATATGTATGTGATTTGTACCGTGCTGTGTGTTGAACGTTAATGATAAAAATTAAAGGAACATAAAAATACTGTCTAAATAACGTAAGCTACCTAGGTACTTGCATACTGTGCTGTGATTTAGGAAAACCTTTCTCATTCAAAAATTCAAAAATATACACAACGTTTACGTAACAATCGAAACTCATACATGTAACTAAAATAAAAACAGTATAGATATATGCCTGCTAAATATTTTATTGTTACTATTTATGATTTAAGAACTCTAAAAAGTTTCGAACTCTTTTAGTAATGTAAAATGCATCTTGCAATACTTAAGTACGCGACAAAAATACAAAGTTCTGTGAATTCAAATTAAGTACTACTACTACACACTACTAATTTTGCTGTCTGTTATTTGTACGGTATGGCACTAAAGTTCATCTCTTAGAGTGAACGAGGAGAAGCTATACATAATTATATGATTCTGTCTGTGACTTTACTACTCTATGGAGGTGTACAACATGAAACTCATGCATTCTTGAGAGGGATTAGCAAATTGGCACTATACAAAGCAAACTCATAATGTAATATTAATCGTAAATATTACGAACAGAGTGACGACAGAAATACGACAAGAAATCTCCCATCCTTAAAAACTATCGGGCAACCCGTTGAGCCCATACAAATGTATAGGCTCTTTTTTGAAATATAAACACCTACACGCGTGTACTTACTCTTCTACAAGCACAACATAACTTTGTGGGCGTAGTACAATTTATATAGCAGATGCAATAAATCTTTAGCCATAACTTCCTATTTCTGTCTAGGATTCTAGAATTGCGCATACGGAATTACTTTATTATTTACGTATTCGCTGTTTTATTCCTTTTCCAATTTGTACATTCACACTGAAAAATACTAAAACAAAAATACTGCGTGAGGGAATATCTAATTTCATGGTGCTTCATGTGAGAGCTGAATTTGAATCAAAAACAATTAATTTAATTTAATTTTAATGATGACAAATTCTAAAGGGCAGACGACCCGCTCAAAATTACAAAATCAAAAATATAAATTATAAATCATAAGTGAAGCGCGATAGGTCAATTTCAATCAAATGGAATTTACTGGCTCTGGGTAGCGAAATGTTGTCACATCACAAAAGTAGTTTCATTTAAAAAAAAATGTTGTAGCCATGAAAATCATTAAACAGGTGCTAACCAAGCATAAACTGTTAAAAAAAAATCATCCTTGACTTTGATCCGGTGCCGGTGACGCAATTTAATACACAATGATTTCAATCCCTCGTAACGAAAAGACATTCCTTATTATTTCATACTATAGACTACTCAACTCATAGCAAAAGCGTTTCAAATTTCAAATTAGGCGTCGCCAGAAAGGTGCAATATTACACACATATGGCATGCAAATCCAATCAACGCAACTTTTATGAGCCATGCTAGCACCAGTACGCCAGGCGTCAGCACAATTATTAATTTGACCCTGACCATGAAAACGAGAAAATGACATATCAGTTACATTAAGAAGAAGTCGTGGCTGATCTGATTTTTATAGTTTTGAGAAGCAAGACATGAAATTGAAACCAACTCAAACAGAGCATTAAAGGTAAATTAGAGAGACAACATCCTGCAAGAAAAACAAAAAGAAAAGACGCCTTGCACTTTATTAAAAGATAACCTATTGATTAAGAAGCTTTTTTGAAGGAATAGGTTGCGCAGTTGTGGTTTTAAAATACGTTAAACTTAATTCATGTAAATTGATTTAAAATCATACATTTTTTTATGCAAGATTTTTCACAGAAATTTTTTCTGAAGCATAAAACTCTCAATTGGTTAAGCTGACATAATCCACACAGTTAGTCTCAAATCTTAAATTTTAAAACTTTTTTAGTAAAATCTATACTAATTCTATAAACAAGATAACGCTAAATGTTAGTACTTCCACATTGCCCTCTAACACTACTATAGCAAGCCTTATTTTTTGCGCATTTAGTTTTAGTTTATTTGAAAATCTTTTCAACACACCCATTTATATAAGTGGATTGTCGCTGAAGCATCAAGAATTCAGGCATTCTTTTCAAACAACAAAAAAAAAGGAAAACCAACTTTTTTCTCCCTCTCTCGCTTTATTTTTTTTCCAAACACATAACTCTCGTCTAAATAGTTTAAAGTTCATGCATACTGCATCCGTCAAAAAATTCTCGAACGTCGAAAGACGAAATTTACACTAATAGTAAGAGATCCTAAATCAAACTGTAGGTATACCACTTCCGTAAAGCCAACGACAAAGGCACAGAGTTAAAAATTTCAAGTAATCTAAAATTAGTTTCTGGAAAATTGTAACATCAATAACTTAGTAGAAGTACATGGAAGAGTGGGGGTAGTTCATACAGTACTTAGTAGTAAGTATATAGCCAGCTGGATGATATCATCGTGTGTCAGTGGCAAGATTAAGATAGATACAGAAAATATATAGGAGGACCAGAGGAACGAGAAAAAGATTCATGAAAGTCATTTAGAATTCTTTTCTTGAACACATAGCTCTTCGAATCTTAAGAGAGAAAAAAAAATGGAAGAACCATTATTGAATTTATTTTCTTACACAAAAATTTCCTACATTGCCAGCATAGCACTCACAGTTCTTAATACTTTATATATAAGATAAATACTTGATTTTATTTTGGCCCACTGAAAGATACCACACTCAAGCGGAAACACAAACGAGACAGAATATCAGTACACAAGAAAATACAAAAAGAAACAAACCGAAACAAAAACACTCGAAAATCATTGAAGAATAGAAATACCTGTAGTCTTCCACATTATTTGTGGCAGCAGTAGGGCATGACACTATAACAAAAAGTTACGTATATATATTTTATTTGTACAAAATATCTATAAAACGATTTTGCTCAGAGTCCATTTCCATTCTTGTGGACTTTAAGCCAATCTTGAAATCATTTTAATTTAATAACAATGGTTATTCTACTATGTGGTTTTAGTTTTCACGTCAAGTGAAATATCTGTAAGTGGAATGTGGAACAGTAATACAATTATTAGAATTTTATTACTCACCCCTGTAAAAAACAACAGCGTCAACAGCACACGTCACAGAATCATGTGTCAATATCTAAAAAATGTTGGTAGAAAAATTTCGGAATTTATGCAAGTTCCATTTCTTTTAGACGTTGCAGTCAATTATATACATGTAGCTTTTCAGATATTTTTGAGCGCGATCTTAGATCGTATGTAATCTATGTACTTTATTTTTAATTTTGTCATACTAAATAACTATACACCTTAAATTTATTTAATATGTGTATATATTTTAATTACTGTTGATTTATGAGATTACTATAAAAACCTGATGATATAATGATAAGCACCACATCAACCTCAACCTATAGACCTCAACATAGAATTTTCTAGTTTTAAGTCCTACACGCATTTATATTTATGACGAAGATTTGTAAGCCAACATGAAAATTATTGTTATCTAATAATAAATTAATCCAATTATTTACAAAAATGTTAAGTCAGTCAATTTTTTTAAAGTTTCAATTCAAAAAAATTGCATACATTAAAGAAACACAGGCACAGACTCTATAAGAATGCAAACAAAAACTCTTGTCTAGTCTTCTACTATAAAATAACAAACAACATTTCATAATAATTATTCATCGGAAATCGAAAAACAACTTTTGGCACACCATGCTGGGGATAAGTTCATAATCAGAAGTTTGAGAGAGAATATCTTCAAAACTTTTAGAAAAACACGAAAATTTCATAAAAATGGGACAAAGTCAACAAAATTTATCAATATCAAGTTTTTTATTCTAATTAATCTCACAGTTTAGGGGCGTCGTATAGAGACTTTCTCATGCACGAGCAAGAGCTATAGTAGACAGACATAGAAACATACAAAAAACGAAGAAACAGTTCTCCTAAGACATGTTATGTATATACAGAAGTATTGTAGGTATGTTTCTGTTCTGTGTGTCAATTTATGGATGTGTTGAAAATTTGTCTGTTACGAGTTTCACTATCTAAATTTGTAAACTGTTCACACGCATATGTGTTTTGAAGTTTTGTTTTGAGTTGTTATGATTTTAATCGATTAGAAATTTAGAATCCGTTATAAGTTACTTGGAAATATATAGGAAGAAAGACCTACAGTCACTTTTTATAATTTAGATGGCTTTTAAATAGCCAGTAATTATATATACTACTAATCGTAAGTTTTATTTCACTCAAATTTTGCAATCGTACATACCTGCCCACAAGGGGAGCCATTTCCCCAGGTATATCTCTGGCCCCACCGTCCAGGCTTCTAGGACAAAACGTCATTATATGAGGCAAAGCACTGTATTTAGTCTGAACACACCTGAGTAATTCTGGAGATACTACATAGCATAGGTAGTTATAGGTACTGTTACATAGTAATTTTCGCAATGCCCACCATTAATTATACAGTATGACTCATTTCAATGCCATATCATCCGCCTGGACTTCGAATTTAGTTACAAGTAAGTGGAAAAAACAAAAATGGCATAATCTAATGATAAGAATAAGAATAAGTAAATGGACATTATTTCTTCCCCACTTTCCCTCTGTCTCTCGCCTAAGTAGGAAAAATTGGAGTGGATTGGTTTTGTAGCTCTGGTATTCGTGACGGCCAAAACAACGGAGACATAAGAATATTAAGCAAATGTAATATAGAACATAACACATAAGCTATCAGAAATCAGACCCAAGCAATTTAGGTATCTGTTTCAGTCAGTCGTCTAAATAACGAAAAGGAGCAAAACAAACGTGAATATTCGATTCTGTGAACGGTGAAATGGACAGTAGATTATAATAGGCTGGGAAAGTTTTACTTCTTAGCAGCACGGACATATATTTTGTTGCCTTGTATTTATGTTTGGTATTTCTATTTTCGACGTTTATATCTAGGTATGTTACTTACATGCCTCACGTAACATATCCACTCAATAATGACTCAATTTACCCTTGTCATACCTAAAACACTTGCTGAGTTCTGAATTAGTAATACAAGGCATTTTCAATTAATCAGTCATCAATCTTGTTCAAAGAGGCTAGGTACTGATAACTTCGATATCGATATTCCATACAGAATCGTTATTGTAAATGAAGAGGCTGTACTACTATATAAGGCTACCCCTAATGTCCCCACTACAATAACTCACTAAATTACCTATAATAATATTAGTATATGGCTATGGCTACAACACAGCAGCTACAGTTGTAACCTATGACTATTTGTCACTGTCATATTTGTTCCTTCTCATTTATTACAACCCACAAAGGCAAAATATGTAACTATGTTACTATGTATGGCTTATACACACATAGCATTGGACTGGACTAGTGAAGCTAATCCTCACTCAGTTTTCAAATAATAATTCACAACAAGTTCCAAAGGAGCCCACAACAAGAGAACGATGAGGGTACGAAAACAAAATCAAAAATTTATTAGCTTGTCAAGTAAATGTAGGAAAATGGAAAACTACTTAAAATATATCTGAATCTTAAACTACGTGTGTATCTTTTCATAGATCTAGCCTAGAATAAATGCCTTAATAATTCAAAGAAGAGACGACATTTATGGGAGCTATGTTGTGTGAACAGTGAAGAGAAGAGAAGCTCATTATTATTGGCTTATTGGAGTTGTCTACAATATACATAATTATAAAACGTCAATTTTGAGTTTAACTTCAACCTTTAAACAAACATTAACGATATACTACGACATCAGGAGTTCATATAGCTGCCTATACATTGCAATTTTGCACAAGGTTCAACAATCAAATGAATTAGGGTTTGCTTGCCTGCATTAATCAACTGTCAAATTAATAATCAAATTACACACAATTCCAATACTGTTGTTGGACGGAAAAAATTCTTTCCATTCCATGGTAATTTACTATACACTGACTTGCTTCAATCGATATACCTATATGTCTTGACTTTTATGGAGTAATAGTACAGTGAAATTCACTTAAAAGGGACTCCGCGGGACCGACCTAATTTGTCCCTTACAACCGAATTCCCTTTTAACCGTTTAAGGGATTTCCCTTTTAAGCGGACTTCAGTTATCATTCAAAAATTTAAGATTTTATTTTTAGTGAAGGAATAAAATATTTACAAAGTTGTCCGTGGACAGTTAATATTAGAATGTTCAAAAAAGTCAGTTAATTGGGTTTGTTTAGATTTAATTTGATTTTGATTTTGACGAACACTTAAGCCTAAATTAGGAAGATTCGAAAAAACTGTTTCCCCAGTATTTCTCTGTCCTAAAAAATATTGATGTAGTTTTGTAGCACAATTTCATACGTCTGTTTCGTACTTTCGTTTTTTTTAAGAGTTTCTTTTCCGCATCAACATTTTGCTTAGCGTACTCAGTAGAGCTGGATCAAGCAGTACAGGTTAGAGTCAGAATCAGAAGACAACCAGCCAAGAACTAACAGCTAACAGCCAAGAAAGCTAAACAATCTATAAATACGGCGACCTACTTACGTTAGATGAAAGATAATGTAAATGTTTTGATAAGGTGAGGGCAGTTTATAGTGTCACTACTGTCAGGAACAGTATTGCTCTACTTGACTGCGTCGGTCCACTGTCCGTCTTATTTTTTATTTTTATCATTTTTTTTTCAAAAATCCCTTTTAAGGACAACAAAAATCCAAACACGGTTTTAAAAAAGTCCCTTTTAACCGGAAAATCCCTTTTAGCTGTTCCCTTATAACCGGATAATTTTAACATTGAAACATAGGCTGGCCAACCAAACACGTCAAACCTGTCCCGTTTAGCCGGTTTTCCCTTTTAACAGAATCCCTTTTAAGTGAATTTGTCTGTAATACACCTCACTTTTTTATTTACCACAAGTCATCTGACATGCAAATCGAGACTTGGATAGTAGTAGTGTAGTACTTTTATTTTTTTAAGACAAATACTTGATACGAAAATTAATAATGGAAATTGATTTTTTTTACGTAACGAGGTTTAAAAAATATTCATGAGTTAACAAGTGAACTGCAGTACTGCATGTTCCTAATAAAAAAAATTCCTATTGCTAATGAAAGTCAAGTAGTAAATATTGGTTTTGGCCTCGGCATCGGTCCTAGTGCCGTGACGATAGTTTGAGCTGTAGTTTTGATGAGTGTTAAAGTTAAAATACGAATATGACAGTGTTTTTGCTCATAAAATCAAAAATCAAAAAATTGTTAATATTAGTATATTAGGTACATATATTGAAATTCACACCAAATGTATTTTTAGTCATTATTATTCGTGTAATAAACAGAGAAAATATCATGCGAGTGCTTATCCAAGAATTTGAATATCTGTAACTTTTGCCAAAAAATGTTTTTTTGGCAGATGAGACTGAAGTGAAAATACCGAGAATTACAAAATGTAATTATCCGTGAGATATGCAATATAACTTGGACACGTGCAAGAGGAAATCCACTAAATACAGAGCAGAGCACTGATATTTTAGTCGTATTAATAAAAAATATTAACAATAAGTATAATAAGATCCAGACAAACTGGAGTAAGCTTTAAGTACTTCGTGAGTGAGTAAAAAAACGGTTTCTTTTACGAGGTAATTCTACTCATACGCCTACTGATACTTAAAAATACAAAGTTCAAAAAATTCTCAAACACTTATCTTCGTAAATGTGACTAACGATAAGGAAAGTCGAAGGTGGTTTAGACACCTTGAGCGACAAGTCTTTCAGTAACCATAACGTCAAGTATGTATTTTAAGTGCTATTTTAAGTCAACTGATCCATTTAATTTATTTTTTGTGATGTATACTTAAAATTAATTACGACAATATAAGGGCTGTAAATTTTAAATTTTAATGGTAACTAAGCAATTGTGCATGGAAGACGGAAAACTGAATGAAAATTAACAAAGAATTGCATACCTCTTGAGGGGGAACATCGAAAGAGACGGTACGCAGGTCCACACACCGATAGGCATCAATACAAGGTAGAATGAAGAAAATACCCGGACCACGAGCACCTCCTCTGCGAAGACGACCCAGGCGAAATATCACCGCACGTTCATACTCTTGCACTACCTATTAATCATTGTCAAGCATTTTTTGAATTCAAGCCTTTTCAATACTTCATCATCACACGTATAAAAACCTGATTAGCATCAAATTATAGAATGTAATTTAGTCACAAGTCAACTTCCTATACAATGATATATATAGGTACTCTTTTAAAATTATTTTCCTGTAGGACCTTATTACATCCTTGCATCCTTGGAAAGGGTTTAATTGAAATTTAGTTGTACAGTGTTACTTACTTTAAAGCAGAAAAAGATGGCTATGGGTATTGTTGCGATAAGTAAAACAATTGAGCCAACTGTTGCTAGAACTTCAATAAATCCGCTTCCTTCTGGTTCAGCTAAAAATAGAAGAAGAAAATTTCGACACATGAGCTCAGTGGGATTACTAATGTGTTCTTTTAAGAGGCATGTTCATTTTTTCGCAAAGATTTTCAAATCATATTATCAAATTGTCGAACACACGCGACTTCAAACTTGTGTAAATATTAATCGTAAATAAAGTAAGTTAGTTTAAGTTATAAAATCACTGGATTATATAAAAATAGCATTATCAGACACTACGCATATTTCAATTTCAAATGTTTTCAGTTCACAGTCATAGAAGAAAACGAAGATATTTCATTTAATAGGGGAGAAAAGAAAATTATAAAAGTGGTCTGGAATCTTGGGGTTAAGCTTTGATGATGTAATTAAGTATCCACTAATACCATGAGACAGCCAGTTTTAATTTGCCATACTGTTCGTTCAGATTTACTCAAGTAGCAATATGATAAAGAATTCCCAACAGCCGCCTATTCATTAACTTTATACCATTGTACATCTAGCCAAGTAAAAGGGCGACGGAACTGTGGAAATTCCGACATTTGAATTTTCTATTCTAAGAATCAAACATAGGAGCTATACTATCCGTGCAATTCAATTTCACTTAATTAACTTAATTCAATTTTCTTTTAAAACCATGCTCATCCCCCTTAGAAAAACTAGTTTAGATGCAGTATATACTTTTTAGACGTCTTCGAATTTTCATTCAATTCTAAAAACCAGTAAAGTAAGGCAACATTAAGCAAAAAGAAAATGAAAGAATTTGATTTCATGTCTCTCACATAGAATAGAACAATCATCTATAGAACGTTTTTGTTTTTACTCGCGTCTTTCACTATAAAATTTAATTAACAAATCCTTTCAAGTTTGAAGAAATATATAATTACACTTCCGAAATTCCGACATAATAGAATTTAAAGATGTTTTAAGAAGAACATCTAAATTGGTCAAGTAGATCCTCAACGATAATATTAACTTTTAGCTCGACCCTGCAGAGCTATATTCCAAGTTAATTTTATTACAATTTACTATTAAACTAGGTATACCTACATTATATATGACGAGGTTATGGATTTATTAATAAGAACCCGTGTTGCATAAGAACTGCTGCTTTTCAAATTCAATTGTTATATCAACTATGTGGATAGTACAATTTAAATATTTTAAACTAGCAGCCACTAATATTTGAGTTTTGAATATTTTGACATAAGTAATAAGAACCCAATAGACCGCCTACATCCATTCCAGTGTATTTCTCTTCGGGTTGTCGGATCAGTATATCAATCAAGACCAAGTGCGGAACTTTAACATTTATACTGATCTAACAGCTATCACATAAAGCCCTTAGGGTCCATATACAATAGTAACGTGGTTTTAAATTGAGCTTTGTATTTTTAATGGGCCTGCCAGCAGTGTAGAACTTTCTCAGATGACAAATAATAATGCATTATTACTCAATGCGCATTTGCATGCAAAAGTATTAATAATATGCACATTTTAAAAGCAGCCCACAAGCATAATTTCAAACTTCAATTGCATTATTTTTACGCCTCGAGGTGGTTTCTAAAAGTTATTTAAGCTACAACTGACTGACTGCTTGTGAGTGACTGGATCTGGATCTATACCTAAATTCACTACATGCAATGAATTGTGAAAATTAAAAAAATATTGTAAAGTAAATTGGTTGTGACAGTTCAAATTATATTTTCTAAAGAATTTTTTTTAGTTTTTTTTATCTGAGCAATAACGTAATAATTAGGAATAACAAATAGAAACCATTGAGGGAAGTATAATTTAAAATGGATTGGATTAGATTACTACATTAGATTATTTGAACTCACACAAAGACTCTTTTCGAGACATTCTTTCAACTCCAGACATTTTGAAACAACTGTTTAGTCAAGCAAATCCCGGAAAAGCAATTATGTATATGGTAATAATAGCACAGATATTTTTGTTGTATTTTTTTTTCCACAACTTCAATAGCTCTTTCCAATTATTACAGTTAGTTACTGAAACTGAGTAGTAAACAATTTCAAATACTCCGCATACTCATTTCACATTCAAAATACAGATATAGAATTTAAAAAATTAATCACTATCTGTAAAGTTCAGAGTGAACTGTTCTCTATTGTGCTGGTTCATTGTCTGTTTCTCTTTCTGATGACGAATTTGTTGGGAAGCACAGCTGCTCGTCCGGTCACTTCCTCTCCCATAATTATTAGGATTCTCCGGGTCAACCATAATAATGGTCTTGGTAGTGTATATTTACTACGTATATATTCAGAGAGGTCAGACACGCACTTGTCAAATAACTGATACTGAACCTGAATTGACTAAATTCAAAATAGTTTACAGATTTACAATACTGATAATGTATTATAGGTGTCCGATTCTAAAAATCGTTAAAAAAAAGTGTGAAAAAAAACAGTTCTCAAGACACACAGTCAGCAGCAGCCGTCTAATGTCTTGGCTCGGGATAATAATGTAAGATGTTAAATCGAAATCCCAATCCTGATCCCGATCTACCCGTCACCTCACACCACAACAGTCTGAAGACGTTTTGGAAGAACACCGAAACCGAAGGAGAAAAGAAGAATCGATTACACACGAACCAATTCAACAGCTTAACAGTTTACAGTTGAATTATCCAACAGATTACCACTCACGATACTGAGGAGGCAAACCGAGTATAGGAAAAGATAATAGGAAGCAATAAAACTTGATGGTGTGTCAAGGAACAAAGAAAGAGTTGGCATTCAATCTACAATTATCTGCAATTCCAAACGTCAATTGTATACGAATTCGATTTCCAAGTCGAATTCCTTTCATTCAATAATAAAGAAAGAAAATAGGGAGAGACAGAGTGAAAGGTTGAGAGGACCACAGGAGGGAGTAAATAGTAGTTGAATTATTAATTTAATCACCAACAAGTAAGTAGTACAGGAGCAGGAGCAGGATTGTATTAGTCTACCTGTGCGTTTACTCTAAAAGTCTACTTGCAATCTACCAAATCAAACGGACTTTTCTGTGGACATTCCACGAATTGAATAGAATCGAATATGAACTACGATTATGCGATAACTTGTGGAAGAGTCACTCACGAAAGACACAACTGAGCTCCACTTCCACCTTCCCCGACTCCCGTCTACACGAATATCCCATGAGTAGAGGAGAGGAGTCACGTAAATACTGATACACTTTTAAGACAATAGCTACAGCAGTGGTACGAAATGAATTAGTGAGAAGATTCCTCCAAGTTGACGTCGAAGTTAAACAGCGAATAGATTCTCGTTTTTTTTCTTCAATTCTCTATTTCTGTGTGCCTGTTTTTACTTTCCTCTTAATTCGTACACTATCCTCTCGTCCTTGTTATCGGTTTCGTGCTCGTTAGTATTTTTCAATACTTAAACACTAAATGGAGTCCAAACAGTATATTTCAACATTTTAACAGTTAAAGTATTTTCACAACATCTGTATTTTACTTCCGAGTACATTCACAGTAAATCTTTAGTCACAATGTGCGCCCAGAGAGCGTCATCCTATCTGAAGCTGTATGTATTTCAGCGTAGCTATCTCCTACACATAGGCAAAGGCACAAACGACAATAAAATAAATTTGACTTCTGAATATAGATATAAGGTATAGAATCTGTCTTTGGTACCGGTGACAGTCCCGGTCCCGGTCCGGATATACCGGTATATATGTAATTGTATTAGAATCAGTAACATACCACAGAGCAAACGCAAAGCGAGCCCAACTGTAGGTTAGTTAGATACTGTACTGAACTTTCCCATTGTCTTGTTTACAATTACTGTGTACAATACAATGATACAGAGACAAATGAATAACCCTCGTTGAATGTGGGGGGAATTTCTGAGTGACGCAAAAAGTAAGTAGCAAATCCAATGGAAGTGATTTTAGAAATGAGACAGCAATGCAAAAAGAAAAAATTCAGATACTCTTTTGCACTCAAGATGAAGACTATGAGCTACTGATACACCCAGCATCGTTTCTATTACTTTTTCATACAGGAACTTCCTGTGAAAAGGAAGGAGAAGGATTTGCATCTTTATCGCTATGTAGTTGAGCCGTACTGTACCGGTACCGGCTCTGGTCCAGGTTACTGATACAAAATTTACTCCTCTCTGTCCCACGCCTTTCCTATCTCCTGTTCCTACTCCCTTTAAGTGATAAAGACACATGACTTAACCGAGCTCGCACAGGCCGTCGTATATAATACCCGGAGACAAGGCGCTATAAAAATACAAGTTATACAGCTTCGGATTCGGTTGGTTGGCATGCCAAATGTTGAAGGTATAATATGTTGTGAGTTGTGGGCTCATGCTCATTTTCATATTGGATTGGATCACCACAGAAAATCCATGTTGTACGTATAGTACCTAGTAACCAATTCTAAAATCAAAGACCGTAGAAAAAATCCCAAAGTGAGCCAAACCACGTTGTTAAAAACAGTGGGAAAATTTAGTTATACAACTCGACAATTTTTTTTTGTCAATGGCCAGGGCAGCGAGAGTAAATAAAAATATTTATCAAAACATTAAAATAATTGTTTCCGTCCCCGTGCACTCATTGTCAGTATGGAGTATGGATGGGGAGCTCCAAGCAGGCGGACGGAATCTGGATCTGCAGATGTAATTTTACCTACCAAGATTATTTCATTCCCTTATGTGTTGGAATTTGGAAGTCAAACTTTTAGATTTAGAAATTACTCAGTAACTCAGTCTCTGTAGGCTGTAACTGCATTGTTATGTGAATTGTTTGGTAAATTTATGTGACGGAGTTCCAACTCCCAACAGCTTCATTACGTAGTGAGTACGTAACAAGATTATACTCAATGGGCTCCAATACATAATTCTGGCATGAGTCAATGCCTATAACTCCAAGACTAACTGCATTATAATTATAATAATGCCTTCACATTTTCCTATATGAACTCGAACCCCCGAATTTACATTGTACTCAGAGGCCACAATGCGGTGCGTCCCTCCTACGTAGGTACCTACATACATATATCAGTAATTCCACAGTAGTCTAAATAAACAATAACATGTAACCAGTGATTCTAGATAGAACTTTATGCAATACAGACAGTTTTATTTTTCTGACATTTTAGAGGGATATGCTGCATCTATTACATTACTCCGTAGGATGTTAGCACAGTGTCTAAAGATGTTCACGTTTGTCAAGTGAGTTCGCAAATCGCACTGGTTCGCTGAATTTTGCTCATGTGAAGATAATACGACAGGAATAGAGTCAAAATGCTCGACAATCACTTAGGACACTTATAAGATCACGACTTGTAAGACACAACAATGTGACTAGAAGTCAAGGAGCGTGTGTATAATATGCAGTATACCAAATACATGACCAAAGCTAAAAGCTATGTACCGAGGTACCTAGGTAGGTAGGTAACTCACAAAAATCAGCACAAGCTATTATCACTACTATGGCCTTTGACTTGACGCTAATTATGCACAAAAATATGCAGTTACCAGAGCACATAACAGCTACACCACTTTTTTTAAAGCACGTAGCTTGGCAATGTTAGCTATACTACTTACTGTATTTACTTAACTACCCTCACTTCCTATATGAATAAAATTAATGTTGTTTTTAAAATCCCCCTATTTAATTAATTACAAATTTCTCGGTTGACATCGAATCGAATTCGAATACTTGACTTCCGATGGCTAATTATTTTGCTTTCAACAGCATAATTAAATAGATAAAGTCTTCCAGGAATTTTTATACATATAACTTTGATCTATTTTGCATGGGATAGGTGAAATGTAGCAATAATTGTTTGTTTTTATAAACTACAGTATACTGTGGTTGCCTAACGATTTGTATGTGCATACTAAAGTCTTACTTAACAATCTAAATAAACTCGGCAGAATTTCAAACTGAATGTGTAACTTTGGCAGAGAGAAAACTACACAAAGAATAACACAGATTTCGACATCCATAAATATATTCGAATGTTCTTTCAAATCCGAAAGAGTACGGGGACAAAAAAGAGGATAGTGAACCCTTGTATAATTTATTCTCGTAGAAACAACATGTTTAATTTTCAGTTTTTCAACCACTATATTATGTACAATTTGGTATTCCTATGAGTTTTCATTAAATATCCGCTCACGTGTAGTTCTTAAATTGCCTAAGTGGACTCGTTTCCATGTTTTTGTTTTTACCTTTGGGCTGTGTGCAGCACACTTTGAATATGAGCATCAAATTCGTCCTTTTAGTAGTTTTAATTTGTAATGTGTTGCATATTAGCATACAATTTTGCCGAGAGTATGATTTTAGTATGCAACTATATAGTGATGAAATATTTAAATAATGTATAAGTGTTTTTCACAAATTAATCAGCATATCATGCAGCAGGTATATAGAAAATACAGAAAGTAGAAAGGGAATTTTAAATTTGAGAGCAGAGAGAAAAGCAAAAGGTAGAAAGATGTCTAGATTTTTGTTTGTACTCCCCTGACAACGATAAAAGGTCTGCTGTGAATTTTATGATGATTATAATTGTAAATAAATTAACTAGGTATATACAGAGAGAGAGAGTAAGGAAAAATAGGATTTGCATGCGATGTGAACTTTAGTGTCAAGATTCACAAACATGAGTATTATGATCATGAGTAGTATGCCTCGTTTGAAGCTCAGAAGATGTTACTATATTCTACAAGCCATTTTTCTTGTGCCTTATTTTCTGTTTAGTGTATAATATGCAAATTCATACCTATCTCATTCTCATTTTATAAAGACCCCTTTTACTTTTAGACCAATACAGCCGTGTAGCAGTAGACCCGTGTACTATTCAAACTCCAATCTCTCAGTCCCGTGTATTATTATATACTTTTGCAGGCTCGTGTAAAATCACAGGAAATACGATATTATAGTTACACAAGGAATTCTGCTCATATCATCATAGCCGTATAATGATGACCAAATTAAATTCTTCTCGGCCTTTCCGTTTACTAGGACTAGAATATCTTTCTTTCAGACACAGATATAGACATAGATCCTTTACAAAATTTCTCTTCACGTAGCTGCAAAATGTTTTCGGGCAAGTTCCGTAGAGCAGATAATTTTTATGCTATCAAAACCAATGCAGTACAAGGCTGCGGCTGTGCCTAATGATAATCACTACGTAATAGTAGAGGTAGGCAGGCACTTAATTGGACGTTTTACTCCTAATGTTTACACATTATAACTCCAACTATTCACGGGAATAATGGTGACTTCTAATTTCCATCCTAAATACCACCCAACTGTCCACCTTTAGCTATAACTTGGTAAGCTCTTTTATTATTATTGCAAAATAATTTATTAACTCTAATTTATACACCTTAGTTAATATTTGGAAATTGCCATCCGCTCAAGCATTGCAACTCTTGAGCAAAGACATAGATATAAATAATGCAGGTAGAGAGGAGACGTAATTTATGTTGGGAAAAGCTAATACCCAGCGTTCCGCCGGTGCTAAACAATTTCTGGCGAAGCGATAATTTTCGCTTAATTAAATAAAAGTTTTGTAGTTGACTTCACAGTTCCACATCCACACACACCCATATAGTCCTCTGGTACATCTGTCTGTCGAACCTAGGGAAATGTCATTACTTTGGCATTCCAGTCGCTGACTCCAACTTGTACCCGCGCCATGCCACTGAGACCACACGACAGCAGGACAAAATTGAGTTAGGAATGTTTAATTGGTATTCACATTATGCATGGATGGTGCGACGGGCGACGGTATAATAATATTCGTCCTTTTGTTCATTATAAAACGCATTACCTTTTTATTCATGAGCGGAAGAGAGAGAGAGAGAGAGTCAGACACAGAGAGATGGATTTTTTGGGATCGGGAAAGATGCCGAATGCCGGTGCGGTGTAGGGTTCCAGACTTGGACAAGTTGAAATTTAACTCTGATGCATAAAACATTCCCTTAATGCTAGGACATGGCTGCGGTAACTGTTGGATCTATGTTTCATCTGTAAGTTCTGTTTGACGGTGACGCTGAGGCGTAACTTTATGAGGATCAAAATGGATAGCTCAGTGTTAATGCGAATCTTCTGCCTTGCTTTCCCTATGAAGGCGCCACTTCCATTTGTATTCAATTGTCATCTTGTGAATCCATGTACTTTCTACAATTTAAATTCAAGGTGTGCAAACCACCAGTACCCATGCAGTTCAGTACCTCACAGTCACAGTGCCGCAGAGAGACCCTGAAAAGACATGATCTACAGTCAAGAGCTTACGTCGTATAAATACAGCGTATTTCAAATTTCCTGCCAAATTTTAGAAACATTTTCCCAAACTTTAAATCCTGTAATTTTAATTGTGCTGACATATTATTTTAAGATCTAAAATATTTTTAATCCCTAAAGTTTACCTCAAATCAAGTTCGAGCACGCGTCGTAAAAATAAGAAATAATACTAGTAATATAATGTTAAATCTGGGATTTAAGCTGAAATTATTATCAGAGTAGGAAGAAATGACGCAAAAGAAAGCTAAAGATTGTCATACCTTGAAATAAAAATCATAGCTATCCCTAGGACCTGGATGAGAAATACGACAGGAAATTTAAAAAAAAATGTTCTTCGACTTTGTCCACTCATTCGAATCCTCAGATAAAGCCGTGCCATTTGGCGGAAAGACACACGCAGAGCAGACACACAAAGTCACAGATACTATTGTACCCCCGGAAGTATTTTAAACTTTTACGATATATTACTTGGGATTATCCTATTCTTCTATACTTTGATAGAAATAGCAGTGAAAGTCTACACGACGACGGACTATAAAGAAACTTGAGGGAGATTGCTGAAAATATATTGGCTACATTTATCACTCACAGTTGATATCATATTTAATCACGTATGGCATGTACACGTGTAGGTAATTATATAAAGTCACCATTTCTCTACATACATACTATATGGCAGTACTAAAGCGCCATCACGTCTTAGTTTATTACGACCATCAAACATGGACTAGCGGAAAGCTCCTTTTATTCACCCTTATACTTTCTGAACGCCATATTTTAGTATAGGACTGTCTCCTTAGATTCAATATGCGGGCACGGAATATGGATATATGGTTATTCTAATATAAATCTCTACTGCACTGTAAGTCAAAAGTCAGCCCAGCCATTTAATTTTTACTTAATACAGTAGCGGATAAAGCGTATACTCTACAAAGGACATGGAAACGAACTAATCGCAAGCCCTTTGATAAAATTCTCACAACACCGTCAGTCTCCTTCCCATACACAATATCCAAACACAAAGTCACCCAAATATCCACAAGAATTAATTAAGTAAAAACATAATATCTATTCTTATGGAAATGATGGGACACACTAAACTTTTTGGAGATGGAACAACTAACGATAAGATCCCTCCCTTATCAAAAACAGAGTCAGTTTGAAGGGAATAACCTAATAACTTTTAAACACATCCATACAGAGTTTACGTTTACTATGCCTACCGAATTCAAAATATAAAATTATAATTTTAAGCGAAACAATATTCATTTGCATTTAATTAATCAAAGGGCTTCCACAATTTACAAAATCTCACAGAAAATTGCATATATATAATTATGCAAATTATTTTTCATATCCCTCATTCTCCTCCATATACGCCACCGGACCAACAATAGAGCGCTGACGCCTGAGTGACGCAAATGTTGTTAAAATACAGGGAATGAATATTTGAATATTATGAGAAGACATTGCACTGAGGACAGGAATTTAATTATTAATCTTATGTATGTAAACGCTTTCAGCTCCCTCCCATCTTTTTAGTTTCTATCGTAGAAAGTGGAACTGACTTGAGTAGATGCAGCGGAGAACCGGGACCGAGAGAATCTTTAGTAATACTATAAGTTTGTGGTGACGCTCCACTCAAACTCTTTACTCTTGTTCTTGATGATGAAAGCCATGCCAATGGAGATGGAGGTAGTGGCTATGGCCGTACGATACGAACCAAGTTGTCTTGTTGTCTCAGGTCTACGTCAAGAGGCTTTTACACTGGCATCCAATTTCACAACTGATCTGTCTCCTCGCTCCTAATGTATATCAAACAAGGACGGCATAATAACATTATTATGAAAGGGTTGTCTTGAGTCCTGAGCCTTGAGGAAACTTGACATCACGTGAGACAATAATAGGACTCTCAAATGTTTATCTAATCGTCAGTATGGTACTCCAAAATGAAAGCGAAAACTTCTTATAGCCTTCGGTCTTATTATTTTATCTTTTAGGTATATCTTTTCTTCTTAGGAAGAAGGCGCAGTCATTCAGAACACGTTTACATTTTTCATTTATAATAGTACGTCACAGCAACTAATAATAATATTTCCGGTACGCTAGTATAGATGCCTGTTCTTTTTCTTTGAATTACGAATTTACGATATGGCAATGATCGCCGCCTTGCCTATAAAAAGGGCCTTAAAAAGGCATAAGGCTAGGCAGGCTTGACTTTTTCAGCAAAAAAAAGGCTAGGCTAGGCAAGGCACCTGCTCTAAGGAAGGCTTCAAGGTAGGCTAATTTTTAGCCTTTTTTATTTTTAAGGACGTTAATAAGAAAAAAAAGGCTCCATAAGGCAAAAAAATAAAAGTACTTAGTATACCTAAACATACACATTATGCATACCATTAAAATTAAAATCAAAACTGGTAGCGCCGAAAACAGCTTGCTGGTTGGCTATAAAGTATTTTTTGGTTTAGCTAACGCGCTGGTTTTCTTAATAATTTCATTTGGTAAGTAACTACATTTTTTAGCATTTCAGAAAAAAGGCAAAAAAAGGCAGTTTAATTTTTTTAAAAAGGCTAAAACAGGCTCAGAAAAAATATGAAAAAAAGGTAGGCTAAAGGCAAGGCTGACAATAAAATAGGTAGGCTAAGGTAGGCTCCAAGTTTTTTGCTAAAAAAAAGGCTAGGCAAGGCTAGGCGATTTGTTTGGCGACATTTGCGATATGGATCATACGTAGTTTTCAGGTACTATATGTATTACATACTTAACCTACAGACAAAAAACGGATAGAATGAAATATCATGCTGTCAGGCAGTACTGGATTGTCATTGATGGTGATTTATTTATTTGCATTTCGACCTCAGCATGAAGGGTTCCTACACTTCTTTTTTTAAATTTTCAAAGTACACTACACAGGTACCTAGGTAGGTAGGTAGGTAATTTAATTTCGTTTGTATGACGATATTTTAGAAGTATTATATCGAATTATCTAAGGTATACTATACAACTGGAAGCTTAAAATTATTACACCCACCACAACAGCAGACCTACAGCAATCTATCCAAGTTAGAGCTCTTTTAGTTCTTACTATCCGCATTCGTGGTGGACTGGACTGTTGCATTTCCTTCCCCAGGGTCTCTCTGTTTTAGTACTAACCAGAAACTTCACTTTTGTCACATCCTAATAAAACTAAGAAACTCTTACCTTTATTTAGTACCTCCCTAAAGTCCAAAATATAGGACAGTAGTAGCCGTTGAAATTAGATAGTTGTTTGTCACGTTACACTTTCTAGACCATTACGATTAGGGGAAAACTGGAAGGAAATTCACTATAGGCCGCAGCATTTTATTTATACCTTGGGCCATTAAGTAAAAGTCTGCGCTACATATACAACTTTGGTTTTGAGTTCGGATCGATGTTTAGAGCTCCATTACTTAATGAAATCCTAGCCCAAGATATTTCAAAAGTGAAAAAGGAGGAAACGCATCTTGAGTTCCTTGACAAAGTCATTTGACATCCGTGGGAAAGCCGTGTTCCCCCGTATTGGCTCTAATGGATAAACATGATACCGAGCTAATTTGAACAGGACATCGATTTATCTTTCATAATTTGGAAAGGGAGAGAGTTTTCTTGGGAAAGGGAATAAGAACCTTGGATCATGAGTTGGCGGACTCCGATCGTCTAGAATCATCCTATCTCAAAAGCCTTCATCTAATTTCCCCTTCACACACTCTACACCATTTGTGAGGAAACCATTATAATGTAATGATTAATTAAGGTGAAAGTACCTAAGCTATTTGAAAAACATGTTATTTGCTCACAAGTCCTATAACTCCCACTCCAGACCCCAGGAAATCGCATCGTCTTTCCTCAAGAAATTCACAGTTTACCTTCCCAAAGGATCTGACTGGATTGTGGAAAGTCCACAGTCTGTCTCTAGTGTAGACATTGGAAATCCTTATATTGTTTAACATTAGCGGAACGTAAAGAATGGACACATGGAAGTCGCTCAGCTGTAACCTGTAACAAGTTCCAGAGGGAACTTTACGGATTTAGTTTTCCGTAGTTTAGGTTTATATATTTTCTTTCACGAAGTGAATCTGAAAAATCACAGCCTTCACACGAGGTAAATAACTTTTCGCCCAACACACTTTCCGAAAGTCCCACAAGGCTCTGTACTGCTGGATGTGTACTCACGATTAATTTTAACAGGTGTTTTTTACTTTGAGAGAAATGCTACTGCCCATATACATACAAAGTCCATTGAGCGTAAAACTGTCACATCTTTGGACTGTTATAGACGACAAACTAAAATTGTCGATAGACCAGAATAATTGGAGAGTAAATTGACTTGAAAAATTAAAGAAAGTTTACAGAAACAAAGACAAAGATAATGACATCAATTTTATATCACGGTAAAAAATACATTAGTACTAATGGGAGTGTGGCAAACCACAAGAAACTAATTTATTTTCTTAACCATGGAAAATTTCATAGTACCGTATTCAAAACGGTAATTATTAACAAACTCCTGATGTATGTGTAAGACTAATTTCATAATAAATCAAGCTTTGTATGATAAAACTTATAAACAATACTGTAAACAGGTAATTACTATATGACGCTACTACATGTTAAGTGAAGCATCAGAGCAGTTTATCATTATTTCTACCTACATTAATAATTTAAGAGCCTTTTCGCAATTCTGAATGGAATAAGACGAGCGATACATAATTAATTTTGAAGCTCTTAAAAAAATTAAAAATTCAAATTGAAGGTATAAATCTGTAATTAATAAACATAAGACCTATACATCTAATTTATTAAATGTTGGCAAAAAATATTGCCGCAATTTTGCTGACACTTATGTAATCCATTTTTCTGCTGTCTTTGTCGCTTCCAAGTCAGGCAATAGTTGTCACCAATTTTATCTAAAGAATAATGTACTGTCACCTATTCGGTTGGAAGACTAATACTAATATGCGTCTTTATAGTCATACTTAATCGTCTACATCGGTCCATATATGCTTCGTTATTATAAAAACAGTAAAATTACCCCGAGCAAGAAACTTTGATTTTCCTTTCAATTTGAATTCTCACCTCACACGCTATAATTATATGCAGTCAGCATACGTAGCACTCCACCCCATTTCTCTAGTTCAAATGAGGAGCAAGTGAAACTCAATAGAAATTCACATATAAATGTGTGCAAAAGTTTAGGCCTTATCTAGATGTCGAAAAAAGACGAACGAGCGCTCTCCTCCCTTGCGTCACCTCATTACACTGAAACTGAGTAGACATTTCATCGAGAAGGATCGCGATACAAAGACAAAATGAGATAAACCAACCCACATTCCTAAATAATTGCTCAAAAGAGTCTCCCTTATCTGACTAGGCATCAGTAAAACCGAAAACCGAGTTTAGATAAACCGTAAGCCAAAGTTGAGGAGAGGATGAAGAACTAAGAGCCAGCCACCAATAAACCAGCTGCAGTGATCCGAAATAGAAAACAATCATCCCAACCAAATGTCTTTCTCCAACTTTATTCCTTTTCCATATCCATATCCACGAACCAGCCGACTTGTGTACACGTTCCTCGACAGGCAGAATTTCTGCCCTCTAGCCTCGGCAAATATGTATATACCTACCTGATTTTGTGTCTATACGTGATTCTATAGCCTGTGCACTACCTAGTATATAACAGATCTTATCATTATTGTCATTACTACTACTTTTTCTTATCATTATAGCAGTCTCATTTCCCCCGCCTTTTCTTCTATTTGTACTGAAGTCACCCTAATGACTACAACAACTATATAAGTTACTGTAACCCATCCCATCAGAGAATCAGAGCCGAAGACATTATATCTATCTGCATACTCATCAGTATCAGAACCAAACCAGGACGGCTCCACAGCTTTATGAAAAGTACACAGTACACCCCAGTGGACTCTAAATTCTAATCCAATCACAATCCATTTCACTGGATCTTCGATCGAAAAATCCAGAAAAGCTCTCGTCTGCTCGTTCCGATAAGAAATACCAGTAGTCGTGCCTTCGAAATTTAATTTTCACAAAGTTTTGAATTTTTCCTTAGATGAGAAACGAAAATATCATCAGATTTCACATTAGATGGCTGAAAGTGAAACTGAATACATTCCTATAATGTCATCAGTACGAGCCTTAAAGCAAAGTTTTATTCACATCCATACCTATCCACTACACAAAGACTGTAGATTTATTGTGCCTATACTAGGTATGTATATTATATAAGACTCAAATTAATAGAGAGAAAACGTCCCAAGCCACGCATACAAAAACATTATAGGTTTTCCATGGATGATTCTACTAATACTAATAAGCATCACCGTACATGGTTGTTGAAATGAATTGGTAAGACAAGACGGCACATTCTCTCATACGAATAGAGCGGTATTTAATTATACGCAAGGAATACCAACGGAAAATATTGGGATCGGGATGAGTGCCAGATATTCATTCTTTCCTAAGCTTGTAATCTCTCCGACATCACTTTCCCGTAACCAAGAGTAGGAGACTACATAATTGGGTCCACAGAATACATGTAAAGGAGTTAAGGTATTGCAATCGACTTGGACGGAAAGATAATCTCCTGATGAATGGTCTCATATAAATTCATAATTTATTGCATACTTCCAACCAGACTCAATTTTAAAAGTCATTCTTCTACTTATAAATACTTGTCATTGCGAAACGTGTGTAGTAAGACATCCAACTTAGAGATATAATGAATTAAAGTGAATAGAATAGAATACATACTATACCACCACCACAAAGAGTCTATAGCTAAAAGCAAAATGATCAAGAAGCCACAATCCATACTGATGGGAAACATTCGTTAATATTACCATGGCGGTATCTTCGGGAGGGGAAGGAAAAAGCCCGTTGAAAATCAGGCAAGATCTATTATTTTCATCAATGATAACATTAAAGCTAAGACAATTCACACACAGGCCACATTGTTTTGAAGACAAATGACTGGCTGAAGCCACATAGAGTGAAAAGAACCACAAAATTTATAACGTATAGCGACTGTCAACCACCTTTAAACATATTACATATGTATAATTAATATCACGACCAGCACGTAATAGGTAATAGCAGAAGATACAGTCACAGCTATCTCAGTTTTTAAATAATGCAATATACGCGGTATGTGTGCAATGTGTGTGGGTAGACAGGCATTCTTCCCCCACGGAATTTTTCCCCGGATATATTTCCCCTCAGACAGTTTCTTCCAAAGCTCTCAGCACAGAATATTTTTTCCCCAGTTCCAAAAATTAGACTCTAAAATATTTACTTCATTTTCATCCAACCAAAACCAAAGGCACACATTCGTAATTCATAGACATTCTCAGAAAAATTTCAAAATTCATGAAATGAACTATCTGATATCTATCTGAAATGTGCCTATAGATACTGATAATTGTTAACTGCCCAGCTGGCGCATCGCTACAGTGCTTACACTTTAATAACAACCTTAAATTGAGGTTGTTTCCTGAATTACGATGTCATAGTCGTTATTAAACATTCTACTGGTTTTATGCTTGGATAATAGCGAAATGTGAGTTAGGTGATGGCTTTATAATTTCATACATTTAGAAATAAAATGGTATGAAATAAAAAATTAATTAAAATGCATGCTGTGGCGTATAATCAGAAAATAGCAATCTAAAAAACAAACTCAAAACCAACCCGTGACAAAACAAAAACACCTCTTTGCTTCCATTACTTTTACATTTACTGGACCAAAAACCACAGCGAATTATAAACGCACATATTTACGATGTGATATTGACATAATTACATAATTTATGCAGCACTGCTCAAAAGTAAGTTGCCTTCCTACGATGTCAGAAATTGTATTTGGATATTTGCCCATTTTACACGTTTATAACTTATTTCCACATGTGTATAGTCTAGTAAAAGTAATATTATGTCTGCCAATATTACAGCTTAAAACACTACTACACTCTACAACATCCCATCTAAAACAACTCATTCAGCCTTCACTACGTGCTTCCCTTCTTTAATGAATGTCTACTATCCCATTGAGCAAACTACTAAAATATAGGCACATACAGGCATATGCACATCTCACACATCGTAGACGACAATATTCAGGTAGTAACATACATAGGATGTGTCAAATAATTTATACGTATGTAGGTATAGTGCTAGCAAAGTTCCTGTACGTAGTCAGCTTTTTAAAAGTTTTACTTATAAAATCAACTCGACAGTCGGTGCGTCAATCAGCTCATCAGTCGTAAAGTCATGTCAACATTGTCAACCCTTATCTCCTATCTGTCGTCGTCATGTATGAAGACACAAGTATAAATACATTTACAAGTTACAACGTCAACGTTTCTTGGCAACTAAAGTATACACAGCCTACAACGTCCACCGGGCTTCAAATATTTCAATTTCACAGGTTCAGTTCAGAGCGAAAACAAAAATGACAACCACCACAACCATTACCACCACCGCTACCAACAAATAGGAGACCAAACGTCAACCGTTGTATGATGTAAATTGTATCTACAATAATACCCTATTCTCTGAATCACATTCACTCTCCTAACTAATAGAATTGAGTTAAAAATGGAATATTAATTTGTATAGAAAATTTGAGCTCAACACAAGAATTTAAAAGCAGGTATTATCTAGGTAGAACTAACATGCATACTTTGTAGTTATGAACACAGTTATGACATTTTAAATAGCAACCAAGAACTAACAGCACAAAAACTATATCATATTAACTATTAAAACTATTTTTATTTTGTATATTTTCTACTCATAACGGATGGGTACATAATACTATGGCTGGACCCAAAAAGAATTCAAGAAGATTATGAATTTATCATCACGGGTACCACTCTCGTAACCGTTCCCACAGCTCAGTCTCCGAACCCTATGGATCGTTATCTGTTCTCGTCTCGAAAACTTAGAAACTGAGAATGAGCATAATCATATTATTTTTTGTGAAGGCACAATCTGCTATACACTAAATGGTAACGGTAATGGTTATGGTTAGAGCCTTGTCATGAGGTCTAAGAACCAGAGCCAGCACCAGGACCAGGACCAGTACGCTAGTGCTGCCTATGTCTTTAGCCTGTCACAAATTAAATCATGAATGGCTTCGGACGACAACTGTAAGAAAACAGATTTATTCTCATGATCCCGCAATCCTAACAATCTCTCTGTCTCCTTCACTACACTCTAGTCTACAGGACCACACGGAAGCCGGCTCTCCATCACTTGAATTACAAACACAAGGCAAGATACTTGAGACTGAGACAGCAGACTGGAGACTAACTCGAAGCTCCGACAGAGCGAAGGATCCGAAGCAAACTGAAAGTGAATCTTAGGCCACGTATAGCCATTTTCATTCAAATCTCATCGTCAGCCAACGTCAAATGATCCTCGACGAAGTGAACACATCGAGGACCCACTTGATTTGTATGGATGGCTGACTACTGACAAAGCTTTACTCTCCTCCTCCTTCATTCAACAGAGATTCGAATTTCAAATCCGAATTCTATAATACTGATATTTAAAGGAAACAATGCAATTCTATTTCAATAGGTATTCTACAGTATCTAGCTTATCAGCCGCTGCATCTGCATCTGCAAAATAAACAGCCAAAGTGCTTGTGCTGACAAAGTAAACCTTACGAATTTCGAATTAATTAAAATAAATGTTTATTTTAAATTTTCGCTAATATTAGTAGAAAAATAATTCACAGAAACTACTCAATCGTAACATAATAACAGCAATCATCACAGTCATTAAATTCTTACTTATTTTTGAAGTTAAATTAAACATAAATTATAGTAAATATAAATCATCTGAATTCCATTTAAATTAATATACAATTGAAATTATTATCACAAACCAAAAATAAAAGGGCAATGAGACCCCAAGAGATGTGATGTGAACCATTATTTTTGAAAAGTGAAGCTACAGGTTAGCCATATTTCACCATTACAAATCATAATAGTATTGCTTTCGAAAACGGAGCGACATATTGAATATTGAAATGTATTGTGACTTGCGACTCGTTGTACACAAAGAAAAGAAAAGAAAGCATTCAATCAAGTCCACAGAAACTGTGTGTCTGTCCGTACGCCTGGCTAGACTGCTCTTGCAACCATTGCTCTCTGTAATTCCAGGTTTCAAACACTCAATGAAATATTGTAGGAAACTCGTACAATTACGTACTTCTATCTATTCAATTTCAATTTGAAGTGGCCATAATTGTGAATGCGGAGAAAAATCATCTATTTATGTATTTCTATGGGAAGCTATAAGGTGAAGATTAGAGCAGTCGTAGGCTGCATATTTTATATTCAAACCACAAAGGGGCGATACATCTATTACGTCTACAAAAAGGGGGGGGGAGGGGGCTTAGATGCATGCTAATTAAATCTCACTTTAAAGCAGGGGGGAGGGGAGGTGTTTAAAAAAACTTACGTCTACACAACTTTTTTTCCTTTTTTATGCAATTTATTAAATCCAAAAATTTAATTTCGTCAAATTAGTAGAAAAACTGATATTATATAAAAAAAAATTCCCTTAAATTGGGTACTTCTGCACACGTTTTTCAAAATTTTATTACATTTCCATTTAGATCTTGGAAAAGTCTTGACAAGACCAATAGATACTCTTGAAATCAGGACTAAGACCGATCACGAAATTGCAAGACTCTCGAACTCAATTTCTTTAACAGTCTTAAAATTTCAAGTTTTCAAATCAATACTTTTAGACGTCGTAGGTACGCTTTGTAGTTTCAAGAGTCCTAAAATCAAGTCTAGCAAAAAAATATCCTCCATACGTTTGAAAGAAAAAAATGTCAGTTTAAATTTACTTGAAATCGACTTGTGAAAGTCTGAAAATTTCAAGACTCTCCAGCTTTTTAAAAGTATTGACAATTTCAGACTCTTGCAATCAAGACTTTCAAAAGATTTGAAAATTTAAGAGTCTTCAAATCAAGACTAGAAAAAGTCTTCATAGAATCAAGACTCTTGACAACAAAAAATTTGTCACAACCTTCATATCCAGTTTCAAGATGTCGAAATAATTCATTTTAAAACAGGTTTTGAAAATTCGAGACTTTTCGAGATTCTTGAATGATCTTAAAAATTTTGGAAGTCTTGGTGCTGATTTTGCAAGATTTTCAGTAAATTTTTTAGTTTGAACAGATTATTTATTTTATAAATTAGTTTTATGGCGGTGGTGATTACGTATCATAAATGTATGTAAATTCAAAATAATCGATTCCTTTTTTTTAAAAACTTTGTGTAGACGTCTTGGGGGAGGGGGGGGGGTGTTTCAGAAATCTAACTAATGGTGATAAGGGGGGGAGGGGGTCCAAAAAATGGGATTTTTGTAGACGTAATAGATGTATGACCCCAAAAGTTTGCAATACTTCCCCCATTTGCTGAATACTGATTGTACCGAAAGCGTATATGAAAACGATTTATATTATCAAAGGATGCCAAGTCACACAATTACGAATACGATTTTCCAATTTTACAACTTCCGACCCACTCAAAAGTCAGCGAAAAAAATGTGTGTAAAATCAGAATAACTTTCTAAACTGAGCTCACGCATTGACATTGGCATTGGGAAATGTTATGTCATGTTCGATGGTTTACCTTATTACCCGACGAACAGGCCTCCCTGGGAAAAACTTTCAGCTTGAAAACTTTTCTGAGGAAGTTGGTATATCTCTTACACATGTGCGGTGTACACATTATGTTAGTTGTATACATGAAATTATATGTATTTAAAAACCTTTAAAAAGGAAGCATGTCCTCTGCAGAGTTAATGTGAATTGCAACATTTCACATTTCCTTTCCAATTTTACTACTATATGCACTCTGAACATCCGCAAACACCCATCTGTAATTACACATAAAGCTCAAGTTATGTTACATATCGAAGTTGAACCTACATGCATGCTGATCAATGGTAGCGGTAGAAAGTCACTTCCTTAAAAACTCCAGTAAGCACTTAATAGCCATTGCGCACTGTGCACCTACGGAGGTGACTTTCGTAAAAAACCTAGCTAGGTGCAGTGCGGAGAGCTTCTCCTAAGCCTAAGTAGGCGTGGTTTACCCTAACTTTTTACCTCCGTAAATTGCGTTAGGCGAGACCTAAATACTTACGTACGTAGGTAGTTTGTGCAGTGCGGGTGCTACCTACCTAAAGGTCCTGCCGTCACCACACATTTCATTTTTTCCCTCCCTAAAATCAAGGATGTTTTTATCCTTGGGCTGCGTTGCTCATTGGCTCAGAGCAAAACTGAAACCGCGAATGGGTTTGACCAATCACGGCACAGCTTTTTAAGTTAGGTGAGCTAGTCCGTGTCGTCGCTTCTACGTAAGTTACCTACAAGCGTTATTAGTGCGGAGTGGTTTACCTAGCTATGTAACCTACGAAAGTCACCTCGTTAGGGGCTCAGTGCGCAATGGCTATAACTTTGGTTTCGGGTTTTTCGTACTCACCTAATTTTTTGAACGGTGTAAACAAATTATCAGGAATGGAAGGACGAAAGGAAGTAACTTCGCTTTCAACCAATTAGTAGACAGTAAGGAGAACGATGCCTAACTAATGAAGTTACTTCGAATGCACGCTTCGGATTTCGGAAGTTAAGTCTATCAGTAATTAATTACACAAACTGGAAGAAGAAAAAACTAGGATGTACAATAGTACATTAAAATATATGAGAGGAATAATTAGTACCAAGTTTCAATCAGATATAACGAAGTTCCTAAATATCTTCAGCCTTCCAAATACCTACAGCAAAACAATTTTCCGCCTGTATTTTTCGTTGTTTAACCAAAAACAAATATTTTATAGCATGTAATATTCTATTTAAAGGAAATGTTGGGCAGATTTTGTTCAGTAAAAATAACGTTTAAATAGATTTTGTAGAGCTAGCAGTGAGCTTTAAAAATTGCCTACCTCCCAATTAATGTGCCCGTGCATAAAATCTACACTGTAATTATTTTTACACTAGAATGTTAAATAATACTAAAACAAGTATCACACAGCGCTTGAGAGAGAAAATTGACCTAATCTAATGAATAGATGCACAACATTTTTTTGGAATATCGTTTTTAGAATATATACAATTGTAAGCACCTAGACCGTTTACAAACTTAATTTTAAATAAAAATAATAAAATACCTCTACCAATTATTTGAATTAACACATTAAAAATACTCACAGTCGTCTGACGTATAAATTAATGCACTTAGATTGTTGCTAACTCCCAATTTCCGAGATGCATCCACACCGCGTCTTGGAACGCTTTTATCCATTATCGGCATTATCTTCACTTCTCTTTCTTCGTTTTCCATGCTCACTGTCACTGTGGGCGGCGCAGTTGATGTGGATGCCATTATGTCTTGTAATTATTAATAACTAAAGTAGACTTTTTTCTTAATTCAATTTTTCAAATATATTTATAAAATATACAAGGGGATCTTCTCGAATAAAGTATCTATTTCAGTTTCAGTAATTTTAATAGTAGGCTCTGAAAAATTATGGTCAGTACACTTGCTGATGGAAATCGAGCAGTATCTATCCAGTTCCCAGTGAACACACTTTTGTGAAGCTCGCGACCAGTTGGAATATTTAAAGTTTACACTATCGACGTCGTTAAGTCAAGTCTTCAATATTTAATGAGCGGACGTTCTACACGTTATCAGTTCATCATCAATAGACAAAATGTAATAATAATTGTACTTCCCATTAATGCTAACAAGCTGTATAGCGAAGTAGAGGAACATGAGGCAATGTCAACAATACATGTATTGATAAATATGACGTACAAAAGGACTACACGGAATATGAAACTAGAGCTTCACTGCACTTCACTGTCAACTGTTAGTCTTTTGAATCATTGTACGAAGTATATTTATTATGAAAAGAGTATATGTAGTTTTTGATCTAGATTAGATAGGTTTTACCAAAACGTATAAACTATGACATAATTGAAAGAGTCAAGAGGCCTTATTTTTAATTTACACTTTTCCCCTCTAAATTCTCGTTACAGGTAATACTTATAAATAATTCTGGAGGGAGATGTGTTATTTAGTAGAAGTGTATGGATGTCACTTTTTAATTTTAAAATACCGGATGTGCTCTATCCGTCAAAGCTCTCAACAAAGCTATTTTTGGCTCTTTTGTAACCCCTGATTACTCATCAAAGACAAATATCGTGTACGTCAGTCGATGGAGAATGTCGATGCCGACTGAATCTTAAAATGTATTTTGTACTGCAGTGCTTCAGGCTTTTTTTTCTCGAATTTAGTTTCGCCCCGATACTACGTAAAAATGTAATAAATTAATGATACTCTCGAATACAATAACTAATAGCGGATACCTTGCAATATTAAACTAGTGCGTGGAAACCTTAGAATTGCAGCTATGAAAAAAGTGCCCTTTACCCTCAGCTGCTGGGATGGGAACTAATTGTTTTAATTTTGGAGCTTCGGAGAAAACTATACTACATCCCAGGACGATATACCGTACGTAATCTGTATGTACTTGTTGTACACTGTGCGTCCGCCGTCAAACTGGTCCTGTGAAAGAGTAGTGAAATCGTTTCTTTTCTTTTATACGGCTTCCGCAGAATGCTTTCAACTTTCAAGACGATTCCCCCAGTTTCAGTTGAATGAGAGAGCGAGTAGA
Organism: Dicyrtomina minuta; assembly: GCA_949802685.1. Classification (NCBI taxonomy): domain Eukaryota; kingdom Metazoa; phylum Arthropoda; class Collembola; order Symphypleona; family Dicyrtomidae; genus Dicyrtomina; species Dicyrtomina minuta. The sequence goes on from OX461810.1 coordinate 51,175,382, forward strand.
AAGAACATGAACATGCTAACTAAAATTTATTCTTCTGCCCCGGCGTCATGAACATTAATATTTTTTGCATTCCTATGAATAAACTTCCGTATCTTTATTAGTATCAACTACGTTTACAGCAAGTAAGTAGTATCGAGTGGTTTTCGGTTTCCTTTCAGTGCACTATATCCACGAAGGTATGTAGGTAGGTAGGTAGAAGGTATGTAGGTAGACACTACTGTTAAGTTTTGAATAGGTATGAATTTTCTCGGGTAATAACACTGCACACTGCAGACTGCTACTGCACATTTACTAACATCAGTAGGTACTCACAAATCCAACATTATTATAGTAAAAAGAAAACACATGTATTTTAAACCTCTTGTTTGTCGTTCTCGTTCTCGCTCTCGCTGGCGCTCATAGAAAAAAGATTAACGATGCTATTTAACATCTATTTCTTCTAATCACTATCACTATCACATCACACTATCATGTAAGTTACTGTGTGTCAAAAACTTGTCCTGTAACATCTCACTAATCGGTGTGGGATGATGTTTCACCATCGACTATCAGTGCACACTGTAATCTCTAAATACTCACTGATAGTTGAATTTGTATTCTCCCGCCTAAAAAAATACACCTTGGAAATGTCTTGCGGGAGCACGTACTTAAGTATACTCTGTAAATATATATCCCAAGTGGGGATGGGAAACTTGGGATATCGGGAGGAAATCATGCCTCTCTGCCTCTATCAGAAAAAGAAGAAGAGAAACATGAGTTTACGAGAGGCGGATGCGATACTATCAGAGCCAGAGACAGTTCAAGTATAGAAATCTCTCTTTTTCATGAACCCGCAACGGCAGTTGTCACTTTTGCTTGTTTCTAGTCTCATCCCTCCTTACGATGATCGTGTGTTATCTCATCCTCAGACATAAAGTAATGCTGAAGGCCTAAAATAGACCTAAACAATAATTACATAGCAGAGGCAGACGTATGCGCTCCGTTCACTCCGTTGTCTGTTCTTGATTTTGGTCTCTGGCCCGGCTTGGGGTTCCGTTTCGAGTACAATGCATTTACTTGTAGTATGTGTTAAGTCTAATTATATACAATGTTTGAAATATCTTATATTTAGTTAGCCTAACGTACTAATTTCACTCGCCATCAACTTCAGATTTCAGATGCAGACTCTTATGTTCTTCCCATGTATTACACAAGAATCAAAAGAAGGATTAAAACTGAAAATCTAATTTTAGCTGTTAATTGCATGAGCACCCGAACATCTCCTTCGTACCTTCTCGAGTGTTCTTAATGGGGTGTCTGCGTGTGTATTTAAAACAATAACAATTCATGCCGTTATATGTTACAAAGAAAGAGGAAGTGTCTACACGAAATCTCTAATTATTAGGTCGTAACGGTGAGACTCTCGGCGTGCTTTTTTGTTTTTCTTGTTGAGATTCAGTCTATAAGGAAATTCAGACGTAATACATGACTATTGTTTCAAAATAAAAACCAAAAAATCCAATTTTACAAGGTGTTGCAAGATTTTCTTTCAATTCGAATTTTCTATTATGATTATTATACTGTTATATAATTGGTACTGATATAAGGGTGATGGATGGCTCTGTGGATATCGAATTCCTGACAGTGAGCTGGCACGAAAATTTATCGGTTGGAATAACACAGCTATCTTAAAATCATTTCATTGTTTTTCTGTCTCCTAGTTCATAAATTTTAACTGATTTAAATATTTTAGTTTGATATATTATGCTGATGCATGATGCACGTCATGTACCATGCCAGTTTATGGAGACGATAAGAGTAGCACCGTCGCATTTAAGTAAATGTGACATCAGCTTTTTGTAGGACAGAAGCTTTCCTATTCAAAGGAAGGGATTTATCAAAATTCAAATAGATCCATATCTTTGGTGACATATAGGTATCCCATAGGAGGCTCAAACTGGTCTGATCACTCTCAAGTCAACCAGAATGTATAGAAAGCCGGAGCCAGGAGCCAGCTTAAGCGTAAGGCTAATGCTATAGGTATAGTATAATTCCCTATTGATTTCGCGCCTATACTTTATATGTCATCACTATTCTTATGTCGTTCTATGTAATTCAAAAAAAACCTGGTCACTGAAAAAAGGATGATAATAACTCCTAATGCAATTTTCTTGTTCTCGTTGTTCACTTTTCTCTTTCATCTAGGTTTTTCAAAGTCTCCACGCTTCGATTCATTTCTTTTTAGCTTCCCCATTTCAATACCCCTTCTTCTTAATGTACCTTCAGAAGTACAGAATTTAACATGTTCATTCAAATTTTGACCCCTATTGTGTGACTGAGGCTGACTATGTATAGTATTAAGATTAACGCAAGAAAACTTAGGCTCACTGCACCAATCACTATACAGTTTACCCGCACAAGGACAAAATCACGGTTATTCGTTTTTCATGTATGTATCATTCAATTTCCCAATTTCTGGTTTTCAATTGCAAGTAATACATATATGTACTTTGTAGCTAATTAATTCGTCCTAAATGATAAACTCTTCTTATTCAATAAATTAATAGATTAATGAGTTCTTCGTCCTGCTACCAATACTCCCTCGCTTCCGTCCTCTGCACATATCTTTACGGGCTTTAATGGCGTGTTTATTATTACACAAAACACATACGCTGACTAAAATAAATGCCTTGTTGCTATAATTGCTAGTCACTTCTTTGAGTGATTATAAAATTATTATCACTCTCTGTTATAGTACAGTCACAGTTTCTGAGCTTGAACACCAGCCCGTATAATGCTACAGGATTTAAATAATTTCTTGGGTTCAAGTAATTATTTGAGGAGTGGACAAAAAACGAAGACCATTAAAGTCGATAAATAAAAGAGAGAAAATAAATTTTATTGACTCATTATTGGCTGGAAAATTATTATGGGGCTCCTCTAATCCGTATAAACCACCATTAGGGCAATGAAAGGGAAGTACTGACTGAGAAACTTTTACCTAATTAGTGAGGCTAGTGTTAAGTGCTCTTCTTCTTTTAAAAGAGTGTTTCCCTTTCATTAAATAATGAGGGCTTATTATAATTAGGTATAAGTATAATTATATGGGCACATTTATACTCTTTTGTATCATTATTTATTATACTAAACAAGGGCACACACAAAACATGTTTTGAAATTCAACTTCAGCTAATGTTTGTACCGTGACGGCGACGCAGCCCGAACCCACCCATCCAAACCAAAACCGAAGGCTCGAAATAATGTATCAGTAGTTTCATCTAAATAATGTAGAGCGTAATGTATAAAACGTAATTAGAATCCCACAGCGCTGCTCACAAACTTTCACAGTTTAATGTATACCTACTCAAGCAAAATGTCCCTTCCTTCCTTGCTGACTGTTTCGAATCAACGGGAAGGAGGAACGAAATACGAAATTCATTTGGCTAAAGTGGTCCTTAGAAAGTTGTAAGTTTGTTGAGGATTTTTTCTTTCTATTCCACTCGTCCTCGTCGTCTCATAGTGTGTGTGTGCTATATGGTTGCAATCAGTTTTATTTTTTGCTTTCCTTTTCCAGCGAGCAACTATTGACAAAACCCATTCTGACATAAGAGTGTGCCGTATTTTGAAGTGAGCAGTAATTCCCCACAACCACGAGTGTCTTCCTGTATATGGTAGTATTAAGAAGATTGTTATGCGCGGGTCTTGACCACGGACCACGAACCACAAAACTCTTCTCTCATGCCATTCTCATCGATTTCAATTTATAAAATGGGTTGATAATACACTCTGACTGCCAAAGGGTATGACAATGACAACTTTATGCTAAGTGAAGTAGATGAACACTGCAGGATCGCACAGGACTAGAGATAGTCTCCGTCACATAATCCATTTCCCCACGTACGCCAGGGACCTATACTATGGTTAGTTCCTCTGAATTTTCTCGTGTCGTTTGCAACATAGAAAGCGGGGGGGGGGGGGGAGATATGGAATTCAAATTTAACTATGTGAGATTGGAAAACATTTTTCTGAAGTATGGACTATTTTTATTTCTATATAGACTCATTTTTTTAACATTTCTAACTTTTTTTTTAGTTAAATCTAACTTATTAGTTTCCCAATTTTAATTTTGCAGTCTATCTTTTTTTGGCAGCTCAAAAACAGAAAAACTGACCAAACTAAATTACATATTTTTTATAACTCAGCTTTTTGTAAATCACTCTTACTGAAGTAATGTAATATTCTTCAAGCGTGAAAACATCCACTGGAGGGTGATGACTTTAAACTTGAAAATCTAACTAAAAGTAATCGAAGCGACAAGCTCGTGTTATTATCTCTGTCACTTTGAATTCAGTCATCTAAAACCGTTTTGAATTTCAAATTATATGTCTCTGTAAAATCTCTATGGGGTATTTTATAAAAGCTTAAAAAAAAGTTTTATGGGGATGTCATTGCTTTACTGTGCATAATAAATTGAAAGGAAGATGGGTTCCGGTTGAGTATCCGCCTCTTGTCTAAAAATAATATCTAATGCGTGCACAAATAAGTAGACAAGGACCCCCTACGATTTCCGTATCTTTCCTTTACAGTAGCTTTATTATGTGTACCTATTACCGGTACCGGTGCCATACGGCTCCGCTCACATTTCCTAGTCCAGTCCCGTAGTAGCTCCTAGCCAAGTTTGAAACTAAAAGAGTTTTCTCGTGAAATACTGGAAAAAAAGTATTTTATTTTTATTTCATCTCGTGAGTAATAAATGAAACCGGGATGCCGGACGTTCTATATTACACTTTTAGTTTTAGTACACCTACTGCTGTATGCAACCAACTATGTTTATTTCTTCTGCATTTTATATCAAAAGCCCAAAAGAGAAGAAGTAGAGTCATAATTTTTCAAATTGATTATTATGTTTAGCTTTTGTACACTCAACGTAGGTAGATACTTTCTCTTTCCAAGTAATATCAAATATGTACATGCCCTATAATTTCTTCTACTACTCTTCATCAACATGTCAGCATCTCTACGTCTTTTGAAGTAATTGCTTTTCCCATGCTCCATACCAGCTGGGACTGTGACGCTCCTGACTGAATCAGAATGAAAACGAATTCCTCAGCCCATGATAGACGACACGTGTAAACACTATTGAAATTTATTGGCTATGCGGTGCTTACGATTCGATTATGATTACGCTACGGCAGCAGCCTTGCCGCTCATTTCATAAAACACATATATGTATATATGAATATATGTATATATGTACCTCTGTATGTATCTGTAGCGTTAGGTTTTTGTTGTTACTGTAGTTAGGTAGTATTGGAAGACTATAGTTACATGACTACAATGCAAAATTTTTAAATTAACACATACAAACTTATATAGGAAATATATATTATAGTGTGAAGGATGAAATTAACTTCTTCGTTTTTTGCAACTTGAGATTTCTTACACCGTGGAATAATGCATTGATGATAGATAGTGGAAAGAACCCAGCCGCCGCTATACTTGTAAATTGTGTATTAGAATAATGATAGGTGCTACTTACTGTCATAAGAAGCATCATAGCCCGTGACCGATCTTCTTTGTGTGTGCTCCGTAGGCACATTAAGATTGGCTGGACTTTTACGACCCCCAGCTCCACCCGGGACTTCCGTCATCTCCGCCATGGGAACGTCAAGACGCGGACTCTCTAAAAAAATACGTCACGAGCCAATTTCAGCTACAGCTCAAGTGGCATACAAAGATAGTATATTTTTATGACATGCACACACACACACACACACATATAAGCAACTAAGCACATACACTCTTTTCCTTTCACATCAGGATCAGAAGCAAATGTATGTATCAGTATATCTATACCAATACCCATATACATAGACTGCAGATAGTATCTCCGCATGAGCGAAAAGAAAAAACGAGAATCGGCTGATGTAACACAAATATTGTGAAGGGTAGTGAGAGGCTGTGGGACAGCAACCTACTGTCAACATCAGTTGGTAAAAATGAAAATGTTATTATTATATACCGTAGTCATATCCCATAGTCACTCCAGTTGAATTAAAATAAAATTTCAATAAACACTTCTCTCCTTCAAGTTCGAGACGGTACGTGTCTGTAGTACGGATCGGTACTTAGGTATAGTTGATCAGTAATTACCATCGGATGTTGCTGAGAGGTTGCTATCTCAACCGCTCACTATTCTTTATTTACCAATATATTATAATTTTATTCTATACGAATTTTTGTACTCTTTAAAAAATGATACGCTTCCAGAACAGTCTCAGTTTCTATATACATACACTGGATTTAAGATAATGGATAAATGCGAAAATAACCGTCTATCAGGAGCTTCAGCTATAACAGTTTAATTCAACCAACTGCACCAATACCGTTTCTCATCATTTTAGCCAATTCCATTCCCAATTTAAAGTAACTGCTCTCTGCGATGATATTGCAAACTACTGCTCTAGGTTGTTTATTTGCTTTCACAATTCCTCATTCCCTGTACTTTAGGGCTGGAGGCTGAGTTCTTGGGATTTAAAATGGGAGGTTGCTGGTTACGAGGTACTACATTTTTAAACAGCATGTGACATTTTTCGGATTTTTTCAAGTTTTTAGATTTAGAGGCTATGCGCATTTTTAAGGAAACTTGTGATAGGCTTCTGGGTGCAGTCTAAATTTGTATGGCCAGATATTCCAGTTTTACAGTATGTACCAAATATTTTTTGTCTGGTTACGGAAAGAATTAAACTTGGGGAGGAACTGATGGGGAACTACACGACATGAACAATTACGACGCGGCGTTACAAACAACGTTAAGAGTTTTGTCGGGCCTTAATCAAATAGCTTAGTGGGAAGTAAAAATCAGATGGTGAAGTAATTATAGGGCTCCTAGTATAGGGTTTTAATGCGTATAGTTTTCCCCTAAAGTTTCTAACTTCACTGGTACATTTATTATTGGCAAAGGTTATAATTGTATAAGCCTCCTCTTCAGGTTTTCTTAAAATAAAAGTGTAAAAGTGCAAAAATTGGCTCTTATGTCAGACATTAAACACTATTTTTAGTAGTAGTAGTAGCGTTTTGGTTTATTTACTTTAGATTTAGATTTTTGTATACATTTGTATTGTTTGAGTTTCTCGCCCTCAAAGTGTGCGACGACTATAACCATGTAAGCACACAGTTTTAGTTCACATTGAATTGGGTTATAGCTCTGTGAGAAATGTAGTCGGCTTTCTCCGCAACTCATGGTTTGACACTACAAAAGAAGCTGCTTGCCTCTCAATTGACTGCCTCACCAGTTGTCACTGCACTGCAACGAAGAACGAAAGCTGTGGTGCTCATGATGAATTGCTACATCGCATTTATTTCAATGAAATTAATGTCTATCCTTTCACCCACCGAAGTGAGCGTCAGCGGGAACGGAAACGACAGTGAAAGTGACTCTGATGGTATTTAATTATCTAAGTAATATTTCACGACGCGTCATCTGTTTTTTGTCATCAGATGAATTTTATACATTTTGAAAAAAAAACTAAAAATATATCTAAAGTACCTACATATTTATATAAGGGCTTGAGTTTTTAGTTGCGGTGAATGACAGAAAGTGCAGAGACACGTGTAATATTATGGTAAAGCAAGTCGCCCGTACATCATCGTACAAGAAACACATATTGCATAAATAGATTGCAAGAAACTTATACGTGGCTTTGAAATTGAAAGAGACAAGGACACACACACGTGCTGTATTGGAAATTGGAATATATTAACATACCTTTGTGAGAATAATTGAAGATTTTGAATTTAAATTTGAATTTTGCCTCTCAAATAATTGAGCTCAAAAATGTAGAAAACGTTGACGTGGAAGGTAATCTAATTTTAAGCTTAAATATATTTCAGCCATTAGTCACGGTTTCACGGAGGTGGCAAAAAGTGTTGTTTCCAACTTTTAATACACACCACAGTTTGGCTGCTCTGTATTCTTTGTATTGTATTGTAAAAACAAGTAAGCAAATACTTGTAAGACAGATAATTAAAATTAGGACTGTGTTAAGTTTCCTTGTGGCTATTGTAACTTTTGGAGCAGAAGACAACGTACGAATTTCCACTTTACAGCGTGATGTGTAGTACATAAAAGTATTACAAAACAGTGTTTGAATCTGAGACAGAGGATATATACCTGTAGAAGTCTGTCTAGTGGGGAAGAAATAAAATATCTTTAATTTCAAGGTAAACAGCTTCGAGAAAGCCGAGACTCGAGTTTCATCCTGTACAGTAGAATTCTTACAGTAATAAAGTAACTTCCAAAATGGTAAAATAACCGGAGCTGTCAAGATTGTGCGAGAGTCAGAAGAGAGTCTTATTCCGCTGACTTTCACCGCTTTGTCTCCGAAAGCTTGAAATAAAAACTTTAACACGAAGATTCGTTTGGAATTTACCAACCGCAGGGAAGACCAAAATTCCAACTTGAACTCAAACTGAAACTAAAACGATGTGAACCAACCGTTTAACTCTCGTAATATGAGCATGGGCGAAATGAATGGTAAAAATTTCAATATACCTATAGTATAGATACTGCACATTTTTAAGAATGGATATAGGCTCCCAGACCGACACCAGACAGTATAGTCTCGATCTCGATCTCAAATTTCTTAGTTTATCTCTCAAAAAATTTGTTCGTTCTTAGCAATTCGAAAATCCAAACACTTATGCTATAGTCATGACTGATGACGGTAATTTTATTGAACTTTTTCACATAAAGTTTTCACATTATACTGTATATTTAAATTGTACTGATGGGAAGAGTACGACTTATAACCTCTCTTAACTTATGGTAATAAACTATGTAGGTCCATGGACCACACGGCCATGGTGATGGTTATGGCGGGCCAAAATCGAAGAAATAAAAAAGTTCAATCGAAATATTAAGTTTAGAGTTGAACATTCACGAATTCCAGACTAATAATTATTCTTTAAGACGTGTCCACTGAACAACACTGAAATTATGCTTGAAGTATCCCGGGTTTTACGTGTTGATACACTATATAGCCATTGAAATATTTGTATAGCTTTTGATTTATTCTACGATAGAATTTTGTAATGGACAGAAAAGTTAAGGAAAAACTACTGACGTAGAAGGATTATTGAGAAGGGCAATAATCAAACTGTGAAGGTATACCTAATATGTGGAAATGAACTTGTTCGTGAGTAAAATTCCTGTTCATTGTACTACCACTACCGCTGTCTCTCTATCTCTCTCACTCTCTTCCCGTTCCCGTGTCTTTGGAGAGGGACTTGTTGTGGTGAACTGTCATTCAACAACTGATAGCTTCGGCTCGGCCTTGTTTCTTTGTGAAGAAGCCGTTGCCCGCTCCAGTCTTCCTTCAGCTCTACAGTCCCAGAGAAATTCCACGCATAGCGTAAGCCCATCACGTTTATTTTATCCACCCCAAGAGCACTGCAAGAGAGAGAGAGCTGCTGTATGGATTGCAACTCTTGAATCGAAACACTTCTTTGGAAGGTGTCTACGGTAAAAGCACGGCATTCTGTTTTATGTATTTAGGTAAGGTACTTTTTACTTTTTAGTTCACCTTCTATACACTCCTGTACTTCTGCCCTTCCCCGCACTAGTTGTAATGTTTTCGTAGAGGCGGGCGAGACGCAGAGAGTTGAGAGCCTTGGGAATCCATTCCGTTCACTTCATGTACAGTGTCTTACTCTTATCCAGTTCCAGTAACAAAATTCAATATGCAAACAATATGATATGACACGAATTAGTGAAGACTGGAGAGACAGAGGGAAAGTTCTATATAGGAAGAGCTCTAAGAATATTCAGCGCGGCTTCAACTATCATACGTCAAGTGCATGTCACACGCGCTTGAGTTGAAACTTTATATACTTCCACCTTGGCATAATATGCATTCACGAGAGTTTATACGTTCACCTTTCTCCAAAGAAAACACACAGACGCTGTAATGCAGTACATATGTCTCTGACGTCCTTTTCGTACCTTGTCATTTAAACATGATATCTGGAGTCCCCGTCCATTTGCTCGGAGCCAAAGGTACCACCAAGGGCAGAGCATTACATAATAAATTAATGGCAATAAAACGGGTTATTGCTCATAAGGTACGTGATCACAGGAGATCAATATCAATATCAACGTAGGTATATGTAACTGTGTGTCATTTTGTGAAACGAATTGCGTTTTTCGTTACCGTTACATTACAAAAAATAAACTTTTAAGTTTTACTATTGGGTCTAGAGACTTATTATTATATTCTATAGTTTTTCTTTCTTGGTTTTTTGCAGTTTTAGTGTGTATTGCATTATTTGGGCTAAGCATGGGACAATTAACCTATTTCTTGCTACTTTAAATGTTAAGTAAGCACAAACGAGACTGAATAAATTTTATTATCCAATATTACTATACTATATATTGTTGCTAAGTGCAACACAAGTATTCTAGAATAATTTAGAAAAAAATATTCTCTGGCCGAATATAATTTCTTGTATATGCAAGCTGAAAAAAAATCAAAGATAAGCACTGGACCTTGAAAGGATTAAATTTTAAACTTTTATTTACAAAACCAATTAATGAAATTAAACACGTAAACATATACACGTATACATATACAAACAATGAACAATGATCTAAGAAATGCATGTCAGAATGACTTAATTAGATTTTTTTGCAGGAAGGTTGGCCACAGTGTGGTACAGATCGAAACAAGATTTCTTGTTTCGAACTGTTACACAAAGTGGTACGTGGCACGTAGCGCAAGAATAACTTATGTCGTGGCGGATATTTTTTGCACAGCAATATTTGCATCGCTGTCGGCACAATTCTCCATTGGGCTTCAAAATCCGTATTGGATGATGGTTGCCATTCAGGCGCAATGCACCGGTGTCCTCGTAATGGACCGGGCGGCCAACTTTTGGCCTAGTCAGCTTGAACTCTTTCAGAATTTCTGAAATAAGCTCTAAAATAAACTTTTTATATTCCATTTTTGAAATATTTCGTTGGTGCTTGTATAAAATAAAAGCGTTATAAATACAAAGGTCAAGCAGATGGAATGCGACCTTTTTGTACCATTTGAGACTTTTTCGCTCTGCTACGTAATGGACAATTTGGCGATCCACATCATCCACGCCTCCCATAGTACTGTTGTACAGCAGGACTGACGAAGGTTTCTGTTTGGGCAACTCGAGATTTTCCGATTTTGCTTTCTTTTTTGACGGTTCCTTGAGGGGATTTGAACTTGAACGCTTAGAAGGTACAGGACTCATCTCATGCTTCATAAAATTACTTAGCATATAGACGTCACGACGGTCCTTCCACCTGGCATCACAAATAAATTTGAATAATATAATAATATGAACTAAAGGCCTTATTATAGCACTACCATTCAATACCTCTGAACTAATTTGTCTTCAGTACAGTAGACTGAGACTTCTCCTTTTTTTAACTTCTCCGATCGAATACTGACTGGCATATTTTTTCTATTATTTCGGACCGTTCCTAAAACATATGTGTTTTGCGGAAGCAAATAGTTCAATAATTTAGGAGAAGTAAAGAAGTTGTCCAGAATAATTTTACGATTTGCTCCGACATAATCTTTAATTAAGGTCACCACAGTTGCTCCTCCAAATCCTAGCTCTTCAATCATGTCTCTTTCTATTCTGGTCGATTTACCAGTATATGGGATGAGGCCAATTAGATATTTGGACTCGCAGTCGACTAAGCAGTAAAATTTAATCCCAAATCTTGCTCGCTTGCTAGAAATATACTGTAGAAATGCAAGACGACCTTTGAACAGCAATAACGATTCATCCACGCACAAAAATTCGCCTGGTTGAATGCTGTGCTTGAATCGGTCACAGATGGATGGCAAAAGATTGCCCAACTTGTTCAGGCGATGGCTTTTAGCTCCTTCACAATTGTTATCGGTAAAGTAAAGAGCGCGTAAAATGGCAAAGAACCGGTCCCGGCTGATGTGTTCGCCAAAAATAGGGGTGCTTAGAAGAGGATTGGTACTGAAGTAGTCCTTGTAACTGGGTTTTTTAACAATTCCAATGAGGAAATGCAGCCCAAAAAAAATCCAAATTTCATTAGTGGTTACCTCCTTCCAGTTTTTAAATGCCTCTCCTGCTTGACTTGCATATAAATTTGTTTGTACTCGAATTTCGTCGATTACTGTCGAGTCAACGAAATGCTTAAATGCATCAAGAGGAGATGACTGGGGTTCTAAATCCCAGAGATCGAATACAGTATTCTTGTAAAGACAGTCCGGTACGTTAGGACAAAATGATGTGCTCTTGGTCCACAGTGAAGAAGCGCTGATGCCGGAATCTAAAAACACATCGTTTTCGTTATCGCTGTCTTTTTCGCTATCGCTTTCGCTACTGCTTTGGCTTGAGTCCGAATCGTACTCCTCCTCGTTTTCGTTTTCGCTCCCACACTCATCCTCAGAATTGGCATCCGTGTACGTTTCTTCTTACATACATTTAAAATATTATAAATATTTATTAGTTTTAATTACACACAACGTAATCCTATTGTTTATAAAAGTTGGCAGGCGGCCCCTGTATCAAAGTGGTTACACGATCTACACGTAACGCGAAGTAGTTGAGGTCGAATCTGAGATGAAGCACATTATTTTTGTGCCCCCTCTCTCAAACGTACTCGATGAATGGCCCTCGTGCCCGCCTACGGTGGGGCCGTGAGGGGTAGAGGAGCTTGCAGAGGAGGAGGACTGGGGGAGGAGCGCGGTAGGCAGTCAGACGACGTGAGGAGATACTTTGCCTGAAACCATACCACCCTGGGGACAGTAAGCCTGCAGACAAGTACTTTCAACGCAACCTCAAGATTCCAATAATCTGTCCCAATCGCTCACTCTACCTCATAGTTTGAATTGATAAGTTATTAGAATAGTTGCATACAATTATAAATTTGAATTTGAATTGTTAAAATTAAGAAAAGCTTGTAAGGGTCTTGTGTGGTTGTTATCTGACTATCTCGATTTTTTTTATAAGAGCTGGCGGTACGGTTTTAAGGTAGTGTTTCAGTAAAGCGAAGGCTGGTCAACCTAGTTTTAAGGCTTGGGATAAGTACCATTTTGCCCCCGCCACTGAAAAACTTTATCTATTTAAACCCCAAAACCATATTTAGTATCGTTAACCTAATTGCGAACATAATATTAATTTTAATTAAATGTACCGTTCTCCATTTTCCTTTTTATCTTCGTATCTTAAGAGTTTTATTTTGTACAAGTGCTCATACGCGTTCACCGGCAATAACTAAATTTTTTAAAATTTCACGATCGAGATATTCGGCATTTTTTAAATTTTATTTTGCCTCGTATTTAATTTGTTAGTCATTTTTTATTTTATTTTTTGTACACTTGTTTGAGTAAACGGGCTAGGTTGATACTGCTATTTTCACGATGACATGCGTCCATAGCAACAAACAGGTGTACATGTGACATTTAAACGGTCTGCCAAAAGTAAAAAAATAATCAACAATTGGGAATTGCTCCCTGTAGCTGTCTTAAAATCTTTAGAGGTAATTCATCCGCAATATTAAAAAGAAGAGAAAAATTTAATTATTTAATTTTGAGTGTACAAAGCTAATGTATTTAATAAAATTAGAAATCAGATTCATCTTTGACACTTGGAAAATAAATTCTTGTTTGACCCATATTTTTCCTGCAAGTTAAACTTTTGAACAAGCACTTTTTGAGAGCATTAAAATGATGCATCAAAAGGTTCTGCATACATTTCTGGGGAGACACTTCCAAATTTCTATAAACCACGGAGACCAAGGAATCAGAAATTAAATTAAATATCATTGAGTTTGCACTGCGTCTGTAACTCAAGAATTAACTATATTACCTTGAAGACCACTACTCTGTGCAGAAATTATATCTGTAGCTGACTAAAGAAGGCTGCTAAATAAGCTAAATTTCGCGCATTTGCGTATTTCTTTCATGTGCAAATGCAAGTAGACGCTGATGTAACTAAAATAAATTAATACACTACTGATATCATTAGTTGGGACACTCAAGGCAGAAACTTATCCGCCTATAATAAAATCAGTCACTCACACAGACACAATCAGTCTATGATATCGATAATATTCCCAATGTTTGTGGCTGAGTACGGCATTCGGCTGTATTTTCTTTTATATCTCTACTAAAACAACGGGAAACTCGAACTAAGATGCCTACGTGCAACGAGAATTCACATAGTAAATATTAATCCCGATGGGATGGCGGATGGGCCATGGCTATATGTATCCGTAGGCCATGGCAATTGTTGTAAACTCGTAAAAAAAGTTAAAGAACAGACAGTTTCTATTTTACTTGGGCTGAAGGCAAAGGGAGACAGGCCAAAACGGTTATTCTGCCGCTCTTTCAACGACACCAATAAAAGAAAGTTCAAGAATAAGTTTTGCTCTGAATTTCGAATAAAGCGGATGTGTCCTCAGTCCGCACTGACACCGATGTTGAAGAGTCCACTTTTATACGCTATTCACTCAAAACTACACGGAAATATTACTTCGGAGTTCAAAATAAGGCACAATTGATAAAGATGGCAGTGCTTTTTATACAGATATCCAGCAGAATTATGAAGTAGATAGCATCTTTTTCACCCACAACATAACTCATATTATGTATGTAGCTATAACTAAAAAATCGAAAAATGCTTTATTTAGATCTACAGATAAATTAACCTCATTCAATCGTCAACATCATCAAAATAGACAAATACATGTAATTACAAAATTACATCATCCATTAACGTTCGTACTTTAACGTAATACCATTCATAACCACAATAAAAGGAATTGATATTTAATTATGGTAATTTTGCATACCACTATGGGTAAAAACATATCTTGGTAATTTCGTGTGTATTAAAATATCTTCGAAAAAAGTAATATGGCACTGAATGAAGTAGGTACCTGATGTAAACTTCTGTTAAATTAATTCTGCCTTATTTACGATTAGTAGGCAGATAGAGTGGTAACTCCTAAGCAAATGCAAGGTTTAGTTTACTAATATCCATTTAGGCATGTTGAAGTAGGTAGGAAAAATTAAATACAAATAGTATCTATTGCAATCACAAATAAATACTTTTTTTTCGCAAACCTCCATGATACATGGTCCTACTTTGAATTGTAATAATTAAATACCATTAAAGTATACACCTACGAAGATAATTAGTATTTGGAATCCATTTCTATATCCATTCATTATTACGAAAGTTGTGTAATAACACAGTGTGATGCAAAGTTTCAATGTTCCTGGCGTTCCTGCTCACTTCGGACTTTGGACTATACTCAGTTTTACTCTACGTTTTACATCCATTTGAAAGCATTGCGTGCCCAAGAGAAATAAAAGGGTAATGTTTAAGAAGATTACAACACGCAATAGCTGACCTCCAATACACTTTTAGCTTTCGGAAATTCGCATTTAGGATTTATTAGTGTCTCGTGTAAAATCCATTTGGTTTGTCGTTTGTGGATGTGGTTGAGCAACAGTTTCTAGTTCCATATACCTACATACATATTATGTAGCTATATAGTTCTACTAAAATTCCTATAATATCAGTAGTATATAGTAAGCCATGTCAAATGCTTCTAAATCCTAACTCGAACAACTCCACCAAAAACGAACCCAAGCTAAAATTGAAAGTATTATTTTTTTATAACAAGCCTAGCTCGGCTCAATCACGTACTTATGATGAGCACATACACACACTGCCTGATATTTTATAATGATTGGAACAGTCCTCATAAAACTCTTAAAAGTTGAAATATGGTATAAAATCCCTGTTACGATTACATGTACGCACACGTCTGCGACTGCACTCACAACATCTCTACTTTACTCATCGTCATCCTCATCAGTATTTGAATTTTGAGTGCCCCATTATGTATTACGAGCCAACGCAATATAGAAGAGAGTTTGAAATTTTAAGAGAATATATTTAAGAATAAGTGCTCCTGCGTAAATGTGTAGGCAGTATAAATTTATGTGAGAGAAATAAAACGAGGATCTTCACGTCCAAAGAACGATGCCACATTCACAATTTACTCCCAACTTCAAAAGCTGTGTGAGTATGAGTGCTCATTTTAATGGAAGCTGCATCTTTTGGATGAAAATAAAATAAAGTAAAATGAAATGAAATGAAAACTTGCCACCCTATGGCGGTAGTCTATAGCACACACTCAACTTATTGTTGTTCCCGCTCCATTCTGAGGTTCACTGTCTTTCTCTTTAATATCCAACGCTTTTACTCAAACGTTCCCCGAAATGTCAGACCACATATAAAAGCAACACGACGAGCCAGCATCAACCATATTATAATAGTTATAGCAAATGTGCCTACGCAAGTACAACAAACTGCATAATACTTTAGATATATACACGTTCGATATATAGCATAGCTGTCTTTGTGAATGCCGTAACTTTTTGAAACTGCATTCGCTCTCCAGTTTTACGCCAAGGAGATAAAAATATTTATGACAGACAACAAGACAGATTTTATGCGGGTTAGTTGAATGGGCTGCATGAGATGCTCTCTCTCTCTCTCTCTGCCGAGTCTAAAAATGTGGAGTCTTGTTTTTCTATCGCACGAAGTTGGGTCAATGAAATGAAGTTTTATTTTTGTTTTTCTTCAGTTCCAGTCCCAGTTCAACTCCAACTCTACAATTTTCTGGATTACATCTTGAAAGATTCGGATCCTAAAAAAAGCCTAGCATGCATATCCTATTGTGATTGTGGGAAGTACATATGCTTGAGTCTAGTTAATGGGACTGGAAGGACTTGAATCGTATCCGTGAAAGAAATCTAAATTCAAAATCTTGACGTTAAATAGAATGAAGGAGGAAATTTTCGTAAGGATAATAAAGGTGGTAGTGGTGGTGGTTGTGGTGGAAATGGAGACTACAACTTCTCCCACCATACCAGCTAAAATGAAGCCCGTATCTGTATTTGTACGAAGTTGAGCTTCTTGGCCTTTGCCCTCCACACGAATGTACCTCCCTACCCACATACATAGGTATTTACCAAAATGTAACTTGGGATTCTGGGAAAGAATATGTCTATATGGCAATTTACAGGAGGAGCCCTTGCGTAAATTTGGACGAGGAAACTCCTTGAGTAAATAATTCAGCGGTGAAGCAGGTATCACGTTAGGTTAGAGATAGAACCTACAAACCAAAACTAAAAGTAAGCCAAGTCTAGGCCTACCTAGTTTACCTACGTAAATATGTCGTACATAGACTGTAGACCGCACCGCCGCCATAGGCTTAGTCTCTAATCTGTGCTGAAAATAACAAAAAACAAATCTTCTGAACCGGATTCTTATTTATGTATTTCCATACGTCTTGTCTTCTTTAGAATATACTTTATTCTCAGCTCGCTAAAACTTACAGGGGTACACATGCATGGTTGTACTCACGGTCAATGTGGTTTGCTTGAAAAAAATTTAACTTAAATTCAAACTCATCATCACTTCCTTAGTGGTATTTCTTTTAATATTCTAATTCAAATTTTCTTTACACATGACACCGGCTTCAGCAGCAGGTGCTAATGCTTTCAGGCACCACTCAATGTGAGTATATATCTTGGCTTTTAGATTTCTGGGAAAAGCGTTGAAAAAACAAGAGCCGTGTGAGTAATCACGGAGATTCTACATGTAGCTATAACTTCCACAGAAATCACACAGTAATCCTCACCAGCTCAAGTTTCTCGAGATCAATAATCCCTGGGGGAAGACCTATTGTTATGTATGTATGTTTTCTCCGACAGAAAATGTGTACATCTCAAGGATCGTCAATAATTTGTACAGAATTAGGTACTCAGGCATACAATGAGTGAGAATTATTGTTTCTGTTCAGTTAGAAAGTTTTTTAAAAGCTTCCAGGACCAGGACCAGTACCAGTACCTGTTACTGTAGCCAGTAGGGAACGAATAGACCACAGTACCAATTTGACATTTAGTAAAAGTTTCTTAGTCACCGGATATAAGTGCATGGTACAATGAACTGCACAAAACTTGATACATTAATTAATTGATAATAAATTAATAGCTACGCCATTAGTGCTTTCCGGTATTAAAATCCATTGTACATAAAAGTATGCTGGTAATGCAAAAGGTCAGATGTATGTGCTTGTATGTGTATTTAATTTCTAAATATAAATTGGAATTAATCCTTGTAAAAGGATAAAGACGATCTAAAAAAACTGAAGAAATTGGTTGGATAAATAAATATTTGCGATAAAAAAAACATTTCAGACAATGACAAGAGTTAGAGGAGGAGGAGGGGCTTCTTTGTGTACAGCCGCAATCTCCGTGTCTGCTCTGATACTTGAATGTTGTATTGATTTTATGAGCGTAATTATAAGAATTGCCTGGTTTGCCTCTTTCTTTTCCTGCTTCTGCATTCTTTTTATTCTCTTTCTCTCTCTCCCTTTCTCGTATAGTTTATTTGACGAGTTATTGCCTTCTGTTTGGAGTAATGGCCCACAAAATAACCTCAGTAACTCAATTAATTGCACGTACATAATGTAAAGGAAGATCACGTGGAAGTATATCTCAGTAATTCTGTATACATAGACGTGACTGTTTTGAAGCGTGAGCGTGTCTATTACACACAAATTTGTGGTTAAGTAAATTTGAAACAGAATTTACGAGGAAATAATCTGTTCCACTGAGTTTTTGTTATGATTTCAAAGTATCTACACGTGTGTCTACCTACGTCAATAGTCAATACCATGCCATGGCATGGCGTTGCCTTACAGTTGTACAAACAAAATCTTGGTTTGGGTTTAGATTCCCGAACCATCTACATATAGTAGGATACCCTCGTAGTCGTAGTATGTACGGTGCTAATTAAAGCATCAGATAGTCAGATATACGTACAGATACCCTCACTCAGTTTACGGTCACTGAGAAATGTTTGTCGAACTCAAAAACATTGCATTGACGTAGTTTATCAAGGCTGAACTATTTCCTTTTGTTCTCTCCAATTAGTTGATCACACTCCACAAATTAGATATTTTATATGCTCGCTAGATTAAATCTAGAACAATACATATATCGATATTCTGAATATTTGTAGTGTTTAAAGTAGCCACTACTGATATATTCGTCTCCCAAGCTACAAACACTGCGCCATTTGTTGCTGGCTCCACTCCTGGATAATTTATTAATACAAGCTGTGAGAGTCAGTCACTGTCAGACGCACAAGTCTCTTTCACTTTGATTGGATACACGCATGCAATTATACAAAGTAATAAACATGGATGGATGGATCAGGATTATAATCACGTCTGAAACTAATTTATTTCTCAAGACTTCATATAACCAATACCGAACCCGCGATCCCGATGATGATACTACATAGTGGAATAACAAAGGCTTAATTGATAGTTGATCCTCATAATATAAAAGGATGCTGAATGTAAAAGGGAAAGCTTGGGGCTGGGGAAATTATTAATATTAGATTCAACTAAATACAATTTTGATTATGAACACTTCGGTCTAATGTTATTTACTGTAAACATCCGATGAATGCCCCAAAAATCTAAAATCTTAATGGCCTGGGACTAATGGTAACTAATCGTGACCAAGCGACTATTTGAACCCCTGTGTTTATTCCCAAGATTGCTTGTAGTAATTGAAATTTACAAAATTTAGTTGTATTTTATGTAATATTACAAATAGTAGGGGGAAACCCGATGAAATGTAATTGCCGATGTAAAGTTGTAAAACACATAAATTGTCACGGTTACTATGGAAATATTTACATTTCAAGAGTGGTACATAAGTTTTATTTTTGGTACACCCAATGTTGAAGAAAAATGTGTGATGTATTTTTTACTTTTAATGGAAAACTCAACGATTCAGAAATTTTCGGAGTTTGCAACCCAATAAAAATGATGACGGAGGAGGAGCCTGAGTGTGTGGAAAATCAAAATTGAACTTGAAAGTACAGTGTTACTTAGCTAGAATTACAAAGTTGCAAAGATTGTCATCAATATTAGAAGATATTATCTTCTTTCTATATTACATTCACATATTATCTAATTAAAAATATTTTAACAAATTTTTAAAAGAAATTCCATGCAAATTCTGGATTTCATACCCGGCTGCTTTTTGAGACCCGGAAATTAATTTTGGACTTGGGAACACACGGTGGCTAATGCAGACCTCGTGTAGCTAATTGATCACCGGTGACCGGTGAATAATCGGATGCTTACGGTAATTATCTGAACTGCTTATACCCAATGCGGAACAGGGTCGGACGAATGAATTGCTTTTAGGCAGCAATTTAATTGTTTTCATGCAAAAACCGCCATTTTGATTTTGTTGATGGTTTTCTTTTGTAAAGCAAAAGTTTGTATTTAAATGGTTTAGAAAAGTTTAAAATGTTCTTTTTGTTTTATTCAGAAAAGTACTCAATGCTCAATTTACATGTTTTGAGAAAAGTGGAAAATGTTTTATTTCTATGTTTTTATGTACAAAAGAGTTTATTTTGCATGTTTTTAAAAGTAAAAATAGTTTTTTTTACATATTTTTGAAAACTGCAAAATGTTACTATTTACATGTTTTTTGAAAATTGAAGCAGCGGGAGCTGCCTGCGCTGGCCGCATTATCCGGCCCTGATGCGGAAGAGTTCACTTACTCTAAGCATTACGTTAAGCCTTAAGAGTAAGAACGTAGAAAGTAGAAAGTGCGTACCCAGTACAAAGTCTAAAAAGACATATGTTTTACTATGTAATTATTAAGGAAACTGAAAAAGGATTAACTTTTCAAATGACTTGGAGTACAAATCAATTTATTATTGAGGAGTACCTACCTTGGAGAAAGGATTCATTTGCAATAGAATTATAGAACAGGTGAAGATTTTGGTTGGATTTACAGTACAGACTTCCTCAGAGTATCGAAAGAAAACTCGTGCTGGGTTTGGATGAAGAATGTTCGTGCCCTTTATACTTTAAACCCGTGTACCCTATACTTACACAATCTTGCTGATAGCGTCTTGAGAGAAGGAAGAGAGAGAGCACTCTCTCAAGCTCCGTTCCCCGCATTCAAGTTTTCATTAAAAAAACAGAGCATGCGGCTCGGAGTAGCTATACTAATACAAATAGAATTTTTTAAGCTTCAAGCAAAATCAAACCTCTTTAAAGGACAGTAAAATAAAAAAGTCACGTAGCGTATTGCATGTGTCATTTTTGGGAAAGAAACAAGGGAAACTTTCTCCTGATTGCAGATTATCTTCGGATTTATTTCTACTGCTCACTATACTATGATTCAATGATACAATGTACAATGATATCAATGCAATGATTCCCTACCTTCAACACGCGCAGACATCTGTATTCCAATTTTATCCCGCATGAATACTTACCGTATTTTCTCTAATAGGACCCCCCTAAGAAATATTCAACCTCAAGCCTGTACAAAGGGGGACCAGTGTACAACTATTCAAATTTAAATTCAAATCAGGCCTAAATTGCATTTAGTAAATTTTAAATGATATCTAAACAAGGTACTCTAATGTTGCTGATCACACCCCCCGCGTACAATTAGAGTCCTGTGTACTATTAGAGAAAATACGGTACATCCCTACTTGGCTTATTGCTAGTATTATTTTTGTTTCCAAGTTTTTTTATCTCCTCTTCACATTCAGACAGAATGTTTCCTTTTCAGAGATCAGGAGGCCAAAGCCAAATCCAGAGCTTTGGACACATAGTATACGGTTATACGGTTGAGTAGTACATATAGGAGTGTATATATATATGTATCAATGGAAAGACAGCAGCCTCTCTCTCTCTCATTACGATGCTATTGAAGTACGGAGCAGGAGACTTTAATTGCGGACCACTCACCGTCCAATAACGTACATATCACTGCACTCCCCGGATACGTGTACTAACTGAGAAAGACCACTATGCCATTGTCATTGCCATGGAAGGAGTCTACGAGAGACGAGGAGCATATTAGTAACACTGGAAGCAAACCGAAACGCAATGTGCTCTCAGCTCTCAACAACGTTGGATGATATAATATCTGTACTCCAGTATTCTTGAACAAGAGAAGAAATCATTCTCGAAATTCGTTCGACATTCTATACGACTCCACACAACCTTTCACCAATAGCATTCTAAAATTCCCTTCTCGTCTTCGTCTTCAAGTCATGATCAATCCTTTTTGTTGGCCTTTTACGCAAAATCGGAATCGAATTGAGGATGGCAGACAAAGTACCTACGAAACGAGGAGAGCAGGCTAAGACTATGAGAGAAAGTATAGTGTCTAGGTTAGTTATATAGTGCTTTAAGATTTAGTGGAGTGGAGGGGAAGTATTGGCATTGCTGATGGTATGGTATGGGGTATGGGGTATGGCGTGAAGCATGGGCATGGAGTAATTAATTAAGACGAATATAATACTTAAATATAAGGGGCATACTTAAATTAAATCCAGGCATTCTCATCTCCGCTCTCAAATTATCATGTTGGTATCATTTACTAAAAGCAGAACCTTTTCTAATCTTGTAGTCGTATTATGTATCATTACCATTAGACTAAATTTCTTACGTTAATAGTAATAATAATACGTCTCATCAGAACTGATAGCTGTAAGCTAATGGCACGAAGGGTTTTGTTACCAAATTTCGTAATTATGAATTCCCACTAATTGTAATACTATATACCATAATAATATAGTTACATTTTTATTTTACTCTGAGCTCCCGTACTTTTCCATGCTGTCGGATTTCGTGTCGATATTTAATTATTCCCACAAAAGTACGGACTCAGGACTATGAAAGGATATCATAGATACCTTGGTAGATACTTTAAACATAGTAGTTCTAGTTTAAGTAGAAGTACGGTAGTGTAGCAGTATAGTGCAATCTGGCGCCCATTTAAATTGAATACTTTTTGAGGGGAGGGGAAAATATTTCTCACAAAACTTTGGATTGGATAATGAAAATTAAGACAGATTTCTGGAATATGTTGCATTTACATGCTAGCGACTGGTTACCATTAGGGTGATATCACCATTCAGGAGGTAACTCCTATATAAAAATAGTTATACTTTTCGTTCACGTAGTAAGTACGTATCTCTAGGTATGAGGATTAGAAAATTAAACTCGTGGAAACAAATTTTCTTCCAGCTTTACAAAATACTACATTGTAGGATAGGACTGAATATGAATGACTGTGAGTCTAAATACGGAGACTAGAGTCTAGAGAGCTATTAGATGGGAAGGACGGTGACGTGTGACGAGTGGCAGGGAGATTTCCCTGACGTTGTCTTTGTGCTCCCGTTATACTCCGTAATAATAGTAATAGCTCACAGTTCATAATATTTTATGTCCATGGTGACGGTCTATACAGACAGAGAGAGAGAGAGAGAGACTGACAATGAGAGTGGAAGTCTGGATGAATGGAGGAGATGTTCTGACTGGTATTACTTTTGGCGGCGAGACGCCACACAATGAGGCTGAGCTTTGGAAGTACCTACATATTATATTGTATTGTGTGTGACATCAAAGCGTGAAAAATAATGAATAAAACAGAACCACACGCCTTCAGTCTTGTGGATTCTTTTGCCCAGTCTCCCATACTTCCATCATGTCTCTCACTGTCCGTAATAGGATAATGCGGAGCATGGCATGATTTGTAAAATGAAAAATCTCAGCAAAACACTGTGTACACTATATACTACAAAGCTTTGAGCTAGAGAATCAGAATGAATCAGCAGATCACCAGACATTCACAACTCCTAATACATATTGTATGAGACATCTTGTTAAATGTAACATTGTACATTCCCTTTCACGTATGCTGTACTCGTAT
Organism: Dicyrtomina minuta; assembly: GCA_949802685.1. Lineage (NCBI taxonomy): Eukaryota > Metazoa > Arthropoda > Collembola > Symphypleona > Dicyrtomidae > Dicyrtomina > Dicyrtomina minuta. The sequence goes on from OX461810.1 coordinate 51,199,231, forward strand.
AGAATGTAAGCTCCCCCCTCCTAAGCTCACCCCCCTCCTCTTTCTCTATCTTTCCTTTTTCTTTCACAAAAAATGTAGCTGATGAAGCCCAATTTTTCGCTTTTCGAAAAAAGAAATACTCTTTTGCTAACTGGAATATACTGCTAATCTGAAGTACGCAGAAAATTGCCATGAAATGCGTGTAAAACTAATTACCAATACATGTGGCATGCACACCAATTGAGATGTACCATTATAAATTAAATGAGTATATTTTAACAGTGGTATTACGCATCTCGCCAGAACTGGAATTTCTCTGTAAATACACTGTAAATTACAAGAAGACTTATGTATACAAAAATAATGCATTTTTAAAAAATGAAAAATTTCTATTTGTTGAAGTACTCTAGCGGAAAATTCAAATCTCACAATGGACCTAAGCTCATAAAATGCGTAAAATTTGAAGGATGGGAAGGTGGAGATAATGTAGAGAATATAATAGAAAAATTCAGGTAGGAAAATTATCCAAAGCGTATTAGTAATGCTCCACCTGACCTAACCTAATACCACGGCACACGCCCTGTCTTAAGATTACGATTAGTTTTTTTTCTAGTATTTTCCATGTATAGATATCTGTGAGGCTGTGTGAGGTTGATTGGATCAAAATCGTGAGGTAGTTTTTGGTGGCCATGGTTGGTGACTGGTAGTGGTGATGATGGTATTAGTGGATTGCTGATTGTGAGTAAGAGAATTGGAAAGAAAAAATGGGAGAGGGACCACGTATCAATCTTTCTGTCCTCCTCGTAGTAACCAAGACGTACGTTTTTCTTTTTCGACAAAATCTCTGTTTCCACATTCAGACGTTCTGTCGTTTCTCAAGAGAATTCAATTTTTGATGAAACCGAGAATCTATGATCCCCATCATCAGTATGGTAGAGAGGGTCGAGGTGTTATCACATTATTATCGATGATAAATTCGTGTTAGTGGTAAAGAAAAGTTTTGTCTGTGTTTCCCTCCCCCCACCCCCACCTCCTTTTGATTACCATTTCCATATAGTTCTAGAAGGACCAGCACTATTACGAGTGTATGACACAAATAATGACCAAACTATCTGTTTCAACGGGTCTTTCCCTTCGCCGTCTGTCTTTTGTGTTTTGTTTGATGGAGAAGACATTTGAGACACTTGGCTGGTACTTGGTACTGGTAATGGTACTTGGACGTCCTCTACTTTGCGTGGATCCACGTCGATGACATGGATTGAGACGTGGCTATAAAGGAATTGATGGGAACTAATGTCCATTGGGAATCGAAATTCGGGAAAGATGCTCTGCTGAATGTTCCATCTCGTTCAGGATTTTCGTACAGTTTCCCTACACACTACTCTCTTATTTATTGGGTCTGGGTCGAAACAGTCTCCATACATCAAGTTAAATTACTCACATGACTTCATTTTCTGTCCTTTAATGTTGTATAAAATTTATTGCTACACGCTTATAAAATAAATTCGTGTAAAAATTCTATATAGTAATAATAATAATTTTATTACATGTCAAAGTTGTTGGAGTGGAAGTAATAATAATGAGTTAAATCCTATTATCTCTCGCGCAATCACTGTTTTGACATTACATTTGAGATTTGACATACATTGTGCATCGGCTAGGAAATAACGACAATTAAAATGTCGTGTATCTAAATGTAGCAGAATTCAACGTGAGATGAAGAACGACGCCTCCGAAGAATTGCTTGATAAATTACAAAAAAACAAAGGTAACGACAGCGACAACGAAGTAGGCATAATATGCATGTAGACTCTTATTTAAGTATAGGCTGAGTACTGAGTATGCAACATACATGCAGCACATGTGTGAGGCTGAATTCTTCTACTAACTAAATAAATCATTCCAAATTCCCTAAGAAATCTTGTTCCAGACGTCAAGAAATCAAATTTCACGCAGTAACTTTCTTTTTCTTTTTTCTTTTTTCGTTTAGCGTCTCTGACACGTGGGGCGGAGGATGTAGAATGTAGATCTATAAAGTCTCTGAAGTGAATGGTGTCGGCTTAGGCTTCCTACTCAACGCTCCACCACACTAAACCATCATCACCGTGTCGTCACACTCACCGTTTCATTGCACCCAGAGAGAACCCAAGAAGCAGAACGAGCACAACACACATAAATTCCAAGTTTCATTTTTCTTGGGTGAATAATGACGTACACACTGGCTTAATTCTGTACAATAATTTGACGTAAAATAATATTTCAATACTCGAGAGACGTCAGGGAAATGTACTCAAGACTCACGTCGGAACTCTCAGCACCAGCATCCAGGGACTGGATTTACATGGGTGCACACATAATCGACTTCACTTTCTCTGTACATATACCCGCTGCTTGTACTATCTATGTATATAATGTTGCAGCATAGCTCATCTATGTCATTTCGGTTGTAAAATTGATTTTGCTTCCTTTTCCTTTATTCATCTTCATTTTTGCTGAAAGAGGAAACTAACTACGTGCGTTGGAAGAGATGCGGTCGATACTTTTTCAGTCCTCTGTTTTCAATTCTCTTTGGTTTGCAATGGAGAAAAGTGAAAGTGAAAGGGAGAAAGAGAGAGAGGACTTTTGAATAGGGAGGCGGGCTTCGATCCACTTGGAACCTTTAGCATTCTATTACTATAACTTATGCATCGTAAACAGTACAGAGTGCATGAAACTATTTTGGAACTATACCCCTTCATTACACATAGGGAAGTACTTAGTACTTATGCTACATTACGTCAGTATATCCCGAATCCGACAACCCAGCACGTCACATCCCAAATAGTCTTCTAAAAATAAAGAGCGAGCGGAATTCTGCTTATGAGAAGTGGGACGTAATCTAAAAATACATGTTCATCTTTATACCATACATGGCCTCGGACTCCTTTGACATGAACTAACCAAGTGAAAGTAAATGACTGACATTCCTGATGACTTTCCTAACGCTCTCCAAGTAAAACCATAAAAATTGCTCGAATGACTATGAATTTAAAGCCCTCTCTCACTCTCCATTATCCCACAGGACAAACCCACAGTCTCCAGTCTGTTGTCAACCGTGCTGTGTCTACACATAGTCTCTACAACATTACATTGCAATACCAACCACTATTATGCGACCGTCGGACACACGGAAATGTAGAAAGGACGAAATCATATCCCTGTGTCAAATGCAACCACTACAAAAATTCTAGGACATATCAACATAACTATTTATGTAGATATAGGTGGGTACTTCTACATCATATCCTAGCATCAAAGCCATTGCCACCTTTTTGAAGTTGCTATACCCACAAAATCTACTAGGAACTGGGACCGAATGTTACTGCAATATGGTTGATATTTGAAATTATGGTTGAACATGAAAAAATAAATTCGAGGGATTAAATGAACAATTCTCTTTGGTAATGTTATGTAGTATGTATAGATATAAATTTTCCCTTTTTCTCTCTTAGGATTTGTCCATGTATAGTTGCGTACCTTGATGTCATTTGACGCTCAGCAATTTTGAAAAATGATCATTTTATGCTCTGTATAGCATTTTCCTGTGGTCCTGGTCCTGGCCACGGCTGTGCTCACAGAAATGGATTGCCTACCATGTGAATATACATACTAAGGATAAAGTATGTACTTTCTACCAAGATTTTCTACCATACAATTTTACTTCATTTTATTTCTTCAAATGGAAAGAGAGAGAGAGCGCGGTATGTACTGTTTAGGCGTGCTCATAGAAAGACAGTGCCGCTGTAGACTTTCTTTCTTAAGAAAAAATATAAGATTACGTGTAATTTGAAAATAGGAAAATACCTGACGCGCTGACTTTATATATTTTAAGGCTATATAAATATATTCCACGCTTAACTCTTAAACCGTTCACTGTAAAGATGAAAAGACTAAAACTGAGACTGTGTGACCTGTGAGTAAGACAAATATGGTATGGGACAGTCAATGTCATAAAAATACTTTATCCTGTTATACTTTAATACTGCCAGGGCCGGACGAAGGAATTGCTTTTAGGCAGAAATTTGTTTCCATACAAAAACCACAGTTTTGATTTTATTGATGGTTTTCTTTGGTAAAGCAAAATGTTATATTTACATGTTTTAGCAAAGTTTAAAATGTTCGTTTCCCATGCTTTTTGGAAAGTGTTTAGTGCTTTTATTTGTATGTTTTTGAAATGTGAAAAAGAATTTATTTGCATGTTTTCTAAATGCGCAAAAGAATTTATTTGCATGTTTTTGAAATGTGCAAAAATAATTATTCGCATGTTTTTGAAATGTACGAAAGCATTTATTTTTTATTTGCATGTTTTTGAAATGTACGAAAACATTTATTTTTTATTTGCATGTTTTTAAAATGTTCAAAATAGAAATGTTCTATTTACATATTTTTGGAAAGCGTAAAATGTTCCATTTACATAATCTTGAAAATTCAGGCAGCAGAGGCTGCCTGCGCTGGACACATTATCCGGCCCAGAATACTGCGACTGTGACAAGTTACGCACATCTCCTTCTTAACAAATATATCGTAAGACGGAAAAATTGGAAGGCTCAGGTATGTCCATATCCATAGAGACGCAATATTCTTAAATTACAGAGTAATCAACTAGCGTCATGAAAGGGAAAAGTACCTCTTGAGTAATGGTAGAGCTGCAGTTGAAAGTTGAAATAGAATCTTATTGCTCATTTATTAGACTTCAAACTGTACAAGGCAAAGGTTATAATGTACTGACAGAGCAGAGGCAACAATGACAATTACAATGACAACCAGTACTACTAAAATAGATCCCTCCAAACTTCTCGTGTCTTTTTTTCAGGAGGAAATGAGATGAAATATTGAATATGGAAATTAGGAAAAGCGGAACTGGAATATAATGAAGCTCTATTTTTCTTGTGCAGTAGTCCTTTCACACATCAAATAAATGGGTGAGCGTCACGATCATTCATGAAGGATAAAATAAGGACGGAATCATTTCCCTCGTCTGTAATTAATATAAAGCGGCGCTGGAAAATGGATGGAGAATACTATGCCATACAGGACAAGCTAGAAAGTCTTATATTTATAGCCATTTTCTATAGATTCCATAGCTCTAGTTCTATATTTGATGATTCAATAACTACTTACTACGTACTACTCAAGCCTAAAACAAACTACGACGACCACCACAAGCACATCAACACACTTACAAGGCGGATACATATTTCTGCTTGACTTACATTAAGACAAGCTTTTCCATTCCCATTCTTGTGCTGTCACAATAAATTGAATATTCATGCCTTTATGAGAATAAAGTGGCCCAGGGTGTCACCCCAAGAAGATCATCCCATCCTTTGACTCCTTCCTTTTCCACCTATTAATATTAATTTCCAAGTCTCTCTTCCATTTCTCATACGGAAAAGTCTGTCTAGTCTGTCAGTATTACTGGAAAAGCGAGTGAAACAAATTATTGCTACATGATGATATTGCATACCTATATGTTGGTGTAGGGACAAAATAGGCTGAATTGCAACACTACTAATTCAATCGTTATCGTATGGACAAGGTAAACAATTGGCTGAATTATTACAGATCGTGGATACAGTCTGTGTGTACACTCAAAGTTTGTGAATTAAATTTTTCGCTTCAAATTTTATACCCTGCATATTATGTAAATAGTACTGTAATACAGTTTTTGGTTTAGAATAGAAGTTCAAAGCAAAAATGTGTAGGTTGGCACATACCATATCGTCTGTGAAGAACAAAAATGACCCATATCGATTTTTAGCCAAAAATAATTTCAACTATCTACAAAAATATTCAAGTATGTCTTGAGAGCATTTAAATAGAACAATTTGCAACTTTTCAAAAACATGGAATTAGAACGTTTTGCACCTTTCCAAAATCATGTAAATAAGACATTTTACATTGTTGAAAAACATGAAAATTGAACATTTTGTACTTTTCAAAAACATGCAAATAGAACATTTTGCTCCTTTTCAAAAACATCGAATTAGGACATTTTGCACCTTTCCAAAAACATGTAAATAAGGCATTTTACATTGTTGAAAAACATGAAAATAGAACATTTTGGACTTTTCAAAAACTCTTAATTAACATTTTACGCATGCTTCTCATTTTGTTCTATGACATAGCTCATTTTGATTGTAGCTTAAATTGAATATGGGTCATTTTGGTTCTTCACAGATTCACAGACGATATCTCGTTTGATATAGTAAAAGAAAGTTATTAGGTTCTATATTCAATATTCAAAAATTACACGAAAATAGTGCAAAACTAAGCGCAATGTGGGAAGCTGACCAAAATTTTGAACTGTAATTTGATTTGGTTCGTGCAAAGAATTCAATAAAATAAACGTCAAGCCTAAATACATGTAAATAAAATTATGCATTCAAACCACGCATAGACAACAAAAAATCCAAATCTGATCTCTACTGAGACCTGGGACTCGCTCCAACTTGTATAAATGTAGAGCTGGAGCATAGCGAGAAAGTATAAGAATGAGACATTGGGTAGTGCATAGATATTTATAGAACAGCTACAACGGCAAAGCCCAAATAAGATTCTAGATCAGATTAGATCAGATTAAGATCAGATCTTTAGTAGGAAATATTATGCAACATTTTTCATTCAGTTCGGTTTAGGACCAGCAACATTGGTTATTATAATTGTGAACCTCTCGCTCTGCAGTGGAGTGTACACATAATTTGTGCGTCAATGAAATTCCTAAAATTATATTATTCTTTGACAGAGACGCTTTCCATGTTTATTCTAAAATGAAAAAAGAAGCATATGTTTATGAATAAAGGCTAATTGGCTTGGCTCACGGAGTTCTCTCAAATGGTTAATTTAATCAAAATGAACGAAATTTTGACTCAATTCACGTCAGCAACTCTATACATTATTGTGTATATAAGAATAATTGTATATGTAAGAAAGCTATACAATTCTACACTATTTCTTCGTAATAACGTGCACAGTACATGGGGTCACATGTATTTGAATTAAACACAATTAGTACTGCAATGCTTTTATAATTGGCTTGAATATGATCTACTCTTTTATGCCTATAGATTCCCTAGGATTTGTAAACCAAATATTATGTACTCACTCAGTATGGCAAGGGTAATATGGCGCTGATTCTGGTTCAGGTTCTGGTATCGATGTTGGCCTTTTGGCTTTCTATCTTAGACCCGTTGGCGGGATTTACAAAAGCTCAAAATAAGCACTGGATTGGATTAAACGGAGTCAAAAGACGTCTTCTGTGTACATAAATGCTTTCGACAAACAATTTTAATTAATAATAAATTAATTATCTTCTCCTTACAACTTTACTGTGTGTAAAGGGCAAAGGGCTCATCCTTGCCTTGGCAGCTTGAAGCTGGAAATGGGAGATAACGTGTAAGTACATAGTTGAATACACTAACTCTCACAGTCAGACACAGGACGTAGTCAATGGCGTCAAAGTAGACTGGTGGAGTCTGGGTTTTAAATTGATCTGCAAAGTCTAGCTTTCTAGTTCTTGGATCCGGTGCTGGATTTGTATGGGCGTACAAAATGGTTCCTAAACTCAGAACTATCTAAGATGTTTTCTTTACCTTCCTTAGTTACTATTTTAGCCCCTCTATAAATTAATGCTCTCGATAAAATAATAATAAATTTTAACTCCTTGAAAATCAGATTATTGACAGCACTGCGGCGCGCTCAACATGTAAATGTGGAACTATTTGAAACTTCAAATCTGTATGAAACTATATTAAATGAAACTTGGCTTTAAAATTACAGATCCTCCTATAAAATCCTCTAAAGATACATGTACGCTAAAAGTGTTCTCTGCTTCATTATAAACATATCCAGTAAGTGTTAAAATATTATGTAGGTACCTATTTTTAAGTTTAAAAAAAAAAGAAAACTACTGTTTTGTGTATACTAAAATACGGCATATCGATGGTGAAGAACCAAAATGACCCATATCCATTTTAAGCTAAACTTAAAATCCACTATCTACAAAATATTCAAATACACATTTTACATACCTGTCAAAAGAAAATTAAATATGAAATTGTTCAAAAAGCTTGCACATGGAATATTTTGTACTATAGCACGCAAATGTAAATAGAACATATTGCAATTTTCACTTTTTAAAAACATGTAAATAGAACATTTTTAACTTTTAAAAACAAGTAAATGGAACTTTTGTACTTTTTAAAAACATGTAAACAGAAAACTTTACACTTTTAAAACAACAAGTAAATGGAACATTTTGCAATTTTTAAAAACATGTAAACAGAACATTTTGCACTTTTAAAACAACAAGTAAATGGAACATTTTGCAATTTTTAAAAACATGTAAACAGAACATTTTGCACTTTTAAAACAACAAGTAAATGGAACATTTTGCAATTTTTAAAAACATGTAAACAGAAAACTTTACACTTTTAAAACAACAAGTAAATGGAACTTTTGTACTCTTTAAAAACATGTAAACAGAAAACTTTACACTTTTAAAACAACAAGTAAATGGAACATTTTGCAATTTTTAAAAACATGTAAACAGAACATTTTGCACTTTTAAAACAACAAGTAAATGGAACATTTTGCAATTTTTAAAAACATGTAAACAGAACATTTTGCACTTTTAAAACAACAAGTAAATGGAACATTTTGCAATTTTTAAAAACATGTAAACAGAAAACTTTACACTTTTAAAACAACAAGTAAATGCAACATTTTTAAAATTTAAAAAAAAATCAAAATAAAACATTTTGTGCCTTTTGAAAACAATTCAATCAAATATATTGCTCTGTTTAAAGAGCAAGTACATAGAACATTTTGCTCCTTTCAAACAACTCTTTATTATCATTTTACGCATTTTTCTCATTTAGTGTTTTTATAACATAACTCATTTTGGTTCTAGCTTAAATTGGATATGTTTCATTTTGTTACTTTACTGACGATATACATATTCAAAACTAGATTCTTCGATCTAAAGTTTTTATCCACTGTGTTTAAAATTTCATGCTTATCTATGCATTACTTTTTTAATACAGCACCTTTTTAAATTAAAATTCATGCTTTACGTAGCACATTTAAAATATTTGGTTATATTTGTTTATCTTTGTAGTACCACAAACTATCCAGCGTTCATGCACATCCTAAATTGGAGCTGGAGACTTTCTCCACGTAAGTAAATGGAGAAAGTTTCAGGTATATATTATAAACATTGTAGCTACTCCTGATAGGCAATTAAACGTAAGAAAATGCAAGGTACCTGTACTTTTGAGTTGAATATATATAGTTGAGAGTTAAATTAAAAATTAATTATAACTATTCGATACTTTTACCAAGAAGCCAACGCCATGAATAAATAATATTCGTAAAAGGTGTGTTTTTGCCCATGAATTTAATAAAAATATTTATAGAATTTTAAAGTGTCTAACGATTCTACTCGTTGCCTCAAAATTGCCTAAGTCGTTTTGAAAATATTTTTGAAAATTGATTTTATTTAGGAATTGTAAAGCTAGTGGTTTTGTGATTAATTAAGCCATTTAAAAAAGCTAGGTTTTAGAAGCCAGCTTTTGCATAGTTACACCACACGAAATAACCTGTAACATAAAAAGACAAAGAAGCGGAGAATATTAGGACGATGAGACAGGAATCAATACCAATTTCTAAATTCAATTTAACATCCACGTCACAGTGAAGTTGGGAGGATTTTACATTTACGCACATCTGTCACCGACCCCGAGGAGAGATATAGATCTTATTACATATTTCTGAGTAGCGCCTGGAGCACGGAGCACGCTACTCAGTCTATCAATCCTAAACTGTCTCCCGTCCCATCCTCGCGCCATACATTCTTTTCGCCACTGTGACTGATGACGACATACGAGACAAGATTGAAGAAGAAGAATTTCATAAATTTATTTTGGCTTTCACTTCGCCTTATTTATTTATGTTAAAGGATTAAACTGCAGCCTGCAGCTGAATTGCATGTCAATTAAAGTTTTATCAGTGAAACTTCAAAAAAAAATTATAATTTACATTATTGTATTTTAGCAGCTAGTATCCTGATAGGAAATTTACAATGAGCTAATTTTACATTCTAAATTCTACAGCCAATCGCAGTATTCTACCAGTGCCAGTGCCAGTGCTATACTCTACGCACCAGATGGACCACTTTGATAAATTAAAATTTCGATTCAGCATATTTATCTTTTATTAATATCTTTAATACCAAATGTTCGAACCAGATGCAGTCACAGTCCACATTTTCCACATGCTGCTGTATGTTCATTTTACACATAATTATTGCGTACATTCTTCCTTTTTCTTGGTAGTCTTTTCCGGCGTGCATAAAATTGCAGCATGAGCCCATTTTAAAAATTCATTCATCCCCAAGGGTTTACTCTTTACGCGTGTAAATAATTGATGAAGGTGATAAAGCTTCCTGTCTTCCTATGTGCACAGTTCCGGTCCCGGTTATGAGAAAGTTCAACAACTGGTAGACGTAATGTGAGAATCGGAAACACGTGTGTGGAAATCCTGAATGTATATTGCACGCCTACCTTCTACTGTCTACGATGCTTGCCTACTCGTAAAAGTCTGAGAAAGCGAACGTGAGTGAACGTGAACTATGCATACTATGAATGACAAGTCTGAAGTTTGAATGCCTCATTTTTGTGTGTGAATTTCTATGGCTAACTCCAACTTTTTACATGATTTTATATGTAGATCCCATTAAAATGGTCGTGACGATACTGTATCATTCCATGCCGTGAAATTATCTACTAACTTTCTTTTAAATTGTTTATGTTCTCGGTCCGCTGAAATATTGAATTTAAAATGGATTTTGGATAAAATTTTTGAAAATAAAAGTATTGGATAATAATGGAACTTATACGCTGTCTTAAAATTTTGAAATTTTGAAGCTCTGCAAAATCGGGAAAGTGGCAGGGCCGAATAATGCGGCCAGCGCAGGCAGCTCCCGCTGACTGAATTTTTTTAAAACATGTAAATGCAACATTTTTCATTTTTCAAAAATATGTAAACAGAATATTTTTACTTTTAAAAACATGCAAAATAAACTTTTTTCCACATTTCAAAAACATGAAAATAAAATATTTAACACTTTTCTCAAAAAATGTAAATAAAACATTTTGCACTTTTCTGAATCAAGTAAAAAGAACATTTTTCACTTTTCTAAAACATGTAAATACAACATTTTGCTTTACCAAAGAAAACCATCAATAAAATTAAAATGGCGGTTTTTGTATGGAAACAAATTGCTGCCTAAAACCAATTCCTTCGTCCGGCTCTGTAAATCGGAAAAGGATTCCAATTCACATCTACTCATCCTACTTATTGTATAAAATGTTTGTGGAAATACTCGGTAGTGTGACATCATGAAAGACGAAGAATTATATATTTTTCATTTTCATAGGCAGCAATGCTTAACGTAGCTACCAAAACCTAAACCTACCTACCAATGTAATAAGCTGCGCTGCGTTGTAACTTGCCAACTTGTTAGTGAATGTGAATAAAAACCTTCTGCGTGACGTTATACTTCTGAAGCCAGAGTGTCACGGGCATGGACGTCATTCTCTCATCGACGACGTCACTGCTTCGTGCTTTGGCTCTGGCAAGAGATACCCTCGTGCGGCATAGTTTTGTATTGGTAAGTACGTACAGGAGTTTTTTTATTATTTCCTCACTCCTATGAAGTAGGCATATATAGTCTTGGTCGTCGTCGCTATGTCATCATCAAACTGAAAGTCCCACTTTCTATTCACCTTTAGATAAATGACTCTATGAATTATTTGTTGTATGATAGAGCTAAGAGACTTAGCCACCACTGAAGACATTGCACATAGCAGCTACTGGAAAGTTGTTTCATTTTGTTGAAGAAACTTAAAAGTTTTAAGAAGTTTGTACTTCTCCCTAAGTATATTATAGCAATTGAAATTTCTAGCAATAAAATTAATATTTAGACTAACTATTTGATTGCTTTAATGGATTTTACTGTTTATCATGGAATTGTTGTGTTGTAGTTTACAAAATATAGGCCTGGGCTTTGCTCTAAACTATGTACAGAGGGGAAACTTGTACATTCCCAATCCCAAAGCAGATACAGATATTCCCACACGCATAAGAAAAGGAGAAAACTTTTATTGCAAAATCAAAGTAAAAGCTAACAGTATGGATGGGTGCGCTTCATTTTGATTTGGTTTTTGTGTGGGACAGCATAGGAACAATACATTATATATCCTGAGGATATGTAAATAGTGTAGAATAAAGTAAAAAGTTTTAAGTCAGAGTAAAAGTAAAAATAGAATTCGTTTGGTTTGTTTGTTTGGTTGGTTGGTTGGTATTTAGTTGGAATCACATCCGCCTTTCATTAACCGTCTCGTCTCGTAAAATAGATTACATCATGTAATTAGATTGACATTTAAGATGGCCTGAATGGGGACATCACATATTGGAATTGCCATTACTCGTCCTCACGTGAATGAGAGGCTTTGAGACATGGAGTGAAAGCTGGATATTAGAATGAATCAATGAGTATAACAAATTACATTTGTCTTTTATTAGTTGCATCAATGAAATCCAATTACTTTCTCTCGATTTATTTCCCTAAGCATATCTCTTGGGAGGACGAGAGACGAGAGAGCGCGGCCACGGCGACAAGGGCAAAAAAAACCCAAGACGATGAAGACGACATATACGACAAATACGAATACAACGACGAAGCTAAGCTAAGTTTCCTCGAATCCAAATCCAGAACAGAATTTGAACTAGAGCATAAAACACCTTATAGCTCCACACTCTCTAACTATCTACTCGTCTGCTCACTCGTAGAGCCCTCAGCCTCGCACGCTGCTAACAACATGAGGCATTTGAGCTGAGAGTTGAGTTCAATGAAATTGACGGGAGAGAAAGTAACAAACTGAATTTCTCCGTTTCACATGTACATGCATCCATCCTCCTTCATCTCTTGATAACGTTTTAAGATCCTTCCTTTTAGTAGAACTTTCACAACTAAACCAGTGCAGGGGACGCAGCTCTCACGAGACAGTCAAACTCCCTCACTAACTTTCCTCTCAAACAGTCAATATAACTTTGAATGACTATAGACGCATATTCATATAGGGAACTTAAGACTTCCGATACCATACACTTACTTATGACGACAAACTGCTTTGCGTAGGGAATGCATGTCTACACACGAGTGTTCCGGGTTCCATATATTCCACTTACTTTTCCCTTAAAATGAAGCAATATTCAACTTATTAGAACTTCCTTAGTCTCCGAGTCGTCGTCGACGCTTCCCGCGCTCATCTTTTCACTCAATCATGTCTCTCGTCCCTACAGATTTTTTTTGTCGGTCTCGGGATGTATAGTAGGTTTGTGAGAGTGTGTGAGGGTGCAGAAAAGTTGAAATTATTACTGTAATATATTTACTTTTTCTAGTATGCCTATGGCAAACGTCAGTCTCGTCTCGGGGGTCACTCACAAATCTTTGGCTAAGGCAGCAGCGGATAAGGCTGTATAGGAGACAGAAGCAGAAGTAAAAGATGCATAATATACTCAAATATAGAAAGGGTACCCTACTTTTTAACATGCACAGCATCAACTAAATACGTCTAAAAATATAGATTTGTATCTGTTGTTTATGACTGACTAAAGGGACATTTACAGCGGGCCAAGTTTCACTAAAATAGAAATTTGTATAATCTTGCACGTATTTTCATGCTCATTTTCAACACTTTTATGTGGCAATTTGACGAGTGTAGCAAAGTCTTCTTTGGATTCTGGATGCTTTTGAAAACATACTTTTGGAAAAAATAAGTACTAACGTTAGCATTCATGTGTAGCAATGTACCGACGTGGCTGTGGGCACTTCTGTATGTTGAAACACAGTTGTCATTCTATAAACTCTCAGACCTCAAAATTCAGATATCCGCAGACATTTCAATTTCAACCCAGTCTGACATCAAAATAATATTGCATGTACGAAAATTGGTAGACGCCATGTATTTTTTGTATGATTGAAATTTTATGTATGTATTTTATTTATACATGCTACACAACCTGAATTTGCAACTTGCAACTGTATAGCATTTAAAGTATCCATGTATATCAGTATACTGTGTGGATGATTTCTTTCCCCATATTGAAGCACCAAATTATCATTTTTATACAGCTCCGTGCTGTATATACAGCCCAGTCACTGCCACTCCGTACGAATATATACTAAAATATATGATGTATCAACTCAATTTGGATATTAGCTTTCCATCCAAGTAGCCAGGATATTTTGAAGGATGGCTCATAGTGCTTTGTACATTGCCTTTCCCTGCTTCCGTGTGCACAACAAAAATGTAAAGTTGAAGCTATGAGCGATGTGATAATTTGAATGAATTTATTGGCAGCCCTGTCCCAAATAATATATCAGCGTTTCGATTTCGACTTGGTGAATTTCATATTCAAGTACAATATACCTGCGTGTACATGTAGCCGCACTCAGCGCAGCACCATACCACACAAGACCAACAGTGCTTGTATAGACTATAAAGCAAGTTTATTCTTCTGTTTATTACAGCTATAGTCAGTGAAAAATAGAAACGATTAGCGGTGGCCATACATCAGGAATATTGAGGAAGGAAGAGGAAAGAGACAGGTTACATGGAAACCTTTTAGCTCTGCTTCTTTACCGAACCAAATCCTAAACCAAAAATCAATGGTATACAATGAATGGTCTTTATCAATCTATCATCAATTTCATACTTTATTATTATGCCCAATGCGTACACTGCACTGTGCAATCGTAATCCTTGTATACCTATTTCGAAATATTCCTTTTACCTTTACCTACGATCTTCTCTATGGGAGCACTAAGAAAGATAAGGGTATAAAAGAACTACTGCCCGATTTAAGCCGGACTAATCTGGAGTCCGATGACGGATTTGATCAAAACTTACGATAAGTTCACTTGGTTGATTTGTAGTTGGCAGTGGGTAGGACTATAGGAAAGAAAAGCCAAAACACAATGACATGCCTTTCATTTATATGGACTTCAGATTTGTTGATCAAACAGTGTAAGTCAGCCAGCAGACATCTTACGATCTGACATTTGTCAAAATCGTTGATAATGGATAGTGAACAATTTCAAAAGGGTATATCTACACGTTTTAAACATCGTGTTTTTTGTAACATATTTCAAACAACATTTTGACCAAGCTTTGGCACGAAATTTTATCATGTCTACATCAGCGTTTGAAAGCAGCGTTTACAAGGATTAAGGGTTTCCCACAAATTGTCTATAATTGGGTCAAAACACGTGTGTTTTTGAAACAGTCATGGTGGGATGTAATAGTGAGAAATTTCCAAGTTCAATGTGAAAATTATTTACTACTTATTGCTTGCAATAATAAGGGAAACAGAATCTTTCTTTTACCACTACTACACTGAATTGTAGACTTTTAGATTTGGTGCCGTTGGTTTGGTGTGTTATGGAAGCTAAATAATTGTTTGACTTTTCTAATATTTTGTTTAGTGTTGCGAAACAATTTTGTCTCAAATCCGTATCTCAAAAGTAAAAGCCTGTCTAACAAGGACTGACTCAAGTATAGGATACAGTATTATAAGTTTATAATATATGAAAGACGGCCAAATGTTATTTTAATACTATGCTAAAGGCCTTACAGGCCTGGATCTGTAGTACAGTCCTTTGCCTTTGCCTTTGACTGTAGTCTGTAGTATGTAGTGATTTTCGTTTTTAGTGTAGTGTGGCTCACTGGAATCATATTTCATGCATGAGTTAATATCAAGTACTGTACATACAACTGTATCCATTCCCTAAAGCTGCTTGGTGAAAGGACTCTGAAAGGAAAAGTACCTACGAGTCCGACTATAGACTTTAAGGACATGACATGGAGCTTTCTATATTATTGATGTATCAGTGGGCATATTACACACGACATACAGTTATATCAGCCTACGTAGGTACTTATGCTTCTCCCTTTTCATAGAATCTCATATATGGATGTATCCTAGTCCTGACGTGAGTTGAGTCTCGAGGATCGAGTCTCGGGATGAATATGAAAAGGGATTCTCGGTTAAGCCGCATCGCCTTTTGGCTAAAATTTTACTATGATAGAAAAGGCCTCTCTGAGAGCTCCATAACGTACGTAGTAGAAAGTAGACGCCGTTTTCGATGCCAACGCGGACGCTGACGCCGACATTTAAATCAATCCATGTGGAGACTACCTTTGACATACAAATGGATTGAAATGGAAGGTTATAAATAGAATAAAAGTAAAAGCTGCATAAATTCTCGATTTTTCTCCTCTCTCTCTCTCTTTATAAAATATCTGTACAATATAAAAAAAATGGGTTGGGAGGCATGTCAAGTATTTGAGGGCATAAAGGGAATTCCACAGTTCAGGGCGTGCTTTTTTATACAATATGAAAAAAAAATTAAAGGAATTTGACATCACGTGCAGTATGGGTATGTGATTCTGTTGACTGTAAACTATCCGGAAATATCTCTATCTTCAAGGTTCATGGAAGGGAATATTTCCTTCGTAAAAAATACACACAATAATGTTTTCTTTTTTTAAATGTTATTAGTTGAGCTCATGCCATTTGAGAGGAATCGCAAACACTTTAAAATCGTGCACCCGTAAACACTATTTAAAAACACATATGGTTAAGGAGGCGTCTTAAATGTTTCTTTTTACAATACCACAATACCATAGTAACTTCTATTTTATTTGAATATGGTATTTGAAGTGTAAAAAGCTATAGTTTCTAAATTTTTAACAGGATATAATCTACAATGGAAATGTTTTAAAAGTAAACATTTGTTACTTTATGCATTCTGAGAATTCAAAATTTTCGAGTAAACTGATTTAAAAAAGATCTTCCAATGGTGCAAAAACATATCGTCTGTGAAAAACCAAAATTACCCATATCCAATTTAAGCTACAATCCAAATGAGCTGTCAAAAAAGAAAAATGAGAAGTATGCGTTAAATGTTATTAGGAGTTTTTAGATACCGTAAAATGTCCTATTTTCATGTTTTTCAACAATGTAAAATGCCGTATTTACATGTTTTTGAAAATGTGCAAAATATTCTAATTCCATGTTTTTGAAAAGGTGCAAAAATGTCTAATTCCATGTTTTTGAAAAGGTGCAAAATGTTGTATTTACATACCTACATATTTTTGAAAAGTGCAAAATGTTCTATTTAAATGATCTTAATACATATTTGAATTTTGTTGTAGGTAGTTGATATTGTTTTTAGCTAAAAATGGACATCGGTCATTTTGGTTCTTCACAGATGATATGTCCAAAATATGATTTTCAAATTTTTGAAAATGCTCAAGTGAGTACATTTGGTCAAGTTTGAAAGTTTTCAAATGACTAAATTTTGGAAAGTTCAAAAAGTGCTCAAGTTAATAAATTTGGAAGTCAAAAATTCAATATTATTGTGTGCTTCTGAAAAGGATAGAAATCCTTAATACGTTTTGGACTTGAAAAACAAAATTATCAACTTATGACTTATGAGTTTGAAGAGTAAAAGAAAACTTGCTCAACCCTTTTCTGACATATACTTTTTAGACTTTAGAATTTACCTTTCTTCATAAGTAGCGGATAACATGTTTTATCTTCTTTGGTTGGATAGCAAAATTTTGGCACAGTTTAAAAAAAATATATATATAAGAAAGAAAAAAACATTACTTGAGCAAGTTTTATTGACATACTCTATAGCGTATAGTTTCGTAAGTTTCCTCAGTTTTTCTAAGCTTAACTCACACAAACTAGATAACAAAAAGTGTGGGGAACATAGCTCAAGTATAGCGAGATAAAGAACGAATAAAAGACATTTTGAAAAACTTAAAAGGTTAGTATCAAGATCAGAGATGTAGAATGAAGAGTTTATCTCATCGTATCGTATCGGTCTCAATTTCTCTCCTCTAAAACGTCTCGACTAAACTTGGACTGGGCAAATATAAAAAATATTTTCTCGCTAAGATGCCCCCAAGAAAACTAGATGATTCTGTAGACATAACTACATATATATCCGTATCCTTTTTATGCTCAAGCCTGTAGTCTAGGAGTTTGGGAGCAGACTGCGGGAGGGGAGACCATTAAAAATTAAACGTGCTTTTTTCATGTTCTTTTGTCCATTTCTTTATTTTTCTTGAAGAGAGGGGAAAGAAGGGACAAGTTAAAGTTCCGTTCAAATGTGACCGTAGAGCAGAAAAAGAAAGAAAAATATAAGAAAACGTAGGTGTACAAATAAGGAAAACCACTCTGGATTTTGAAGATTTTTCTGTTTCGGTAGAGAAAATCATCCGCAACTATGACGCCAAGTGAAAGTGGAGAGAGTCAAGTAAGTCTTGTCAAAAATTACGTCCACGTATAGCTTTACACATTGTACACACGTGTCCACATATATGTTTCTACATGCGTACATTTTCTATTGGTCTTGTCAAAATCGAAATCGAAATCTGTCCTCCTTCTGTCTCCACTCCTTTCTCCTTTCTCCTCCGTGTAGTCACAAACGCACGTACACTCTCCTGTACACTGTGTAAGTGCAAAGAAGTGAGTGAGAGGAAAACCCAAGTGGGGAGAGAAAAGAGAGAAAGAGAGAGGTTACGGAACCAATGTCAACGACAGAACAGTGTAAACAGAAGTTGCTTCTTTATCAAATTCCATGTAGTAGCTTCCATGAAAAGATGCGTACAACCAGAAGAAGCCATATCGTCCCGAAAACAAACAAAAGCGTCAGGCACGCTTTTCCTTTATAGCTTACATTTACACCACAACCAGAAGATTCCTGTGAAACACCATTCCCACGCTCATTCTAGAAATTGATGATGTCTCCAAAATGACTTGATTTCCCTCAGCACCTTAAAAGGACAGAGTTCAAATTAAGCAGAACAACAACAGAGATGTAACCACAATGAAAGGAGACCCCCAAAACATGTTACCTACTGCTTTTAAAAACTTTACTCATCCTTTTTTGTTTATATTTTCTTTACGATATTTTTCAAAATTTTTAAAGTGCTGATACCTTGCAGATCTAATGCTTGTGCTGTATTTGAAGTGTAAAAAACGATAACTTATATATTTTTAACAGGGTGTAGTCTACACTGAAAATGTTTTAAAGGCAAACATTTGATACTGTATGCATTCTGAAAATTTAAAATTTTCGAGTGAACTAATTTAAAAAAGTTTCTATCACTCATTGTCTTCCAATAGTGCAAAAACATATCGTCTGTGAAGAACCAAAATGACCCATATCCAATTTAAGCTACAATCCAAATGAGCTGCCATAAAAGCAAAATGAGAAACATGCGTTAATGTTAAACAATGTTAATTAGGGGTTTTTGAAAAGCGTAAAATGTCCTATTTGCATGGTTTTGAAAAGTGTAAAATGTTCTATGTACATGTTTTTGAAAAGTGTAAAATGTTCTAATGCCATGTTTTTGAAAAGATGTAAAATGTTCTATTTAAATGTTTTTGTAAAGGTGCAAAAATGTATCTAATGCTCTAAATGCTTTTAAGCTGTTTTATAACATTCAAGCTTGGGGAAAATTTGTTGGTGACGTTTGGTTTTTTATACAGAAAATACTTGTATTTTTCTAGTCCGTAATTTCAATTTACCCAAAGCCAAAGCTATAATCTCTCCCTATCTATGGTACTTCAGTAATTTATTGAGAATGAAAATATTTATTCGGATTTGATTTTACACTTAAAACCTATTGCAAAAGAAAGTCAAGTTTTCTACACGTTCTTATGTATTTCATCCCGGTATAACCAAGTAAGGCATCATAAGTTTACTTTACTCTTCCCTCAACCACTATCTCCGCTTGACGCTTACTTACATATCTAATAAATCGACAAGATTTTATTTAGATTAAACTTGTGGTATTAAAAGTGGTTAGTTAAAAAACTTTAATATGAAAAATAAATTGGACTAAAGTAGGTAGTACAGTGCAGTGGAAGGATAGACTATAGAGTTTTAAGGTAATACTTAGAGCATTGAAGATGTTCGAGTTGACGTTCACTGTTCACTTTATAGGCTGTAGAATTAATAGCAAATACAACTATATATATATTGAGAACTTGAGCATTCTTAAGCCGTAGTAATAATACGAGTTTAGTCAGCCAGTGAGCCCGTTAGCAGTCATAAGAGAACGGTCCTTCTTCGCTCCACGCTCCCTTTCCTTTCCTTCGCTTTTGCTCTTGCTCAATAAACACACACAATGGGGCTCTATTTGCCTTTGTTCAGGCTACTCGTTTTGTTGTACTGTAAAATGAAAATGAAACTTTGGTCCTATATAGTTCCATGGTAATGATGTCAGAAAATAAATAAGCTTTCCCTCCAATATATTCTTACAATTCCCATGTGTTTTTCATTTCTATATTAATAATTATTTAATTATTTGCACTTGGCTTTTGTAAGTTTTGGTTTTGTTTTACGAAAGAGACCACGGGGCAGTATTTGTAGTTATGTTCCCTGGAGGGATATTTTGAAATTACAAATTTTGGAGAATTCAAAATGAACCTGTGGACGCTGATAATTGGAGGCAGGAGTGTACTACTATATGATGCTCATAATTTATTAGAAGGGCATAACTCCTATGTATAGAAATTCCCACTGATCGTGACAGGAGAGAAAAACATAATTTTAATAATAGTATTATATTCGTTAAAACATCTCACTGGTGTAATTATGAGTTAATTAACTAAGTGACAGACTGAATTATTATCATCATTCTTACACGTACATGAATGCAATGACGTGATCTGCCATTTTGCGCATATACATATTGTATACATATCGCATAACTATTGATCCTCCACGTCCTCAATTAATATACATAATATATAGTCACGTCGTCATATCATGTCACATACAGACATGGAGACTTCTGATTAGACAGAGAACTCTGGCATTTAAAATACGTACCAGTCCCTGGACCTTCATACTGCGGTATATGTACCAAAATATTTCATTATTTAACCTCAATTGAGATGCCCTACTTCCCTTCCTCCGTCCAGAACCCTCTGTTCTGATTCTAATGAGTGGGTATCAATAATTGTTATCGGGCAGTTCTTATCTGTATCGATACACTACTCAATTGTATAATGTAATAACAAGGGATACCTGCTGTACTGGTACCGGTACCGGTAATTGGCCCTATGACAGTTGTAACTTGGCTGTAGCCTATATAGCTCATACCCTATGTTTTATCAGATAGCGAATTAATTGATGTTCCTCCTCACATATCTTGAGTCATTCCAATCCAGTCAAATGCTAATGGACTATGGACGACAAATAATATGACATGACAGGAAGGGAAAGTGGAATGGTTTTATTGTTTTACATTCCATGTATTGTCACTGAGACTTGTGTATTTTCAGAGTTAGACCATAATATGTAGCATATTTGTTTTTGGAAACTAAAAACGTTGGTATCAAATTGTATTAGTCAAAATTAATTTTGAAGTAATGAATTAATACTCAATGATGAAGACAAGTTAGGTATGACTTTTGGCAAAATTAACTCAATGCTTTTGCGAATACGACATTGCAAAAGTTGCTATATCTGATTCATTAGAATAGTCAGTACAAAATATATCCACTATAAGCAGAGTTGTAGTATGTTTCTCAAGCGGGCAGCAGGATAAAATATTTAAAATAAATAATTAAATTATTAATTCTATAAACTCGTCCATTGACACTCGTCTCATATATCTGCGTCATATTTTTGCGACGTAAAGTTGGGATTTGGGTTTGGGTTTGGGATGTGACGCGATTCTCTCTCTTGTTGCCTCCTGGCAATGACCATACACTATATATGGAATGTACTAGATAGATAGAAAACATGGAAGCGTCCAGCGAAAGCTTCCCTCTTTACTTGCCCCCTTACAATACAGTTGAAATTTCCGGGATCGATCGAATTGCTTTGCTATTGAATCGAATAGAGAGAAATCGACATGAACGAAATCAACCTACCTACCTACCAACCTACGTATAGCTTTTTCTTAAGCTTATTCTAAAAGCCAATCCAACGAGGTTATCCGTAAGTAAAGTAGGGACGTGTGTGTTGCGAAATAAGGACAAAACACCACGACATTGTAAATAATTTAACGCTCCAATCCACCGAGTAAAAGTATAATTAAACACCGGCGCACTGAATCATATTTTTCTATTTTTTGTTTCACTTGTTCACATTGGAAATTATATATGTGACTGCGGGAGAACTGGGAATATTAGGAAAACTTTCTGCATACGTTAAAATACACCGATTATGTAGGTATATTATATATTCGATTCGTATTTCATTTTTTGTCTGTATATTCCGCGATTCCTTCCATTATATCATACATTTCTTTGTATTTTCCTCTTGCCTTTAACTATATTGAGTTGGCTATCAGTACTAACGATTGAGGAAAACTTTCATTTCAAATTTTTATATTTCCATAATATTATGAAGTACCTACCTACGTAGTCTGAAATTAAAGCGTAAGTGTTTCGTGTGGAATGGTAATGGGGATTAATGGTATGGTATAGTAAATGTACAAACAGGAGATAGAAGGATATGCATATAGGGCACGCTGCTGACGGGACAAATATCAGTATAGGAAATACCTATAGTCTAAATAATTAAAATACTCTGCATACAGAGGTATACAGAGGTACCTATCTAAGCGCAAAATAAAATGAAAAAAAGGAGATGGGGACAAAACTCACTAGTCAGTGGGAAATATATGTGACTAGTTTACATATTTGTAATTACTTGGAATTTCGAGATGATGCACAAAGTTAGCTGGAGGCTTTTAAAAAAGTAATGTAATATCCCTCACAGGATTATTACGCGGCGTAACTACCATTTCTTTTAAATACTCGGATTAAAACTCTTACACTATAGGGATCAATATAAACTTTTAAAATATGGGCAAAACTATAATGTTCCTATTTATGGGGGGAAAAACAATTATAATATCACATATTTGAAGGACCTAAATTTGTGGTGGCTCTACATACATTTTCACGTAGGTATAGGTATAGGTAACATAGGTGCGTTGGTAGGTACTATCAATATCAATTTCTATTCTCCTTTACTTTAAAACACATTCAATGGCTGTGTTCTGCCGGGGAACAAAGAATTATTATACGTCTAGTAAATTATAGGCATACATAGAGGTATATAGAAAATTCATATGTACTATGCTACGGGGTATGACGAGGCTACGTTTACGGAAATGGCAAAGTAAAGTTCCCTTTTTCGTACCTGTAGGACGTAATAAGGAATAAAGTTTCATCCATAAATTTTTCAAGAAATCAAAGATGCATTAAGGTAATATGAACATAATTATATGTATGTACATTCACAAGCCTTCCAGTTCCTACACAGTCTACGCTCTCTCCACTATTTTCTGTCTCTCTGTCTCTTTGAAAGAACTCTAGTGAAACTATAGAATGAATTACGCGATCAGTATTGTGTTCATCTAAGCCTGCATAAATCACTCTCTCCCAGTATAAAAAGCAATTTCATTTCTGACGCAGCTTAAGCCGACGTAGAAGAGAGCTAAGAAAATGCGAGGATTAGAGAAAAACTATATGTTGGTTCGTTCCGCTCCTTCGAAAATGTAATGTAGCTCTTCAAAACGGAATGAATGAGTCTCAAGACCTACAATGAACATGAGCTATCTTGGCACTCACTTTTTTCTCTTTAGTTTCCTTTTCACCCCAAAAAAAATGTATAAATTTTAAATTCGTACGGAAGAAATGACGTAGGTAGGTAGGTAGGTAAGTTAAGTACCTACCTAGTCGCACTCTATATTATGGAAATGGAAAAGCCAACGTTCTACAAAAATAGTAAGTGTCTATGTACTACACAGAGTAACAGTGACAGACAGGCTGATCGTGAGAGACGTAGAATGCTCTCCTTGGCCTTGGTCATGGTAAATTTCCTAGAATTGACAAATTGAAATTGATAAATTAAACTACATTACCCACATGGTGATGGAAACGGCTACGCTTCACAGTTTATAGTTTACAGTTTACGGCGACGGTTACGACTACAGTATGGGAGTATGAAGGGAAAGTATGGAGTATACAAAATTCTCAAGCTGTATGCAGTTTAACCACAACTAGAAAACCATTGGGCCAATACCAATGCCAAGAGCCGACCAAGTTTAAGAATTGGGATTTATTTGGTATGGTGTGTGTGGATAGAGCGTCTTGGTTGTAGTTAGAGAATTGTACACAATATACAGAAAGCTTCTATTATATAGCTATCGAAATAAGAAGTTTAGAAACCACATTTACAATGTAACTACTCCCCATGATTCCTCTCTCTCTCTCGAAAAAAAAATAGTGAAATCCTTCAGAGCCAAGGAGAAGTACGAAGTAAACGGAGCGGCCTATTTCCACAGATCTGTGATCATGAGTTCAGATCTAACATCCACATAGATGTAGGCCCTTTCTTTCATTTCCCCCGCTTTTACTTTTGCAACAGAAATGAATTCGAAATTTGAATTCAAACATATTGAAAAAGAGGCTGAAAATAAATAAAATTTCAATACCAGCTATTGCGTCAAACTCAACCTTAAATCCAACTCAAGCCAATTACCCAGAGTACAATACCAGAATTGTATAGGAAAACCACAAATATGAGAAAATATATACCTAGGCAAGTCAATATTCTGCCTCGTCGTCGGTATCGGGACCGAGCAAAGACGTTAGGGCTATAGGATCACATTTTCCCTACTAGCACAGACGTTGGCACACAACATAACGAAAGGTATTAAATTTGTCCAGATCATCTCTTGCCTGTAGTCGTAGTGAAAGCGTACGAGAGATATCCCCATCCCCCATCCAATCATTTCTTTTGAACTTTACAATATTTCCTATTCAAAAGTAGGGACAAGATGAAATAGATTTTGAATTGTATTTCCTCGTCGATTGCTCACATACACAAAATAGGAGAATAAAGGTCTCTGTTCCCAACCGCAGTCTTGTGCAGTCTGGAGTCTTCTTGGCCTTGGATTGGCTTGGCGTAAGTACAAAGTACAAGGTGGTTGAAGTGGGAGAAAGCGGATCCATCAAAGCCATAGTAATCAAGAGAGAAAAAACATTACTATATAATATACTATGGGTGCGAACCCATTATAATCGACATTATTCTTGAGCACATATGGCTCCCTTTGATGATTGTCACATTTATTTTCCATATCAGCCGAATGTTGACTTGTGCAGTAAAAACAGTTATTTCTATCTTGAGCATAGTTAAGAATGTTTTTATATTTTCTTAAGTTTATTTTTGTACAATTTAGTCCCTGTATTTGTTTCTTCTGTTTTCGTTGATTTTTTCTCAAACGCAATGGAATGTTGTCATTCAATTTTTTAATGTATAAGACATAATTATTATTAAGGATGTGCCCAATAGGACGTCTGTTTTATGATCGTAGTGATATTTGTTTTTTTTTGTGCACATATTATTTCTTTTTCTTTTGTACAGTATGTACTGCGATACTGTAGACAAAAAATACAACGTGCAGGGACGTCTGATACGATATAGGATTTAGACAGATGTGAGAAACCACATTTTATTCTATTTGTATATTATACTCACGAGGGAAATAAAATAGTCGGCGTGTGTCTGATCCTCACTGAATTCACATCATCTACTAATCGTCCGCGTTTCCAACTTATTTATTTTCCAGCTAAATCTTCCACTACACGAGCCTCCGCCGCTCTGTCTCTTCCCTCTTTTCTTTTTTCCTCTCGCCTCTTTTCTTTTCCCAAGATGCAAATATAATAGAAACTACATGGTCCACAAAGTCGTAGAATATAATGTAAGAGTCTGTCCTGGGAGACCACATCACAGAGCAATATATACTGTCGTCATATATTTTGCACGTCTATATGGAGTCTAGACAAAAGATACAGATTGCACACGGGGAGTGAACAGGTGAGCAATTCAAATTCAAATAAAGCTATAACCATTACAGTCTGGTAGGATGTAGACAGCATATGGACAGTAGGTAGTTTATTATACGGGAAGGTATGCGTCACAGAACAATAGAATACAGAGTAAATGGGAAAAGAAAAATGTCAAAGTGTAATATTTCTCGGGGCACCCTTAAAAACGTATTTCAAATTTCCACATCCATTGTAAATTAAAATACTCAAATCTAACATAATATTTCCCATCTAACTTAAGTCGCAGTCGCCAGAACTTTTCTTACAAGAGTATTGTGCAACTTTAATAGAACTTTCACACTGTGTCACAGGGCTTCATAATAATCCGAATGCCTGTCTGCCCCATTTTACAAATATATATTGTAAGTGAAGTATGAGGTGAAGTCATAAATGTAGAAAACGATCTCGAGTATGCATTTAAAAAACCTACCCACTATAATTCCAACCTGCACTACACAATCGCAGTTGTAGTGTTATGGTTATGGTATAGCGCAGTAAGTTAACATGGATGTCCTTGGACCCCGACCACGACCCTAGATTCCTAGACTGGGGAGATGAGGATGTGGATGTAAGATATACTATAGAAACCACATAGATATGACAACGTCAACTAGACTGGAAAACTTCAAGTCATGTGGCTCTTGCTGTGGCTCTTGCTGTGGCTGTGGTAGCCGAGTAGCGGCGGCAATATATAGTGATACTGATTCTATATTCTCGTGCAAGTTGTATATTACAGATAGTTTCTCATATTATAGACACTTGAATTCAGCATGACTTTCTCAGAGTGCATAAGGAAATGGGTCCGGAGTTTTAGTGGACTGAATTCAGTCAGTCATGTGATAGAATGAAATTGAATAGACGAAAATGGATGTGTCACTGTCGTTTCGCTCTCCACGTGAAATTGTTCAAAGTAATGGAGACACACATGCAATAATGCTCTTTCCTCTCTACTTTATTTTCACCTTGTCGACGACTACGACGACGACTACGACGACTACGAGGACGATCTGGCCTTATATTATTACACTTTACACTACACTAACACCAACATAACCGTTTCAGCTCCGCAAACCATAGCTCTAAAGGAGTCGAATTCAGTCAGAGTCGTCAGTTTGGACAGACAGACAGACGGACGGACGGACGAACCCTATTTCGTGTCGAGCTCTTCCATACCACTGTATGTATACCACTGTATGTATCCAGAATTCGTGGATCTTTTTGCGGTCTCATCTTGGAGGATATCTTGGAGTATTTTGCAACATTGCTATTTCATGATGTAATCTCTCTCGTCCTCGTTAGCTGATCATCTGCTGGAGGAAGTATAGTATGACGTCCCTGCCCAGCCACGTCGTCTGTATGCTTTTACTCATATACAGACTATAGACTAGGCGAGAGCATACAATTAATTCTCTCTATCCCGATCCAATCACAATTTAGTATTTCTACGGAAAGACAACCTCGCGCATTTCTGCGTTTGTGGATGAGCGTGGCCTATATAGACAATGTTGTATAGTAATATAGCCTGATAGATGATTTCGAGTAAATAGAGGAAAGAGAAAAGGGAAAAGCGTGTGTAAAGCATTTCTCTCCATTAAGGATGTGGGATGAGAAGTGCGAAGGCGAAGCCAGCTGAAAACTCCCATTTTTTTTTACCAGGAGTATTATCATATACTTCACTGATATAGCTCTATATACCTATGGGCATAGCATTGCCATCGTAATATAGATATCATCATTCTGATATCCTGGTCGTACAAAAGAATGTAGTGCAAGCCTGTGTGTGTGTCTGTATGTGGAAGGACTTGCGTGCGTGAGTTGTAAGTGCCTGACTGTTCGAGGATGGGATGTGCATAAATTGAGGAGCTGAATGAAAAATTGAGAGGACGTGATGGGATGATGGTTGATAGGGATGTGGGAATGGAGAAGTTTTTTGAGAAAGGAAAAGGAAAATACGAAAAGAAAAAAAAAATGGTTGCTGCACTCTTATGAAGTATGGATGGAAAAGCTCTTTTTAAAAGCCTGTCTACTTATGATGGGATAATGCAATAAAGGTAGACGTAAACTCAGCTCATACTTTTGAAGGAGCCCATTCTGCTCTGAATCATTACCTCCTATATTTCTTAACAAGTTTTCCCTGTCGACCCTCTCACAGACACCATAATAATCACACATACACACAACACCACCACCAACATCAACAACAACAACAACAACAGAAAACACCCCTAACCACAACCACCACCCAGCCACTCAAATACATCAGAGTCAGCATTATTAGTCTCACTGAACAGAAGAAGTTGGACGCGGGTTCAACCCGTATGTTCCCTCCTGAAATAAACTAGGCACTTGACAATTTTACTATTTTAAGTACTCACTACACAACACTGTATATAGTGAGAAATACTCAAATACTGAAGCACCGTACTGTAAAGCTTCTTGAGGATCCTATTTCTGTGCACTAAATTTGGATTTATACATATCGTCTGTGAAGAACCAAAATGACCAATTTAAGCTACAATCAAAATGAGCTATGTCTTAAAAACAAAATGAAACACATGCGTAAAATGTTAATTAAAAGTTTTTGAAAAGAGTAAAATGTTCTATTTACACGTTTTTGAAAAGTGCAAAATGTTCTATTTTCATGGTTTTGAAAAGTGCAAAATGTTCTATTTACATGTTTTTGAAAAGTTTAAAATGTTCTATTTACATGTTTTTCAAAATTGTAAAATGTTCTATTTAAATGCATTCATATCATGTTTCCATATTTTTGTAGATATAGTATTTAGCTATAAATGGATATGGGTCATTTTGGTTCTTCACAGACGATATAATTATTTCGTGCAGTGCATACAGTGCACTATTCTCCTTTCCTAGGTGGGCATTATGATGGTGAAGGGGGAAAGCTCACTGTGGTACATTGCATAACTATCTAACTACACAGTAAAGCCGCAACAGTTTCGCTCAGTTTTTAAACTTGGTCATGTCATAATATGTCTGTACTTAAAAGTTATTCTTCAGCGGTTTCCGTTTCCGCTCACATTCAGAGCATCAGTTACAGTTGCCGTTACAGTTACCGTTACCATTCCCGTTTACCTACACGTAATTATTTAAATGTAAGAGTTGTACTCAACCATACGTAGGATTCAGATGTTCGGCTTGAACTTTTACTGCTATTGCTACTATCTATATATATATCTATATCTATATCTATATATATATTAGATGGTAATTCTATGTGAGACGAACCAGAGTATTATGCGTTATGAGAATGTAAGGAGGGGGAGGGGGGCTGAGTGACTTACACCAGGATTACGTTTGTCGTATTTTTTCTTACAGGTTCATTCTCATACTTGACTCGACATCTACAACGTTTTCGTCTACTCGTGCTGACACAACCACTGCCCTTTCTTTCCCAAAGGCTTACGCAATAATACAAGTACCTACATTACATACAGTAGAGTCAAATATGAAAATTTCTCGGAATGACTTCTCCAAAAGGTAACGAATATTCACACTACACTGACTTCGTCCCGAGTACAGCTTCAAGTCATTTTCCTTCTCATGGTTTGTTTGTATATAATAATTCATCATGCTATACTGATACTGAAAGTACTGCTTTAACCATGAATACAGGTGCAAGGGAAATGTTCATATTCCTATAGCATGCGCATATATGGTAAACAATTGTGGCTCATATATTCACATACTACAAGTTGATGGATACGATAAGATAAGAAGCATTGGGATGTTGGATTTTCTTATGGTATGTCATGGGAAGGGATTGCGAATCTCACTCATTGTGAGTGGAAGTGTCTGGTACTGGTGGCTGGTGCTAGTATAGTCTGAGTCTGAGTGAGTGCGAGTCTCGGTTCTCTCTTGATTCTCAAGTAATACTGTCGCAGGAAACTTTAGACTTCTTTACTCATTATGAAAAGAGATGACTCGGTATTTTTAGCATACAATTATGCGTCAAGAATTCTGGGGAATGAAACCAAGTGTGAAGGAGAAGTTCAAAGTTCTTAAAATATCATGCATGCCTTTGTCATGGGCTCAGTTAGAATTATTTATTAAACTCTATACTGTAGTAGGCTCCCTTGCAAGTCGCACAAGTAAAAGGGTCGGGATCGGGATCGAATCCGGTGTGTGTATGTCTTATGCCGTCGCGTCAGTCTCATTTAAACTCACAATCCAAGTATTTATCGATGTAGGTACATGTACACGCAATCTTTGCCCTCGTACAGTACAGAAAGAGATAGGCACCAACTATACAAGTATTGGAGCCCACCATAAATTTATATTTAAGCGGGCTTCCGTTTCATTCAAAATTAAAACTAAAATTACCTAATAAGAATAATATATTATTACATTTAAAATCACCCTTATAGATATACTTGGAGTCATCTATAAGAAAGAAAACAAAAAGTTCAAAGGTTAAAGATACTCAACAAATAATATTAGCTAAGCTTCGCTTAACTTAAGAAAATTCAGTGTTTGTAATACTCATAAAAACAACAACTAACGACTCGGTCTATAAGAAACAAATTTAATATGATTACACGTCTTTACTCAAGTCCGGCTATGGCCCATACCGGCACTGGTACTGGTCACGGTAATGACGCATTTGATACATTACATAGTACATATTATAGAAGTAGAACCTTTTAGAATAAAATAATTCGCTGAGTAAATTCTATCTAAGAGTATAATTACAGCCTTGTAAAGGGAGACAGAGAGAGAGAGAGAGTGAGAAAGATCCTTAATTTAACAGCCAAGAAATTTCAAACTCACGAATTCTAAGCAAATATATAAAACCCTAAGAAGTCTAAATTGGTTTTAATCTACTTTGTTAAAATTCTTTTACGTACGCACACACACACACACACACATTCTCATAATCTCTAAAGAATTCACGTCTGCTCATCCCAACTAACTCCTAAAAAGAAGAAGGAGAAGAAAGTACACAAAATATGGAATTGAAAAAGAACCTGGTTCATTCTTGATATAGACTTATTAGTGTTTTAAAAAGTGGTTCTGTTTTCGTCCCTCTAACATTTCTGCGTCCTCCAACATTCACCCAGTATAACATCCGCCTCTCATGTAAAATTTCAAACCAACGACAACGACAACGAGATCGACCAACTCAACACTCAGCATATAGACTCAACTTTGGAAAGTTTAGAGAACGAGAGAGTCTCATAGAAAGTCGACGAAGCATACACACATGGACGGAGTCAAGAAGTCAGAGAATCGACAGTCTTCTTGGTTTTGGATGGAATCAAAAGAATTTCAAATGTTTGAGCTAACTCTCTCTATTTGTTCAAGTCTTTTACGGGGCTATAGCTACAACCTGGGCACCAGCTATACAACTCTCCTAACTTCCTATAGTAATTACTTAGAACTTAAAAAAATCTTTGTGAAGCATGTAATCTTACTTGGGCTGCTACATCCTGTCTGTCTAAATATTAGTAATCCCTTGAGAGGCTCTCATCTTTACAGAGGAGCGAGACTATACCTTGGAGATATAGGACCAAAAATGAATTAAAACCGCCGAAATGGAGCAAATGAGAATTTATATTTACAACTGCGCACACCGCACCTCACCATGAGCAAGCTAAGGAAGATCTTTTGAGTGAAGACAGAAAAAAAAATTAAGAGTGAAAATCCACCGCGACAACAATGCCTCAAGACTTCCCCCATTTCTTAATCTACCTACCTAGATACTTAGATTTCTATATAAGCGCTAGGCTCGGCGCTAATGCCCTTGTTCATGTACCAAACCAATCCCGTATTACAACTCCTACTATACGATTCATCGTCAGATTGTGATCACCATGATTAAGCATTGTTCTTCCCGCACACTGCACTGGTCCTCGCGTCACTTGTGCTTTCCTTTTTTCCTTTCACTAAAATCAAATAAACTTTTGACGGGGACGATAATAAGGCATGGAGGAAAATTGGGATTTGTCTTCTCAGTGAATATTGGAAGGGGTCTATATAAAGTTATAAATGAAAAGTCACTAATGCGGTTATCAAACCGGGCCCAAAAAGAAAGTTTTAAATTACCTCCTTCATAAGTAAAAGGCAAAAGGTAATGATGATATTATACTTACACCCACTTCCCCAGGACACTTTTCCGACGGCTACATGTATGGTTGTGGTTGTGGGACAAAAGTTGGAGCATGAAAATCGGACGAAAGACGAATGCAAACAAAGGAGCCGATCAGTAAATAAGTAAACCGTTTTCCCTGTGTCAACAATCAATACTTTTCGTATTGGTATCAAAGCACAAAGCCGAGGCTAGTTGAGCTGAGTCTGTAGAACTATGTGCTATCTATACGTAGACACCGAAGAAGGCCAAGCCCGGCCACCGCCACCGTCACCACTACTGCCATCACTACTGCCACATAGACGATGATAGAATTGGAAAGCTTTTTTTTCCTTTTCCCCTCCAGGCTTGAGTACAAGAAAATGTTGTGAGATAGAAGGTGGACAACGTTGCATTTGGATTTAGTTTCCGATTTATGTAAACGTTTCTCCGTAGCTACGAAACATATGTAAACACGTATACATATAATGCCTCCTGCCTATATACATACTTTCCATTAGGTAAAAGTTGATGTAATATACCTTGCATATAGATCAACAATGTTTCTCGGCAAGTAAACTCAAGTAGTGGAATATAATGAAGTTAGTATCTTTTCATGTACAGTGTACAGTCTAGTGCATTTCCCTGTCAGGTACCTTGCTTACCGCAGCCACAGTCTGAGTCCAGGACCAGGAGCTCAAGCGGGTTTTGACAGTTAAGAAGGACCCGCAAGAGCCACATACCGCTACTCCGCTATTGATACTCCTACTTGTTTGCTCTTCAAGTTTGATTTTCTCTCGCCCGGCCTAGATAAACTATATGGTATTAGGACTGGAACTGGAACTGGGAAGGACGGCAAATAGACTCACGTAAGACCAGGACAATGTCGTTATAAATGCTTTCGCCTTTTCTCAATTGTTTAATCAATCCAATCCAAGCAGAAATCGACCGAGTCAAAAGTCTCCACATTCTAAATAGGATGTGTATAGGGTATACATATACTGTTACCAATAGCAATAGCAATAGGAGCTACAGTTAAGGAATTAGGAATCAAAGTTAAATCAAGCAAAGCGCTTGTGTTTTGTGGTCGGTCGTATGGTTCAGTTCAGTCGTAGTCACAGTATCGCTGTACTTGAGAATTTGAATTGTATATATTATATAGAGAGAAAAAAAAATTACTGAACGCCTTTCAATTTACACTTCTACAGTCTGATTTCCTTCGATTCAATGGGGGAAATAAATTGGACTGGAAATGGAAATGGACTTGAACATATTATATGTATAGATATATGTACTATGGCTATGGATTTGAAAGTTTCAGGTTTGGTATTTCGCAAGGGAATTAATCAATCAATATAATTGCATCAATAACAACTAAATTATTTAATGTATTTAAACATGAGCATAGGTAGGTACCAACGTAGCTTAGGAACTATATAGTCACAGCAACGCTGGTATACATTGGGAAGATACCCGTAGCTATGTACTCGTGAGCTAAGTAATATTTTAATACATTTACCTACTTCGTTTGCCATCACCACTCCTCGTGTCCTCCCATTATAAATATTGTGCTTTCAAATTGGAAATTGTAATCGATATTTTAAAGTAAACTTATTTATTTCCTTAAAATCAAAGGGAAATAATTTAGCTATAATATTACAGAGCCAGGAACTACTTAGAATTTCCAACATTCTCGTATAGTCATGTATATATTACTAATTTTATGAGTTTCAATACAATTTAAATCATGTTTTTCAATTTTGAAATTTGTATGTAGGGGATAGAACGTATATGTAGAGGACGATGAAACTAGGCAATTTTTTCTCCGCCTATAGAAAATAATAGCGATATGATGTATCATTGGTTGGTCTTGGTCTTGGTAGTCGCAGGACTAGAAGGGCTCGCACCCAGTTTTGGTGGAGTAATTGCAGTGTGACAAGACAAAACGGCTGGAAAGTATAACGTGGCATAAAAAAGATCTCTTTACTAGACGGCTCAGCTCAGCCGTGTGTGCGAGCCTAAACTGAAAACTTCATCGTTCAAGTCTCAACTGATCAATAAAGTTGATAGCATGCGTTACAACTACATCCCATAGCCCGACCTAGTCCATGTCCCATGTAGCACCACACTACGAAACCATCACCACCAGAAGGAAGACATATCGTACCAAAAACACCGAAACCGTCACCATCAGGCCCAAACGCAATAAAACTAAACAGAAACTTACACATTACACCCAACTTCATTTTCTATGAAGATTGATGACGCTCAAAACCTGATTCATTTTGTGGGCTAATTAAAAAAGTTTTTTTTTTCATGAAAAAAACGCTACGCTATATCTCAGCCTGTTTGGACAATGTACTTACGTGGGAGTGCTTCCTATACATTATTTCACAAAACGATTTATATAAAAATCAAAATTGAATTAGAAATTTTGGGTAGTTTCCTGTGTAAATGGAAATTCCCAGTAAACCAGGTTTAATTTCCAGGAAACAGATAGTAAATTCGAATTATCATAAAGTGCTTCCCCTATTGCAAATGTGCTGGTCCTGGTGGCGGTGGCTGGTTAAGAAGGGAAATTATAACTAATTATTTTCTTCCCATGATGCAAATTAGGCGTTAATTACGCAATTAATTAGAAAAATTTCAAGACACTCTCTACCCCTATATTGCCCCTATACTATAATACAGACTAAAAATGAAGAGTAGAATATTGAATTAAAATTAAATCTAGTATGTATAGTAGGCTTTATTGTGGTTACATGCGGGAGGTCTTTTCTTAAAGCTGGAGTTTTCTTGGTTGTTAAAGAAAGTTCTAGTTCAACCTAAAAAAGAAAGTTCTTCCTACTGCACTGCAAAAATAAAAATGAGAAGTTGGTAGGTACCTATCTACGTAGGCTCGTACCTAATAATGTACTACACAATATTTTATTTTAAAGTACTTGAGCAACAGCCCATAAAAATATTTGTATTTTCCTTTTCTATATTCCTCTTCAAGTTTTACTTTGAAGTAGGCTCAAAGGTGTAGGGAGTAGACACATAACTTTTGTTAGCATTTCATTTTCACTGTAATTCCTTCCTTTCTAGTTTCCAGTTCCAGTTCCAGCCATACTCCTCCAAAACTTCAAAAAGAATATTCTTCCGTCATAATCTAAAAGTCTTGTTCTTGTTCTTCTTGTTTCTTTTGATTTTTTGTTCTGCACGTCTTGAAACTGTTTCGTGCCATGGCTCACCAGGAACAGTGAGAGAGGCATAGACATACATTCAAGTAGTTTTTATGTACGTGGCTGCTCCAAACACCATTTTTTTGAAAACTCTTTCCCGCACACCGCAATAATGGTGTACATGGCACAAGCCTATATGTCGTCGATACGGCTATGTAGGTATTTAGACACGATACCATAACGGTAGCACAGGAATTAATAATATGACATTAAATATTTTTTCTTACGATGAGTTACGCTCAAGTTTGTGATACTAGTTGCATGTATAGACAAGTGAATAATTTATGCATGCAAAAAATAAAAGACAAGATTAAACGAGACAAGATTAAACGAGACAATATATTATGAGAGGTTTCCAAGCCGAAGCAGTCGATTGGCTATACTAAATTCAACTGTACATTCTGTAATATACAGAGCTGGCATTTCTACACACACAACATTGTACGCCCTTAAGTTCCACACATGCAGTGCCAAAGCCAAAGCTAAAGCCCCATCGCATCGTTCTTGTCTTTTGTTTTCTACTGAGTTGATTTATGTGGAAGAAATACTCTGGGTCTGAGGGCTCTATATTTTTATGTGAAAATGCAGAATACAAAATCAAATAAAATGTATATCTCTTTTAGTATCTTATCGATATCGGTATCGGTATCGGTATCGGTATCGGTATCGGTATCCGTTTCTGTAACGTATGGCTCCTATTCTCATTTTCTGCAAGCTTGCCGATTACAGAGGTGAATGTAAAAACAGGGAAGACATTCAAAAGATTACGTCAAGCCCCGCAAGACACTCCATGCGATACGAATCCAAGACACAACATCTCAATAATGTGTATTGTGTCTGGATGTGGATCTGGATCTGGATGTGGAGCAGCAGGAGGATGCATTCACTTCACATTCAAAACAAATAATACGGGAGAGGCAGAACTTGGGAGGGAAATGAATGTCTAATATTATTTGGTATTCTATTTCTATTCTCCTGATGTGTTCCATACTCAAAACTTGATGGAAAATTCAAGAGGCAGAGCAGAAGTCAGAGGCCTACCACTACTGATATATACCACCTACACCTCTATACACTACTACATACTACATATGCACTTGGCGTCAAGAGGCTTCCCACCAACCGTGAGGCTGGAGTGGGTATTACATACTAAATAGTAAGTGTTCAGTGTGTCAGCCCCAGTCTGTCCCAATAAAACAATATTTAAAATTTCAACATCCTTTGGTAGCATGTGAAGTGGCTATGGAAAAGGTGAAATTGCGAATATACGTGAATTTCAACACAATCCTATTTACAAAGTTGCTCCTCAGATCGTTTTATTGAGGGCTTCTTTAGTGCAACTTGAGAACGTACCTTCCAAACTGATTACAGAGAACTTGCTCAAAAACCACAGATGAGAATACGCGGCTCCAGCTTTAGAGCATCGATCCACAGAGATCAATGAGTTTGTTTATGTGTGTGTAGGTATATAATGTTATGTCATTTTAACTAAACATAATATCCTGGTCCTGATATGAGACAGACATACTGTATGAGCAGGGAAAGACAGAAACGGTATCCATCCTCTTCTCCCCCCACGTTTCTCCCTCGACGTTTCTCCCTCAACGTTTCTCCCCGACTCATTTCTCCTCCGTTCCGTTTCTCCCCCTACCTACTTCTCCTTTGTAATGTTTCTCCCCAGCCACATTTCTCCTCCGACCCACTTCTCCTCATTTTATTTCTCCTCTGGTGCCATTCTCCCCCAAAGTTCTCCTCCATTTTTGTTTCGGCTTCGACTTAAAAGAAAGTCAAGTTTACTGCTTCCGTTCACCGATTAGTGTTGGATTGAAAAATATTAAGGCAGATACTTTATCTACTCGAATTGTGGTTAAAGCAAATAAGTACAAGCAAAAAACGGAATGACATTTTATGTACCTATGTACTATAAAGAACATTAGACGTAATGAGAATGAGCTTTATGTGACTGCAAGGTGTAGAAACCTTAAAAATAAACGCCAGTAGTACGCAACAACAAAGGCATTACACATTTAGCTCACTTTATTTAGGGCTGAAATTATCTGGTAAAACTGGAATATAAACAAATAATAGTAAATTCTACTAGTAAGTAACTAGCAAAACTGTCATCTAATTATGTCCTAAATTAGTTTACTCAAAATACAATCAGATATGCATTTGACATACTATAGCATTTAAAATACTCAAATTACTCAATAGGGGTACACCACTCTGCTCTCAAAGCCTCTCAAACAGTCTCAACGCTAAATTTCTGAAATTGTTGCCATAGATACTGCACATTTACTATGTTAGCAATTTGAGAAAAGCGTTGAGACTGTTTGAGAGGCGATGAGAGCAGAGTGGTGTACCCCTAATGTAACATCTAAATAAACTATGAGTAAACCATATGGTAAATAAACTCACGAGGGAAACCCTCGAAAAAATACGAGTAACACAAAAGCAATTGCATGTTGTACGCTTGAAGATCATAAATAACCTACCACTACTTGTGTGATTAGTCCCCTCAAAAGTTATAAATACCTGCCCCCCTAACGTGTATTATTTGCCCGCTCGAAACCCATAAATAACCTCACCAATATGCCTAATTTGTCCACTAGAAACCCATAAATAAGCGGCCAGCATAAATGTATAATTTGTAACATTAGTGAACATAAATAACCAGCTACAACAGTAAGTTTAACATTTCTTTACAAATCGGTAACTTCCCCAACAGCACAAACCAAATTTGCTGCAAAAAATATAGAAATGTGCAGCAAATCAAAAATTTACGAGTATGCTGTCTAGGCGAGTTACCAAGAAGCAAGTGACGACTTCAAACTACATAGTATGTTAATGTTTTTGCTTTTTCGTTACTGGGGTCTGGGCTCACATTGTCCTCACCCCATACTGGTCTCAACAATTAGGAGCTGACAAGTACAGGGTTGTTTTTGCTAGGCTGTCTTGGGCTAGAGGTGGGGATCTACGATGTCAACTTAAAGAATACGATCATCAGGGTTGAGACCAAGGTCAACATGGGAGCAAGAGTGAATCGGAAGACAAATCTGATGGTCAGTACCGTGTCTTGCAAATGAATCACATTGCAATTTACTGAACCAGTGCAACTCACAATTCACAAAATTAAACATGACAATTTCTTTTTTACAAGCCTAACAATATGCGTAATCACAAATTACATTAAATAATGTTGGGATGGTTGAAATGAATAAAATGTGAACCATTGTGAAGCTGTGAACTTACCCAAACTTTGATATTAGATATATATTAAAATTTATATAATATCCAGTGAAAATTTCGACCGACAGAGTTGTACGTGCAGATTTAGCGCTGGTTTAGCAATTAATTTGAGTGTAAGGGGCCGAACACAAATGACGTCACCCTTCAGCATCAAGTTTTAGGACCCACCCACCCCTATACGTGACTCTTTTAACATTGCGTTCTAATCCTCGTTTTTTTAGTATAGCGCTAAGCCTTCAGTATATTAAGGTATTTTTTTATTTTTAATAATTATTTGTGAGTTATAAAATGTCTATTTAAAAATAAAAGCCGTTGGTAAGACAAAACTAGGAGTATTATTTGACTCTCATTAGGTATGCAATATTTTTTAAATATTCTAAAGGAGGCTTCAAGCCAAACAATTCGAGTAGATAAAGTATCTGCCTTAATATTTTTTCAATCCAACACTAATCGGTGAACGGAAGCAGTAAACTTGACTTTCTTTTAAGTCGAAGCCGGAACGAAAATGGAGGAGAACTTTGGGGGAGAATGGCACCAGAGGAGAAATAAAATGAGGAGAAGTGGGTCGGAGGAGAAATGTGGCTAGGGAGAAACATTACAAAGGAGAAGTAGGTAGGGGGAGAAACGGAACGGAGGAGAAATGAGTCGGGGAGAAACGTTGAGGGAGAAACGTCGAGGGAGAAACGTGGGGGGAGAAGAGGAATAGATTCGACAGAAACTTAAATATACAAAAGTAATTTCTGTCAGTGTCTGTAGCAAAATGGGCATTTTGAAGGATTACTATAATTTATTGCAATGTGAGCCCAACAATTTAAACTAAAGAATTCCAAAAATAAATTGTAAGAAAAATATTCTCAAACTTTTTACGATACATTTTTATTCTAATGCAACTCACGTATTTCTATTTCAAAGCTGAATACTATCCATCAGTATTAGGCGTGGTAACTGTATAAACTGTAACCGCAGTATTTACTGTCCAAGTTTCGACACAAATTGTAGTTTACGCTTGAACTCAGCGACCCAAACATACAATAATTTCAAAGCCAACGACTACAACTACAACTACAACCTAAAGATTAAAGATCATTAAATAGAAATAAAATTCCCAATGTGTAATCTATACAACTGACTTTTTCTACTAGCGAAGCCAAAAAGTCTCAGTAAAACATTCTTCCCACTTGTGGATGCAACCCTAACACCAACAACACCAACATAGGAACTTCACTAAAGTCAAGTCTAAAACTTAACATAATGAAGTGAATACAGAATACAGCTAAAACTTTGTTCAAAAAAAAAAGTTGACACTGACTGTCCTCCAATGAGCATAGCCCAACGGGCTCAGTCTCAGAATGAGGCTTAAAAGTTTGCCATGAATAAAAATTCTGGTAATACTATTTTCGTAAAGGAACTGTGCATCAAATTATAAATATTTAGTTGAATTTCCAACAAAGCTCAGAAGATGACTAATTATCCCCATAAGTTATAACAGGAGTGCTAATGGATTAGAAATTGCACGTAAGTAAATCACTATTAATAGTAGTAATAAATACAATGTAGCGTACCTCCTGACTCCTGAGCCTGAGTGTGCATTATAATTAAGATGCCGAAGGTAATCATTTTACACCAAGTGCGAGATGACACTATAAGGTATATTATTTGTAACCATCTTCCTGCCATCCGCTGGATTACAAAATTTACAAGTTATGATCATGAATAATGGGACAAGGGATCTTAAGGCATATTTCCCACGTCTAAAACTTGAACAATCCACTCTCTAATATTTCTATACATATTTAGCTTGTAAAGATAGAGAAAAAGGAAGGAG
Organism: Dicyrtomina minuta; assembly: GCA_949802685.1. Taxonomy (NCBI): domain Eukaryota; kingdom Metazoa; phylum Arthropoda; class Collembola; order Symphypleona; family Dicyrtomidae; genus Dicyrtomina; species Dicyrtomina minuta. The sequence continues at coordinate 51,239,636 of OX461810.1, forward strand.
AGGGATCAAGAAATAAGAGTGAGAGGAACGGGAAGGGAAGGGACCATAACGCAGGGTTTCATTTTCATCTTCCTTAAGGGAAATAAAAACAGGATTGGGAGAAAATTGGAGCGATGACTGTATATCCTGATGATGATAAAAGTCACGTTCAATATTGTATGACATGATCATTGTGTATGTTGGAGACATTGAAACTATGTAAAATTACATTCAGCCAGCATCTCGTTTTTCCTCTCGTCTACTACTACGACTACGGAGCATAATTACATTATGAATATTTAAATTGACAAGAGACTCTATAAACTACAGAGACATAGAGGAGTAACAATGCATAATTTTCCACCTTACCTGGGCATTAAAAAATATAGCACTGATCCTTTATGGGACAACCACGTTTATCTTGAATAATTTGAAATATCTCCTTCACCCTCTCTATATTCTATGTCAGTATTTTCTATTCCTTCTTCTTCCTCCTCTATAAGCTCCACACTCTTGGGCTCTGTCAACTACTTTATCTTGACAAAATGCAGTCTTAGTATTTGTATAGGAACAGTAGTAGTAGTACTTGTATAGCGCTACCAAAGTAGCACACGGAGAAACCGAATCGTCCCGGTAAAAAAATATATATTATGATGAGGTCTTAAGCCTGTCTCTGGAACTGTGTGGAACTGGAGACGGAAGTCTGTAAAAGTATGAATATTTATGATGGTAGTTTGATAGGTTTATTTGTGAGTCAGTAGACACAAGAGATAGAGATAGCTAGGGAGAGATAGAAGATGAATCAAGTGTAATATCCAAGTTGACTCTGCTCACTTTGGCTTTGGCTTTGTATTTGGCTTTGGGAGTTGGATCCACTAATATACATTATCCAGTTGTCCATTTAATCCAATTCAAATCCAAAAAGGAAGAGGTCTCACTCACTACTGACGGACTGACTGACTGACTTACTGACTGACTGGCTTGCTGGCTGACTAGGAGAGAGAGAGCGTAAGAGTAAGAGAAAGAGGGGAAAGATGAAAGCCAAGCTATGTTGTCTGATGTGCACTGAATGAGTAAAGATGCTGTTACGGAGATGGGATGAATTTGAGAGGTTGACACATGAGATGTTGGCACTAATCAAAAATGAATGAACACTTTACAAAAACAGTTTTCACATGGAGAGTGGAGCAGAGCTGAAAAGAGCGGGTTCTTCTCGAGAAAGTCGACCTACAATGTAGTAAGTAGTAGGTAGGTTGTAGGAGCGGACACGGAGATTTCCCAGACTCGTCTTGGACCACCGCAGTACAAAACACAGACTGAAAGTTTGAAGCGCTGTGCGCCGAGAGAGGCAGAGAGACTCACGATGAGACACCGAGAGGAAAGGAAGCAACTTGCTCGTCGGAAAAAGAAGCCTGGCTGGTTGGTTTCGTAGTGGTATGGTTATAGTATGGTGGTTCTTGCCCTGAGCCTGAAACGGGTTCGGGTGCCGTGATGAGGATGGTTACAATTTCTTCATGCTACGAATTGGCTTCGGCTTCGGCGTTCCGTTTCCCTGGCTGGATCGTGTCTCTCGTCTCTCCTACTGGTACTGGTAAATGTATTGCTGAGCGCTAAAAGTTTTCCGTACGTTCTACGTCCTCATTCTGTGGTGGTGGCTCCGAGTGGGAGATAGATAGTTGGGACAGGAAGGAAGGAGAAAGAAACAAGAAACTCATGAATTCCTTAGACACCACATACGAATATTTCCCTACACAACAGAGCAGACAGCAGACGAACTCAGCAGGGTAAAGGAGCGGGAAGACCAAGACGAGCCTTATTTTGCCAGTGGTAAACTTGTCTCCTGAGCACATGCACAGTACTTCGGTTTCGGTACGGTAAATAACTACCTAGGTACGTTGGAGAGTGTCCCAGTTACACAGTACAGTAGATCAGTGGTAGCAGTTGACGACGGCCACGGTACAGGTACGATACCTTATAGACTGGTTCAAGTTGAATGGTAGTCTAGAAAGTACCTCCGCGACTTCACTTGTGCCCACCTATAGCCCCATTGGAAATACAATGAAATTCGAACAACTTCTCTAAAATTCTAACTCTGCCTGACTCAAACTAAGGATAAGGACAAACTGTTAGGATAGTGTTGGGTATTTGGTTTTGGTATGGTTGGTATGGTGGTGGGAATGGAATGGAGCGTGGTGTATGGTAAAGGTAGGACAGGCATCTATTTTACATAATGGTACAAGTACAAAGTTCTTGATTCTTGGGATTTTCAAGTTATACCCCCGCCCAGGAGAGACGGCTCGTCGTTAGTCATACACATATATACATACATGTTGCTCCTTTTATACATTGCACTAAGGCAGACACACATTGTAGGCTACAGTTCCCTTATTCCACTTCCCATATAGCCAAAATAAAATATTATAGGGAGGTTTGTTTGAGTTGACTTGTGTCTCTCTTCATAGTACCGAGTAAGTTTCACTATTGGGTATATTTTGCTATTTCCAAACTCCGTTCTGGCACTGGTCGTATATATGCTCCTGTCTGAGGCTTTGTAAGTGTACATGGAGTCGAATCCAACAATTTTTTCTGTCTTATAATTTATTAGTCAGACTACCTGCTTTTACTTTCTCCTAATAGTTAAGTGTGTGTAGAGTGCTGCTGTATATATAGTCTTATACTAAAAGTAAGTCAACTTATGGGATGCACAGTAGAGACAGACAGGTATAGATTTGGGAGTCGTGAGACGTAATAAGTAAGGTGAAGCCTGGTCACCCTCGTCGTCGTTGTCGTCGTTGTCGTCGCCGTCGTCTCCTCCTTTGAATTTGAATTCCATGTCGTCTCAATCTTAACACAATTTCAACTGAATAAATTGAATGCTTAGTATTTTTCTCCACGTACTTTCCATTTTCTATATACTTGTCATCACCTAGGAAATAAGAGGCATTTCTGAATTCAACTTGAATACATTTAGGTAGGTACCTATGTAGGTAGACTACAATGAGGGTTTTCTGATTCAAATTTTGTAAAAAGAGAGCCTATCTCCCTAGTCCCTAGGTATTTAAACCAACGACGACGTTTGAAAGGCATTGAGTTTCCGGCTGAATTGAATAGATGTACGTTTGGGATTTTAATTAAAACTAGTAGTTACTAGTAGGTACGTTTTTTATAGACAATGCAGCTTGATTAGTTAAGTTTAGTTTATCTTCTAGTTGAGACGTAAGACCTTTCTTTCAGTATGCTAATTAACAGATTTCTTTTAATTATGTAAATAAATTTAGGCATATCATAGGTAAGCAGGAAACAGGTGCGTTTGTGAATTAAAGAAATGATTTTTTTTCGGCAGTGCTATTTTTAACAATTTAACTTTCCAGTATCCACATAGTATTCTAAGATGTACATGACTAGGTGTTAAAAAAACAAGAAAAATATAGTAAATTAAAAGTCAGTGGTGTAGTTAAAAGCTTATAATAATTAGGTGTACAAAATACCTTCCATTAATTAATAATTTCTTAGGTCCTGAGAGGCATTTGCCCAGCAACGGTTACAGCATATAGCTTGTTATAACAGGTGTCTGAAAGAGAGCCTACATCATGTCTAGCCAGTGGCGGATCAAGAAAGTGTTATTAGGGCGGGTGGGCAGTCTAATATATACTCAGCAGCCATTTTGAATTAACTGGCCCTATGCTCTCCATGTTAAATATTGGCCCATGGTGGGGGCAAAAGTCTCTTACCGTTAGCCACTCTCCTGTTTGGATCCGCGCTTGTGCCTGGCTAATAAGCCACATATATAAAAGTAGAAGGTATCATCATAGGTAGGATACCTATCTATGTGCGTGGAGCGCAAGATGTCTAGATGTTTGAGATATGTCTGAGATTCCACTCCGAACATAAATTCTTGGGCAACAGGACCATAAAAACTACCTGTAGTAATTACTCAGGAAAGTTGAGTTGTTGGGTAAGTAGTCGCTTCTTTTCTTTCACTTTCTTTAGTTTCTATAGCGCAGTCCATATATATTCTCTCCCTATCTCTGTCTCTCTCTCGCTACTTCTTTCTCTATTTTTCTTTCTCGCATTCATGAATTTAAAATGTGGCCTCTAGAAGATTTCTTCAGTCGTACTTGCGAATTTGAAACTGATTGGGTTTAGAGTAGTACAAAAGCAGGAAATACAAAACTACGGCATGATTCTTTTAGGCTCCAAGAAAAAATCTAAACAGAAATCCAGAAGTCCACAGGACTCCAGTGAGTTGCATTAACTTGTGGAAACTTTTAGATTTAATATTTTACTAAAACTTAAACATGGGGTTAGCAAACTACAATTTAATGATCGTTTAAATTTTAACGCTGCAGAATTTAATAAACGATTAAATTTCAATCTGCTTACTCCATATTTAATTGGTTTAATTAAATATACAAAGTGTATTGAACTCTTTAAAATATGCTTCTGTAAGTTTTGAGGAAAGTACTTATCGGAATTGAGCAAGTCCCTATTTTTGTACTTTACCTTATAAAGATTTAAATAATGAATGGTAACTTTTTTTTGTTGCAATAATTACTTTACACAAGTATTTGTTTTTCAACCGTCAAATTAAAGTGCGTAGTTTAAATTGCTTTTTGTATTGTTTAAATTTTTCATTTTTCTTTTCGATAAATAGCAAAGATTCGGTAATGCAGTATTTTCCTAAGCGGCAAATATAAATTTGTTTGCAAAAAAAAAAGTTGAAATGTCTTAGGGGTATAATTATTATTCTTCGTTTCCGCGTAGCCCTCTCACTACAAGATCTTATAGCGACTATTAGTTCCGCAAACACGACCTCCTCTAAAATGACGCGTTGAAATAATCACTATAAATAAAAATGGCGAGAAGGACAGGGAAATTGAATTATTGCTCGTTATTTTCTTGATTCTGTTTTTGGTCCTATAGGCTGTCTCATCCATCCTCATCCTCTACTCGAAATTCAATCCAACAGAACTGTGAACGTAATCATGTTCATGACCAAGGGCGGATCCAAGGGGGGGGGGGGGGCTATGGTGCTTTAGCCCCCCCTAGAAGCGAATTTTTTAACATTGCGAACATAGGAGCGGCCATTTTTCAAGATGGCTGCTCCTATCTTCTTAACATTGTAAGCCCCCTCCAGGAGGCCATTAGCCCCCTCCATATACAATTCCTGGATCCGCCCCTGTTCATGACCATGACCAGGATCATCCTCAAGAACCATGAAAGACTTGCACAATATTGTATAGAAATGCTTTTGCTTTTATCATATTATTTTCTCATTTCCCTTTTCCAGCACAAGCTTTTGGCTTTGTCTCACCGTCCCTTGAGATGTTTGCAAGATTCATTTGAGTGCATAGAGAAAGTCTCATCCATCGGTGGAAGAATATGGTTGATGTTGCTCTTGCTGTTGGTTGCTGCTATGCTGCTCAGCTCGAGTTCCTTTCCTCCAGAAAATACAACATAATGTAACCCTTTTTTATTCTATAGCTCATAGTGGCGACGGTCTGACTTCCAATCTCGATGTTCAGCTTCATTAGAATTAGAAGGAGCGAGGAAGTAAACTCATCGTGAGTCTGAAATGAAAATAACACAGATTCCTAAAATTCAAAGGAAATATTGAAAGTACAAGACTCAAGTGGATTTAGAACTTTAGGCACGAGGCAGGAACACCTGATACGATCCGATAAAATGAAAACGAAAATCAGCATCCATCTCTTATTACTTTTAAATATGCTACACTGAGCCAACTGTATTTTCATTCAGCGCATCCCTTCTGGCGGTCTCGATTATCTATAGAAATTCTTTGAATACGTATTGTATACAAATTATTTTATATGTATTAGTAATTGATAAAAGTGTCTATGCATTTTTTTTGTTGGAATAAATGAGTTTCACAATATGCATATAGATTAGTGATTACCTTACAATCAACAGCAGTCTTTGTATTATTGCATTTGTGTACTGTACAGGGTTTCTGACGTTGGTGTTTTAAAACAACGTTGTTTTGCTGACATTTGTTTTCGTAACTCAGCATCAAGGATATTTCTTGAATATCGTCTGTGAAGAACCAAAATGACCCATATCCATTTTTAGCTCAAAACAGTATCAACTATCTACACAAATATTGAAACATGTCTTAAAATCATTGAAATAGAATATTTTACACTTTTCAAAAATATGTAAATAGAACATTTTGAACTTTTCGAAAACATGTAAATAGAACATTTTGTACTTTTCGAAAACATGTAAATAGAACATTTTACACTTTTCGAAAACATGTAAATAGAACATTTTACACTTTTCGAAAACATGTAAATAGAACATTTTACACTTTTCGAAAACATGTAAATAGACCATATCGCACTTTTCAAAAACTCTGAATTAACATTTTACGCATGTTTATCATTTTGTTTTTATGACATAACTCATTTTGATTCTATCTTAAATTGGATATGGGTCATTTTGGTTCTTCACAGACGATATTTTAAACAAACTGAAAAAGAGATTGTTGATGAACTGGGTTTTCAGAAAGAGCTTTGCTGGTGTTAAGTCTGAAATTAAAGTGACTGTCCCTTAGTTAAATGACAAAATATTAAATTTTCCACTAATTTTATACATGTGTTTTCTACAACAGCCATTGCATTTTCTTAAAAATATTGTAATTCCACCGGTTCACAGGTTTAGGAGAGGGTCTTAAAGGTTGTAAGACACCCTTATGCATAGTGAATTGATTTATCAGAATTAGTTAGACTGCTGAATTGATGTAATTATATACATACATATATCCAATTTAAATAAATCAGAATAAAGCAATTTGGTTTACATAAATATTAAATAATATGCATTACTATTTACTATATTAGGTATGCATTTGACGACTATTAGTGTTTACTCATTTCATGTTCTTGACCAATCTCAAAGCAGCTATAGTGTGTAAGAAAGAGAAATAAATTGAAAAGACTTTTTTTTTATTCAACTTTGGAATGGAACTGCAAAAATACAAAATAGTTACAACGTGTCAAATACAGATTTTCAAAACATTCCGTCTTTCTAAATGTACAGGCACTATATACAGACCTCCGGGGTTTATAATAAATTACATTGAAGTATGATAATGAATAAATCTAATTTCTATTCCGAAATCCGAAATCCATAGCATGAAAACTCTCAAAGGAAAGACACTCACATTCAGACATGGACTGCTGACTGCTTATCAGTTTCAGCATCCGCATCGGCATAAGAACGTGCACGTGTTGTGCGTTTTCAACAGTTTTTTCACTCGTGTATTAAAATAGGACGACAGGTAGATGATTACTCAGAAAATTTATTTCTCACTACGTTTACATACAATGAAGGACTCGAACCTTGGCGTTGTTGGTATTATTTGGAGATAATGGGGACGCTTAGATATGCTACTGTATTGTATGGGTATTGCTATATTTGTAGAAAATATGTAGTGAAAGAGAAAAGAGAAAGTATAGACTATTATGATAACAATGCTGCATACACTACACTACAGATAAGTACGGGTAGCGGGTACGATTTTACGATGAAGGTAATAGACTACACTAAAGGTACGCAACAGAGTCACAAAGAGGCAGGTTATAAAATGCCCAGAAGGAAGGTTTATTTTATTTTATGGATACTCAGAGACCTGCAAAATCTTTTTACGAAACTAGTGAACACGAAATCACGAAAGTTCTACTCTAAGGTTTAAGAAATGCCTGTTATGGTACTAAGCATGTGTTTTTGAGTGATGTCATCCATTCTTTGAGTTTCACGCATGTAGTACGAATCCAGAGAGTATGCGTTTTAGAAAGTACCGTATAACTTTCAACAGACCACCCAATTTCAGACCCAGTCTATTTGAGACCCGAGGTCTATAAAAATTAAGTGAATGTGAGTTGGCAACTTAAGTAAATTGAGTGGCGCATGAGTGTGGTGCATAGGAAGCTTCTTCTCAAAAATTTATAGTTAGACCCACGATCTAATGAAAGTTTTGCCGTACCTAGGTAAATTTCGTATGTTAATATTTGCCTACGTTCTTATTTTATCACGTGCCATTATAGTATATACCTATTTAGGTAGTTGATGCAAATACAAAGCAGCATTGCATTGGCATCACTGACATTTATCATTCTATTGAAAAGTCCAAGGCGCATTGAACCTTAAATAGCTGATTAACAACCATAATATATTCTTTTAGACCTTAAATACAGATCAGAATTTTTAGAATGTTTTTCGATGCAAAAGATGGTTATTACCACTAGACATTGTTTAGACGAATCTTCTATGTTACCAGCCATTGATGCTTATGTCACTGGAATAATAATTTAGAATTGAAGCAACAAAAGGTTTGTCTGCTATTCATAGTTAAATAAACTTGTAGGTACTGCAATATTAAAAGAATTTGCATACGAAATGGCTCATGTATGAAATGATTTGAACAATTTCAAATAAATGCTCTAATTCGACACTAAATTAAAACGCAATGCTCCAAATTCTTGTTTTTTAATTGGAAAGGTACCTACCTACAAAAGTATCGACCCAATTAAATAAGAATAATTAAAATAAAAACTGTTAGCTTATGGAACTCCATTTTGGAGTACCTAAACGTTGATATTACGGAAATAAAATAAACGGAAATATTAGAGTATATTTGTAAATTACATAAATGTTTAAATACGTCGGACTGAGGAATAAATAAAAACTGCATGCATAAATAAGTAGCGGTACGATGGTCATCAAATGCTTGACTTGTGCACATACATGCCTATGTGAAGACAGGAAAGAAAAATTGATGTTGCTAATTTCGTTCATATAGCTATATACTTCATATGAAAATGAATAAAAATGCGAAAACTTTCATGACAATGAAAAGGCGTTCCTAACTGAGTGAGTGGAAATCAATAAAATCGGACCTAAATAACGATTATGAAAGGCTTGAGTTCCGAGTTTCTTAAGCTTAGTCCATATAGTTCCTGTCAAGTTCCTCCTGTTGACTACCAGAGCTTCGTTCGAGACGGGATATCCCGTCCCGGCTCCCGTCCCGGAGTACAGACAAGCGTTTTCTGACTCGAATGATTTTTCTGAATCGAATACAATTTCACCAGACATAAATCACAGTTGAAGACTTCTGTTGGAAACTTGTCGTTGTACTTTAAAATGTTGTTTTAATATATAATAGTAGCAATTTATTCATTAAGTCTATTTGACATCAGCCCATACAACAAAGTATGCTGTTTTAATACAGTACTACAGCTAGGGTCCCACCAAATGTAATTTGGCATTTGGTATTTATTTTCAATACTGTTTTTTTTTAAATTACAATGTAAATGTTATTTATAAAATTAATCTTAACTCCGTGGCTTGTCCAATAATATTCTTAGACATCTTCCAATGCCTCATTTTGTGCGTATAGTTATTAAATTGACACTGGCAGTTCAAAATTTTTAACTATGTAGATTAATTGTAAGAAAATTAGGGCAGAATGCACTTCATCTTGCCCTGAATCCCGAGAGCAAAGTTCGGATATGATAGCGATAGCGGCTGAAAAGGACGGACGGACGGAAACCTCTAATCCGGACCCAAACAAGGCTCACTGTCCTTATTTATACGTATGCAAAGGTAAATAATAATTATACATGGATGCACGTGGTATGGGGTTGAAATCGATACTGCGAAGGCATCGTCGGCGTTGGAACACCAAAAACTTAACTTATTAATTCACCTCAAGACCAAGGAATAAACTATATTAATACTGTGTACAGGCTATTGCTTTCTGGATCAAGAATTTCCAGGTGAAAAAACTTGTTAATACATATAAGGAATACATTTGCATAGAATACAATGTAGGCGTGGGATAACGATGAGTGGAATCGTACTGAATATTCTCAAAGGAATGGGAGGGAAGGACGGAAGAACACATTGGAAATGTGATTATTTATGTATAGTAATCAAAATAGTAAGTAAAGCTTTTTTTACTCTCACATAGGTTATTATATTGATAGAAGTTTATGATTATCTTCTATGATTATAAATAATTAATAGGATTGGAGTAGGTAGGTGAGAATCAAACTTTTATTTTATTTTCACGAGAAACTATTGTGAGTTGTTAGTCGGTAGGCTGGTCGTTTGATTCTGATTAACATTAAGTTTTACACTACTGGGAATGGACAGATTGGGATGACTCGGCATATTAAAATGTTTGTTATTGATATTTGCAAATATCCTTAACTAAAACTGGGGGTTGCTATGTCAACCGCCGTACTCCTTACATGACTCCTCCTCGCCCCAACAGACACCAGGCCCTCATGGTGGGAAGAAGAAAACGAAACTGGTAAAAAGAAGATGAACTTATGACCTTGACAAATACTTGCGAAATTGCGGAGATTAGCACAAAATCCTTATCCTATTCAGCAGCACCACTGCCACCCAGCCCAGGGGATGTGAAGCTTTTGGCATTCATATATGGACAGGGGGGGTGGGGGGTGTGCCAATTTTCTTAACCTATGTAGGTGTAATCTTCAGGCAATAAATTTTCGTCTTCGTCACAGGTCGGCCTCATCTTGCAATCTTCAAAACTTCGGATTTTCGTTGCTTCTCACGGTAGAGAACAGGAAGGTTGAGGCTGAGAGGGGAAGGGGAAGGAGTTGTATTGCTGCGGATGGGTTGACGGTTAAAGTTGGAGATTAGTTGTATTGGGTTTTGAATTTTCATTTCGGTCCCCGCACCTCCACCAGGTAACGTAAAATCTTCACACTTTCAAAATACCGGGTCCAGATAAGAAATCAGCCTCAGCCGCTATGGCTCGCTACGTCTTCTGAGAAATCGGAGCTTCCAAAGCACGGATGATTTTCTCGTCTTTAAAACTGGGGGGGGGGGGAATGATCAGGGTACTCGCTTGGCTGTGAGGTTGACGGCGAAGGAACGCAACGGACCTTGATAGAAGTTTATAAATTTGACCCTATTCGTATGCTGAATAGATGGTAGGAATAGGAAAACGAGTAGGTATTTTGGTGAGAATCAAACTTTTATTTTCATTTTCCGGAGTAATTATTGTGAGGTGCTAGTCGGTAGGCTGGTTGTTTGATTCTGAATATCATTACGTTTTACATAACTGGGACTGGACAAATTAGGATGACTCGGCATATTACAATGTTTGTTATTGAGATTTGCAAATCTCACTAACTAAAACTAGGAGAGGTTGCTATCGCAACCGCTTTACTACTGCCCCGCACCTGCAAACGTTTTGTAAATAACACTCTATCCTTATAATAAATAAATGGAAGGAGTAGGAGTAGGTAGGTATTTTTGGTGGAGAATCAAACTTTTATTTTATTTTCCGGAGTAATTAATGTGAGGTGCTAGTCGGTAGGCTGGTTGTTTGATTCTGCTTAACATTAAGTATTACATTACTGGGACTGGGGCAGATTGGGATGACTCCGCATATTACAAAGTTTGTTATTGATATTTGCAAATATCCCTAACTAAAACTATACGAGGTTGCTATCACAACCGCTGTACTCCTATCATGACTTCTCCCTCCAAACAGACCTTGTCCTCAAGGTGTAGAAGACGAGAAAACGAAACTGGAAAAAAGAAAGATGAATCCCTGACCTTGACTTGACGATAACTTGAATTGCGAAGATAAGCACCAAATCCTTATTCTATTCAGCAGCACCAATATTTCGAAGCGGGTGGATGGGCCGGACACGGGGAGGGGAAAAGGGCCGGACAAAGGTGGGCACTAAGTAGCGGAGGGGGGGGGTGCGAAAATGTCATAATCTGTGTATATGCTTAATAATTGTTGTCTTCGTCTTCGTCACAGGTAGGCCACCTCTGGCAATCTTTAAAACTTTTGATTTTCATTGCTTCTCACGGCAGAGATCCGGAAGGTTGAGGCTGAGAGGGGGAGAGGAAGGAGTTGTATTGCTGCGGGTGGGTTGACGGTTGGAGTTGGAGGTTTGTTGTGTTGGGTTTTGAGTTGTCTTTTCGGTTCCCGCACCTCCACCAGGTAACAAAATCTTCGCACTTTCAAAATTCCGGGTCCAGATAAAAAATTTGCCTCAGCCGCTATGGCTCGCTACGTCTTCTGGGCTCACGGAGATAAAAAAACACGGATGGTTTTCTTGGTTTGAAAGCCGAGTGGGGGGGGGGGGAATAATTAAGGAACTCGCTTGGCTGTGAGTATGACGGGGGAAGGAACGCAACGGACCTTGTTAGAAGGTTATAATTATCTTCTATGATTATAAATAAATAGGAATAGGAGTAGGTAGGTATGTGGAGAATCAAACTTTTATTTTATTTTCCGGGGTAATTATTGTGAGGTGCTAGTCGGTAGGCTGGTTGTTTAATTCTGCTTAGCGTTAAGTTTTACATTACTGGGACTGGGGCAGATTAGGATGACTCGGGCAATATACAAACAATATTATTAATTTTAGTAATACTATTCAGGAGGGGGAGGTTGCTATGTCAATCTTCCAACTCCTGTCATGACTTCTCTCCCTCCAAACAGACCATGTCCCCATGGTGAGGAGAACAAAAAAAAAACAAATCCACACACGAAATAGACGAGAAGCGGAAGAAATGCGGTGGACGCTGGCGAAATCTTCGATCTGTAACTGCAAACAACTACCTTGGCCTTGATCGGGGATCTGGACTTGGGTGCTTATCCTATGCAGAGCTGCTTCACGTTCTTAACCTAGGCAGGGCTGCTTCAATTCCTTCACCTATGCAGAGCTGCTTCACTTTCTTAACCTAGGCAGGGCTGCTAGGGAGGTTGGGGGGGGCATGGGGTTGAAGAAGAGGGTTTGAGGGGAATGGCGGGAGGTAACTCTTGCTATGTACCCGAAGAAAATTCAAGCCACGTTCCACTTCTTTCTTGACGCCACTTGCTGGCATTTACTTCGGAGGATTGCTGCTTCTGAGGTCAGAGCCGGAGGTCAATGTCGCTAGGGTTTGCTGGGTCCGGAGCGTGCAGACGACGGTAGAGACTCGCTTGGCTTAGAGAGGCCGGCTTCCTCGTCGCGCACTCTGCCACCGTAGGCGATGAATTTTCGTCCAACTGGAAAAGTTCTGGGGCCAACAAGAAAAACATAGCCTCAGCCGCTATAGCTCGCTAAATTCTTTTAGATGGGCCAGGGGTGCAGTTCGCAGATTGGAGAATCTTCACGCCACCGAAATAACGGGGAAAAGAACCCCGTCACCTACAAACGTTTTGTAAATAACACTCTATCCTTATAATAAATAAATAGAAGGAGTAGGAGTAGGTAGGTATTTTTGGTGGAGAATCAAACTTTTATTTTATTTTCCGGAGTAATTAATGTGAGGTGCTAGTCGGTAGGCTGGTTGTTTGATTCTGAATAGCATTACGTTTTACATAACTGGGACTGGACAAATTAGGATGACTCGGCATATTAAAATGTTTGTTATTGAGATTTGCAAATCTCACTAACTAAAACTAGGAGAGGTTGCTATCGCAACCGCTGTACTCCTTACATGACTTCTTCTCCCTCCAAACAGACCATGTCCTCATGGTGAGGGAAAAAAACAGCAAAATGTGAGCAGGATTCTTGGCTTGATCTTGGACGTCGACACACCTTAAACTAGCGGAGGGTAGCACAGCATCGTTATCCTAAAAAGCAGCAATAGGGTGGGGCGAAGTTCCTTTTCCGTCCTTTCGTACTTCGGCAGCCTTCGAAGGGGGAGGGGGGAAGAACATAGGGCGGGGGGTGCCACTTGCTTAACCTAGTTGGCTGGCACACCGTCGGCAGGCGGAGGTGTAGGACATCACGGAGTGGGCACAAGTTGTCCAACTTCATAAAACTGTAGTTTTCGTTTCAAAGTAAACGCAGAAGGCAGAGGAGGATGGAGTAGGAGGAAGCAAATTGCAGTTAGGGGTGAGGATTGCTTCGGTTAAGGTGAGGGCCGGAGGTTGGTGTCGTTCGGTTTTCGGGGTTGGAGTGGGTAAAGTGGACAACGGTGAGGCACTCGCTTGGCTTAAAGAGGCCGGTTTTCACGCTCACGTAACTGCCACTTGGAATTTTCTGCCACCGGCTTGCCTTGATCCACGAAGAACAGCCACAGTCGCGATGACTCGCCGAAACTTCTTGGGGACGGAAATTCGGATGACAGAAGAATGTTTTTCAGAAACGGGTTATGGGAGGTGAAAATCCGATGAAACAGGGACACGAACGCCCGACACCTTGATAGATGTTTATGATTATATCCTTCGTAATAATAAATAAATGGTAGGAGCAGGATCAGGTAGGTGAGAATCAAACTTTTATTTTATTTTCCGGAGTAATTATTGTGAGGTGCTAGTCGGTAGGCTGGTTGTTTGATTCTGAATAGCATTACGTTTTACATAACTGGGACTGGACAAATTAGGATGACTCGGCATATTACAATGTTTGTTATTGAGATTTGCAAATCTCACTAACTAAAACTAGGAGAGGTTGCTATCGCAACCGCTGTACTCCTTACATGACTTCTTCTCCCTCCAAACAGACCATGTCCTCATGGTGAGGGAAAAAAACAGCAAAATGTGAGCAGGATTCTTGGCTTGATCTTGGACGTCGACACACCTTAAACTAGCGGAGGGTAGCACAGCATCGTTATCCTAAAAAGCAGCAATAGGGTGGGGCGAAGTTCCTTTTCCGTCCTTTCGTACTTCGGCAGCCTTCGAAGGGGGAGGGGGGAAGAACATAGGGCGGGGGGTGCCACTTGCTTAACCTAGTTGGCTGGCACACCGTCGGCAGGCGGAGGTGTAGGACATCACGGAGTGGGCACAAGTTGTCCAACTTCATAAAACTGTAGTTTTCGTTTCAAAGTAAACGCAGAAGGCAGAGGAGGATGGAGTAGGAGGAAGCAAATTGCAGTTAGGGGTGAGGATTGCTTCGGTTAAGGTGAGGGCCGGAGGTTGGTGTCGTTCGGTTTTCGGGGTTGGAGTGGGTAAAGTGGACAACGGTGAGGCACTCGCTTGGCTTAAAGAGGCCGGTTTTCACGCTCACGTAACTGCCACTTGGAATTTTCTGCCACCGGCTTGCCTTGATCCACGAAGAACAGCCACAGTCGCGATGACTCGCCGAAACTTCTTGGGGACGGAAATTCGGATGACAGAAGAATGTTTTTCAGAAACGGGTTATGGGAGGTGAAAATCCGATGAAACAGGGACACGAACGCCCGACACCTTGATAGATGTTTATGATTATATCCTTCGTAATAATAAATAAATGGTAGGAGCAGGATCAGGTAGGTGAGAATCAAACTTTTATTTTATTTTCCGGAGTAATTATTGTGAGGTGCTAGTCGGTAGGCTGGTTGTTTGATTCTGAATAGCATTACGTTTTACATAACTGGGACTGGACAAATTAGGATGACTCGGCATATTACAATGTTTGTTATTGAGATTTGCAAATCTCACTAACTAAAACTAGGAGAGGTTGCTATCGCAACCGCTGTACTCCTTACAATATCAATACAACTTAAGGTCTTCAGAAAAAAAACTTACCTTTGTCGGTAGTGTCTTCAAATAGGTGCTACTCATTCGAAATAATTTTATTTTATAAAAATAAAAAATAAGATATAATCACTAGGGGGAAACCCGATGAAATGTAATAGCCGCTGTAAAGTCTTAAAATCACAAAATTGTCACGGTTACCATGGAAATATTTACATTTCAAGAGTACAACAGTTTTATTTTGAGTACACCCGATGCTGCAGTAAAACCTATAAAGTAATATTACTCACAGTGGAAACAGTCAAAGACTCTGTCATTTTCAGCGTTCACAATAATTATACACGTCCTAACGAGCTGAGTTCAATCTTCTATTTAAATGCAACCAGCCGAAGTGGACAACGAAAAGCAAAGTATTACTTACCTAGAATTACAAACTTGCAAAGATTGTAATTCGCCGCAGCCAAATACAGAATGTAAATATTTCCATGGTAACCGTGACAATTTTGTGATTTTAAGACTTTACAGCGGCTATTACATTTCATCGGGTTTCCCCCTACTCAAACTGTTGCACTATAAATATGAGGTGGCGCTACTGCCTTGCGTTTATATTATTTTAGTTGCGCGATATGGAAATTACTTCCTCTGCTTTCTTTCCCTCTCTACCAGGCCAGGCTCTCAGAAAGATAGGAGCTCTATTATTAATTAATTAGAAACAACATTGATACCCACCTGAATCCATTCATAACGATCACATAATAAAATTATAATTAATGCTCATGTTGTGCTAGAGTGTGCACTGGGTGGAACTGGGTGGAGGAGGATACGACGGGGCTACTATTAAATTCTAAACTGCAAGAAGAGGATGAAAAAACAACAAATAGATTATAGTAGGTAGTTACAAAAACAAATATACAATAGGAGTGATAAATATCGCATATTATGGTCGATGAAAATAACTTGGAATAAATGTTCAGCACAAATTCTACATTTTTACTACCTTGTTTATATTAAAATTTAATAACAAAAACATAAATAGTTATAAATATACTTACAGTACTGAATTAGTCTTTTAAAAATTTTGGTTTCCAAATTCTTAAATCTCATACTAAACTTAACATTATTATACTTTAATATCCAGAACCTATTTACTCTAAGAATTCTAGCTAAACAAAATGCAACTTTCACAAGCTGTGCAAATGTATGCGAATTTTGATAGGGTGTTGTTTTCTTAGTAGACCGTTTAGCTAAGATAAAGTGAGTTATTTATGGGAGATAAATCATTCCACAATGGGAAAGGTGAAGGTGAATAGATATAACTCAAAATAAATATTAACGTCTAACTTTGTAAAAAAATATACTTGTGACTCTATTGATATAAAATAACTTAATAGGCATGTATACTACAAAACTTGGCTGACAAAGTCTAAATAACCTCTCGTACGGAGTACAGATAAAGTTATTCACCTAAAATGCTGACTCACTATCTTGTACACGGACAAAAAATTAACGAATTCAAATTAAAATTGTCAAATTATGTTAATAAAAAAGTATAAATGTGAATTATATGAAAAATTAACAGTTCAAGATATTTCAGTTTTCACAAATTCATTGATGTACACATCTTAATAAAGACTTATTTGTTTGAGTACTTACAAATAATTTACAATACAAACAACGAGAACAACAGAAACTATTTCACAAGTATTAAGAAGAGTGTAAGGGACTACGCTTATCTTCCTACTCTACTTCATATTTAATTGCAACGTACACTTTATAAAGTATATATCACTATTGGTGCGAGAATTCGATTATTTCGAAAATTTTATGAACGAATCAAAAGATAGAGGATTTCAAGGAAATTATCACTGGCAAAATAATATTTTCACCAAAATGTAGATTCGGCAGACGGAATTTTCATCACTCCAACGCCGCCACCGAGTCTGCGGTAATTCATGGAACCGCAAGCTTTCCATTGATTCGTGTCGGGATCATACACTTCAATAGTTTTTAGATAAGTCGTACCATCAAAGCCACCCACAGCATATAATTGTCCATTTACGACAGCGAGTCCAACCTAAAATCCCATTAAACCGTCACATAATTTAAATCGATTCAGAGTAGCATTAAGATTGTCGATTTACCTAATAAGTAATTAATACGCCACTACAATACGTGGTTACGATGTACAAAGCAAAGTAAATGTAAAGCACTACGATATCCACAATGATTTTTCCATCGCGACAGCGAATAAGGCTTAATTATAGCTACATTGAATAATTGATAGTATTAATATTCCATGTACCCCACTTCTCCTGGACGACATGGCGATTATAGAATTCCAAGAGTTCGTTAGTGGATTGTATCGTTCAGCGCTTGACAACTCCATACAGTCATCTCGTCCTCCAACAGCATATATTAAATTATTGTATACCGCACATCCTAGGTGTTTCCTTCGCCTAATAATACCGTATTAGAAAATCAATTTGAAATTAAAGATGAATACATAGAATCTAGCGGAAAATTGAACATGGGTAAGCAATTTGGACATGAGCAATAAAGCTATCGACTTACGTGGACATTGGAGCAACTGCAACCCATTTATTCTGCCTTGGGTCGTATCTTTCAACTGGTATAAAAAATACAATTGGTAAGCAAATTCACAAAATAATTTGGAGTAAAAAATGAAATTATAACTACACTACAAAAGATGATTGATTGAAACTGTCATGTCAAACAGTGATCCGCAAACATACCTGTATTGAGAGGACACTGGCCATCCGACCCACCTAATTAATAGATTACTGTGTTAATTTCATAAACAATAATTTGGATTGTTATGATTAAAAGTATTAATAATAATAAGAAATAAGATATGAAAAAACCTATTGCGTAAAGATATCCACCCAAAACAGCAACAGCAACCCCAAGTCTCTAAAATATGATTTATTAATTTTTAGTTTCCGGTCACGCTATGATATTTAGTTGAATCTAATACTATTTCAGTTCTCCCTTCCCAAATCATCACCAATAAACCAAAAAATTAAGTTTAACCCACTTTATGCACAAGCTGTGTTACGCCATATCCTTTCTTGATCTAACTCTATGAAATGAAATTTCTATCTGACGAAAGTACAGCTTGTGAGCAATATTTATAACACTTTTATTTTTACTTAGCATCAGCTGCTTTAATAATATTAACTGTGTGTAAAGCAGTTTAGCTTACCCTAGTATTCATTGGAGCAACTTTTGACCATTTATTTTCTTTAGGGTCGTATCTGCAAGAAAGTAAACAAATTATGGTATATCATTATTGTATGCACATACACTCCATGTCAATAGTACTAAAACACGACTTATGAAAAAAACGACTTATGAAATAATATTACTTCACCTTTCAACTTGGTTTAAACACTGAACACCATCTTGGCCACCTAATTAATAAATTACTATGTTAATTTCATGAATTAGAATTTTAATTCCCATGATTAAAAATACTGTATTGCAATTTTACCAACGGCATACAAGAATCCATCTAAAACTGCTACCCCTACGCTAGTCCTACAAGACGTTGTAGGAGCTACATCGGACGACCACTGATTTGTTTGAGGGTCATATCTTTCAATACTATTTAAATAAGCCTGACCATCGTGGCCACCGACAGCATACAATAAATCACTCAGAACTGCAACTCCAACCCCGCATCTACGTTTTGACATTGCTGCTACCATCCGCCACTCTCCAGTTTGAGGGTCGTACCTTTCCACCGATGCAATAGCATCTCCGCTGCACCAACCCCCCACTAAAAATGTAAACGAAACAAATATAACAATTAGTAAAGGATAATTTTAAGAATGAACTTGTATTTGTATACAATTCAGTGGCGGATCCAGAACATGTTCGTAAAGGGGTAAGCTATCTTTGGCGGCCATATAGAACTAAATGCGCCTATGTTCGCCTGTGTTAAATACTGGCACATAGTAGGGGCTAAACCTAGCCTGCACTTCCCTAGATCCGCACGTGCTTGACACAATTTGTTTTTATGAAACCCCTATCTTTCAGAACTTAAATGATCTGAAACAACTGACCCACTGCAAGTAAAGTACATCTGCTTTATCAAACAACCAACACTTGTATCTGAAACAGGCATTTACAAATAAGTGTAGTTACCTTATTATGCATTATATTATCTGAAATTAACAAATATGTAACATGAAGGGGTTGTAAGGGCTATGACCGTGTATCAACTGGATGAATATAAAATTATAGTGGTTATCTAAGTGAATCTAGATGCCTGATCGCTACACAAAGGACAACTAATCACCTTATACGAAATAAAGCCAACACTGAAAAATTGGATAAGGACCAAAACGCTAATACATTAAAATACATAGTTACCTACGTACTTAGATGGTTTTATTAGAGCTTCCAGCTTATAATTCTCACTAGATTCCTACTGATCACGAAATATGCTTCTATCTGTAACATACGTTATAGAATGCAAGCAAATCAGATCCAAGACTGTAGGTCATTTTCAACCAGTATCACCGGACTTTCTCCTCAAACTCGTTTTTAAAAACTATAATTCCCCTTCTCGCCAAGCATAAAGTCGATATTTAGTAAACGTTAGTTAAAAAGAAGCAAAACTACGAACATCACTGATTGAGTATTGGTAATATTATATTTATGACGAACCCAATCCATTCAAAAACCACACATTTTCAAAATTTAATGAATTAGATTTTTAAGACAAATGGCTTGAGCTTCTAAAGCTTCAATTTCTTTTTCAAAGTCGGCGTACACCTTTAGAAATTACAGTTTACCAAAGCAAGTATGAAAGTGTGAAAGATACAGCCCATTTTAGGTATTTTAAAAAATGCCTTTAGTTAAATTTTGTAAAAAAACAGGTCAAGATAAAATATCAAAAATGTATAACCTGCGAATAAAACCTCCCCGCGACGAATAGGTTTTCTAGGTTTTGTACGCGGGCCTTGCATTAGTGGCCGTTCCTGAGGTAGAAGTAAATAATTCTTAGCTTCGTCAACTAAGTCTCGACACGATTCATCACTTTTAATTAAAAGATCTGAGCCAACAGTTCCAACTAGAAATTTAGGATTCAAGAGGGGTAGCCGAACATGCTGCAAAACTTGAGGTAAAGTCTGTCTTCTCTCTGATACATTAAATTTGACCCAAGCCATTACAGCATTAAAAACCTGTTCCTCAGATCTGACGTTAAGCTCATCACTAGCAATTATGTCAATCAGCTGATTCACAGGAAGAAGGAGAAATTCTTCGCTGGTCATGACTTCTTGGAAATTGTGCTGTCAACGACGAAATAAT
Source organism: Dicyrtomina minuta (assembly GCA_949802685.1). Taxonomy (NCBI): domain Eukaryota; kingdom Metazoa; phylum Arthropoda; class Collembola; order Symphypleona; family Dicyrtomidae; genus Dicyrtomina; species Dicyrtomina minuta. The sequence goes on from OX461810.1 coordinate 51,260,412, forward strand.
TAATGTTAATCCAGCAACAACTATCAACCTCTTCACACCATTTTTGCGTAAGTAAAAGTTTCTACACAGAATTAATTTTTTAAAGGTACTGTTATTCGTAACACAAAGTATCTAGGACGGGATAAAATTACCTGTGTAAACATATCTGCTATTCGAAGAAGCTCCCGGCAGGAATGAGTATCTGCAAAAGCACGAATTCCGAGACAATTAGACGGGTCTAGCTGACGCTTCAAAAATTCACAGCACTTCTCTTGAATTTCGTCTAGCTGAAGAAGGCAGGCTGTAACCAAAAAAATACATTTTATATGATGGGACACTTAGCTGACAAGCAAAAACAAAGGAAAGCATAGTTACTCACAATATATTCACAAAATATAAAGCATATAACGATGAAGAATAAACCAATTCGGTTATAACGAATACAAATATACAGTAGTCTAACCTGCCGGTAGTAGCGTCTGCACATTCGTCTCGTCGATGACAACTTTAGACGAATAACAAAATTCAATCAACAATCCCATTGCATGTTCATCGATATCGCGGATTGTGATTTCTGTCTGACGAGATTCTGCTAGTTCTCCAGTAAACATGGCTCTAAAGTATGGACTACAAGCTGACAGCACAACTCTGAAAATGTAATGTACAACAATTACTTTATTAGTGAAGCTCTTCGAGCAATTAACAAGCTAATCAAACCGTTGCGTTGATAAAAATATGAAAATATTATAATACCTGTGCGCGTAAATTGGTTCCCGCAAGCCAACATTGAGAACAACATCACATAATTCGTGTGACTGTCTGAGAAGATTCATCATATCTAGCATTGAACGCGGGTGACGATCCGAAACATACTCCAACCTATTAGGAGATCCTGCTCGATCCCCATAGGGACCTATCGGTGGCTCATACATGATATATACTATTTGATTTCTTGCAATTTGAAAGTACAGTGCGAAAACGGTTTGGAATATGAAATAATCTTACAATTACAATGTATGATGAGCCTCAAGACTAGCACATTTTTTGTTTGATACTAAATATTTTAACTTCACACTTCACTTGGTCGGTAGATATACAATTTAATGATTAAATTATGTAAAGCGCTTACAACTTAATTCACTTTCAACTATCGACCTCTTCAGCAAAGAAATATATTTAAATTTTCATATAATTTAGATTGTAGATGGTTATCTTTACTCAGTTTCAAATCTACACAAAAAGTTATACAAGTACAATACCCATTTACTGTTTACTATGTGTCAAATTTAAAGCTAACTTCGTCGACAGGCAGATTGACAGGTAAATTTCAAATAGTAGATGAAAGTAAGAAAGCTTTTATTTCCCCACTGATGACTGACTGATATCGAGAATTTTGAAGCATACAAATCGATGGAATAACCTATGAATATTACTACGAATCACTTTCAGGAATCGACACAAATTGCAAACAAAATGAATTTTTAAAAATTTATTTTATTCTAAATTACAACTTTACTCAGCCCTGTCAATTTTAGTAATTGCAAATTGTGTTAATGTACACACATGAGTTCAAAACCACCAAAGAAAGTACAGTTGTAGTTATAAATTAGCAGATAATTTTATAGTGTACAGACCAAGCCAACCGAATTATTGAACTATGATTTAGGTATTTAAGCAACAATTTCTATTAGTTTACCCAACAAATTTTAATCAAGGTAGTATTAACAAATCAACACTGGTTGTATTTACATTTAAATTTTCGAATTGAGCTATCGGAGTGTGGAGTGTGAGTATGAGACTGAAGACTGGGTAGGACAGGACTGGCTGGGGAAAAGTGTAATTGTGGGAATACTGTTTCTGTAAGAAAGTACTTGTACCTATTTAGACACATGACACATTTTAACCCCCAGCAGCTCCATGTTGACATTTGGCAGTGACACCATGGCAGTAAATTGTGCAACTTTTTATTCCTTCCAGGGGAACAAAATCAAATTTGACGTGCAAGGTGGCGCTAAAGTTGAAAATGTTTCCGAGCTACAACCACACGAAGCCGAATTAAAATGTATTTAATGAATAATGAATTAAGTAAAGTACAGCTCTTACAATACTAGCTATAATAGTAATTATACTTCGAATTCTTCCCGGAATAATCGATTAAGATCTCGGGCCCTGGCTCTTATTGAATTTTTGGAACCTTCAGTCCAGCAATTTTTTTTTGTAGGTTGCGGAAATAAAATAAAATTTGTTTATACCCAATATTATGTAAAGTAGGGCTGGTTTTTATTCTCACGTATTAAGTAATTCGTCAAAGTAAAGTACAAATTAATAGTTTAATATTATTAATTAACATCAAAGTACGAAGTTTGCTATGGCGTAATAGTTTCTATTCGTAAAGCATTAACTTCGTTAAAATCAAATTAGGGTTAAAATAAAATTGTTCATCAGAGATACGAGTCGATGCAAGATTGCATTTTTGTTTATTAAGTTCGGCTTTCCATCTACTGTTCCTGCAACTTTGAGTTACACTACTGAAAACTGAAAATCTCTGGCGCTTATTTAAGACCCGGCACTTAAACGAACATTTACTGTACTTAGAATTTATTATTAAAGCCGGAACAATAATATTATTATTCCGATCCGAAAAAAATCACATGTACATACTTAAGTATTTGAGTAATGTTTACCAAAATATTTTGATTAGCAGTGCACTGCAATGGTGCGATTGCGATTAATGTTGTAGTACTACTTTGTTCAGGAAAACAGTGAATCATCTTGTAGCTTTTGGTTCAGTTCATGAACAATAACGCATTCTGAAATTCTGAACAAAACCAGCAACTTACTTACTAATCGTGCACAGTGCACTGAACCATAAAATTGTTTTAAAACATAATCCGAGCAGTACCAGCATTTTTGTAGAAATGTTTTTAAAATTGAGAGGCAGGTAGTCCTACAATATAATTCCTATAATTTTACTTTGGAAAAGGGCAAAGCATAATAAAAACGCTAAGGATGTGTAAAACATACAACTGCAGTAACACTGCACTTCATAAAGAACACAAAAAGACAAGCACAAGCATTGCATGATAAAGGACTACGCAAACGTCTAATTTTCTAAGTTTTGCTATAACCTCACGGTATTTGATATTAAGTAGAAATGAGCTGCCCGCAGTTCAAATTATTTAAAATAAAAGTCCGCATATTTAAAATTATATTTTGCGTTTAATAATTTGTTCGTAATTTCTTAGCTCCAGAGAAAACGAACAATAAGCGTGAGCAAAATAAAACATTGAAGTAACATATTGTTACCGCATAATATTTTATGTTTCATAATGAAAGATGAAGCATGTTCGTGTGAAGTAATATATATTCATTTTGGATTTCATTTGAAGATTCAGAGATCATTAAAATTTTCATTAAAATGTAAATTCATGGTTTTGTAGAAATTTATCCTCAGCTGAGCATCATTTGATGATTTCTAATTATATTTCCGCATCCACAGAAATTGGATAGAAACCGGTAAGACAGCAAGTGTGCTATATTTATGTGTCAAAGGGATATGTTCCGTATGCTATATGGTAAAGGATGTGAAGATTGAAGATCCGTATCATCATCATTATCAGCCGTCACGAAAATATTTCAAAAGGTGTACTTTAAGGTGCACCCAACCTAGCAACGTACAATCCCAAGAACCCAAACCGTAAAAGGCTCATGCATCTCTTCAATTCATCACGTTTGATCGATTCCAGCCTCCAGCTCGGAAATATGTATTGCACTTACTTACGTTTTCATGTGTTATGCCCATGGATCTCTAATGAGAACTTGAGGAAACTTATGCTGTTTGCTCCCCAATATTTGGTTCGGTGTCGACAATGTAGGTAGGTACCTACCTTTGTTATGGACTTCTTTGTTAGACTATCCTCATCCTAATTGGAGGACAAAGTTAAGTTTGTTCTTTTAAATAAAGTTATCTTTCTCTAAAGTTGGCTATTAAAGTTCGTTGGGTTAGTCACACACCTGCTTACATCATAACAAGTAAACTGTATTGTATAAAAGTGTTGTTTGTGGTGTATGTATGAGCTTACTTGCCGCCATGTTATATACATTACAATTCGGCTTGGAATTTAAAAAAAAAATTTCCTGTAATTTTTAGTAATTATTCATTTCAATTTAGTTTCCATGCGTTGCAAACTACAAAAATGTTCTCCTTCGTTTATAGCGAAATAGTTTTTTGTGTATTTTTTATTAGTAGCGCGTGACCCAAAAAAATTCCCGACTTGATAAAATCTCTTGGGCCTTATGCAAGAACAAAGTTTTTACTTGAACATACATTACGGAAAAGTGTCATGTCAAGTGGGTTTTTTTGAATAAATTAATGAGGTTGGTTACGGCTGACGGTGACAGCAGATGACCATATTGTGTTGGTGTTTGTTGATGTAATTCAAGTTTCACTGAGCTAAGGTAATCTCCTAAAACCACTCTACATAGACATTGAAGATGACGAAAAAAATATTTAAGAAAATCTGATATATTGTATTTTATGTCTATATGGAATAAGAATACTGAGCTGAGTTTGTGCATGTTATAATTTCTTCATTGACAGTTGCATTGGCAGTTGGCAGTAATAATAATCGTAGATTAACCTAGGTTTGTGTATAACCTAAAAAGGACTTAAATGCTTGTGTGTACTGTTGTAAGTCTACATCCACCAATTCACCACAGACCCTTAATGAATGAAACTATATAGACTAACCCAGGACGCATCAGACACACGTTGTATTTACTTTGCTTTTATTTTGAGTGATTTATTGACTGCCACGAACTGTTGTTTTCCTTTAATAACTACCTGAAATTGATTTATTAGGTTTCTATTTCTATACACCCTCAGTCATACCTAAAGGAAAATGTCGAAAAAGAAAGCTCGAGGAACTGGGCTTGAAAACGAAAAAACTGATGAACAGGAGCAAGAGCTCGCCCTGCTAGCTAACTCAACCGATCCACACATTATTGAAATTCAAAAAAAAATTACGAGTGTCTTTGAGCTGTTTGATCAAAGCAATAAGAAAGCAGTTGATGTGCGTGAAGTGGGATCTATAATTCGTGCGCTGGGTATTATATTTTTTTCTATTTAAAAAAATATGTAAGTACCTACCTACCTACCTTTATTATCAGCACTAAGGTTTTTGTAACCCGGCTTGGTGGTTTGACGATGCTACGGCATGGTCACACCACTGAGTCGGGCCAGCCAGTCACGCTCAGGATTGGAGTTGGTGTTGGTGATTTTCCTGGCTGATGGGTGGGGAGAAGAAACGGGGTGTTGTGGAGAACTAAGGTGAGTGGGTGCTTTCCGTACATTTATCTGTGACAGTTCTACTGTCTGAGACAGAGATGTTGGATGGCTTAATGTAGGTACCTACTGCCTCTCACTGTATGATTCATATAGTTCAAGATATGCATTCCCACTCTCTCTACTCTGTGCTACAGGGGTCATTACCCAATAACTTTCGCATTTGAGTTGTGGCTGGTGGGTGTTGAGTACTGGCGGATCCCTTTCTCTTCTTGACTTGGCGGCTCAAGATGATTTAGTGGAGTTACCAGTGCTCGATCCCTCTGCAGTTGCAGGAATCCTTGAAATGTTATCTCCTGTCGAGGAGTATAATCTACTCGCTTACATTCGGTCGTAATTAAGTATACACTAACAATGTCCAGAGATAAGATAAAGTATATACGATACGGAACTTGAGTGACATGTTTATACATGCCCACCAAGGACCACATCGTAGAGCAACTGATTAATAGAGACATAACCGCTCAGGTTCAAATTCTCTCAATAATCATACATACATACATACTAAGGTTTTTGTTCAGCTTTTAATATTTCCTAACTAACTGTACCATTGTACCAATGTTTGGGTGTTGGCCAATGATAATGATATTAGAGTATTATTATATACATTTTTTATTTATGTACAAAACTGTCTTTAACTTTGCGACCTAACCTTTTGATGCCGTTTTGCCTAAAATTCTAACTTCACAAAACCCACTAAATTACAGTGACACAATAATATTATATTGCCCAACACTAACCTTCGTTTTCCACCTTGTGATGGTTGACAGCAACGCTCAAAGCCGTATGTAAACTTTTGAGTTGGAAATTAAGTTTGAAATGCTGATTGCATTGCAACACTCGTAGTAGGAGCAGGGGCTTTCTACGAGTTGGATGTGTTTTTAAAATTTCAATTATTTCGTTGTTTTCAATTTTTCTAGAATCAAATCTATATTCTAAAGACTTAATACAGGCTTTTTATGGTAAAGAAAATCCAGCGTTCCCTATAATTCAATTTTTTCGTAATCATAAGTTCGAATTTTTGTAATTCTGAGGCTATATTTAAATCTCTGATTTCTCAGGCCTTAGTTTATTACCCACCAATGCACCAAGTCGCTTTCTTCTTCGCCTTCGTGGTCTTTAAACCTAATTTACAACATCAGCTTATAGTCGCGGTGCGTAGTTAAAAATTGACGCCCTAATCCTAATATGGCGGATTATTATGTTCAAAGGCATAGGGAAAGAGCGGAAACCTTTAATGGTTTACTTTTTATTTCCATTAAAATAAAAAAACTACGTGAAAGCTAATACTTTTAACAACGGAGACACGAAATTACTAACGTCATGACAAAAATTCAGATATAAAGTGTATGTATACGTGTCCATACAGTACATGCCTTTTTTAATATTGGCACATTACATTTTATACTATGGCTGTAAGTTGGTCCTCGATTGAATTATGGAGTACGGTATACATACATTCTTTTTTTGCCACCCACGCTCACGCCACGTCTGCAGTCGCTTTTGATTCTGGTGACTGATTGGATTTTTTTTACATTAAATTTATTTTTCACTCGAAATCCTAGTTCGCTCCTGATTTATGTTGTAAAACTTTTTCGCTAGAAATTGCCAAGAAATCTTAAAAGTACACAGTTATACGGAATAACGTTGGTAAAGTCAGGTAAAATATCCTATCTTTTTGTCTATTTTTTCTTCCAGATTTCTATCCAACGGAAGCGGAGGTGGGAGAAATTATTCAGAACGTGGAAGAGTCTTCTGCTAAGGCAATCGTGAAATTAGATCGTTTTGTACCCTACGTAACGAAAATAATATTGGATGGCAACCTGTAAGTTTAATGCTTTTGTCATATCATAAATTACTATTATATTTTCTACCAATTACCGTGCGGCCATGTATTAGTATGTATATATACCTCATTCACCTCTAAAATGCATGTTAAAAACTTCTAAAATACCTTACCTTACAACCTAACTACGATGCAGATCAGAAAAAGTAGGAATGGGAAGCAGGTATCAGCAAAAGATGATGAATCGATTCATATGTGTTATATGTATGTGAATACTACTGAATACCTAGAATCTGGAAGGTTACCTTAGGGGTGAATGTAGACTTTCATGGTTAGAATAATGGGGTACAAATCATATAAATGTGAGCGACCTATTAAAATTAATTATGGAAATTAATTATTTCTAATATCAACTTTCAGTTGGTTAGATTTTATGAAAGTAATAATATTACCATTACATGTTTTTTTGCAACAAATATAAATTTTGCTACTCCAGAATGATTTGATATACACTCAACATTTTAAAGCATAGAAATATACAAAATATTTGTGATGTGTTGGGAAATTTATTAAATTAAAAGGGGGAACTCAAACTGAAATATCACTCTCGGCTAAATTACCTCCTAGTAAACTATACATTGCAGATCACGGATGGAAAGTAACGCTAGTAAAACTTTACAATATCAGAGTGGTACGTACGATTAGGCTCCCAAAGCTCTCGAGGCTCAACAATTTCAATGATCGATTTAAACCCATTTTTCCACAACTAAAGATGTGCTCAACGCTGATTTGATTGCAAAACAAAAATCAAGCACAATTTTAGTACTTATTTAAATGGAAATGAAATAGTAAATGCATACTGGTATTGCTCAAAAGTTTAACGATTCATGTCCTGCTGTGTTTTGAATTGAAACAATGAAATCAGCATTAAATTTGTTTTGCAGCAAAAGGCACTAAAAAAGCAACATTTGTTTTTGTACTTCTAGCTCGTTGTCGTTGTCGTTGGTGTTTGTTAGTATGGGTCGTTGATTAGCAATTCCTCCAGAGAATCAAAATCAGGCCAGAACCAGACCGTTCAATAATTTTGTCTGATCCCTAGATCGCGAGCTACGTTGAATTTGTCCTAGGTATATGCATGTAACCTAGGAAATCAGTGTTTTTTCTTTCAGGCAATAAAGACTGCACATCCGGTAAACGGACATTTGCTACCCGGACATTTGCTACCCGGACATTTGCTACCCGGACATTTGCTACCCGGACATTTGCTACCCAAACCCCAACCTAGGACATTTGCTACCCAAAACCTAGGACATTTGCTACCCATGGCCAAACCTAGGACATTTGCTACCCATGGCTAATGTAGAAATAAATTGCATTGACAATATTTATGAGTGCACAACATGGCATCGTTGAAATATTTTATTAATTCTATTATTGTTAATCATAAAAGATGGTGTAATTGTAAATAAATAGTCGTTCAAAAATAATATTTTAAAATAATATGAATAATATCTTTACAATTAATGGTTCTAAAGTTCTAATTAATATATCCTGCAGTTAAAAACTGATTGCTGTATAAATGTTAGAACCAGACAATAACAAGCCATTGCAGAATTGCAGACACGCTACAATAATAATTACTAAAAGACGAAAAACGGTAAAAAATATAATTATAACATAATCTTAGACCTAATAAAATAAATAAACCTCCATATGAGTCTAAACGTAGGTACGTAACCTAAGAAGTAAATATAATAAATATAATAATCCCATCACCCTTCTATATAGAGAATGATTGATGGTTTCCGCACGTTAGAAGCGGAGACAAGGACTGCCATAATACAAACCAGTGCTGGCAGGCCCCTTCGAAAACGGACTCAGCAAGTGTATGAAAATTTACAAAACAGGTTAAAACATATTTGCACTGAATATAATAAAAATTCAATGACCATTGAATCATTTCTTCGTAATGTAGGTAGTGCAATTTGATTCGATACCTAGCCCTTTAATTTGATATTTTTGTAAATTTACAACATATGTAGGTGTAAGAATTGTTTTTCTGACATATTTTTGTAAATTTACAACATTATGTAGGTGTAAGAATTGTTTTTCTGACATATTTTTGGTAAAATGACAGTTTTTAGTTTTAAAATTATATTTACTTCTTAGGTTACGTACCTACGTTTAGACTCATATGGAGGTTTATTTATTTTATTAGGTCTAAGATTATGTTATAATTATATTTTTTACCGTTTTTCGTCTTTTAGTAATTATTATTGTAGCGTGTCTGCAATTCTGCAATGGCTTGTTATTGTCTGGTTCTAACATTTATACAGCAATCAGTTTTTAACTGCAGGATATATTAATTAGAACTTTAGAACCATTAATTGTAAAGATATTATTCATATTATTTTAAAATATTATTTTTGAACGACTATTTATTTACAATTACACCATCTTTTATGATTAACAATAATAGAATTAATAAAATATTTCAACGATGCCATGTTGTGCACTCATAAATATTGTCAATGCAATTTATTTCTACATTAGCCATGGGTAGCAAATGTCCTAGGTTTTGGGTAGCAAATGTCCTAGGTTGGGGTTTGGGTAGCAAATGTCCGGGTTTGGGTAGCAAATGTCCGGGTAGCAAATGTCCGGGTAGCAAATGTCCGGGTAGCAAATGTCCTACAACCGCACATCCATATACCAAGCTACTTTCTAAAGTGAATGCATCAGCGTAAAGTTTCATGGGGGCTTTTCAATAAAAGTTTTTCGTTGAATTCCATCCTCTTTTTGTCTATTGATTATTTTTCGATGAATTTACAAGCATTATTACAGTGACTGAACTTCCACTTATCTACAATTATTCTGTTGAGCACAGGAAATCCTTACGAAGCTCTTCGATGGAAAATAGAACTTCGATTTATATTGAGAAAATTTCATTCTTTCGATGCACGACACGATGAAGATGATGATGATGATTACAGCCTTTTAGAGTAGAGTAGAATGTAGAAAACAGAAATCAGTCGACTCCTCGTCAGGGAATTAAAATGTACAGTATATCTCTTCTTTGGTTATTTTTATAGGTATAAACCGATTCCTTGTGATCGTATTCGGAAAGCATTTAAAGTACTCGACAAGGATCGAAAAGGAATTCTTGACCCCGCCAAAATTCGTGGTCAGTGCCCATTCAAAAAAATTTCTTTTTAACAAAAACAAATCCTGAAAAAGCACTATTATTATACTGTTATTGTTATTATTTCATTCAATTCTGCAAGCACAGGTATGGGAATTATATCATCAAATAAGGAGGACAAGGAAAATGATAACCTATTTTATTGTTCCATGTTCCTGTTTTTAGCATTTTTATTTCTATTTATAGACCTTTTTATGAGGGAAGGTGAGCCGTTCTCCCAAGAAGAAGTAGATGATATGATGAATTTCTGCGTGAATAAGCAAACTGGGAAGATACATTGGCAAGAGTATTTACCCAAACTATGCAAGTATGACGCGGATACTGGAGAGAGTTAAACTCTCTACTCAGAAGTGTAATAAACTGAAGAATTTCCGGGTCAATTTAAACTTGCTGGGTCACCCTAAGTTTTAAGGCTAAGTAATCAGATTTTGTGAAATAAAATAATGAAACTGTACGGAATTAAATTAAATTAATTATGTGTAATTACATACCCATCCTACAGACTACAATAAAGCAAGTCAAAATGGATGATCGTATACCCACTGCTTTGCACAATGCAATGGCGGTATTTGTAAATTTTAATCTCATATATACCTAAAACCGTCAAACCGTGTAATAAACTCAGGGGTATTTTGTAAATATTATTGAATTAATGTGACAGTAATCATTGCGTTTATATTCCACTTTTATTAAGCATTGAAACTTTTGTACACTGAGAGATTTTTATAATTCATATTAATTTTACTATACACTGTCAAACAACAAGTTTGGAGTTTGTCATAATTTAATTTGTTGTTATAGTTTATCGTGCTTGTGTAGTGCTGAAAGATTGTGGACTATTTAAATTTTTGCGTAGTTAATTATTCAGTTTTAAGATATATATATATATTATATTTGTAGACAATCTACTAGAATTTTGTAAATTTACTCTATAATTCCTAATACATATTATGTATGTCTATATAAGCACCGTCAACTGTATCAATTTAGCCCATAATATCATTGTGCAATGGCCAATATTTAATTTTATTATTTAAATAATTTAGCTCAAACTTTAAAATCAACAATCAACACGCTGTGTTTAAGTAATAACAATATCCAACTATAAACTACTACAACTACAAGGTGCAGGTACAGAATTTCATCTTTTTAGGCGACGAATTCAAAATGCAATTTGCAATTTTACCTATTTTCATTATAACTATATATACTACCGTGTACACGTACTATTTCAGTAGGTATGCACATGTCTACGTAGGTACATATACTTAGGACCTAGAGCATGCACAATAGTTTCCAGATCTATACTAACAGTCTACACATTTTACGTACTTACTTCTTGAGTTACTGTTATGAGGTACAGAGCTAAAAAATAGAAAAATAATGGCAACTGAAACAAACATTAATTACAACATATAATCTATTTCCCAAGAGTATCATTAATTTATTTACTTTGTAACATTGTAAATCTCCGCAATATTATTCTCAGTACAACTTGGACTTCTATAATCTAAAAAGCTCCCGAAGTGAACAGATAATTAATATCTACTACTATTAATCTATCTACCTACTAGTAGTTACCACAGAAAAGAAAGTATTAAGAAAGTAAGTGAGCGAGTGGGAATACCCCAAAAGCATCTCTCAAGAATCCATTAATAAGTTACATAATACAATAGAATAATAGAAATGTAGACGGATGGAAAGGAAATGCAAGACTGTGGTTACTTCCCATTCTCATCCCCATTCCCCATTGTTTGTTGTTCCGCATCCTGGATCCAGGAAATTTTAATTCCAAGTCCAGATTCCGCATAAGAAATGAACCTAACTTAGGAATAACATTATCATAATAATAACATTATTATTATTCTCATTAAAAGTATATGTACGTACTTAATACATTGATTTTGGTTTTACTCAAGCTCTATATGCGAAAACACGAGTTTTCATATTATGTTGGGAATAAAATTATCCTTTAGGTTAGGTAAAGGTAGGTAGGTACCTACCTACTTATCTATTCACATTAATATTAATAATCAAATAATTACATTTACATATTATTATGTACACGTATACAAGTACAAATGAGCTCATCCTAGAGTCTCCATCGCGTCTATAGGGTAGACAGATTCACAAATTAATTATACAATGAATAATGCATAATTTTACATCAACTCTGTAACTGTTTACGACAAGTAAACAAAAACTTTTTTATAATTAATGCCTTCAAATATATAAAGTTTAAACTTAAACTTAAAGACTAATAATAAATTGTATGTGGTTCAGTACAAACTTTTAATTTTAGGTACTATATACTGTTGAGGTAATTAAAAATTGGTAAAATTATCTTTCATATTATCAGTTCTCTCCACAAAATTATCTTGAGTTTAGACGCAATTCACAGAATGTACAGGCATACACAGACATTAGACAGTTGAGGGAAATTTGTTTATGTTTTATTGGAATTATTACTTCGAGTGCTCATGCTCCAATCCCCATTACACAGAATGAGATTCTTGTACGCTTGTCGGTACTCTGAAATCATTAAAATAATATGCTATTATTAGTATGAGTGAATAGTACAATATCGTCTGTGAAGAACCAAAATGGCCCATATTCAATTTAAGCTACTATCAAAATGAGATATAATGTCATAAAAACAAAATGCGAAACGTGTGTAAAATGTTAACTAAGAGTTTTTGAAAAGCGTAAAATGTTCTATTAAGATGTTTTTGAAAAGAGTGAAATGTTCGATTAACATATTTTTTAGAAGTGTAAAATGTTCTATTTAAATGTTTTCAAGACATGTTTCAATATTTGTGTAGATAGTTGATATTGTTTTTAGCTAAAAATGGATATGGGTCATTATGGTTCTATACAGACGATATGCAATTACAAGATTATGTTTTCAAAAAACGAGTCGCAGTATATTTTGGGATTTGTAAAAAATATTTATTACAAAATTAATTAATTTACAAAACGTTTTTCATATTAATCATGATGAAAAATATCCCAAATTAAAATTTTTCTAACAGATGAAAACTATATCTAAAAATGCACCGTAATTTTTTGAAAAGCAATATGGTTTAATCTGCTACCACTTATCTTAAAGTTAGTTCAAGACTCAGAAGTACGTCAAGCCATATTATCTACATTAGTGTATTCATTTAAAAGTACTTAAGCATAAATGACTGAAAATGACTTACCATTTGAGAGACAGCAGTATATGATGGGATTGATACAAACTGTAGCATAGATGAGAACATAGGATAGAGTATTTAGAGTTACATTTGGACGGCCCTTGGAAGTGGCCTTTATCAAGGTTATGGGGAGATAGCAGAGGACAAACGTCCCAAAGATGACAAAGATCATCCAGAGTAATTTCCTATCCTTAGCAGTCATTTTCCCCTTTTGATGAATTACAGCCATGGATGGGCGGGCTGAGCCTCGTCTTAAAATAGCTATAATTATCATAGAATTCCAATTTGTTACTTCAAAGATACATTATAAAGAGCTCCAGCACTTCATTATAATATTAAGTTTCTCACATATCAAAAAGATACTATTACATCTTATTATTCCAGGAAAAAGGAAATGTGTATCCGCTTGTGCATCTTCGTCTCAAATATAAGTTTTCGTTACTTACTATATAGTATGCACTACCCTCCCTATAAAGACTACATAAACTATTTCTATTCAGTCTCCTCTCACATTCTATACAACTACAAACTCCATACACTTCACGGGTGAAAGCCTCAGAACGAAGACCAAAGGGAAAGTTATAAATCACAAATTGAATTCTTAAAAGAAAATGTAATATATCTCTCCTGGTGAAAGGGACTGTTGGACATTGTTAGTGTTATGTGTCAATTTAAGAGGAAACTAACCAAGAAAATCATATAAGAAAAAATATATTACAAAATAAGGGCAAAAATAATTTATGAGAATTAACTTCCCAACCAAAAAAGAAAACTAAAGGGACAACAAGTGATGTATGGAGTGGAGTAGTTCAAGTTAAGGAAAAGCAATAAGTCATTTGCTCCCACCCAAGTATCCTAACTTCATCCGGTGTTAAAAGTTTGAAAGGTCTTTCACGTCTCATATATAATTCCAAGGCAATCTCTCCCATGGCCTCTCTCAAGTATCTACCTAACCTAGGTACTTGTACCAATCTCACTATTTCACTATGACCAATCTATAATCATAACCTACGTAACTGTCTCTCTAAACGCACAAAAGTGCTTCAAGCGTACTGATACTCTCAGGAAGAAACTTTTGTTTCGAAATTTCTGATTCGCTTTCTGTGTGTGTCAGCAATGTTGGCGCTCGTTTCGCATTAAGTAAAAGTTAAGTGGACTTGCACTTGGTTTTTGATTCTGAGTGAAACTATGTAAACTATAAATAATGTAAAAGTTTTAAATTGAAAATTGATGGGAAATGGATGAGGGCTATACTATATATATATATATATTCTGTCAGATTGGTCCCCCATACTCCATACATGAATTAAAATGAGTATCTAAATAAATTATAAACAACGAACGATATGAACCATTGATCACACTAGTATAGTAGGTAGCATACAATACTTAATTGAAAAACTGAGTCCTATGGAGTCTTGGTAACTGTGACTCCGACATGGGTAGGTATACATACCTTGTTCGGCGGAAAGACTGTCAATATCATGGTGGTGGTGATTAATGTTAGCTTGGGAGGAGCAGATTTCATGAGGTCGGGAGTTGACTGTGGCTTTTCGAACGATGAAGAAAATGCGAGCGTAGCAGACAATGATGGCCAAGCAGGGGAGAACAAAAGCTACCACGAAAAGAAATTCCTTGGGTGTTCGACTGTTCTTGTCCTTCATGATGGAGCAACTCCCGATGTTGGTGTCCAATTGGAACACGCCCCATACTTGAAATAATGTCGGGATCAAAGCTCCGAAAGCACCCACCCAAATTAAAACGATCATCACGACCAAATGTCTCGTCCGATAGAGTCTGGAATCATATCACACACAAAATCATTTCAACTTTTACACCATCAACTCTCCCCCACATTCTTTGTACTCTACCATTCTTCAAATTTCCAAAGACGGACTATATATATAGAGTAATCCTTATTTTACCGGTCTAGCTATTTCTTTAAGAACCAAACCGCACACTCCGAGACCGACAAAAGTAGAATCGTAGAACTTTTCAGATTGAATCAAATACTCTGCTACGTGCTACTCACAAGGGAATGGTTTCACATGGAATCCGTCGATTTCAAAAAGTCATATCTACAAAAATCAGGCTACTTTTAAATAGTAGGGATCCAAAGTAACTCGAGTGCATTTTGCGTTGTTCGGTCACAATAGCCCGCCAAAGTTTTAAAAAATTCAAATTTTAATAGTTTGCCGCCCTGTAGCTTCTACAGTTCTCATCCGATTTTGATGAAATTTCGGTTTTTGTGATCCTTAGGCTTTATACTGAAGAGTTATTTCAGGATTTTAAAAAATTCAAAAATTTTCATTTTTTCGAAAAAACGGTGTTAAAAAATTGGGCCTCAAATATACTCATTTCTTGGATTTTTTTCAAAAAAATGAAAATTTTCGAATTTTTCAAAATCCTGAAATTGCTTTTCAGTAAAAAGCGTAAGGATCCCAAAAAACGAAATTTCATCGAAATCGGACATAAACTGTAAAAGTACAAGGGTCGTAAAATATTAAAATTTGAATTTTTTAAAACTTTGGCGGGCTATTGTGACCGAACAACGCAAAATGCACTCGAGTTACTTTGGATCCCCACTATTCAAAAGTAGCCTGATTTTTGTAGATATGACTTTTTGAAATCGACGGATTCCATGTGAAACCATTCCCTTGTCAGTGATGTACCAATTTTATACAGCTTACCCTTCATGCTCAGCATTTGAAATGATAAAATAATATTTTAAGATTATAATTTTAAGGCATCGTACTTTCCCCCCATTTTATTGAGGCGGCTAAAACCAAGCTAATAATCCATATAAGGGAATTTTAAGGATTAGCTTATTGCAATAATTATTAAATATTATATTAAAACTTATACTAAACCGCCACTGTTTCATTAATTTCCCATTGTAACGTTAAGTAGCCTAAAACATATAGTAACCGAGGAAGGAACCACACAGTTCTCCTGAGCATAGCATAAAAGTCTTCAAGTTGACTTAGCTAAAAGCTACTTAAGCTTAAGCTCGTGTGTCATGATTCAACTAAGGCTTAAATGAGTTGATAATAAAAAGTATTGTAAATTGTAAGGTCCCTCGTTCCCCTTTTCCTTCTAATCCCATCCCTATATAAAAGGTAAATTTTCTCCCGAATCCGAGTGGAAAAACCACCACTACCAAGACCACAATCACCACTATAGGATCACCCAATCCGGCAATACCCTTCATGTTAAATCTCCCATTACACCACCTTCCAATTACTATGAGTAGAAAGTACAATGTACCTTAGGTAAGTAATAATGGTTAGTCAGTCAAAGGGAAAAGAGGACATTTCATTGGTTCAAATTGAAATGACCTCAATTCAACTTCTACATCCTACACTGTAATAAAGCCACAGAATAGCTCAAATTCCCTCTGGAACCCTTCGTTCCCCTATCTGATCCTCTTGTGGACTTACGGTGAGAGTATAATGTAATCTTCCCCATCTAGATAATTCATTGTTCTCTAGTAGTAGAAGTAAAGAAGTAATCCTTGGTTTTGGTTCGGAATCCTCCTGTACTTTATTTTAACTGAATTTCTCTTACATTTTCATTACAACTCAGAATCCGCACGTAATTATTCAATTGCTCTTGATTACAAATTACGATTATTACTATTACTCTCCGCTTCTTTTTCAATTTCAAATTTCAATGGAGTTGACTTATGCAAGATGAAACTTCATTTTTGAAATGAAAGATTTATCTCTAGCTTATGCTCTCTCTCTCCGTGTAATTTTCAAGCGTAAAAATATTCTAAATATTTCCGGAACCACTATACAACCTGTATATTATGTGTGGAGCACAATCAAATTACTGTACGGGACGTTACGACCACAGTTTATGGTATTTCGGCATTTAAAGTGTTCATTCAAAGAATTTCGGCGAGGGCGGTGAGGAATACGAATTTGGAAATGTTTGGAGTGGAACCCACGGATGCTGATATGCGAAGGCACAACAATTTATGTAGGTATATATCTGTAACTATGAGATCAAGTTCGTAGTAGGAAATAGACAGTAGCTGAAATTTGTATGCTGGGAACGAGAACATGAGATATATACCTACGTCCGTAGTCTCCAAGTCAGTGTCGGTCACGGTATGTCTAGTCTGAATCCAAAATTATTTGCATGCTGGATATAGTAATGGTGCAATGGGAAGTTTGTTGGCAGGTTCATGAAGTTCCGTGCATCAGTATATTAGTATATTAGTACCTATACCAATAGTCTGTATAGACACCTTGCATTTTATTTTACAGCCTACATCACAGTGCATAGTGCTCCAACATTGATGATTAGTAGGACTTGTAAACCCAGTGGTAGACCCGTGTAAAAATATGTGTACAGACATACCTATACATCATTCATTTGAATTCAAATTTGAATTCCTAGCATGTGCAACAAACCCCTCGACAACATGACCTGGCAAACAAGAAAAATGTTTTATTCATCCTCATTTCTTTGAGTATTTTATTGTCTGTGTCCGTGGTCCATAAAACTAATACAGTGAGAGGGATTGAAAAAATACCAATCTGTGGAGTACACTGAATAAAATGTTGGCTTTGATTGCTAGACAATCAGGGGCGGACTGCGGCCATTAGGAATTTTGGAAAATTTCAGATTGGCCTCACGCAGGTTCAAAGTATGAGCCCTTGGTCGCCCAATATTTTAAATGCCATGCAATCTTCAGGCCCTACCAAAGAGTCCCTAGTCCGCCCCTGTAGACAACAATCAGATCCAGAAATCCAGACAGACATGGAATGTATTGTGAACTTAAAATACACCATGTATACCTACTCATACTGATAACCTCAGTATCTATAAAGTTTGACTTTGAGTTTTTTGGACTGTGAAATAGTGTAGGTGTCAAAAGTGAAATTAGCCACATACGAAAAAAGATTCAGGGCTTGGTTTATCGTTTAGGTGAACCCATAATTTCCCCCTGCTAAGATATTCAAATTCAAGGAGACAGTGAGGTTAAGTTGAGACTTATCGTAAGATTAAGCTCCATTGACAGCGTGAAGCATGAAGCATGCGATCTAATTGTGAGTAATATTCATTTTATCATTTTATAAAATGTAAGAAATAAACTGAAAATAGATTTCCTTTGAAATAAGCTGGGTAAAGCCGACACAAGAGGGATGGTTTCCCTTTAGAATAGTAAACACGTCTATTACCTACGTAGTACTCTAAGGCTATATGGCTATTTTTGTGCCTTCCTGTCTTCGGCGTTATTTGTGATCCTCTGATATCTAATCTAATCGCGCCTTACGAGGACGAAGACGAGAACGAGAACCTGCTTACCTGGTTTAAA
Source organism: Dicyrtomina minuta (assembly GCA_949802685.1). Classification (NCBI taxonomy): domain Eukaryota; kingdom Metazoa; phylum Arthropoda; class Collembola; order Symphypleona; family Dicyrtomidae; genus Dicyrtomina; species Dicyrtomina minuta. The sequence goes on from OX461810.1 coordinate 51,279,246, forward strand.
AGTGTGTAGATACATACATAGGGCATAACTTACTGTATCGATATGCACATAGTATAGTACACATATGTACCTAGTACGTGCTATGAAATAGGAGGTCTCGACGAAAAAAAAAATAGAGCTTGATCCTTGTGATTATTGCGACATGAATGAGCGCCCAGCGAGAGTGGATATCTGTATTTTGAGTTGAAAAACTTTTCCATTCATAATATTTTACTGGGGAAAGCTCAGCTACAGGGAGCAGAATTGATATTTCACTTGTGAACTTTCCTCCACCTCATAAATAACAAAGAATTCTCTCTCTCAGAAGAACCTCGCACATCCTATCCCAGAGCATTATCATCATATAAAGTTTGTAGGGCACACACACAAAAAAAGACACAAGGAAAGGACTCTGTGGAGTTTGGAGTAAGCATGTAATATCTTTAAATTTCTTCTCCACTTTTTACACCCAATTTCTCTCTCTCTCTCTCTCCTTTTTTTTGATTTTTTTGTATCCATAACACTCTCAGGCTCAGATACTTCAATCTCAATCTTGATCTCTTTCTCATATAAAATAAAAAATCGTAAGCTATACATTGGAAACAAGTGAGGTCAAAGAGTGTGTGAGTGCATGGTGGCAGTAATAGTCATATTATTTGGATTACAGTGCCCATTTCTACAAAGTAGAACCTACAGTATGAAGTATGTAGGTACATGTATTTATTTATGATATTGTATTTTTTATCACTGCTCATTGTACTCACTAAAAGCACTTTGAAGTTTCACTTTCGAGGAATTTATAATTCTTTTAGAGTTTGGCTTAAATGGCTCTATTACATTGCAGAAAGGTTTGACATTTACGCCTATAGTAATTTCCATAAACACTCCAAAATTTTGAGAGTAGGTTGGTGCTTAAAAACTTGACGAGTGAACAAGATGGAAATTGAATCATGAAATATATAGTCGTTTTTCATTGGAATTTTACAACTTCGTACCACGCTATACTACTAACGGTAATGGTAATCGAGGTCAACGAAGTTAATCAATTTTTAATGAAGTTTCCCTTTTAAATATTTTACATAAAATATAGATCGTTTTTAAAGCCGCAAAGCCCTGTCCTGGATTGTTGAGGGGATATATTGGTTTATTAAAAAATGTTCATTGTCGTCCTCTATTGGTCCTGATTCGTGTCATTATTTTTTATCAATATAAAAACTTTGTTTAATCCTATTAAGGATCCTCTGGAGATTTGAGAAAACTAAATGACTTTTGCCTGGCTAAATGAATCCAGGGACCACTGCATCAACTTGATGAGTCTGCCACTTAAGTATGTACATTCTGGTCCTGGTCTTTGACAAGGGATATGGGGATGTACATACAATGATTTGTCAGAGGACTGAGGAGATTTCCATCTAAACACTTCAAAGTTTATTTTTTTCATCAGTACTAACTTTGCGCTCACCCATTTCACTTTTTTTTTGAAACTTTTACTCTTCCCTTTCTTTCTCACAAAAAAGAAATCTTTTATAATTTTTATTCTTTTTTTTGAGGGAAATCGTGCGAGAAAAGTTTAGTAAGTTATTGTTACAACTTCAAAAACAAATGGACCTTTTTTTAAAAGTCACTTTCGTGTATAAAGAATAATTGCCCAGAGGGAATTTGTACAGACACGGAGAGAATGGGGATGTTGAAGAATGGTGAAGAATATAAATAATACACAAAGTCTGCATAGTACACACACAACTTACTTCACATTTTAAAACCATTCATTCTGTGCTGCATTCAAATGACAACGAGTGTCGTCTTGACTTATAGATTGTACATTTAAAAAAAATTTATATAACGAGCTCAACACTGTGACTGTACCTAATGATTGAGACAAAGGCACAATACTCAAATTCTGTGTATTCCCGACACACTACTTCATTTTCCATGTTGTACTATGGACTATGGTGCAGTGCTGAGGTCAAATATCCTGACATCGCCAAATGAAAGGAATGTACAGCACTGCAGACAAACACATTTAAGCCGGAGTAAAATAGGACATTATTGATGCAAGTTTCGGCGGCATAGTTGATGACAGAGCTCATTTTAAAATAAGTGGGAGATGTCGAGTCGTTCCACGTAGACGTGCTCTCACCATTACCATGAAAGGAGGCAAGAGCCCAGAAGAACCATTACGGTACCTCAATAGATAAGAACATCTCCCCCATTATTAACTATTATTATAAATGGTGGCCGTCATGTGGCTCTCATTCTCAACCAAGTTACTTTCACTCTTTCACTCTCCTCATCATGCATCCATACGTAGAGTCAGTCATGCTACGAGTTTCCCCAATGTGCCTACAAGATAGTAGGGATATTAAAACTTGTGTAGCGTATGTACATAATGAATATGAAGAACTAGACACTAGGGTATACCCCCTATGAAACACCCTTAAGCTTGTACAGCTGGTTTTGGTTCTGGTTCTGGTTCTGCGGCTTGATAAAAAACTTTCACCAACTAAACATTTTGAAATTGTCAAACTTCAAATAAATTGTACAGATTCATATAATTATTATATTTTCCAGCCGGAGCTAATGCAAATTTTAGGCAAAATGCCTGGCATTAATTACAATGACGGAATTTATTTCATCAAGGGGCTTAAGTACAGATACTCAACTATAAAAAGTAGGTAGGTACTCCTTTTCCGTGTCGGCATAGACATTACATTGTCTATGTATATCTTGTTTTAAATACACTACTGGGTTTTCGTATCTAGACATTGTGCCTGGGGTGGGACTAAATGCATAATGTACAATGCAATGCGGCTATCTAATGATATTCTTTACATACCCTTATTATGTGGTGGGCAACTTCTCCCTTGTTACCCACTCCATGGATCCATGTCTGCTAATTAAGCCATTTTCTGAACTCTTTAAAATGTTTTTTGCGGATTTTACACAATTGCTAGGTTCACAAATTAAAAATGTAAACTTAAAAATTGATGTTTTTTTGTGGAAAACTAATAAAGTCTTATTTTAGAGGCCTTGAATCTTAGGTATTTTTGAAAAAAATAAAATAGAAAAATATTTGAATTTTTAAAATTCTATAAATTACTTTTTAGAAAATAGTCTGAGGATTATAAAACTGCAAGTTTCATGGAAATCGTACCTAAGCTGTAGAAGTTACAGAAAGGGTAGCCAAAAAATTTTAAATACCGGTTTTAAATTTTGGCGCTCTGTTGTTACCACAGACCAAAATGTACTGGAGTTAGCACACTATTCGTTTTAACACTTTTAACTAAGGTCCAAAGAAACTTTTTTAACTAACGTTTCTTAAATCCCGAGACAAAATGTTATGTTATAGAAAGTAGTTTGCTTGCAAGTAAAACAAGAAAAGTGAAAATCTATTGTGCTCCCCTTTTGTAATACTTGGAAGGCAGGCAGTAAACCTATATCCTAGCCAGTTTCACTTCTGCGTTATAAATTAAGATATAGAAATATAGCTATGCAGGAATGTACAATAAAATACCTTGGATAAAACCTGGGATGTCCAATCATGACATATCGGTTGATAGTAATGGCGAGAACTGTGAAGACAGAGACAGCCACCAGACCATAACGAAAGAATGGGAAGAGAATGCAGAGCGTTTCCCCATGAATCCAGCGCCGATACCAGAACATGGAGGCAGCCAATGGTAAATTAAAGCAAGAGAAAATCAAGTCTGATGCACTCAAATTGATTATAAACATTGCTGTTGCATTCCGCACCTGTGAACAAAAAGAAAATTATGCATTAGTTCTAAAAATAAATTCTCATAAAAAACGACACGTTAATTATTCCTGAACACAGTGTCGAATCCAACATTTAGAAAAAATAATATTCAGCATTACCTCCATTCTAATAGCTATAACTCAAAAGGGACAATTCAATTATCAAATTGATTGCGTAAAAATTATATGTCCTGCTATATGCACCATAGCACTTTCATCCTCAGTCAGTTACACTATTATCAAATAATAGTTAAGCAGTAATAGTATAATAGGTAATAGTACTACTATAGCCTTTGTTATTTTTGCTGTGTCAAATATTTGATATGTACGGCGATACCTTCAAGTAAGCAAAAAGTTCCGTGTCAGTGATTCAATCCAAAGGAAGTGCAAGTATGTAGAAAAGTAGAAATAGAATTCGACGTAGAATTAGAGAAGATTGGGAAAGAATCTTTCTATTCTGCACCCTATAGACATTGACCAAACGCCACACGCCATAATATCTACGGTGCCTATGTAGATCGTATGTGAAGAACCAAAATGACCCATATCCATTTTTAGCTCAAAACAATATCCACCATCTACAAAAATATTGAAATGTGTCTTGAAAGCATTTAAATAGAATATTTTGCACTTTTAAAAAATGTGTTAATAGAAGATTTTACGCTTTTCAAAAACATGTAAACAGAACATTTTAACCTAAAATTTCGTAATTAACATTTTACGCATGTTTCTCATTTTATTTTTATGACATAGTTCATTTTGATTCTAGCTTAAATTGGATATGGGTCATTTTGGTTCTTCACAGACTACATCTTCCTACTTTTGCTTTTCCCCGTTTATGCCATACCTACACACACACATTTCTGAATTTCTGTATAGAGCAAACGAGAGTCCCATTCCCACTTGGCTATACAGTATGTGGTGCTTGCGGAGCAGAGCGTTAGCGTTGAGGACCCCGTCGACTGGTCTTGGTCTTGGTTTTGGTAGAATTCTCGAATTTGAAAGGAAACAAGAGAAAATGAGGTGGATGAACTGGAGGGCCGGGAGAACATGGCTTGTCAGTTGAAATAAAGTGACTTGGCCAACTTTTGACTCCTCTTTTTCTTTCCTTTCGCTGTCCTTTCCCCTCCCGTTCCGCTCTGCCTCCCGAGAACGTTTTTTTCCCAACCGCCTCTCTCTCTCTCTCGCTCTCCCATTTCAACACCATTTTCATTTCTCTCTCCCGAATCCAAAGAAACCAAAAACTGAATTGAAATGAATCCTATATAATATGAATTCTCTCCAAAAAAAACTCTGCTCAAGTTTTCTGTGAATTGAATACAATTTCTTTTTATCTGAGAGAGAGAGAGAAGATTCATTTAAAATTCGTTTTCCTTTATACATCTTGGAAATAAATTAAATTTCCCTCGACGTTACGTCCAGAGCTATTGAATTATTTTATTTTTAGTCTTGTTTTTGAAAGTAGGATAGATCAATCACTCCAAGTAATTAAATTAGGTAAACACTCTATACAATGATATATTTACTTTCCCCCGTCGTCCGTCGTCCAAAATCTCAATAGCAATCCAAACAATAACATTTTAACATGGAACTCCTCATTTAATTATATTCTTGTGCCAACAATCTACATTGTAGTATATACTTTAAATCGGAATGTGAATGTAGTCTCGCTGTCTTATTGGTGGGTGTATGAATACCATCTGCATGGGGAGTCTCGAATTTTCCTAAGTAAGTCTATTGTGTTGTTGCTCCTTGTGTATAGGCTATCGACTGCAATTCTTCAAAAGTTTTCATTTAATTATATGTAGATTGAAAGGCAATAACACTGTGTAGCGACTCAAGTACTCAAGCCCATATTGCACAGAAAAGCTACAGAAAGTGAGAGAATAGTGAGGTCGTCCTTGGAGTATGTGGAAAGCAAGAGGAAGGGATGAAATACACCCTGTCGTGATTTTCACTCATCTATTCAATATTTAATGAGCCCTGGCTCAGTCTCGTTACCTGAGAGTTTTTCTCATAAAACTAGGAATTGGGATTTTCACTTACAATATGAGACTGGAGCATGAATCATTTGATGAGACTATGACTCCTAAGAGATGCTGCTACTGGCACTGTCATTACAGTCTGACAATGAAAATATGTGATTCCATCCATTGACTATAACTACAACTAGATAAACATATAGACACATCGTCTCAAGTCTCAAGGGAGAGACAGAAAAACGTGTTGTTGATACTGGGGGCAGGAGAGCGGTTCCAATACACAAAATAGCTAGATATAGTATGTTAGTTTAGGTTGGACTGGTTCTGGTACTGGTACTGGTACTGGTTGGAGAGTAATGCGAATGGAGATACATGAACGCGAACTCATAAAACGTGAATAAATATAAGCAGAGAATGAAAGTAGAGAAACATTTCGGACTCAAGAGCTTTTCTAACGAGTGCACTCAACAAAGAAACGGATACTATTTTATGAGCTTCTCTCCCGATTTGGGTCGTCAATACCCACGACAAAGACGCAAAGGATACTCAAGCCTCAGCTCCCTCTCCTCCTCGTCCGTCGTCGTCGTCCCTTGTATTACATTGCACAAAGATAAATAAATATTCGTCGCGTGCTTTGACTCTCGCTCGTGATAGTGACAACATTCACTATTGACAGACATCCTACACAAGGGCAGAAATACACACACACACACACTCACTTCTCTCAAAAACAGACACGGGGAAATACGAGAAGAGAGAGGGAGAGGGATAAGATGAAATTTCTACGGAGAAAAAACAAGAAGTCAAGGGAAACGTAAGGAATGACGGCTTATCAACAGTCCAAGTTGAATTCTACTCCTACTCGTATGTATGTACTTCCACAGTCAACACTCTCCTCATCACTCGTTGACTTCTCCAGTCTCGACCAGACATTTCAGTGAGACGACGAGGTAGAAAGTAGAACGTAGGGCAAATAGACAAGGAGACATAAGGGACGTACTACAGGGCACACGCAGAAAGAAAACACATGTAACGTGTAGCATGTGGGAAAGACATTCTTGCGATTAGTTGTCTGGGAATTAATCATCAGGGACAACGCAGAATCTGCTTTCAATCAAACTAGGGAAAATGGAGCTCATTTCGTAACTCGTCTTCTTTCAACCGTAACTCGTGGCGGTTGCGGAGTTGATATAATGTTTCAAAAAACAATCTTGACCACAGCATGCAGCCGGAGTCTGCAATTGAAGCCTAAGCCTTCAATGCTTTAATAAGGTTTTTCCAATATTGGTAATTAAAATCAAAGTTCAAGTAGCCTCATGATTGCTTTTCTTGGAATAATATCCATAAGTGGGTAGATTGTTTGAACCCAGCGGATTTTGACAGTGTAATTAGTAGTACTAAAAATAGAAAGTGAGTACATCCAATGAAGTTTAATGGAGACGACGAATAAATTATGCAGATCATCCTTTATCTTTTTTCCGAAACAACTATAAAATTAGGTTTAGGTATACGAAATTCTTTGGTAGAAAAGTAGAAATGATAGAAAGTGCACACATGCATAGATGTGGATACAGTGAATATGGATAGACCAGTCATGCGACAACTGTTTGGGGAACAGGTCAATTCCCCGCTCTGCAATTTCTCTATGTTTCTAACACCATATCAAGTTACAGAACCAAACGTTTGAAACCTTGTTAGATGTTATATGCTACAGAATTTGGAGGTAAAAAAATCCTCCACAAAAAAAACGAAATTCTCAATTTACACTATATCTTCAGCTTGCGTTGCCGGCTGAAAATAGTCACATGAAAAATAGATGAAAAGAATGCGACATGGACATGTGTTTTGACACCACACTTTGACTCGACTTCCCTTCACGGTTGGCATGCCGCATGCACTCCCCAAAATGAAAACCTAGAGTAGTCGAGCTCAAGCTACAGATTCCAAACAAAGCTACTGAAACTGCAAGCACTAAAATTTTGTTGCATGGATCGGAGAGAGAAGATCGTAAAGGTACGACAAAAAGGACGACAAAATGAGAGCTTTGAGATGGAAATGATTTTCTTTGGTTGCTAAATTAAAGGAGGGGGGGGGCTGAGGGCTATTAAAAAAAACTTAAAAGATTTGTCATATTATATCTTAGCATATATATACATACATATTTTCTAATTAACAGAGCTAAAATACAATTTTAGTACTAATCAAGAACCAATGAAATGCAATACTTATCCTTCTTTTTATGTGTATCACCTACAAGGGGTCTGGTACTGGTACTGGTACTGGTAGAAGTACCAGCAGGATTGCGGCCGAAGCGACACAGGCACGTAATATAAATTAAATTCATTCGACCATAATAAATTAAATTGGTATCTATAAGGTACATACTAATTCTTTACATTTTATTTTCTTTCAGCACAACATATAACAGCAACAGCAAAGAAAATAATAAAACTGTTTCCAGTCACTCACATGACATGGACATAAAAACATGGTAATAAAAATGTACTACGTAGATATGTACTGTAGATATTTTCATATGAAGAGATTTGGAATGAGTTAGCTTTTGAATCTTTAGTTATTATTTTCTAATGACGATTTTCGGTCAATTAGATCTAGGAAAATTTCATAACTTCTCCACGCTCCGCCCTATAGCATTTAATCTCCAAACATCTATCCACACACCAATACATATTATAGACATAAAAATTTATATTACCACAACCGCAATATTTATGCAGAGTACATTGTACATAATATATGAAGGTGCACATATTTGCGAAAGAGAAGCAGTGGTACTTTTCACTTTTTAACTAAAAAAAATATAAAAGGAAAACAAGAAACTTTTTGGCATCTGCAGCAGACACCGAGAAAGAAATGAAATTAAGGCGTAAGTATATTGAGTCACTCTGTTCCAAAGCGCCATTCATCAACAACATGAATCCTGGCTTTATTTCAATCACTCGCGTATGTATTTCTTTTTAAAAAATCCTACACTTTCTACTGATAAATTGCTACTTGGATCCATCTCAAAACTACATATATGTATATTATATACTATGTATAGCTGTCGTTGTCATTTCACATAACTTCCCTGTACTCCGAAGCCGAACCCATCCTTGAATGTCTTAAACAAATTGTGAAATATTTTACGCAGAAATTTTATTAACGCTCCGGCTATATGTACAGAATCCCACTCATATATCAATACGCATTATGAACTTAAGAGTGGAAACCCAGGTAATTTATTTTATTCTTTTTGGCTCCTAATCACGTCAAAAAACAGATATTTCATGTTCTCTTTGTTATTCTTTCGGGAAATTTCGTAGTGTAGAATTAAACTTGGCCTGTCAAGTGCTTTCTTCCGAAGGGTCCCAAGACAAATGTGTGCTTTTAAAATTCCGTTTTATTTTCACTGTAGTTCTTGGTACATAGTGCATCTAATACAAACAACATTTAGCCGTAGTAGTTGCCTTCCATTCCTTTTAACAAAACAATTTCTGCTAAATTCGGAAGTTCATATATGCGTTTGTATGCAGTTCTAACGAAATATACTTGTAATTCAAGTAATACATCCTGACAAGTTTATTAAGTATGTGCATATGCAGGCACATTCAAAATGCGTAAGAAAACTTACATACATGAATGGAAACTGAGATACGCCTCCGATCTGATCTGTCCCTTGAGCCATGTCATAAATTAGCTCAATTTGTTATTAATGAATCTCTATACAGCTAATAGTGTTCTTCCTCTTGTTCTGTATTCAATAAATGGTCAGGACGTCATTGCTTATAGTAGACTAGAAGTAAGGCCCACCTGCCTACGGCAGGGCTCCCCGAGGGGTGGGGGCAGAATGCAAAAAGAAATGAGGCGCATGTAAAAAGTGTAGTCGCTTTATTCATAAATCAGGTAGGACGCAATAGAGATCGACATAACAAAATTATGTGTATAGCACAGAGGCGAAGGGGCGATGACAGGAGAAGACGATGAAAGTGGCGACAGGTTTGTAAGGGTAGTACTACCGACTAGCGTCTCATTAATTTGATTCCGGAAAATAAAATAAAAATTTAATTCTACAGTAAACTCACCCACCTACTCTTATCCTGCAGTGTAATTTCTCAATCCTAACAAGGTGCGGGGTATTCCTTCCCTGTTATACTCACAGCCAAGCAAGTTCCCTGTTCATCCCCACCCCCATTTTTCAAGCAAAGAAAACCATCCAAGCTTTTTAATTTCGAAGATTTCAGAGGCTGTGGCGAGTCCTTGTGACTGTTGCTATTTAATCTCTAGACTAGGGATTTGGAAGGTGTCGAAGACTTTGTGTTACCTGGTGGAGGTGTGGAAACTAAAATGAAACCGAATACAACTGCCCTCCACCAGTCAAGTTGCCTGCAACAATCCAACTCCTTCCTTCCTCCCACTTAGCCTCAACCTCCTGGATATCTGCCGTGAGAAGCAAAGTAAAACGGAAGTTTTGAAAATTGCAAGATGAGGCCGACCTGTGACGAAGACGACAATTATTGCCTGCAGGTTACACATACATAGGTTAAGCCAATTTGCACACCCTCTACTTCCCTGTCCATATATGAATGTTAAAAGCTTTAAACCCCCTGGGCAAGTGGCAGAGTGGCAGTAGTGCTGCTGAATAGGATAAGGATTTGGTGCTGATCTCCGCAATTTTGCAATTTTTGGTTAAAGTCATAAGTTTATCTTGTTTTTACCAGTTTCGTCTGCTTCTTGGCACCATGAAGACATGGTGTCTGTTAAGCGAGGAGGAGTCATGAAACGAGTACAGCAGTTTGAAAAGCAACCACGGTTTTAGTTAGTGAATATTTGAAATATCAACAACAAATATTCTAATATGCCAAATCATCCCAATCTGTCCAGTCCTAGTAGTGTAAAACGTCATGTGACATAAGAATCAAACCAACCACTTACCGAGTAGCAAATAATAAGTATTTTTCGTGAAAATGAAAATAAAAGTTTTATTCTCTTATACTTACTCCTATTCCTGTCCTTTATTTAGTATAAGGATAGGACCGTATTATTAAAACATTTCTAGGTGTCGGGCGTTGGTTTCCATAGTAATTCGTTTTTGTTCTACCCCCCTTCCCCCATCATTAAAAAGAAAATTTATCGCTCTTCACATTCAGTGCCCTCTGAAGATTTTAGCGAGTCAGCGCGACTGTGACTATTTCTTCTTCTGGACCCCGGATTTCGAAGCTCTCGGAAAATTCATCTCTCACGGTGGCAGTTACGCGACGAAAAACAGACCTTTATGCTAAGCGGATCTCTGCCGTTGTCTGCACTTACCGACCCGAAAACCACCTGACAAGAACCTCCGGCCATCCCCTTAATTCAATGCCCTCACCCCTCATTGTCAAGTTGTTTCCTCCGACTACTCCAGCCTAGACCTTCCATTCTCTGCGCACTAGGGAGCAAATTTTTAAAATAAAGCTTGAAAACTTGTGCCAACAAGATTTCCGACGCCTGTGACTGCCTACGGTTCGCCAGCCATTGTAGTTGCGTGACGTGGCCCCAATGCACCTGGCCAGTGGGAAACCATCCCGTAGGAAATCTGTGGCAATTGTTTTGAGGCAACAACACAGTGGCAATCGCCCTTTAAGCACCATTTTTGATGGATTTTAGGAAGTGTGGATTGGAGAATCTTGTGCAGTTGTGCTTCAAAACAACTGCTATATTTCACATCTCTGGAGGTAGTTGCTTGTTAGCAACACCCTTGCCAGAATCTCTATGCGGCATAAATGTTGTGGCAAGTGACCCGTGGTATCCGCCTTAACTACCTTACAGGCAGTTGGCTTGTGGCAACTGGCTTGTGTAAACTGTCTAAAGAAAGACGCGTTATGATAACTGCGTTTTGGACAACGGCCGCTCAATAAATCGCGTGCGGCAATAACCCTGCGGTAACTGGATTGTGACTATTCTTTTATATTAACTATTTTGTTGACATAAAGCGTGCAAAAGACCGTTGTAGCGAATCAGTTTCTTGCTTTTTATCGAGATGTCAATCGCTACGTATTTATTTGCAAGTTGGATAAGAATTGGCGATGGATTATTGTTTTTTTCGTTAGTCTGGTATCTAAAAGTGTACATGTTTTCTTAATTTAAAACATATCTTCAATAATTTTAGTTGCTGTAACGTTCTTTGCGCCATACACGAGTATCTGACATTTGTCCGTCCCCAAATTCATGTATTTGATAATAAATCAACTATTCTTATTTCAATACGAGTATCAAATTCCATGAGCATCTATATAGCCCCTGCCATTGTAATTGTATAATAAGCAAATATTGAGTGCCAATATTGTCTCCAACTGTTTCAATTTCTGACTTTATTTCTTTCTGAATTGTTCCGTATGTTTCTTTTTTATGGTCTTGATAGGGTTTATCAGAATTTATTTTATCTCTCATATTCGGTCCTAACGGTTTCTTTAAGTACAATTACACTGCTAGTCTACCGATGATAGAATCCAAGTGAAAACAAATCCCTCCTGACCGTAGTGTAGTTTAAGATTTAGCTTCTAGTAAACTACTTAAGAAGTGGAGTTTGTTTTTTTACGCAATTACTAAAAGTTTGTTGATCTCAGTATCGGTAGTACTACTTTTAGATTTTTTGGTTGTGCATATTTAGGGAAAGAAAAAAATAAGAAATACTACATTTGGTTTTTTAACTTAAGATTGAATTTTATGTGAAAACTAAAACTTCAAACCGACTTAAAGAGCGTAAAACTTTGAGTAAGTTAGTGCTCGTTTAAATTTTTAGTTTCTTTACTTTTAAAAATTTCTTGTTGTTTAAACTATACTTGCTTACAGTAAACGCTTGCCTTACTCCATGCCTCCAAATGCTTTGTAGTACCTGCTTTGTGAGCTGCTGCCTTTAATAAACTGCCTTGCAGCATCCACCTTGACCAAACGGCAATGTGGCAACAGGCTAGTGGCTACCTACTCGCACTAAATGTCTTCGGGGCGTTAAAAATTATATGCGAATTATACTTCGTGGAACAACGGTTGTGCAAACTGCCTGGAGGCAGCTGCTTTGGAAGATGTGGTTTGTGATAGCCTTGTAGCATCAAATGTTTTTGGGAAACATTTATTTTGTAGCATTCTATGACAACGTCCTAAAGCCAACTGTTTTGCGGTATCTGTCAACCTGCAACGTGTTTATGGCATGTATGTAGTAAACATTTCCATGTGGTGACTTTAAGGCAATTGCATTGTGGAAACCGCGTCGCTGACACTGTCCCTGGTTAACTGAATTATATGTAAATACGATATGGCAACGAATTTTGTTGCCACGGCACAGTGCCAAGTTTATTTTTTACGACTAAACTGAGGCAATTGTCTAGCGCAACCTGCTTATTGCAACTGTGTAGTTGCAAACGCTTCGTAGCAACTGCATTAGAGCAACTGCTTGGCAGGTTTTGCCTTGTGGCAGCTGCCCTGAAGAACTAGGCTTACGGCATAGAGGTGAAAGTCTTGTGACACTTGCCTCGGAGCTACTGCCTTCTATAAAACTGCTTAGTAGGCAACTGCTTTGCAGTAACTGCTTTCTAGACACTTCTTTATGGCAACTGCCTTGTGGCAGCTGGCCACTAGCAACCACCTCATAGAAACTATGGCAATTGTTTTGGGGCAACGACTATAATGCCATTAGGTAGTGTTAAATGCCTAGCGGTAATCGCCCAGTAGGCCCTATTCTAGTATATTATAGGAAGAGGGATGGGTTTTGTGCAATTGTGTTGAAAAACAACTGCTATATTACAATTCTATGGAGGTAACTGCTTTTTGGCAACTTTTTGACCGCAATCTCTTTGCGGCATCAGCCTTGCGGCAAGTGACGTATGGCATCTGCCTTGTGGCAACTACCTCGCGGGCAGTTAGCTTGTGTGAACTGTCTAAAGACAAACGCTTTATGATAACTGCGTTTTGGGCAACTGCGCTTGGGAAATTTTGTGCGGCAACAACCCTGTAGTACACGGATCTGGGTCATTTCCTTGTTTCAACTGCTCAGTTGAAATTCTTAGGCAGAGGTGCCATCTGGAAGTTGCCATCTAGCACATGTTACTGGCGGGAGCCATTAGACATTAGCCCCCAAGAAGATGCTTTCAGGCAGTTCCTTGTAAGGGTTTACTACAAAGCAGTTGCCATCATACACTTGCTATCAGATTGTTGCCATCAGTTAGTTGCTGTGAGGCAGTTCCCAACAGGTATTTGCAACTTGGCAGTTGCGGCAAGGCACTTGGCACCTGGTATGACTTAAAGGAATACCTTAAAGCCTGTGCACAATTACAGACCCGCATACTATCCAAATTTTTACCTTCAAGACCCGTGTACTAATACAAGTCCATGTAATATTACAGGCCCGTGGTCTAATATAGGAAATACGCTACTATGTGCGTTAAGACGTTTAAAATCTGCATGGCCAAGATGAGCCCTCCTTTTCCTTATTTTGTTGAGTTTTTTTCTCTTAGGTTTAACGTTTCCCGTCCTCGTCGGAAATCTGTCATACACGTCCTATATAGACGTGTAAGGTATCAAAATGTGCATAATTGTTTTTTCTATCTTTGGGCAATTGAGTTTCGAATGTGCTTATACCGCGAGTCTTTATTTTTGCCCCCGCCGTTCTCCCTTCTTTTTTCACATTTTGCCTTTGAAGCGCTTCGCACTGGAGCGTCTTTGGACAACATTTTTTAAAGTTTCTTGCCTTATGTGAACTCCTTGGTTCATTCTGCTTCTGTTGGTACCTTTTGCACTCTCCTGCGATAAGCCGTTCAAAAGCCTTAGCGATCCGCGCGACCCCCTGCTTTTCCCTATTTCACGATTTTGTATTTTACAAGTCTCAATTTCCTGGCCAAACCTTACTCATTTCTCTACATGTTTCACCTGTTCCGTGTTCCTCTCGTGATTCTGCGTCTTTTGGTACCCCTTGCACCAAAATGCGTGCAGTGGTTTGGCAGCTATGGCCGTTTAAGTCACTTAATGACGTGCTTTATTATATAGATTATTATTATAGGAGGAAAGAGAGATATAATTAATCAGAAAATCAGATTGTGTGAGTCGACATGGACTTGGCCCTGAATCAAGAATCTCTCCGCGGTGCGTCTCTTAATTTGCTGTATTATATCTGTAATTATGAATTTCCGCTCCACGGTTGTCGTCTACATTCTGAATATTACGGAATGTCCCGGAACTGAGAGTTCTCTATTGTTACAAACAACATAGAGAGTTTATATTTTTTGATACTCGGACCTCCGTTGTGATTCCACTATACCCTTATAATCCCATTCCATACGCTAATTCGATTATGGAAACAATGCGTAGGGAAAACATATGGCTGCAGTTTAATTTTCATACAACTGACAATTATTCTACATACAAGGCCTTCAACGACGATGACGATGAAGATTTTCGAGAAAATAAAAGGAACATTTATTAAAATATGGGTTTTAGAACACTGGGAGTTTTAAATTGGAATTTAAAAAAATCCTTATAAACTTTCTTTGGCTGTAGACGTCATTCAACTTCTTCAGTAAATTAATTCTGAAAATTTTAATTTGCAAAATTTGCACTACAGTTCTGACACGTCCTTCCGTATATTTAATTGCCTGCAAGATCGTGTTCATCATCACAAAAACTAATTATTTTAATACTTCGAAACTTGAGATTTGAAACCACACAACTTAGTTTGTGCCTCTCAGATTTCCTAAAATTGAAGCAGGTCATTCATACTTTCCCTGGAAGTTAGTTTGTATTCTGGAAGTGTGCTCAATTACCTACACAAGCATAAGTAATGAATGTAGATATGGGTATACAATATGAGAATAGAGCATAATTGCATGTAAGACTGCGTATGTACATATTATGCACATGTGCTATACATACGTAGGTAGTGGATATTATTTTTTTTAAGAATTTCTCATGAAGTATATTGAGTTCTGTACTCTGTAAAAAAATAAGAAAAGAAGAAGAAGAAGAAAAAAAATGAAAAAATAGGAAAGCAGCTGGCAAAGGAGCTTATGTGTGGTGGTCTACATTCTACATTCTTTGATTCATAGTTTTCAAGTTGAGGTTTTATTGTGAAAGGGCTAAAGTGGAATTGCATGTTAACTTGAAACCCTTGCGTAGATCTTACAGATGAGTCAAGCTGGCGTGTCATATTGTTGGCGGAATTACTCTGGTTCTGACTAGTGATCTGTGCTCTCTCTCTCTCAGCACACTTCTCTGTCTTGATAGGCAAGTAGTAGTAGACATTCATAATATAGTTCCAGTTTTAGTACAACTACAGTAAATCAAGAGTTGCCATTATCAATGTAGATATGGACTGGAGATACTTATATAGACTATATCCTTGTCATTCTTATTAAATTTGGCCATCGATTGCATCCGCTAGGCCGCTCCATCTCAAAAAACTACAAGAAAAAAAAATATGTTCAATAATAATTCCAGCCTGATACGAATTCCAAATTTGGAAAAACCGAATTTGTATTCCATGCGAGACGAATACAAACCGAAACGGCAAAGCATTAAAAATACCTACATTCGATTCCAAACGCTCAACATGAAATAAAATTCCAGATCAAGAACCTACATATATAAGTAGGTATATAGAATAATAGCTAGAACGCACGAACAAGCAGTGTTAAACTTCGGCCCTCGACCTTTCCTTATCTCGCTATCATAGTATAGTAACAGCCATCGATGTCATCCTGTGAGTCATGAACTAACCGTAAAATAAAAACGTAAAAACCTAGCACTACCTCAACCTGTAATTAAATTATACTTGTGTCGGTGTGCTTGGCTGTGTGCTGTGTGGCGATTTGATTTTTGATTTCTAATAATTGCATCCTTATCTTGCATTTACTTGCTCCTCCCCTTCCCTGGTCTAACCATAAATTATGCTCAATTAACTCACAATTACGGTCACAATGAAGTTTCGATTTCCCATTAGCCAAATCGTTCTAAATTCTAATACTGCCTTTCAAAACTTAACCTGTGATTTGTGCAAGACCAACAGAGTGGACTTTTATTTTTTTCACTACATATTTCGTCCCAGATGTTTGCACACGAACATCGTTTTAGTTTTCGTTTTCATTCCACGCTTCCTTCTCGTTCGCGCTTTAGATTTCGTTTTTAGAAAAGTGTCTAATCGTAAAATCCCAATAAATTTCCCACAATTCATTTCCCTTGATGGTGATGGTAGTTGGTAATAACGACCGCATATAGTATCCGTAGTATATAGTATGTATTATTATTGTTCCAAACCGCGCACTTGGAAACTTGCAATAGAATACAGTATATACAGTGTGTTAGTCTTGTCGTTGCAGTTGCTCTTCCGGAAAGAGAAATTTTAGGGAGAATAAAGACGAAGATTTTTCTTGGTTTTCTTGGTCTTGTGGATCATGTTGAAAAAGAAGATGCTCAGGGGAACGATTAAAAACCATACGAGTCTCAATGAAGGCCCAAACCGTTGAAGTAAAAGATAGTCAAAGATATAGTTTTTACAGTGCGGGGATTGTAACAGTCTTCATAAAGTAGAACGAAACATACCCGAGACCTGAAATACAATCTACAAAGGCAGTCCAGTAGTGGAATACATAGCCTCTTCAACGCTACCATTATACGCCGGGTATCAATTTTAGAGTAAAATAAAAATAAAACGCTATAATCCCATTTCTTCAAAATGGAGAGCTAGAAACCGAGAGAACGAACCGCAGAACTAGAGGCATAGAAACCGAGCAGAGTCCAGCATAGATAAAATAAAGAAAATATCTGTAAAACTCTTGCAAACTCACTATAAATGTATATGACATGATCATAGTACTGATACTCGTAGGAAAATAAACTTGCCAAAACCGTACTAGTACCGGGCCGGGCCGGGCCGGTGAGGTGCCGGCACTATGTAACTGTAATCATCTCTTTGGACCTGGACCATAGGACGGGATAAAGATATGAAAATATAAAAAATTAGAATGCCGAAAAATGTACAGAACAATTTTTTCCATGTGCTTTTCATAGTTCCTTCTCTGTTTGAGTATCCAGTGAAATTACGTTTTTTTCACCCTATTATAAATATATACGTTTTTAAATCATGTAAAACATGAGCAAGCTCCACTTGTTAACTGTTACTAATAGGTACTGATAGTACCTACGACTTATGAATAGAATTACCTAGGAATACATACGAAAGGTGAAGGTCATAGATTAAGCATTTCCCAACGGTTTAATTGCACAGGGACTCGGATGCTCATCGTGTTCTACATCAGAGCCAATTTGTTTAAGCAATAAAGCTGGAATAATGAATGAATAAATTTGTACTTTTAATACCTTGGAGAGTTATCCGTACTACACAGATCGACCTCGTCCGTGAGCACTACAACAGTTAATTAGCAGCTGGAGCTACATAAGGCAATAAAAACATCAGGTGCATTGAAGAGCAGTCTTGGTGCTTTATTATGTTTTTCCCGTGACTTGCAAATTTTCTAAATGTTTTATACGGCCACGGGTGTCATTCTGGTTGAATTATCACCATTCTTTTACCTAGATTATTCTTTTCCTCGAAGAACGTTTTGATGGTATTTTTTATGCTTTTTACTACACTATTATTTTGAGTGTATCGGTGGGACAACCGAAAGTGATATCTAGCAAGGATAAAGCTGCCATTTGACTGCATAGAAAATTTATCCTTGCCAGATTTCCCTTTCGGTTGCCTCTACTATAAGTGTATGCCGTCAACTTCGGCGTCGACTTTCGAGTTGAGCTATATTATTGTTCGTATTAAAAAGAACGCGAATAAACGAGAAAACGTAGATTGTACGCCTTGCATTTTCCCCTCCAAATATTTTAATATGTACTCAAATAATTTAACAGCCTGGAGAAATATATAAGTAAGTACCTACATATTTATTTACCTTTTGGGTCTGGAAAGCATGTATGTAGTAGTTGAAAGTATATAATTATAAACTTTTTCGCATAGATAAGTACTTATTCTCAGTTTCCCAAAATCTCGATTTCAATCCCGATCCCAATATCCCGATGCTGTCTCAAAATAAATCCTCCTGTCAAATAGTGCAAGTTGAATACCCATAGCTACCTCAGATGTCACGAGAATAAAAGACTCACATTATTACAATGTTTACCCACCTGAACTACCCTGCCTCCATGAGAGCTCTTTCAAAATTGGATTTAAAGTTTAAATCATGGCTCATACAATGATATATCATCGACAATGGTATATGCACATGGCAGATCTCTCCTTGAAATCAGTGTGTAAAATCTCATCCCAGCTCATTTAATAGGAAATATGATACATACCTTCATACTTGATATGCATTAAATCTTGTTTGATCCTCTCCTTGAACGAGCTTTTTGGTGATCTCCATAAAGATTACAAAGTTTGTACAGAATGGAAATGCAACGAGTAAGAGAGCTCATACAGTGTCATAGATATTCTCGATGGGATTTTGGTTGTGTATAGGGAATCGAGATTCGGATTCCGGATGTAAAATAATGATAATAACATGCTCATATTTACATTCTCATGATATGCAGATTGGTGTATTGCATAACAAGTTCCAAGAGACTCCTACGATAAAGCCATCGGTGTCGGTGTCGGTGTCAGTATCGGCATTGGTATGGGTAAACAAGAGCTTTTCGTAATTGTAAAATAACGTTATTGAAATTGTCCCACATGTAGGTAGGTACTTACGCTATACTTTTTACACTTTCTGTTTGTAGAAATGTAATACATAAGTAGGTAAGTACTTGCTTATAATTTGAACCTGGTGCATTTCTCCATGTTTCCGTACTGGAACTGGAAGAGTGTCCACATACATGTGGAAGAAGACAGAGGAATCCGATATCATTGAATACTATAGGATTTGATGGTAGTCGTTAAAATGCGTGACTTTCCCTTTCAGGCTCATCAATTCGTTTATTTGACTCAGTAAAAAGTCTTTTACTGCAGTCTTCAATGTAAATTCTTTCGATTTTTCCCTCTCATCGATTTTCTTTACTTCATTAAACCATGTTCTTGGTCATAAAAAATATAACCTTAAAACTTTTGCCCTTTACTATCCAACTGGGCTCTGACACGGAATGAATTTATACATTTGAACTGTCCACCAAACGCTATATATATATATGGAGCTGGATGAACGACAAAGGAGTTTTTGTCCCCTCTACACGACTTATCATATAAGTAGGTTAGATGCGTGTACATACATGTACAATTATACAAGTTCAATATGTACACGAAATATACAGTAAGTTAACTAATGAAACAACGCATATTACGGTTTTTAGTTTTCTTCTGGACCACGTTACGTACGGGGGAGACACATCTTTTTCTTGTATTTTATGTACTATGTATAGTGTAACTGGAGAAATATCTGTACTCAAGAGTACCTATTATAAAACTCACATATAAGTATTCGTTGACTCCGCCGTTTTTGGGTGCACTCACGCAATCTTCATTTTGATCCCCGCACGCATCCTCTTGTATAATACATTTACACAGTACAGTTCTGTTTAAATGCGTTAATATAAATATCCGTGCATACATACTACGCAGATACGGAAAACGGAGTCTCACTCAGTCGAAACCGAAACCGAAACCGAGAAACGCGCCCCCGCGTCCAACATTTTTTCTATATCTAGCAAAGAATAGAGAATTTCAAATGGCTCTAAGCCAAATTCATTCACGAGGCAATTTTCCTCTCCCAGACAAAAAAAAACTAAAAATGTGTTTCAATCCAATTCGTTATAATTCTGACGAATTTAGGAAAGTAGGTACAAGTAAATCAAGTTAGACTACAATATCCAACTAAATTGAAGGAAGCTGCAGATTTTGCACCAGTATCCATCGACTCCAGTTCCAGTTCCATCTCCATTTAAAAATACAAATATACATACTACATGCGTGCTTATTCATATTATTCAATACATAGCTCACAGTTTGGGGACGCCAGTAGGAAAAATAAATCTCAAAGGAGACATATTACGCTCAAAAGTATTTTTCATATTAGATCAAGTTCACAAAATATTATATTAAAAAACCCGTGCCCTTCCCGACACCAACTGATTTAAATTCTGATTCTGATCCGAATACCAAATATTCCACACGCCAAATCCATCAGATTCACTTTCCATCTCAAAATCCTCTCCAGAGTTCTTTGTAAACTACACTTTGAAAACGTCAACGTCGTCATGTGTCAACGGTTTTGCTTACAGCTCCCGATAAGAGTAAGAACCCTCGTCAGAGCTTAGCGACGACGTCTTTCCAAGGAGGATACGGACCCTCTCATTCTTATACAAGCGTTTGAAATCGAATCCCAGAAATTTCCTTTCCATTTACGTCCTTCCTAATCTTATACGGAGGTAGGAATTTAATATGTATTGTATAGACACACAATTACAACAACAAGGAAAATTCGAGTGAGGCTCTTTATGGTTGTGACGTACGTACGTGGTGGTACAGAGCTCTTTACTGAATTCATTGTTTGCTTTCATCGTCACGCCCCAAATAAAAATCGGATTTGCCATTGCTTTTGTTACAAAACCAAAAGCCTATAGCCGGAGGACAGAGACACTGTGAAGAGACTGCGAGGCAAAACCTTTTTTCTGATAAGTTAAATAAAGAACATAAAAATCACTTGCAAGACTTCACTATGGGATAGCAATATACAAAGAGCTACACATTTGTAAAAAGTCCTACTGAAGTAAGAACCAACCAAGGAAAGGAGCGTTTCGTTTCCTCAATGATGATTCTGGAAAATTGGGAAGGGTTAAAAGAAAGAGTATCAATTCTATGTTTCGGTTTTCGGTCTCACTCCGGTTTACGTAATAAAAACCATACAGTGCAGTTCTCACAGCCAGTACACATATCATTTATAAATATGTAGAGTCAGCTTGCTTACTACTATTAGGTTTCTCTTGAGTCTTGAGTTTCCAGTTCCAGAGAAAACGAAAGTGATCTCTTCTTTCTGCTTGTAAATTTCAAATGCTCGGGAGAAAAAAAAATACAACGATTTAAGGGAGACATGTTCATATGAACGTGCAGGGACTCAAAAACTCAAGTGCCCGCCGACTAAATTTCCGAAGTAAATATAAATGTGTTGCCCAAATCTAAATCCAAGAGAGAAATATAACTTTATTCAAAAGAATAAAACTTAACACTACACCTACACTTTTTATATAACCTACAATAAAGATTCTCGGCGGTTGCTGCTGTTTGGTGGCTTTATCCATAATCCATACGAAAAATAGTTGCAATTTTTAAAAATGAAAAATATGTATCACCTCTTACAAAATTCTAAATCAAACCTATAACAAAACTGTTTGAACTTTGGACCGCTTTTGGAGTTTAGATTTTACATTACGTTTACGTATCATAAGCATTAGCATTAGTTGAGGGCAAAGATACAAACACACACCATTAGTATAAATAATATCCCTTTGTACGTGAGCAAGTTGCAGAGTATCCCTATTAGGAATCTAATCGTGAGTACCACCGACATATGCCGAAGGGTATACATTTGCAGAGGAAATAAGGAAAGAAATCTCGGATTTCGTTGTTTTTTTGCTCGTGATCCTGCATTGTACTTAAAGGTTAGTTGGCCGATTAGGTTGGTGTGGTGGTTTGGTTTCTTTCTGCAATAGTACATTATATGGTGGCTATATGGAGTGTCCTATTTTTTAAGAAAACAAAATGACAAGATCTTCAAGTAGTTTTCAGTGTTTCGAAACAAAAATAAAATAATATCTTTATTTTTGAGCCCTTTCTCAAACATTTACAATAATGATCAACCATTTCAGCTTTGAATCCATTACTTGTGAAAACTACAAAATGCTCTTGCTAAGAGTACTACACTTAAAAGCAATTCGATAATGGTCGTGTGCGTTCTATCGTTATACTTTTTTGGCAATTTCCGTTTTTTTGTAGGTTAATTGAAGGATAAAAATATGTATGTAATAGGTGCATTTTTTGGAAATTTTTTAAAACAACTGCGACAATATTTTTAAAATGGACGTAGCCATATATGATAAAACAAAACTGTATTATTTTTTACATTTTAAAAAATAATTCATCATTTCCCATAGGCACAGTATAAATATGCAGTTTTTTATAAATTATGACCATTCATCATTTAAGAGATCTATCTGTTTCTACACCGAAAACTAAAACTGGAACATAGCATAGTATACAGAGTCATCCTCGAGTAGTTTGTGGGCCTGCTTAGCTTTTTCGTTTTTAGGTCATCAAAAGTACATTAGAAGAAGCATTTATCATGCTTAAGATGTCACCAACTTATCCGTAATTAAATCATCCGAGTAGTTAAATCATCATTAGAGTAGTATTCACAGTAATTCATATCATTTTTATTCTCCAACACTTACACATTAGTGCACTTCTGACAGACAGGTAGTTAAGTTTTAGTTTTAGGAAAGTTACTTCATCATTTATATTAATTTCCAATTTCCAGCATCATAGAGTTACACAAGTTTTCGTCAAGTATGGCCCATAATATTTCATTTATTAGAAAATATAATGGACAAAAAAGGCATTGAAAATAAAATTGGAGAAGAATATAATATTGGATGAGCAGCCCCTAGTGAGCAAGCAATACATCATCATACAGAGCTTAATAATTGAGCCAAAATCGTTGCGGAAATGTTGAAAACATATTTTTTTTATTAAAATCTCATAAAAAGCAGGTTATGTAATCAATGGAATGGATGGGTGAAAAAGCTAAAGGGAAACTATTTCATATTAGGTAAGTTATGAGCAATAGGTTTCGTCTATAGGAACGTTATTGCATAAGACGAATTTCGCTGTATACGTATTAAACTGTCTTTCAAAGTGAAATTAAACGATAATGGCTATTTTAGGTCAAATTCTTGTCGTCAAGAAAATATATAGCTCAATTATGATTTGGTGGATAAGATCAGAGAGAGAGAGGGCATCAAAACTATTAAAGATTCACCATAACTTTTCAACGCTGATCGGCATCGGCATCGGCAGTCCACTAATCCAAGAAGGAAGCGAGAAAATAAAGATAGTTATTACCTACCTATCTACATTTTTATCCAGGCAACTAGACTTTACATGACATTTATGAACGGTGCTTTTTTGCACTTACACATTTACACATATAGTTTGAGTCATTGAAACTGCAAAAGAAAATGTGGCCTTTTAAAGGCTATAGACTGCTATATAGTATGGAAAGTTCAAAATTTACTATTCTGACTTTTAGCCATATTATCCAGTAGCAGTAGCGTACTACTATTCAAAATTTTACTAAAATACCTACTAAAAAAAAATTTAAAACGTCCTATTTTCTATCATCCTATTATTAGTATTTCAGAGCGTGCAAAATATTCTATCACCACTATTTCAAAATGTGTGAAAAAATCCTATTAACACGTGTGGAAAAATAAAACGCCTTAACATTACCACTTTTCCACATCCAACAAAGTGTACTAGCTCTTTATTCTTTTTGATATTGCAAAAGCATTCGCCATATTTTCACATATTTTAAAGCTGAAACACCCTATGAGCATTTTTTTAAAACGTTTTTAAATAAACGACGCAATCACAGATTGGAAATTGAAGTAGGCATTCATTAATGCTTTTTGTCCGTTGGGTTGCCCCGTGATAAGTAAACGACATCAAACATTTGACTGGAGATACCTCGTCTTGCACCTGTGTATACTATACAATCTAGACACATAAAATTATTTATATGTCTCAATCCATTTTTTAAAGGAAGTTTCAGGAATGATATCGTGGAATTTCATCGGAGACTCGACTCCAAGTAGAGCTTGATCATTTGTCTCCTAGGGGTAATTTCCCATCGCCTTAAAAAAATGGGTTTTCCATTTTGAAAATCCTCGTAAATCATTGAATACTAACGATCGTAAGCAAACATATTATAAAAGATAGAAAATCCTCTTGGTCCATTTTTGAATTGCGACACAGCACGTTTCACAAATGACGCATTATGCACAGCTTCGGCAGGGAAAACGGCCAGAAATAATATCTTTTATGGATTTTCTCCCAACCGTAAATCAGCAACTTCCATCCGAATGATTGAATGACTCGTCTCTCCAGCTTCTTTGGTGATCATTGAGAACTCATCATAAATTACTCTTGTATTCCTTTTACATATCCCTTGCTATGGTCTCCCCTGCACTTTAGTCCTATCAAACTATGAGTCGAAGTCGACTTAAATTGAAACTAAGCTCCCGCCAGAATTGAAAATAGAACAGAACTAGAAGTATATATAGCATAGTATGCATAGACACTTGCACACTATAGACAGTAGGCAGACAGGAAAAAATTGAATAGTAGGTATATAATACATTACACTACCAAAGACAGACTCTAGTTCTGGTTTACAGATACATACTACTGTACATAATGATGTACTACACCTAAAGCGTATTTTTGAATAAGCCATAAACCCTTCCAAAATTATCCTTCTTATTGATAGCATACACAAGTACTATGGTGCTGGGGGGACTGTACTCTAAATCTGAAATTCTTAATGCACAGCAGTTTCATATCCTTCCATCCACAATCTATATCCATCGAACAAGGAAATAAATCAAGAAAATGTGATTAAAATAATCGTAATTCATATAATGCCTAAGATAAACTGCAATCTTACTGACAGTGATTAAGTTAAGTCTAATGTTAGGAGCTGGATAATTATGACAGTAGGATCATTTATTGCAAAACAAAATAAAATTTGTAGCCTTAGAAAAACTTCCATAAATTCAAGAGATGCTCATTTCCGACAGCTTAATTCAAGCCCAAACTGTGTATGCATAAGTATATGTAAATATTTTTCACAAAATCAAAGAATTCTATCTAGTTTTTCACTTGTTTTTCTTTGCGTTTAAAAATATGCATCAAATAGCCTGAATGCAAGTGGAGGAAGTTCCCATTTTAAGAAAAATAATATTTTTATTACTTATTGCGTATATCATGGCATTTTCTGTATATGTATTTTAAAGCATAGTAAATAGTAATAAAAGTTGAATGTCCTACAAATTTTGTAAACAAATAAAAATGAAAAGGATTCTTTCTTTGATTTTAAATTCAAGCTATCACTATTTGCATCTTCAAATGCAGTAATGTTATATTGACGACGTTAGGGTGTGGAACGGTTATTCGCCGCAATAAAATTTCCCACGCTATATACCGCATTTGTAAATAATGTTTTGCGGTCAAACCTTCAGGCCCATGACACAATCCCTGTATTATGCTCTAGTATTCAAAATTTGAGGGTAAACAAGAGCTTTATCGGTTTCTTTGCCACACCATGACCATGTTTTTGTAGTTGATGTTGGTTCTTGGCTTTTTTTGTTGGTGAGGAACAGATAAAAATGATTTTAAAAATACTATGCAAAATTATAATATTAATAATGCAATAGCTATAGGGCTAGGAGACAGGAGATGGATTAGTGTATCTTTCCGTTGGCTTTGTTGCCTTGGACTTGCACGTATTTCTTAGAATTGATTGAAGAAAAAGGAAACAAGAGAGTCGATTTTCGGAAGACGGAAATGGGTTCACCAGTCAAATTCAGTGAGTGAAACCGTCAGGAAAGAGAGATTAGGGAGTCTTTTGTGTGTGGGAAGACGATTACGACAAACCCCAGAGTTGGCATTTGGGCGAACGTTAAAGCTGTACGTGATGTCAGATGTTGTATGTGTATATGGATGGACTCAAGGAATCATCCAGTAGCATGGAGAATGGAGACTACTCCCCCCCATTTCCAAATCCAAATCCGAATCCAAATCCAACGGAATAGTCACCATTATTTGGAACATTTTGACGCTATTTTTCTCATCCTAAGCCAAAATGAAAATGAAAACGATGTGAATTCTATGTCTTTAGGGAAGGAAGAAATAGAAAGGAGACGAGTCGGCGGAAACGATCACAAATATACTCATTCATTCACTCTACAACTAGCCGACTACTGGTACTGGTAGAGGACCAGGTCCATAATCACAGTGCCTTACCATAGCCAAGCCATTCTAGTCCGGGTCCATGCTCCTCCATACTCCTCAACTCTTTTCTTTCTTTTTTTTTTTTACTTTTTCCCACCATAACATACGCAAACTTATCAGCAAGCACATGCACTAGCTGCCCGGAACGTAACATCTATAATATTATGTATCTCTCTTGATTCTCTTCACTCCCATCACATCCACTAGGACAAGGACGGACTGCTTTGGGAAATACACCAAAATGAAAAGGAATACAGTGACATACTCAACTCTCCTCCAAACTCTGATTGTCTGATGATTCAGTCCAACTTTCGGATACACTTTACAGTACTTAAAGATGCGGAAAGGGCTGAAGGCTCAGCTGCTTGGTCCAATTCTTTCCTTTTTCCCCGACGCTCATTCATCATTCCACGCTCCTGCTATCACGGAAACATGTAGACGTTATCAAATTCTCTGGCTACGGAATAACAGAGCAGAGTATCTCCAGACCTTAAGGTTCCCTATAGCTAGTATATCAGTACCTACTTGAGAGATGAACCCTTTACACACACACACAGATGAGTTTGAAGACCAACTTGCCCCATGTATGTATATGCACTGGCAGAGATAACAGCACTGCACTACGCATTTAAGTACCTACCTACATAGAAAGAATCATTTACACATCTACCTACATTAAAAAGATAATGTCCTTTGTCTATAAAATATTGTAAGCCTCGCATAACAGCCACTGGCAGTCGCACATGGGCTGTATCATAGGAGCTGGAATGGGAATGCAACGGCGTTCTACATTCTGTACATTATGTACTGGCCCAGTCGACGCAATATTATTACTATTATGATAGAGAAGGTTTGCTTTTGTATTTTGTATGTTCTCCAATCTTCTATTATATAGCCCATATTATATAGCAATAGACAATGCTACGCGTGATTTATTACGTGCTTACATTGTTCTATTTTTGTTTGAGAAGTGGAAAGGGGAAAGTAATAATAATTATGACATTATATACGTACACTTTTTATATTCATATGAGACCACGGGCGTACATACTAGCTCTAGAAGCATTTGGAGAGTTACAGGAAAAACGTAGTATTTCTCATTGTCAATTAATTAAGTGTACTGAAAAAAGGGAAGTAAATATTAATTTACAACTGGTGCTACAATAATAACAGTTGTCGTTTAGACATGGTGATTAATTACACGACTGTATGTTGTATATGTTACATTTGTTTTGATTCATTTTTTATAAACAGTTTTCAGATAATTGCACATGGTATATAGTAAAAATACTGCTCCATTGTGTTCCATAAAAGGCAAAATATACCCAAAAAAAAGTAAGTGAAATAACGGAAGTACTTATAGTGCTGGACCTAGATTCATTGCATCATATGCATTGTTTGCTTTCCCTTCCCGTCCCTCGAGATGTACCGTTGTTGTTGCTGTTGTTGTTGTAATGAGTTAAGATTTCTTACTAGTTAGTCTTTGAAAAGTTTTCGAAAAATCAGAACTGCACACATAGATACAAGTACCGCATTTCTTCTAATAGAACCAGCTAGGGTTCTAACAGAGTCCGGGTGTTGGGGTCTCCATTAATGGCTAGGGTGTAGTAGTTACAGTTTGAAATAGAAGCTATGAGGCTTCTGTTAGAAGAAATACGGTACATTATTGTCTGACATGGTCTGATCTCTGCTGTGTGTGGTATCCTAAGCTAAACAATTTACACTATATATATTTCGTAAGACTGAATGGTATAGAGCTTCCCAAGATAAACATACCCCTGAAAGCTTTCATTCCGCTTCCTCTCCAACTGTAACAAAAACGAATGCGAAAAAGTAAAGTTTATTTTTTGTGTGTGTACCAGACACCGCCCTCCGAGTTCATACATTGAGTGCCAGTGTCAGTACAGCATAGCAGTAGCTTCCGCCTTACCAAACATTCACCATGCAAAAATATTTCATCACATCTCTCCAGTCACGGCCACTACGATACGGCTACGAACGATACGGGAAGGAAAGAAGGGGCAAAGAAAGGGGAAGGAGTACAATCCCGCCCACACTGAAGCCTTTTTCATTTTCTTTTAGCATTGTGAACAATTTCTTAAATAAATTTTGAGTCTTCTACTCTTCTATCTCCACTCATCTATGTAGATTGAGAATTACAATTGGCGAGCTGGGCGTCATGTCGTGAGATGGATATGAGAAGATCAATATGCATGAAAGTTCAAAATTTAATTATTGCGATTTCCCTTTCATTATTATCTCCATTTCTAATTTATTCCAACCTTTTTTGTTTGAAATTTTTTAAAAGCTTCATAGAGCCAAATCAAATCTCAAAGTCTTGGAAAATCTAAAGATATGAGCTTGAGGCTAAAAGAAGCTTTTTACATAATATTATGATAAAAAAAGGATGAATTTAAAAAAAGTATTATAATACTAGTGACAGCCATACACTTTTTAAGTAATGAAGATTTATTTTTAATAGAAGGTAGTGTAAGTAAGCCTACTGGGAATTCGGCTATAAAAATCAACTATAAAAATACATGATAATAATATACAAAGCCAGATCCAAGGTTATTGACTCACGCACCCACACTTAACTTCCATATTCCATACACTAGAGACGTAATAATAATCATAATACACTAATATACACGTAAGACTTAACTATCTGGAAAATCATGAAGTATGGAATTCAGTTTGAATTTTAATTAAAACATGACCTCAATTTCCTAATCCTTTCCCTCTTCCAAACTGCCAGAGCCATTAATAGAAAGGGAGGAAAACACATTAAAGCTATATCTTTCCGTCAAACTAATATATAAATTATTTTCAGAGTTCATTAGCTGCATTTAAACGGCACTGATTTTGGACTTGAGTCCCTCCTCTTTGTGAATTTGTCTCCTTCTTCACAGTGTTCACACAGTACTTTCCCTAACAAGGCTGGAGCATGTGGAAATGCTAAGCCATGGTCAAACTAAACCAACCAAACTAAAAATGTATTCAAGATAATTCAGAAAGGGAAAAAGGGAAATGATACTTGATGCATTTGAAATTTACATATGATGAGGTTCGAGAAATCCTCTCGGCAAATTAGTTCTTTTCAGCCACCAAAGAGTAAATCTCCTCCAAAGTCCTCCTCAAAGCTTTACTCACACAGTCTAATTTGTCTCCCAAATGAGGAAATAAAGTGGCTGCAATTTAGGGAACACTCTCGTAAGGTAAGTTACATACGCTTCCACTAATAAGTTTGCCTCAGCTAGTTAGTTTGCACTGCATGTAGGGTGTTCTATATTATTCTCTAAGACAATCCAGTATATCATGTCTTAGAAAATTCCGCACCCTTTCCATCAACGATTACGAGGGGCGAGCCTACACCCTTCGAGGCAAGGGGCTACATATATGTAAACTAATGTTATACAAATACCAAATATCCTCATATATGTACATAGAAAAACTAAAAATAATTACAAGTTATGTGATTTCGCTACGCGGCATGAAGGCAAAATCTACTCCGCAGACTTTAAAATAATGTAAATAACGTACACTTCCAAAAATTTGTTGAAACATGAAGAAAAGAAAATTGCATTGGAAGCATAAAGTATTGCAATATCCGCTGAAACAACAAGCAATCGCTGAAATGTTTCAAACAAATTTAATTATTACAAGATTACCTATACTATGTACCAGCAGCGCTTGTGCACTGTATTAAAAATATCTGTATAAAATTATAATATTTAGTACAGCAAACCAACGTTTGAAATGAACGAACGCCCTTGGGACTAAAATGTAATAATATAGATGACTGATATACATGCTTCAAGTAATTTATCCCGTTGCGTTGTAAGAATATGCCAAACACGTAATATTTCCTTCGAAGACTAGATTGGCAGATACTATCTTGTATTATAAACGTAATAAATATTCGTTACTTAAATTGCATTGAATTTGAATCTGTATTCACACCATGTAAAGAACATTACCGAGAAATCAGAATCAGTATTTTGTGATATAGTGCCAATTTCATTTATACAAGACATCCTAAATCCTCAGAAAATTAGTATAGTGTATGGTATTGCATTTTCTTTATAATATGGATGTAGGCAATTCTCTTCTCAGGGCAAGTCCTCTAATGCAATAATATCTGTAAAAGTATGACAATGCATGGT
Organism: Dicyrtomina minuta; assembly: GCA_949802685.1. NCBI lineage: Eukaryota > Metazoa > Arthropoda > Collembola > Symphypleona > Dicyrtomidae > Dicyrtomina > Dicyrtomina minuta. The sequence goes on from OX461810.1 coordinate 51,310,160, forward strand.
GACACACTATGACGCAGTAGAAAGGAAGTATCCAGTATCCACAGGTACAGGGAACTTTTCTCACTATCTTATTTTTTTCAGCACGTACGAAAAAATCACTCTCAAAATTCATGAAATCTTTGTGACACCAGTGAAATTGGTAAATTGGTGACACTTGGACATGAATGTGTAAAAATACGGGCAAAAACTTTTTCACCTCTGGATACTCCTGCTGCTGTGTGTGGAGCAGAAAAGAATAAAGTCTGTGCAAACTAAGATTTTTCTCACTTTTCGTGTGTGATTTGAGAAGAAGAAAAAATGAAGAAAAACTGAAGGATGGTTCTCAATTTTTCAACTTTTCTAATTTTAAGCCTTGTACTCAATTGGAATTGAGAAAAGTACAAAGTGCCAACTACAAAGTACCTCTCTCTCTCCCTCTCCATTCACGTTACATAAGTCGTCAATAAAGTACCTAGAAAGTTGTGAACTTTCTACATGGGTTCACAGTCAGATTGCGTGATTCTTTCTTGTATATTTACTTTCCGAGTGTAAAAGTGTTTCATCCGATTAGAATTCAGAAACTGCAGTCCCCATAGTCTCCAGGAGAGAATAACAATCCGGATGCAAATACCTACAACACACCAGCTATTTACCATGCATGTCATTTGTGAAACTGTGAAAGTATTTTATTTTACTGTAGTCCTTTTTTTCTGTCTTTCGTTGATGGTGGTGTTCTCTCAAGGAAATGTACGATAGCTTGGATGGAATTCTGTAAAAAGTTTTTTTTCCTTCCCCCCCCCCCCCTCTCTCTCTCTCTCTCTCCCTGCCATTTGCCATGCCATTCCCATCCCATACCATGAAATCAATAGCTTAAAGAGTAGAGGAAAGTTAAAGGGATTTCTTTCCACGCGGTTGAGTTGAGCTCTTATCTGCCGCACAGAAAAGAGAAATATATGGACCACCAGCTGAGCACTTGCCTTTCCTTTCGCACAATAATACTCATCGTCATTCTCTTCAGTCATCCATGGCCGTGTCATATTTGCTCGTTACATTAAGCTCGTCTACTACTCTCATCCCTTACTCCTGGATTCCCTTGTGTGGATATATCGGTAGTAGTAGAGACATATACACTGTAGACTATAATAGACCTTAAGGACAGGAGCTCCACTCTGCAACATGTTAGATAAATGCTCCCTCCTGATACACGCGGCTCCCGTTTACTGTCTTCCATAAACTAACAATAACACATGCAAACCAATTGATTTTAAATACATACAACTATAACCTGTGCATATAAATCCCTATATTACACAGCTCGACATGCATATAAGGACCTACCACTGTTTATTTTATACCGACACCGACACGAACACGTAAAAATGTGTCTTTTTTATTTTGGTGTGAGAAAGATCTAGAGGCAGTATCTATAGCCTCTGTGAAGTTCCTCCGAGGCAATTACTTTATTCCAAAATGTTTGCACTTAATTAATACAAAAGACAATTATAATGGGATTCGTTTTCCTTTTGTTCAATTTAGGGCAGTCAGAGAATAACGTATGGCCATCAAAAATTTAAATTATAATTATTATTATTGCGCTATAAATACTTGTAGGGGGTGCAATATACGAGTGTACAAGGAACGGGCGGTGGAGTCGGAGTCTGAACGAGACAAAAGTGGTGATAATAAGTAGACAGAAGGAAAGTTGCTTGAAAATTGCAATATCATTGGAAACTGGGCTGGTAAGACGTAAAAATGATTGGAGAAATATTAATGTGTAAGAAAAGTAAGAAGCATCTGTATAGTATTATATGGGTTTACTCCAGAATCCAGAAGACTAGACTCTCTCTCTCTTGTACTACACAACTTTCGCTTTCATTTCGTTTCGTTTTCATTCTGAGAGAGCGGGAAGACTCTTTCCCGAGGTTATATGTTATAGGGAGGGACGGCGAAGGACCTACATCACATTTCTAGGTTGTAGTTCTACATAGTTCTAGTTGTGCAAGCCGTTTTCGTTTTCAAATGCTCTCTGTCTCATAAGTTGTGGGAGTCTTTTTAGACCTGGTCGTTCCCCTCTGTTCCCAGTTTCCACACAAATTTATAGCCTCATTTCGTTCACGATATTTCATGCACCAACGTACATACACAGACGCTGTATTTTATAATCACCTAATTCACCCAAATTTCATTCCTATAATACAGGCTCAAGAAACATACATGGGTATACGGGCAGAGGTAGATGCACGTTGGTAGTAGGTATTATATTTATATGTTTTTATACATGTACATAATGCATATAGCAGTTTTTCGTTATTATAGATGAAGATGTGAAATACACTTATGCTATATAATTGTATAAATAGGGAAAAACAAATTATGTATGATTTTTTATTTTCCTTTAAATATCCTAAAAATACAGAGAATATTTTTTATTTTTTTAAACTCTCTTTACCTACCTTAACACACATAGATATGCACATAACGTGTTGAAAGAAACACAGTTTTAAATTTTGTGCTAATAAATTACTATTTTTGCATTTGTTCAAAAATTTAGACACATGCTATAAGTTCAGACATTTAGAGGCGATATATTTCTGAGTGCTTTGTATGTAGGAATACGCACACAACTCCTTCATTCAGCAGTCTGCTAAGACTACTGTACACAAGTTATTACTATACCTATATGAAAAACATAATTAAATCAATAGCTGGCGGCCCTTATGCCCTAAAACTTTGATACGCTTATTGCACTCGAGTCTACTGAACTGAATACCAAATTCGTTTTGAATTTCCATCTCTTTTCCGTACTGCACAGTCTTATAATTTAAAATTCCAATTTAGCAATAATTTAATTTACTATCTCATCACGAAATCCTATCTAAAATTAAAGGAGTAGGCACCGAGCTCATCGGAATACTGCATTTCCTGTAATATTGAGAGCATGGAAATATTTGAAGCGCTCGGTGCACCGACCGAATTAGGTACTTACCTAAGCCTCTGCTACCATACCCCACCACAGTCACAGAAGTAATACACCCAACACTCAACAACCGCAAAACTCAACACTTTCTGTCCATTGTTGTCTTTGACTTTGATACGGCTGTGGAAATACCAAAAGTTTTGGAGTTTTGGAATGTATACAAAACTATTCTCGTTCTGCTATTTCTACTACTTTAACTACCCGCGTAGTACTTCAAGACTAGCGATAGACAAAAGTGGTGTTGTCTTTAATTACGGCAGTCTGTATTATGCGACCAATACCACTCAAGTGAATGAAAATAGATGGTACAAACAGCCAATATAGGCCAATATCTTTCCATCTGACTTTAAAGTTTGGGACGCGCGCTAGACTAATTTTAGTTTTGGTTTATCAACAGGAAATACTGTGGGTGAGTTTTACTAATGAAACCGGAGCCGGAGCTTCAATGAGTCCCGTTTCTAATTTGTTCAGATATTACGGGGAAATGCAAAATTTACTGATACGTGTAATTAAATAAACCCAAAACCAAGCTACCTATGTGCGGGTAGGTAGGCAGTAGACTTTAAACGGGCCTTGGTTGCGGTTTGTTTTGTAGTAATTTAACCCAAAATTACTCCCCACTCACCGTCCACCTCCGCCGTGAGGATATATTGTGATACTCCTTACATATATATCTATATATAGACAAACATCAGAGGACTAAAATTACAATGGAATATTTTGACTTAAATTTTATGGTGCTTATCTAATGTTCAGCTCACCGACTTTTAGTGTTTACAGTCTACCTACATATAATAACATAATATATTTTCCTCTCACGATTAGCCTCGCACTCACGGTGCATTTCACGACTCCTCTTCAGGTTTAGTGTTTGAAAGAAGATTCTGACGTGACTCTCGGAAAGTGTTGAATGAAGAGTAAGAAGATGCAAATTAGCAAGTATCAAGAACAAAGTTTTTGGCTCAAATGGATCATTAGAACATCAACTTCGATTTTTTCCAATGCCGACAAAAGCTGTTAGGAGTTCTTTTTTTTGGCACTCTCTTGCGCCCGCCTACCCCCTTCGATTATTGTCACACTGCACAGGCATTTTGTGCTAAATGACTTTCTTCAAGCTTCCTGTTCATATACAGTGCACTGATATAATTATATAGGTGCCTACTATATCGAATTCGTAGTAGTAGTCGTGGAATTATCTAGCTGCACATATTACTTTGATGTGCAAAATTCCTTCTCTTTTTTTACTAAATGTCTCCACTATATGGAGGATTTATAAAGAGAACGGTAGAAAAAGTAATACACTGGATATAATTATATCATAACCATATAGTATTTTGCGTAAAGTAAAAAGAACATCTTAAATTGTATAACGCTCAAGGCAATTATTGTGGCAGTACTTTTAACTGGCACCAATTTTACTATACCGTTAGATTTAGTTACGGATATGGTACGATTATAGCCACCATGTGCACTTCACACTGATTTAATATTGGTCATATACACACATAGACGTAATAAGCAGAGAACCGCCTATGCATAATTATTATTGCACATCGAAACGTGAGTTTTGTAATTTATACTGTCACATCTGCTGCTTGCGTGGGTCTTTACAATGGCATGTACCTACATGATTAGTCAAATACATGTAGTAGCAACAGTTGACAGTGGTAGAAATAATGCAATCACTCAAATATGTGTAGGCAGGTAAACTTGCATTTGTTGCTTCTGAAGTGAGATAACACGATATTTCCTCCATAACAAACTTCTGCTATCAATCAAAATCAAAGTGAGCCTGCTATACGATACTCGTGTAGGTACTTTATGTTTTTAATTTCCTACATAGGCAACTAAAAATACAAATAAGAATGTTAATGTAAACTGTCAACAGTGTTATCATCATGTGTTATTATGGAGACTGATTGAAGTTATTCACATGCTATATAATATGGCTTCGTAGAAATGAAAGGAGCAGAAGGGGAAAAAAATTTCTTATTGTTTGGCGTTGACGGTAACCGAGTGAGAAGTGACAATGTAAAATATTACAAGAAAAAAATCAATCAAAAAACCACCTTGAGGTGTATTGATCAATCGAGCAAATTAAGCTAGCTTTGTACTTTTCTAATTAAAGTAAGCAAACAAGAGAAAAGTTGTGTCAGGGTGATTTCCGAATTCAACTTGCAAATGAAATAAAACCAACCGACATAACTTTCTACGATTTCTGTTGATGGAAACACCTACACTATTTTTGTAAGTGACAAAAGAATATCGATTTCAGCCATTTCATAACTCAGCCCAAACTCCAAACAGATCTGTCATCATTATTTGATTTTCTGCAAACCTTCAAGCCGCAGCTGGAGTTTTGATGGAAAAGGTACGAAACCCACCCACCACACTCCGCTCAATCTTACTCCATTTCAAATTAAAGCGTCAAATTACCTTTTTGTATGGTTGCAATAGTAATTGAAAAATAAAGAAGTTTAGAATCTACAATACTACGTATGCAATATGACATAAGTAAAAGCAAAAACACCCTGTGGATAAGCTAAAGCCGGGAGCATGTATAGTCAAAGGAATTGAATCTTATATCATTGCAGACGTTTTGTGGAAGTATAAATATCACAACTATGTAAACACGGTTAGATATTACCTACCCCTATTTTAGGGTATCTGTTTCACAGAGGCGTATAAAAATTTATACGGATATGTTCACTAAGATAGTGTACAAAATAAATATCATTCTTAAACTCGTATCGTCCAATTCTCCTTTTTCCATAATATGGTGTACAGTATCTACTGTATATTCCTACATACCTACACACAAGATGCTTACTTCATAAAAGATTCAGTGTTATGGATTTATCATTTCCTCTTGAATTAGCAAGGCTATAAGCAACAGCGAGCAGGGAGTACTACTCAACTCAGGACTCAGGAGTAAGATATCTTACCTCTTCCTTTACCATATAGTTGCCCCCGTAAAATGGAAACGTGGATAATGGTAAAATAATGGACGGGTTCCTTCGTCTTCAACTTAATCGAGCTGGTGATGTTGATTTAATTGAAACAATGAGTTTGGAATAATAACCTTATAGTTCCAACCAACACACTTCCTTAGGTAAGTAGGTAACATTAATAAAATCTTCCTGTCCCGAAGATTAATTAATCTAATGCCTTCCCCAAGTAAATAAACGAAGAATGGAATTTCTAGTGACAAGAATCACAACTATGCATTCTAGCACCATGACTACATTTTATAGTTGAAGGTGTGCAGGGTCTTTTATAACAGCTATTCGCTGAAAGTTCCCCAACTGTAAATCTAAATTTTCCTAATATTTTCCGCACCACTATACTAGCTTGCTAAGTTGCTATGTGCACATTTTGAAAGAAAACAAGCAAACTGGAAGATAAACATGTTTTTCGTGAGTATGAGCTTAAGGGCAGAAATTCGTCGTCCATTTTGTATGTTACTATTTGTAGTGCATATTTGCAATTAATTTCCAGAGCACAATAATAATGCTTCAAGTTTAATGCTAAATAAAGAAAACAAAAATATCAACAGAGGACACGGGAATTACATAATCAGATTTGTCAACAGCTTAGTCACAATTTACAATATGATTCTGAATTCTGGGTAAATGTAAATACCAATAAGAATCCCATTGTAAAGATACCATGGTATAGGGGCTGTATTTCTACGATTACCTATTTGAATGTTACACAACCTCATTCCATAGAATTTTGTACGAGGGAAAATCCTGACAAACTCTAAAATCATATGCAAATGAATGAAGCATAATCTTCTCTAACAAAGGACAAGGACGGATTAGACAAAGACAAAGGTATGGTAGATCAGTAAATTGAACGAATAATTACATAGATATGCATTCAAACAATTTTTTGGCGCGACTCCAAAGTGGAGTTTTGGATTAAAAAGAATTACTGCAGTCTACTAGCTGTTTCCTTTCCCCTGTAGTTTATGAACTGGTACTGGTACTCGTCCTGATGCCGGGTCTCTGGTCCCAGTCCTATGGTGCCGGTTTGACATATTTTTATGTAATTAATTACATATACCCATATCTATATATACGTGTTTGCATTTTAACTTGAGCCGTATTCTACAGTTAAGAGTCTCCGCATACGACATGTCTAACGGTATAGCGGTGCTTCAAAGACTTCCTCTCAGTCCCAGTCCCATAGAACTACAATTTAAACTGCTTTTAGTTTAGAAAATATGGAACTATTCGTAAACATTTTAAGATGCAGAGTCGACGACAATATTGTAAATTGTACCTGAGCAACACAATACACACAAACTCTCCGCATTATTTTTAATGTACTCTAAATTATAGGATTTATAAGAATAATCCCATGAGTATACAATTAACATGAACGATTTTTCAGTCTACTAGAAAACGAGAATGAAAGAGCTCAAGAGATAAATGTAAACTACTTTATTTACATTCCTGATTAACTGCATATAGTAAATTGTAATCTCCACACAGTCCTATATACTTCCTATTCCCTTTTCTTCTTCTCAAAATTTATGTAGAAACTTAAGAAACTCTAGAAAAACTAAAAAACTCGGGAGCGAAAACAAAGGGACAGGATGGAGTCTCAACAGGACTAACTACTATATATAGTCAAAAATATACGAACTACGCTGATATTATGGGGCATGCGGGGATGGCATGGGGAAGTCTATGTGAGTAAGTTGTAAAAAGTTCCTTTCAGAAAATTTCCACTCATAAATAAGTTTTTGTTTATTCACAAAATACAATAGTTAGATAGCAAATCCCAAATCCCAAAAAGCTTCCACACAACAACACTGACAGGAGTACGTAGGACAAACTTACACAATATACTACAACTATATTTTCCCATATACTTCTCTGCCAACATCAATATCAACAAAAGGGACGGGCCCAAGGATAAGTGAGGTCGAAAGTTAAATGGTATTTCATGTCTTATTTATTTACATAATTTTTGGAAGCCAACTTAAAAGGGAGTAAAGTTTAAATTCCACAAAGTAATAAGCTAAACAACAATAACAATATGACTTGATGTAGAGTAATCATGCATAAAATATGAACCCAAATACCAAGTAAATAATGAGCGTGGGATCCGGATGTGAAAATGAGTTTAGTTTTCATTACAAATATTACGTAATAAGATTTCAGAATATTCTCTAAAGCCTATATAGATAATAGCTACACGTGCTCGACCACTTAAATGGGAGCTTGGATAGATTTGGATTGATCATGACCCATGTAGCCCCGAACACTTACAACAGTCATCAATGTATGTTAACTTAACTACAGCAACACACATTATGAGAAACTTGCTCGATGAAAAATTTATTTAATTATTTTGAAAGGAGTATAAAAAAACATGATGATTTAGAGGGACGATAAACGTCAACATTTTATCACAGTTCTCAGTATGACACTCCCATAGTTACCCTTGACAAAAATTCTTTTTCATTCCTAATTGGCAATTGATACACTTTTCCTGGCATTGAATGTTCAATTGAAATCACTGACTATACACTATGACTATTGAAATGTCTTATGATATTATGAATTCATTCAAGTCAAAAATGCAGTTTATTCTGCTCCGGCTCCGGCTTGCCAAGTTATAAGCATGAATTCAAATTTAAATATTGTGATTGTGAACGCCTCATTTCCTCTCCAACTACAAAAATTTGTGCCATGAAAGATCCCAAACGTGTGAATATACAATAATAATAATATAGGTATCTATCAGTAAATATTTATATTATGTTTGGCACAGTGACACTAAATTATAAACGTTTTTAAATATAGAGAAATACATACACGGTATTTATATTTTACAGGGAGTCTCTCTATGAATAATTTAAAGATGCCTTTAAACAACATTTAAATATAATGAAATTCTTAGAAGGTTTAAAATTCATGAAAACTTCGTTTTAAAAAGCATAATATTATGCTTTTTAAAACGAAGTTTATTATTACAGTAATTATTGTTACGAATATTTGCTTCATTTTATAAAATTCGTTCAAAATTTCCTCACTAGCTATCCTACAATTCTACCCAACAAATAGACAGATGACACTATATCATACTTTCTCAAATTTTAAAAAATTGCGTGTGGATCCCACTCCTCCAACTTCACACGATAAATATTGCTAACAGCATATTAAATTTTCAATCCAAACAATCTACGTCCATGAATCAATGTTCATCTTTCCCATGCATGGAAATACGTCATATGAGTATGAATTTGGAATCTGCAAATTCACACATAATTACACGAAAGAGCCTTACTGAAAAATGATATACCAAGAAATGGAGCAAATAAATCTTTAAAGTTTGAAGATTTCAAAAAAAATAACGTTTCTTCCGTCATGTGAGGTCAATAAAATTCATTTCGCACCTCTTCGCATTTTCAAACCAGTTTTAAAGAGAAGAATTACATAACCCTTATCTTTAACAACTACGACTACAGCTGACTCTAATATAATTATGTACTACGCTGCTTTGGCTCCAATCGCTGAATCTGGAATTGCCTACGATTCTTATATATGCTAACACATTATTATTATTACACACCAAGAAATTTCCTGCAGAGGAGTTGTAAAATTTGTGATTTGTTTACCCTTGTGATTTGTAATCATCAAGTTTTCACAGCAAAATATACGTACCTACAAGTATATACATGTTAAAGTAAATATATATCTGCAGTTGAAATCTGAATGTAACTTAGCATTAACACTGACTGCAACTCTATATCCCAAACCAAATCTCAAGCCAGTCGTAGCATAAAGACGCCTCTTCAAATTTTATTGTTTCGCACTTAACCTGATTTAAAAATTTTGTTTCGTCAGCAATCTCCAATCATTCTTGTCACTACACTATTTCTATTCTCCAGCAGACCATGAGCAGAATCAAAGCACAGCATGGAATGGACCTAAGTAATCATCATGTACTAGTAGGGCAAGTTTGCATGGTGTATATATGGGATGGGTATACGGTGCGGCATACACGGTGTAAAAAATTGGTGCTACCTTACCCTTCAACTAGCAAATTACGAATCACACACAAGACAAAAAGAAAAAGAAACTTCCGTTAAAAAAAGAGGAATACTACGTAGACATAATGTCAATGCGGAACTGGAACTGGAACTAGGAGCGACAGAAGGGCAAAACGGAAAAATGCTACTTGAGCCAGGAGTCAGGAGCTGGAGCCATCCAATTAACATGAGCCAATCTCGTCTATGTTGTCAGGCTCTTTAGTCATTTCCATTATTCGTCAAGTATACACATTACGGTAATTGAATTTTCCAGGGTTTACAGTAACGAGAGCTGACTAAATAAAAATAAGACCATCAGTATTGAAGAGTCCAAACTACATATACTAAAAACAACACAGATTTTCTCTGGGTAGTAAGTAACATTATAGATTCGAAAAATCATTGTGTTTTGTTTATCTTTTCGTACTGCAACAACTCTACCCGAGCTTAAGCTTAATTTAATTGCCTTTCGTATGTATGACTTTTTATTGAATTTGAAATGTTGCTCTCGAAATGTTCCTTTCAACTAAGCAAATATATATTGCTATTTCCTGGAACGTAATGGGCTGACATGTTTCAAATATAAAATCCGGCGGAATATGAAAGTCCCTTTCACTACTTACAATTTCATTTAATGATGATTAACAATACCTACAAATATGTGGACATACGTTCAGCTTAAAAGTCATCTATATCTCCAAATGCAGTAGATGCGCTATATAGCTGTTTGTAAATGGAAGCCATGGTAATCATTTATCCTTCTTTTTAAATAAAAACTTATCAATTAGATATGGCGCATTTCGTCCAAACACCACTTGCATAAAAGTAAACGAGAGAAATTGAGCACTTCAAACAATATCAAAATATTCCTATATGTATTATTTTGAATATTGCCTTCACATTACTTGACAAGCTTGCACCGCTATATCTGTCCTCATGTCTGGGATCTGGGACAGTAAATACAATCACATCACACAGACACACGAGCCCAATGTAGCTAGAGGCATAAACTCGTATAAATTTATAAATCCGTAAATGTGTGTGTAACAAAATGTTATTGTTTCCTCCATAATTTTTTGAATGGAGTCAACATACTCAATGGAAATGGGGAATGCTCGTTGAATTCTAATGTAGATTTAAATTTAGAGCTTATAGAGTCAAATCTACTATACCACCATTTCCGCTATGGTAGTGGTGACACACATGTCCATAATTTTTGACAACTCTAAAAGAGCAGAGAGAACTGACCAGACGACGACGAGACCCATAACCAGACTGTAATAACTACATATGTAAACTTTCCATTCCCATAATATTCAATGGGTGGTAAAAGGATTACACAGTGTGAGGTCAAGACGAGACAGGAAGTTGGCGGAAACTTGACGCAATGAGACAGGATTAGTAGATCAAGACGACCATAATGACGACACGAGGGAATTACGAAGAAGCATAAGAAATTGGGTGTGTGTAGTATATGTTTTATTACAGCATGTCCAAATCACGTCGTCGTCGTCGTCGTCGTCGTCATCTCTCACAGACTCCAAAATGGTGACGATTCTGACTCTGACGACGATGAGAATTATGCATTATGTACATAATGACTTTAGGTCCACAGCTCCAAAGTAAAAGTGACTTTAAAAAAATTCCAATGGCTTGGCTTCTCAATCCCAACATATCCGTTCGTGTCAAATATTTTACAGAGAATCTAATTTAACGAACATGGCGTGTCCAAAAATGCCCCTTGTTCCATCCCATCACTTTCAATTTTCTCATCTACCTACTTTGAACTCACAGTGGTACCTTACGTGGCTGGGTCGCTAGGTGGTAGGTATGTTAGGTACTTTTCCCACTCGTCCCAGTTCTACTTTCCGCGTCTACATAACCATGCCACCATTCCTTTCATTACATATCTATAAGCTATTATTTTTTTCAACTAAAGTTTTTTTTTGTCTAACTCAATGTTTTTTTTCAAAACTTGATTCATTTCAATCATATAATAATATCAAAAGTCAAAAACCACGTTTACTTTCACGAATGAACGACGCGACAAACGAACGAGAAGGTACTTTTCCGTGTGCATGGACTATGGTGGAGGATATGGACAAGAAATGCCATTCCGCCAGAGGAAAGGGGCCAGATTTTGACTTTAAGTCAAGACAGGGAAAGGAAAGGAAAGGGAAACTTCAAATACGTGAGATATCTCCAAAAGAAGAAGGAGAAAAAAAAATGTTTGCTCTCACTCTTTTAACGACTTTATCCTATAATCTTGAAGCTCACATTATTGAATATAACAAGTTATTGTAACGGTGAGGGAATAGGAGGGGGAAAAACTTTCTGCTGTTGACAACCAAGAGATGTGTAATATTATTTTGTTAGTTTAATAAATTACCCATAACTTTAGATGAATTCACCCTCATGATTTACTTACTCATTCCTCCGGAGGCATAGCCCTGTCTACTCTATAAAGTCACAGTAGAATTTGAATCCGCAACGAAACAATATTCACTTTCACTAGTGAGTCAGGTACTCTAGTCTCACTTCCTCTTTTGTACAGCAGCAGCCTGATTCAGTATGAGATGAGATTCCAGAGAACCCAGTGTCTTTGAGATAATCCGGAATTCAGACACAATATTTAAACATCATTAGTAAGCCGTAAATTATTTACACTACCTCCGTGTAGGTAGGAAAAGTTTTACGGAGCTCAACTTCTGCCAGGCCACATTCAGCAGCAGAAGAAACCACAGTGGATATGAATACTGTAGACATTAGACAATAGTCGAAGTAGTAGGTAGGTAGTTATTACGTCTAGATTCCACATAATACTTTTGTGCAAGTTGCTAGGTATGAAAATGAAGAAAACGGGAGCGAAAATCCGATTCTTTATCACATACTAAATCAGTCAACTTGCTCCATAACCGCAAGCGAGCAAAACCCAGCCTATAACTGTCCTATACAGCAGATAGTCGCTACACCCTCACGGGAAATAACAAGTTCCGCACTCAAATCGGAATTGGAAAATCTCAAATACCTTAGGTAGCTCCCGCAGCTACATAGTGTAGGTCGGTACTTAGTAATAACTACTTGGAGACTTGGAGTCGGTAGTCAGTAGTCAGTAGTCAGTTATTATTTGCTAAAATAAACGAGCTGTCAAACTCGAGAAACGTAAACAATTAATCCAATTAGAGACGGAGAGTTATTATCGCAAGAGCAGAGGTAGAGGGACCAAGTATAATATATTGGTAGGGACCTATAGTTACCTACATATTTAAATTTAACTATTTAAATAAAACTACGCAACTACGCTCTACAGTCCACAGTGTATTTTACATCCTCACTTTAAGATATCATTCAAGAACTCCGTCCATATATATCTATTCCTTGATTTTAATGTAAAAGTACCAACTTCTTTTTAGAAATGGGGATTTCATGACACTTTTACTATTGCCCACCCACGCAGAGACGGTAAGCACCACCACACGCGTATAAAAAATCTGAAGTAGAGATCCGTCTATAGATAGATTTAGTGTCAATAGAAATCCAAGGTAGGAGAAGATAGACGAGACTTAATAAAATCATAACTCTCCAGAATAATAATTGTGTTTAGAAATTTTAGAGCGGCATGGTTGATGGAATGGAAATGAATGGATGCCCTGTATTGTTGTCGTTATGTAGGTAGGTGCTAAAAGTTCTCGTCGAAGTCTCCCATAGTTTTGCGTGGGTGTTGGTGGTAAACGGGTGAATGGAACCGAAAACTAAAACTGAATACTCCCGAAACAGTTATGTGTGTAGTATTTCTATATATGTATATGCATATGTAATTTTATATTTTCATAGTTAATACTTTTTGGAACTGGATGCAGTTGTAGTTGTAGTTGCAGTACCTTCTATGTCAACTGTGTTCACCAGTCGTTCGCTGTTTAGTCTGTGAGTTCTCGGGAGAGCGGTAAAGTTCTTAACTCTACAAGAATCATTGAACTAAACTAAATGGACGTACTTGTGGGATTAGACTGTGCGAGGGAGGAACTTAACTTATTTGTACTCCACGTAAAGTACAAACGTAACGGACACGACTCGGGTACTGGTAGAAGAATATCACTCTCGTTTTCATTCCCAATGTGATTAGTTGAGCTAACGGACTTAAAATTATGGGGATAGGAAGGGATCCGAGATCTCATTCAATTTGTTCTCGATAATTGCAAGTTTGCTCCAATAAGTTATTTCAATTTCCATTTCTCCAGCACATGCTACTGCTCTCCTTCAGCTCTCCCTATAATATGTATCTACGTAACTTCCATCCTTACGGGACTAGGACTGACTCGCTGGAACTATACCTACTTCTACGATTACACACACACAAACACACTTTGATTCGGCCGAGGCCCAGTTGTAAATATTCTTCCTGTCGTAGGCCGTCGCCCGTATTATGCATGGAGACAGTTTTAAAGCTTTTCGAGAGATGGTCCATTTCTGTCTATATGGTTCAACTCTACTATGCATTACGCTATCCATATTCGGTTTCGGTTTCGGTTTCGCTATCAGTATCAGTGGTAGTGGAACTCTGCCCGCTCCAATCTTACCCGTTGCCAACAAACCCGAAGCAGCTTTTGCTGCAAAACTCCGAACCCCCCGAAACGGTAATATCAGTAGGTAGAATGTGCACTTTCGATTTCCCTATCTGCATAATATTATGGAGCAAGTCCCAACAAAAACTATAGCGAAAGTCAACTCAAAGTGTGTGTGAGTGTGTAAACTTACTAAAAACGGAAGGGGAGAGGGAAGGAAGTAAGTTTACAGCTTATACGGCCTGCCTAAGCCCATGTAACTCTTCGAATTAAAGAACATCATGAAAGAGATAAAGTAGTACAGAAATGCTGTGTAAACCATTTGTGCGATGTTGTGGAACATAACCAAATATTTACATGCGTTTTTAGTCGTCTCGTCGGACTGGTGCGTGCATTAATTTTACTTCTTCACTGCCTATGCTCTATAAAAGTAAAAACTCCCACCCGAAAATTCAAATTCGAATGCAAACTAAGGAAATAAAGACAGGTGCTGTTGGCTTGTCTTCTTCGTGGTCTAGAGTCTAGAGCATGTGTTGAGTAAATTTTCCTGTCCTCTGTCTGTGAGTTTCCGCGTGAGCATAAATTGTTGCCCAGTTAACATTTTTTTATGGGCTCCACATGCCTACATATAGGTTCCCTTACGACTGATATACTGTCTGAGATGGGACTGATACTGATTTGCGGCTGATTCACTCAAGACGGGAAAAGACGGAGAGCTTAATTTATTGAGCAGGTAGGAGTGATTTGATCTGTTGTAAAGATGTATGTGTCATGAAACTGATAAGACATCTTTCTCAAATTGGCAACCCTCCTCGGCTTCCCGTCAACTTTACAAATTGCCACATTGTAAACATTTGCAGTGTGTCCCACGTTCTTCCCATGTTCTCCTCCTGGAAGCCGGATTAAAGTTGTTGGTTTGAATTGCGAAACAGATTGATGACTAAAAGAAAATAACGGAGTTGACTACTATACAGGAATGATGAATCCCAGGTTTCCCTTTCCCATAAAAATGAGACCCAAGGAATGGAGTGTGTAACTTTAATCTCACTCGTGTCCTACCCGTCAACACCTCAGCGTCAACTATGTAACACCCTGCGACAACTTTTGTAACTCAATCTATACGACTAGCGACTGTGAGAAGAACAATACATAAAATGAAAACAATTCTTTGTAAGTACAATACAATAGAGCCATAGAGGAGCGAGAAAAATTGACAATAATCATTATCCTTCGTCGCCTCGTCGCCCGTCATTAAGCTCAAGAGAGAGAGAGAGAGAGAGAGAGAGTGAGAGCATAAAGTAAAGAAAAGAACACCTGCATGCTACACTACATTATGATTGGATTTAATTTCAGGGGCTGAAAATTCTAATTGTAAGGCTAGTCAACCACTATATGAGAGAAGACGTGGATTAATATAAGTAATAATAACACATGGGTAAGCATTCAATCTGGATCTGGATTAGATTGGATTCATAGAAGTACAAGTACCTTGCAACACCCAACAGGAGAAGAAAAGAAAACGATTACCTCACGCTTACACTATGTACTTCCCCGTTTCTCCAACAGCAACAGCACTGACAAAGCCCCAAAAATAAAATAAATCCTGCAGTAATGACAATTGGCACGAAATTGTAATCGTTTCTTTGTGTGTGTGTGTGTGTGTGTTCAAATCTGTAATTATTTCACGTCTACCTTCCTTCCACTTCCACACCGTGTCTTTATTATTGAGACACGAACCAATTCATGATCATAAAACAAATAGTACAAAGGCCTAAGGAACAATTAAATATTATGAATGTTGTCCCTATGAGGGGAGGAAATTCGATTTTAATTCCAGACTTTATTTTTTCCACAGTTCCAGTTCCCACTGCTCTTTTTTTTTGTTGTATGAACGGGATTCTGGAGCTGGTTGAAATTGGATTAGATACGTGTACTCGAATTTGATTAAGAGGGCAACAACCCTGTTATTACATGGCCACGGACGGGGGATCTAATCACGATTGTCGATCTCGATGACGTTGACGTCTTTTTCGAGTGCATACGCATACTATAGTTTTTAATTACCTACTATACATAATATTTTATACATAAATTCACACTCAAATTCAGTCAGAAGTACACATCTAAATTAGAAAAGTTTGAAGTACCGGTTCACATTCACATAGTTTACAAAACTAAAGTTAATTTGGTTTGATATTGGCAAATGGCAAGTTGGCAATGACGAATTTAAAACAAAAACGTGCAAAATTCAAATCCAAGAACTGTCGATTACCCGCTCAGCTCAAGTCCCAACATGACAACAATGCAATATGTATGAATTAGTTTTAATAATTTCTAAATATGTATATTAATTAAATAGTAAATTAGGCTGTACATACTCATTACAAATTACTTTATAATTATATCTGCAAGATGGAAAAAAAGTTTGTGGAAGCAATCTAGATTTGTAATAATTATATAGCAGACATATGTTCTGCTGAGCAGAGACAACCCTATAAATATTTTTGATATAAATTAATATTTTCCATTAAGCTTTATCGTGATAGCGTCACCGGTTATGAGTACGATTATAACTAAAGTTTCATGTTGTTGACCCATTTAGTTTTCTTGAATGGGATTTATGGAATGTAGAACATAATTACATTACATATTTGGAGTCTTGCCGTACATATGTACACATAGGCATCATCAACAGATGGACAAAGCAAAAAGGGAAGCATGCGGGTTCAAGGCAGCAGACATTTTAGAAATGTGATCCGGTCGGGTAAATGCATGCATTACATACACTAATAATATTATGTGTGTAGTACATTTAATAGTGCATAATAGTCTGCTGAGGGTATGAATAGTGAATAGGGTGCAAGTGTGTAGTACTGATAAACCGATACATCTCCCTGCTTACATCTACAGCAGTTACCTTAGGTAGTGCCCAAGTCTAATCCTAATGTGCGATAATGACAATGAATGCCTATATATCTGTATCTCTTTCACTATTAGGGAACACTGCAATTAACTTACGTATTCTGTGTACAGCTCTATATAGCCCACTTATGCTATACTTCATACACATGCTTTAAAACTATAACACAACAATATTCATACCAAACCAAAACCGAGAAATAACTACATTGAAGGAAAGCCAGTGCAGTGCAGTGCAGAGAAAATGAAAATGAACATTGTTCGTTTTATGCTCAAAAGAAATGTCTACTCACATTTCTACAGTATAATTCCTCCTTCAAGAGCCGAAAAAGATCCAAGACTCGGGGAACAAGGACCGAAATGACTACAACTTCTCGACCTCCAAACATTACCCTATAAAAACCTCTCAAATTACTATGTTTGTTGTCATCCGTGAGATCGTTAGATAGATGTCAAATACGCGCTACACTTACTTACACACCAAGAAAGCAACTATAAGGATCTTATACAGTGCTCTCCGGTTACAACAAAGATATCAGTAGTAAAGAAAAAAATTACTTTCTACAACTTTGTAATTATGTGTAGCAGCTTGTAAGAGATACACATGCGAATCTAGTTCTAAGCCCCTTATAGAGTTAGTTTCTAGTTCGTATTCTTTCTTATCTCAGTCGTCTCTGCTCCATATTTTGTTACACAAGAATGTCCTTGATTTTTATTTGAAGAGCTCAGTAATGAGTAATGTATAATAATTGTAGTCAGTATACGTATAGTTTTAGTTTATTTTTTCCATTAGCGTACAGACAGAGTTGAGGGTGTTTCAAGAATTTGTCTGGTTTTTATATATGTACATAATAATTGGATTCCAATGAATCCGAATCCGAATCCTGCTTCAGAGTAAAAAAGAAAAGTTCCTGTGGGATTTGACTAGTAAGTAGCCAGAATTTGATTTCTGCTAACTTCCGGCACCGCGACAAAAACCGCGATTTGTTTTTGCAGAAAGTATCTTTTTCGAGAAAGGAATCAGGTACATAGGTTGCTTTAAATCCCAGAAATGGAAAAAAAACGTGACAAAACCTCATATAAAATGTATTCTTAAAAAATGTAGCAAAAATATTAAATAAATCACACCATTATTCATTTAATTGTGACTTAAGACGCAACCGGATGGGCTTGCGGAAATCATAGAATGATTTCACTGAGCAAATCTCACAAATTTATGGCATGCAATTTTTCACTTTAGAATCGATTTCAAAGTGGTTGTTGTATACAAATTTTAATAGTCTCAGATTAGAGGTACCTTTTATGCTGTTTATGCCACCCTGGGCATGTAACTCTATAAGGCACTTACAATGTAGTTTTGTAGTAGGTAGGTACCCATGCTATGTAAGACTCCTTCCTCTATTGCTACAGGCTACTGGACCCGATTCTACAGATTGCACTGTATTTAAATTACAGCTCCGGTTCGAAGATTCTATTTGCATGTCAGTGGTACCTATAGGTACACTGTCCGTACAACAATCTCACGAAGCACAATTTTTTCGTCTGACTTGCTTTAAAGGTACATCTCCGTAGCCAAGAAGATAATCAGATAAATGGAAGATGCATTTCAACGCATAGGGTACATTAGAGCTGCATCTCGTTTTAGTAGAAAGGCACTAGCTGTTGCGGAGATGTATTTTAGTGCTGCTAGAAACGATTCATAAGCGATCGAAATTTTAGATGATGCAGACCAAAATTTATTAGATGACCAATGATTTTTAGAAGTACTGCACTTGAAAATCAAATGTCGCTCAACATTTCGTAATGCTATTTAGGTGCTGTTCATATATCAGATGATGCAGATCAAAATGTGTTAGATGATTGTTGATTTTTAGAAGTAACTCATATGCATTTCAAATGTCGGTCAACGTTTGAAATGTAGTTCAGAAGTAGTTCGCTATTTAGATGACACGAACTATAATGCGTTAGACGTCTTTCGATTTTTAGAAGGACGTCGCATGCATTTCAGTTGCCTTTATATCTTTCTAAATATTATTTTAAATAACACGTTGCCATGTGAGTTCTTCATGGATTGTAATATTATTGTTGATTACGAAATCTCAGAAGCTGACATGGGACTGGGATGTGGTTCTCATTAGTCAACTGGCACCGACGACTGCAGACGTGTAGTTTTAAAATCATAACCAAATTATAATACAAGAATATTTTCAGTTGAGGAAGTGGAAAATATATATTAAATATAAAGCGTGATTATTTTCTTGTTACGATAAGAGAGAAAACTGCCCACTATATATTTATCAAATCAAATTTTAAAGCTCATTATTATAAAACTGAAAATCATAAGTTCTTTGCCAGACGTGATATATTTTTCGAAAGAAACAATTCCGTGGATAAAGCAGTACAAATTGTACAAAAGTTAAAAAATAAACAGGTGACGGAATTGTTTGCTAAAATCTATCTCTTCCAGTAGTTCCAATTGTTATATTCCTTATATTATCAGAAACACCTAAAAGTGACAATGGTTCTCATTTTCCCATTTACAATAATTCAAAATAACCGTAAATGGCATACAGAAAACTAATAAAACATTTAAAAATCAAATTATGATTTTAGAATGCTTCATTAAAACTGTTTTTAAATTACCTATCGTCTATATCAGCGGATTTTCAATTTATCACATACTGAATTACTGAATTCTTTTAAAATATCAAAATACAAATCTTCTAATCTTCAACATAAAACACTCTATATATATCCATAATAGTTAGTAAGGAAAATACAAGTGTATAAATAGTTTAATTTCAATATAAAATATAAATAAATATATCCTTACAAACGAAGGAGTGCCTTAATTGAGAAAAAAATGATTTATTAATTAGAGGACAGCATCTCAATGTCGAAGAGCAACTGAATGACAATTGATGGTACATCTAAATGTTGAACAGCAACTAAATCTTTCTAATGCATTGCATCTAATTAAGGGTCTTGAGAAGCAACTGAATGGCTATATTGCAACGCATCTGAATTTGGTAGAGCATCTACGAACGTATTTCATAGTACATCTCCGCGTCGCATGTCATCTGAAATATGCTCGTACCTCATCTTACTGTTTCTGGCATACTACATCTAAACAATAACTAAATCCTATCTGTGATGTATGTTGTACAGCAACTAAATTTTATCTAACTCCCAAAACAAGAATCATCTCAAGATGCATTTCAGTTTATCAAAAAATTGTGCATTAGTGGTTAACGTCAGAAGTGTTTCAGACGTCTTTCACATGCTGTTTTACGGACAGTGTAGACAAGTCGTAAGTAATAAAAAAGGATTTTAATGATACAAAAAAAATTTACATGATTGTGAACAAAGTATGGTTGCTAAACAAGAAATCATACAATGATTTACAATTACCTACTTACATGAGCTTGTGCATATATTCGTGACATTGTAGATAAATAGAAACAAACAACAAATGGTTTCCTCTTGCTTGCAGGAAGATGACTAGTTACTATAGATAACCTAGACAAAACTCGGCCATTATTTTTCCTCAATCCAAGCAGATTTTTTAAATGAATACACCAGCATAATACATTTTGGACCAAGATATTAATCAAACACTGGGAAAGTCTCATGTAAAATATAGCTTGTAATAATTTAGGTTTCCGATTTTCGATGCCCTGACTACTGAGTGATGTGTACTAAGTTTACCTATTCATGTAGATTTTTATAACAAATCACTACGTGATGGACACGACATTCAAAAAGCATTGGTGTTCCCATATGAATTATTGATAAATAGGCCACCCCGAACCTGAAAATGGAGCTTGCAACATGACAGAAACAAAGGGATGTTCTACCGTGGGATATAGGCATATAGGACTAGATTGAAATCAGAGTCAGCTTAAATTGAGTTGAGTTAAGAAACCCCGTCGTCGTGACTATAGTGGGCATTTTAAAAATACGGAATTCGCATACGAAAATCATACTGGACTTTTGATATTTTAAGCGCCGATTAAATGTAATTACGACACTGCTAGTTAAAACTTTAGGAGATACTTTTTATTTTAAGTTATTGCATTTATGTAGCTATGATTCTCAAATAAAAAATGAAAGTAAATTTGTAAGTTATAATAAACAACAGCAAGTTTAACAACTAGTAGGACCATAGTAGAAATACAGACCGAACCGAACACATGATATGAATAGTGTGAACATGTGAAATATATATGTATTTAATGAAAAATGAATGGAGAAAACTCACTTTTTTGCATCGTGCTAGTGCAATGATGGTGATCAAGTTACCGGGGATCCCCAGGAGAATGAAGATAACACAGCAAATGGCTGCAGCGTCCGTTAGTGCAGCTGGATAATCATGAAATAAATCATCGAAACTGTCTCCCACAAATGTCTCGTTAGTTCGGAGATTTGTCAACTCACTTAAATCGTCATCTCCAAACTCTTTTAGTGACAGCGGTGAGGATTTTGACAACTGGACAACAACGTTCTGGTTCTCACTCGAAAACTGCTCACCGTCTCCATTTCCCGCCATTTCTCTCCTCAGTGTGTAAATTTAAATCCTTATATAGCCGGGTGTACTTTTTGCGAAAACTCTTTTATTTTTGTTTCTAAAGTCTTCCGTATTTTAATTTTCAAACAATTTTATTGGAATCTCACAGCTCCAGTTCAACTGTTTAATTCCGACTACCAAAACAGTTCACTTCCAACAGGAAAATCAAATCCACAGTAGAGTACAGTCCCACATTGCTCTTTCTTCGTATCATGTCTTCAGTGTTTATATACAGTAGTGCTTGAATTATGCACTACTTATTTAAAATTCTGCTAATTAAATCTCAGAACGGCAAACTATCCTGTTCACGTTCCGATCACAATCAGTTATGGATACTGTTTAGATTTAAATTTGAGGAATGATGACTAAACAACCATTTTAACCAGTCACGTATACTGTTATTAATATCAACCTCACAACGTCAATAAACAGGCAGGCATTGAGTTTATTAGAAGCAGAGTATTTGTCTTGTTTAAATATCTGAGTTCACTAGAATACACATTGACAATATTTTACTGTACTCGATTTCCACCGTTTGATTAAAATGTCCTTCTCCGTACTCTTTTGAAGTTTTTGAAGTCTCTCTTGTGTTTGGACTTGTCAGCGAGGGACTGTGAGTGAACTGTAACTAGTCAGTGTCAGTTTTTTTTTCCATATACGAACCCATATATCAATATTTTCGTGTGGAGTAGTGTTCTGCTGACTGCTGCATGAAAGTGAATTTGTTTTGTTTTGGTCTGGGTTATTGCTTCAATTTGTGGTCAGTTTCTGGCATCAGGTACTTGGTCGACGTTGACTGTTGTTGACGATTGTTTCCTTTGACGTTGAGGTCCTGCCTGTGCTGTACTGTTTGAAGTGGTTAAGTGGGAGACCATGCATGATACAACTATACGTAGGTAGTATGTACCTCCCTAGTTTTCATACGCACGGTTGACGGTCGTCTGTTGTACGGCAAAAGCAACCAGAAACCGGTTTGGATGCCTTATGGTTCTCGATTCGATTAACAATATTGAGGTCAGCAGTTTTTGAGACTGAGAGACTTGTGAGTGAAGGTGCTTTATTTGAATACGTTTATGTAACGTTACAACACTGTTAGGTTCAAATTATTTTGTGAGATAAAATTATCAGCTGACATTGGTTTTGATTGTGTCTAATGATCACTTTATTGGTGAATGAGGTACTAATTTATGTCAATAATTGCAGCGCAAGTTTAGATTTGATATATTCATCAAATCTTTGTTGGATAACTTATCAAAATCAAAGATCAGAGTATATGTACTACAAGAAAGGAGTACGTATGAATGTAAATGTAAACGTGTTTCTGAATGTAATTTCAGTTGCAGTACATAAATTCAAACGATGTTTTGATGTGTTTGTTTGTCAGTGGGTAGTACAGTAGAGGTACGAGCTCGAGGCAGATTAAATAATTATAGTATTATTATAATAATCGCTTATATTGTTCCTATTATTGTTGTTTAGATTTGAGATTGAGTGTAAAAGCCTTCTTTTTGGATCACTGTCTGTCTATGATTCGAGATCGAGATGTTTCTTATTACTTAAACATTTGCAGTCAAAGGTATGTTATACAGTCTACATATAGCAGTTTAATAAGGAATGAGTGTCGTGCAGGAAATTCCTGTCCCGTTGAGTTTATATTGTGTCTACTTATGGATAACCATTATTGTTTCTGTTTTTTACAGTGCTAGTCATGCCCCAGAGTTCTTGAAGCATTGACAATGACTATTGTTTTTGATGAAGCTTGATGCTTGAAGGACAGTGGATTAAACTGGGTGCAAGATGTCAAGCCAATGCACTTTTCTTCAATATACTTCAAATTTTTTCGTCTTACTTTATCATGTGCATAGGGCACTTAAATACTCGAATAGTAGTACTGGAGTAGTTGGTATAATTGGCCAGTGAGTGTTTGTTAAAGTCAAGGTAAATAAAACAAAAACAATACGTTTAGGGAGGTTATTCGTATTTTTGTATGACAAGTCAGGGTGAATGGAGAACCACAAGAAAGGAGGAAGTTACTCTGTCTGCAAGTGTGGATTGTAGATGTGGATATTTTGGCAGTCACAACTCAACTGTGGTCACATAGAAGGAAACCCCGGATGATATCCAACTACAAGTTGCTTGAGTTTTTTGAATTCAGTCAGACTCGTGTCATGCGCTTCTTTCTTTCTTGAAGACGACCAGACGGTTTCCTCAATTACCTCTTCGTCGCTGAACAGAAGAGAGTAAGTAGGTATAGGTACATTGCTTCTCGATAGTGCTAATAGGATCTAAGTGTAATATGATGATGATTCCTTCGTTAACTTCACGTTTCGATATCGTAAATAGTCAGAATGCGTCTCAGATTTCCTGATGCCAGTATTAAGTTGTCTAGCTCCAATCCATACTGTGCCATGTCATGAACTACCATACGTAACCAGTTCTCGTGTTCTCTAATTATTGTAAATTCAGACATTCAGAGAGTCTTTCAATAAAATGCAGACCATATTTTTGTCTCCCAATCAAAATTTATTTTGAAAATACGATTAGATGTAATAAAATAGTCATACGAGATACATAAATGGTTAGTAATAGTTTTCTCTGTATAAGACCAGGGACCAACTTAGTTTTCGTTTTCTGCCTTCTGTTTGTGATCCAATATCCAGTGCCACGGGTAAGTTACTTTATGGTACAGTGATATGAAAGTACCTAAGCACTTTGTATGTATTACATACTTTGTGTGTAAGCAACAAAAATTTAAATTCAATACATATATACTTACACCTAATTACGTTTAAGAACTCACATTTTCAAAGTGTTATACAAAATTTTAACGTCGTATTTGAAGTTGTGCAAAATATTTTAATTACATTTTTGCCGAATAAAAAAGACTACCTCTCTCTCTTTATTAAGTGTAAAATTTTAAAGTAACTGCTCTTTTATTTTTAATGCCAATTTCTATTTAATTGTTTTTAAAATAGTAGTAACGATATTTCTTACGATTAGTGAAGCGAAACGGTTCAACTGGCCAAACTGTTTCTAAACTCAAAATGAATTACTCTTTTGTGGGATCGGGATTATGCTAAAAATGTGAGAAGCAAAATTTGGAAAATTTACAAAAATAAAGTAATAAAATATATTTTTGATTGATTTATGTAACATAAAGCTGTTTGGGAATTTGGGAAGTTGCACACACCTTTAATACGTGCGTCACACGGGTATGGGTTATGAAGCTCTACGTTCACGTTCCATAAGAATAGATTTTCATTACACCGTCGTGAGAATCGTTCTCACACAGACATTTGTTTTATCTGTTGAAGCTTGCGATAAGATGAATCCTTAAAAAAATGCTTCCAGCAGCTATTAGTGTGAATGTCGTCTCGTAATCATTGACGGCTGATGGTTCCTATGTTGTAATGGATTTTGTTTGTACTAATTCATTATGCAGTGAAGTCCAGTGTCCATGTCTTGAGACAGTTGATCTTAGTATGCATTATGTATGTAACTACACATATACCAATGTAGCACATCGGATTTCCCATTGAACAATGTCGTAATTGTAATATGTATGCATGTGACATGAGATGCGCAAAATGTTACTCAAGCAGAACTTAATTAGTTAAGCAGAATATAATAACAAACAATTAGCGCCTTATCATACTTGTAAATGTATCAAATAAACGGAGGAATTGACGCTGTTATCATCCAATAGAGTAAAGTTTATACACGGATCACTCCCTGTAGGTTACGCTTATACTTCATCGTCATCGTGATAATTGTCCACTGTGATGTATACCCTGGTTTTCCTCTGGCAGCGCCCTGCCTGTAGATTGTAGAAGTTCAACTTATATCATTCTATCAGTGAAACTGTGACATAGACATAGTTAGTGTCAATTGAAAGTACTAAGATTTTATTATCAAGAAAGCTTTCTAGTTTGAATGAGCTATGGAAGTAGTTGTAAAAATAGCAGACGATTCTACAGCCATACATAATGTTATTTGTTTTGTTGTTACTTATATAAGTTTGGGATGGGTACTAATGTAACTGGGATGGCGTAGGACAACTATAACGACGACGAACAAACTCACATTAAGCTTTATTCCTCAGTTCGTGTCTTGCACAACACGCATATATACATTAAATGAGGCCCATTTTGATGTTGATGTCTTTGCCTTTACTTTTCCAAGGAAGGATGATCGTTTCCACACTGTTTGATATCATACTTGATAGTCCCATAATCCATATCCGTACTCACATAATATTATTATTATCTTTTGAAATAGTACTTATCGTGGAGTTAAATAAGAGGGAATCTGTGAAAAGTGCATAGCCGGCTATTTAAAGATAAAATCTTTCTTTCTGTCCGAGATTAAAACATTTTTGCATTTTTATTGTTGGAAAATGGCCATCTCCGCAGAAACTCTTTCAAGTTCTCCATGTCTCAAATAGCCAAAGCTATCATTATCGTAACACGCTGATGATGATGTCTGAGAAAATTATGAAAAAGCGTTCTTGGAGCAGAGCTTGAGTTGTGGGTGCAACCAGGCCATGTAGATGGAAATTGAGGTAGGTATGTAGCTAATGTACTTAAAAAAAACGATGATGTCTCGCCTCCTTTCGCCAATACTTTTTCGGTAGTAAATTAAACTCACGTGGCAATGATTGCAGCCATTTAATTGAATTCAAAATAAAATATTATTTTGACTTGGTAATGGTATTTGTTCATAAAAGATGTCATGAGTAATATTATAGGTGGGTATGAAGGTAGTTAAGGAGGTATATGTTCGTAAAGTTTGTAGATTCAGATAATGATACAAGTACTATACATAAATCGGTTAAGTAAATTGTAGTGTAAGTCCAAACTAGGGCATTATCCAGCGGCGGATCCATAGGGGGGCAAAGAGACTTTAGCCCCCCCCCCATAAGAGAGACCATTTTAACATTGCGGAGATAAGAGCCGCCATTTTCCAATATGGCCGCTTAACATTATTAGCCCCCTCTATGACATAATCCTGCATCCTCCACTGGCATTATCATTTAGTTAACGTTGCATTCTGCATCATTTAACAAATATATTTATTTATGTCAGGTTATATTTCATTCTACCATTAAAAGAGCACTGTGTATACGCATATAGTATGTCCGGAGCTAATAATTTGAGAGTGAGAGTAATATGAAAAATGTAGACCGGGCGTAAAATCCATTTTTAATAGTCTACACACGCACACACACAGCGCAGGGGAAAACTCCATTATTTGAATTTGATGGAAAAGTCAAATATGTCTTACGACTTTACGATTAGTGAGTAATTAGCAGTGACTTGAACGGGAGAGAAAGAAACGACGAAAGGTGGAGAGTCTCTGTTCACGGTTCTTTTGTCCTTTGTTAAATGTCTGGACTGGATTCTAGATCAGCAAAATGTCATTTTCTTTCATTTGTACCATCAGTTCGGTTCTGACACTCTTATTAAATGGCAAGAGACTGGGTTCTTTTTTCAGTGGTTTCTTTCTTGGAGCTTCCGTGTTTCTTTTAGTTAGTGTATTTATTATACGTCGGCAGTGTGTAGTACGAATATTCCACTTTGCTATACGTAAACCTTTTAAACGTTTCTACTCATTCACATTCAATTTTCAGGCCAGCTGCCTATGCATGCCTATTCATACAATAACTCTGTAGTTAGAACTTCCCTGCAGCTAGTTCCTACCAACAATATATTGTTGAATGTTATTCTTGGACGAGAAACTTAGTAGCTAATTCGAATAGCAATCAGTAATCAGGGCTGACAGTGTTATGTACAATACGGGCTAGAACTTCATAGAACCCATGTGGAAATCTTTGCAAGGGAATATATGTTTCCATTTCTATTTCATTTAATTATGAATTGGTGTAACGAATGACTAATTAAAATAAAAAAATAATTAAACATTTCAGCGGTTTGCTGTTCTTTGATTCCTTAAGTGCGTCACTTGCTAGTATCCGGTAAGTATCAAGCATATTTGGAATAATACATATAATTTATTTAGATCACAGTCACAGTATACCAATTACTAAAATGTAGACTGCCGTAGAAACATTTAGGAATGCTAGAAGAGCCTTGCCTTTGCTCGTCCACGGTCCGTTCTCCATTCCCTTTTTCGTGAAATCGTAAACTTAAATGAGCACGGAATTTCAATAAAGCTGAAATCCTTACGTTTGATACTATTCTACTCTTTCTATTCTTTGGAAATTCATTTACAGAAATCAAAGATGTTGTGATGTCCTGTTCTCGGATTTTTGTGCGTTTCGTTAAATTGCATTTAGCAACGAATTTGCATTATTTAATGCATTCACTTAGATGAGACGGCTTTGAAGTTCGAAGTAATTGCTTCAGTTGTCCAGAAATATCTGCCTCATTTACCACGAAAGAATTTTCTATGACAGCACATGTTTTCATTTTCCCGTCAAAAAATATCTCTACACTCTAGGGCTAGGCTTCCTAGAACTTTACGACACGAGTGAAACGATGCCCGTGTTTTCTACGGCGCGGCGGCATAGATCACGGCATTGAGTTCCCGACGGCTAGGTGGGTCAACTGGTCCACCTAGTAGCAAATCTTGGACGTTTAAAGAGCCTACCTAGAGCCTAGACAATTTGTTTCAATATTCAGAAGAGCCTATTGCCTAACCTATTAGAGCAATTTTTTAAAGCCTATACCTATCTTATCCATATTTTTATAAATATGACTGTAGCCTATTGTTTACTGCGTCTAGTAACGACCTATTTGTTTTTGCCTATTTGCCAATTGCTGACTCCACATAATGACGTCCTATAGCCTATCCTATTACAACGATTTTTTAAACCTTCCTGTTGTTTATTTTTTGCTCATTTGCGTACCTACTGCCTATTTTAGTTTTAGCCTATGGACTGCCTATTTTATGTAAATCAGCATTTCTGCAGTCTCTTTAAAACTTACTGGTCGAAATTCAATGCGGAATAATTACTTGTAAGTATGATGCACTAAAATTAACAAGTTCACATTCCAAACAATATGTGACCTAATACAGGGTGGGCCATTTATTACGAAGGATTCTAACATGCCATAAATTCTAAGTTTATTATTCGATTTTAATAAAAAATATTCTAAAATAAAGACAAATTCTAGGAGATTTGTTTGACACCTCAATCGTTAAAATCGGTTAGAAATAAGTTACAAAATGGCCTATCTAACAAAAATCACAGTTTTTAGGTTTTTTGGTCAATCCTAAAATTGTTTTGTAACAACTTTCAATTAAAATTAAAGCGTAAAACAATGCAGTCTAGAAACATTGGATTTCAAATATCCAAACAGAAAACAACCCTGCAAACATTTTAAAATTGGAAAATTTTGAAAATTTTGAAAGTTTTGAAGATTTGAAAATTTTGAAAATTTTGAAAACTTGAAAATTTTGAAATGTTTGCCAGGTTTTTTTCTGTTTGGATATTTGAAATCCAATGTTTCTAGACTGCATTGTTTTACGCTTTAATTTTAATTGAAAGTTGTTACAAAACAATTTTAGGATTGACCAAAAAACCTAAAAACTGTGATTTTTGTTAGATAGGCCATTTTGTAACTTATTTCTAACCGATTTTAATGATTGAGGTGTCAAACAAATCTCCCAGAATTTGTCTTTATTTTGGTATAGTTTTTATTAAAATCGAATGATAAACTTAGAATTTATGGCATGTTAGAATCCTTCGTAATAAATGGCCATGGCCCACCCTGTACTTGAATATTTACAATCGGGGTAAAGTCTGACAGTTATAAAATGTTTATCACAATATTTCTGCTAACCGGACAAAATTTTGTTGTTGTGCCATTACCTAACATAGCCTATCGTATCATTTTAACATATGAATATGTGGCTGCCTATTGCATTACTTGCTGTGACTATTTTGTCTCAAAATTCCCGTACCTGCCTACCTGTCGCGTATTTTCTTCGTTTCAATCGCGCAATATGTAGATCTATCGTCCAATTTATTTTTAACGGAATTTACATTTTTTTTTTGCATTTTACTAAACTATGTTAATGCTTCGTAAACTTGAAAGGGCTAAATTTAATCTTCATGGGTATATCGTCGGCAAAGAATCCAATCTGGTCATCTCCATTTCCACCTAGAGCCAGTTATGATCATCTCCATTCTGCACTAAAGCAATTCTGATCATCTCCATTTTTCAAGAAATACGGCTCATGTGATATGTTAATGGTTAGTTAAGAGTTTGATAATTCGAAACTAAGTATGTTTGAGATCATCCATAAAAGACGTCATCAAAATATCTCCATTTTAAGTCCAAATGACCCCTCTGTCATCAGCTTACCTGTTGAGTTAATGGTTCTTATTAGCATGCGATACCACCCATATCCAAGTGGGCTGCTTGGCCATACCCTAGGCATCATTTATGGGCAATGTGATAGTGTGTGACAGTGTGTGATACACCATTCCAAATAACGGAATGCATTTCAGTTTATCGATAATTGCACTTTTTTTCAAAAAAACGTTAAAAATTTCGCATAAAATTTGTTGTATGGGCCAAAATCTTAAAAGAAAATACCCGTTTTCTTAGGTTTTTAAGAGCTTCAAAATAATATGTGTGTTAACATCGGTCAATTTTGAGAAAAAGTACCTATTTAAGTTTTTTAATTATTACAATTAAAAACTAATCATGATCTGAGCTTGCACAGCAAATTAATTAGATTCGCCTAGTCATTTCGGTTTCGGTTATCGTTTATATATACTCCCATTTAGTAACCGGTCGGAATTTTATTTTTAGATTTGGCTTATCCTTAGCGGCTAGTGGCAACACTGTCGGAGTGGCATGGCTGATGGCTTAGAATAGGCCGGAGTTGCACGATTAGGTATAGGGCGGAGTGGCACTCTTAACAATTTGGCGAACACTTTCATACCGCAACCTGTAGGGTAGTAGACGTGGGTAACTGTGATCGCGTAAGTTTTGTAAAATTTTGTCATCAATATTTTTGATAAAGTTGTCCTGATTTTCAGCTTTCAGACTTTTATTTTGTTATGCTTTTTTGGCGGCTACCTCTCGACGTTTGTTATCTTTAAGCCACAAAACTATATTTTCGAATATTGCACGGTTTTGCAATGCCCCAGCCGTATTTCCAACGAATTTGTTTAAGTACTTTTTCACCATGCGTCAGTTACCAATGCAACGTGGTAGTGGAGTTTCCGAAAAAAATCTACAGTTTGTAATAATTGGATGTGGGCCCAACAAAGGAATACTTACACCATCTGCACCATGATAACTCCATTTAAAATGCACCTGGATAAAATTACCGACACTGCTGATGCATACCTAACTTGTGGAGATGTACATTTTGTCGAGGTAAATACAAACAACAAATATTATTATGCATATATTTAACAATTAAATTATTCATTATTCTTGTTTATTGTACTTGTATTACAATAAAACTTTGTTAAATCATTAATTAGATAAGTCAATTGGGGTCTTATAATAACACACGCTATTTGGGTTTGCTTACATAAATAAACATTATATGTAATAACAACACTAATGAATATTATTAGTAGTCACTGTACAATTAATAAATTATTAGTAGTGTACATTTACGACTTCTTGCTATAAAAGAAATCGGTAGGCAAAAAAGAGATTAATGCGAAAAGAGAAAATGCGTTTTATTTTTATTTCAAATCTTATTGCTAAAAATGGTCTCATAAATTGCTTGAACATTATTGCTTTGCAACTATTTAACACAACCAAAGTTGCCGATCTAAGAACACGTTTGTGTTGCTTTTACTTTACATAATCAACGTAGATAAAACATAGGGTAGAAATAAAAATATCAGAAGATTATACTAAAAATGAGTATCTATTATTTTCAAATATGGAATCAAAGAATTTACTTCGTAGATCAGTACTATTTTTTAAAAAAATATGTACAAAATATATTTTTTCATAATGACTACAGTGCAACAATGGTGCTATGTGAACGCAAAGCTAAACTTGTATGAATGAAGATAATTTAGCTCCGTTCACGAATGGAGCATCATTATTTCTAGTTGTATAGCTATTCCTTGCGAATAATTTACATACGTTACTACTTTAAGTAGCTACAGCACATTATCGCACGCATATTTCTTTTCTTAAATACTAATTGTCCTGTTTTGTGCTTCAGCACGGGTACATACTATCAATAACAAATTACCAAATAGGGTCTTAATTGAGAATGCAGTTTAAAAACCTTTCATATATATAGCCTATCACTAGTTTACAATTAACTATGGAACTTATTTTAAGTACTCATAATCCTGGACTAGATTACCGGAGAATAATGTTAATGTTCTAACAACGCCTAAAGGTACAAATAAATTTGATTTCCGCGATTTATGTTATACTGATCAACGTATAATCCATAATAACGACAGTAGTATTAATTCAATTTATATTGATTTATATAGGCTTTTAGGTTGATTGCATGTAAAAGGGCGATGGAAGAAACGCTAAGTTATTTTAATAGTCAGTGGGTGAAATTGGTTTCTGAATTTGTGAATGTCTCATTTCTTCATAAACAACTTTAGCATAGTTTATCTGTTGTACAACACGCGTTGCAACACTTTCACTGTCACACGAAACTTGCGGGCTATGCTGTTGATTCGTTCCTCGTTGACCAGGCAAAAGTCTTATTAGCTCGATGCATATTTTCCTATCCGGTAAAGACAAGACTCGGCTCTCGATTAATTCACTGTTACATAGAAATTCCAAAATAACTATTATTATTACGCGTTACACGACTTGAATTACAAAGCTTAAGTAAGTTATTAGAAGGGTGTCGTAGCTTGTACTAAAAGAATAATAAATGTAAGAAACCCACCTCATGAGAATTTTAAGAATCACATCATTTCCTTTGGATGGTTTGAAAACAGTAACAGCTTGAGACGAGACTAGAACTTTCAAATCCCTTCCAGGTCCGCTCATAAGTGTTTCGCAGCCTATGAACAATTCTCCATAATTTCTATCGTTGACTTCATATAAGAGTTCTTGGCCCCGAGATAACGAATCGGAATAAATCTGAACAATAAAGTAAACAGAAGGTTTCAGCAAGAGTAAACAAAACATGGCAAACCATAGAGATTTGAATCCTTCACATTATGTTTTGAATAGCTTACCGGTAGAAGACCATTGTTTCCTGTAGCAACTCTAGGTGGACGAACTCTTTCGGGAACCATTCGTGAGGAGGTTCGTGATGAATCTCTTATAGCAGAAGCTGCTCCGGCTGCTAAGTCTAGTATTCCTACAGCTGGTTTTGTTACAGTTCCCACTATACCTTTTCCCAAGCCAGTAACGAATCCCTATGACATAAAATGTAAACACTCAATACAGTTTCCTTATAGAAATTCTAAAGGATCACGTTAATAGCGACTGTTGGAAACTAACCGGAAAACCATCGGAAGTTGCCCCATCAAAAGACTGGGCTACAATTGATTTGATCCCTCCCATCAACCCATGTGTTAAGCCTCGAAATCCAGCCGATAAGTGTTCAGTAGATGAGCCACTGTAATCTTCACGGATTTTTCTCCGCTCCTCTTCGTGCTTACCTACACACAATAACAATCCATTCACATGTATTATTCGATCATTTTTTAATAAGCTATTACATGCATTCTGCCTATCACAAATAATACAAGAATACACATGATAGAATCATA
This sequence comes from Dicyrtomina minuta, assembly GCA_949802685.1. Taxonomy (NCBI): domain Eukaryota; kingdom Metazoa; phylum Arthropoda; class Collembola; order Symphypleona; family Dicyrtomidae; genus Dicyrtomina; species Dicyrtomina minuta. The sequence continues at coordinate 51,343,913 of OX461810.1, forward strand.
ATCTACATCATAAAAAGTCATTTTATATTTATGAATTTTTCATAAAAATGTTTTTACAGTCAAATGTTGTCCGAAGTAAACCATCTCCAAGAGATCCAGTGACTTTGGCAGCTGAATTCGATAAGCCATGAGTAACATTTTTCACTAGAGAACCAATCTATGGCAAGAATTTATTATAAATTAAAGGTAATGGTCATACATAATTGCCATACTTCTGAATTTTACTGAAAAAGATTTTAATTATTTACCGATCCCTCGTAAATCAATCCAGACACTCCCACAGATACATCATTAACAAAGCCCAGAGGATTCCCTAAGAAGTCCGTTGAGCCTAAGATGATAGCCGCCTGTGACAACAACTCGTCTCGATAATGCTTTACCAGAGATGCAACTAGAAAATCGGATGTTTCAAATGGGTGGTACTTAACAAAAGGATCGAGTTCTACTTGAGCGTCTTCGAAGCGGATAAGAGTAAGTCCAACGTGCCGTTTTATTAAAGTTAAATCACTTGCAAGTTTTGAAGAAGTTAGGACACTCAATCGAACCTAAAATACAGTACATTATTAAACAAAGTGAACGACATGCACATGCTTGATATTCAAAAGGGCATTTAATAATTTAACCTGATGAAGACGCAGTGATAATTCGCCAAAATAAAACCGTTTAGCAGTCAAAGAAGTCGCATTGGTTAATGCTCTTTGAGCTTCAAAATCTGAATCCTCAAGACCTTCTATAGATTGATATTTGTCACTAACGCCAATCCAATGGCACAATTTAAGTAGCAACCTTTCTTCGATAATAGTACTGAGTGGTTTTACTGATAGCTCACAAGATTTGAACACATGCGCGTTTAATTTTGATTTCATTCGCTGCCATGATAAGTGTAACGCTGGCTGGGAATTTGATTCAAAATCGTCCATTTCATATCGTGGAGTGGGGATTACAAAAACAGCGGTAGGTTTTTCCGCTTCCGGTAACTGATTGTCGATTTGAAAATTTTGTACAATTATTTCTACGACTTCAGATTCTTTGGAGTCGTTGTATTTTAAATTCATTCTACGATCAAACGTTAATTCTCGCAATTAGGATTCAATTCTTTTCATAAAGAGAAAATAAGTAGTATATTTGTAAAAAACTCCATAAATCTAACTTACGACGATAGCCTAATGTAGATAAGTTCCTCTCGCGGCTTGCAGCTGATTATACTGACACCTAAACCACTTTTTAGGTTAACATTCGCCATTACTTTTGAAACTGTATTGAACGAATTTTCCTCAAATTTGTGTTGAAGACGTTTGCTACGAGGTGGTTTCGCATCATCAGTTACTCGTAATACCCTTGTTGGACCATCAGTATCAACAGTGAGCGACAGTCTTCCCGAACCAGGTCTTAGTTTCTGTTTAGAAACGGCTTGTTCAGCAGGAATTCCAGTCTCAGTACGAGAATAGCATATTGGTTGATCCGGTCCCAAAACGACATCGTTCCCTAGAAAATTAACACGTACAATGCTTGAAAAAACCTTGAAGTATTATATGCATGCAATATGTACTACTATAATTCCCATTGCGCATTTTTTTTAAATTGCAACTCACTAAGATGAACCTTACGTGAGAACTGAACTACAGCGAATAAACGTATCGAAAACATATTTGTAACATCAAAAATTCGAAAATTAACTATAATATGAAGTTGAAATACTGTGACATACATTTGTTCCACTGAGCGACAGTCGATTTTCCGTTGTAATTTTGCAGGTTTGACTGAGGAATTCCGAACCCATCTTTAGCCTGAACATACAAATTGTCAAGTTTTTCACACTTCAATCGGCCATCATTTGTAAACTCCCAGTGTTGTGTGCTTGCTCTGCGTTTATCGGGCTTCCTTAACATCAACGGCGTGTATTGCGTGGGCTGAGGTCCCGATCCCGCTATGTCTAACACCAGATTTGAACCTACAGGTGCAATTTTCCGGGGATCTCTCGGAGGGCTGGACCCTTCGTGCTCGATCAGACCATCCGCATTCACGCGCCAAAGTTGAGACCTGACAAATATTAAATATGAAATACAGATATCTAGTTTCATGAAATTAATAAGCAAAAACCACTTCACTATAAAATAATTCATTCCACAGCATTGGAACAGGCAATTCGATCTGGTCTGGATCAAATCGGATGGATTTCGTTTTGCTAGAATTTTGAATGTTCCAGATTTCTAACCTACATTAAGTTCTTTTCCATAAATCACGTAATTATGTGATGTAAGTACACCCTTTGCCATTTGCTACTCTTGCAGGGTAGTTACAGGGGTATATAGTAATTAAAATTTTCGTATAAGCAAATTTTATGGGGGCTCCAAATTAGTTTAACTAAGTGCGATAAATGCGATGCGGTTTAGCCTAAATATTAGGTCACCTTTTTGAGAATGACAACAACTTGCTAGAGTTTCGAATTTTTCAGAAATTCAACCATAATTGTTTCCATGTTTAATCTAAGGCGTATCGAATTAGAACCAAAGGACTTTCTCCCACACATACTGAGAGCAAGTAATTTCCACCTCGTCTAGCTTTCTCCGTGACCATCCATAAGTCGCAGGAACAAAAGTTTGAAAGTGCTGGGCTTCTTCTGAATTCTCCTGTTTTTTATGATAGACAACTGTATATACTGGATGCTCACGTGTATATAAATGTAACGCCGAGTGTCCTTCCCGTAAAACCAAAAACAGTGTGTGAGAAGAAATCCTACCTATATAAATATCCGCATTCTTAAACCTGGACATTCTTAAAATGTCTTTTTCGTTTTTGCACTTTTATGGCCAGTAAAATACCCTTGGAATGGTCGAAAAGGGACCCGTGTTCAGCATCCTGGGGGAGCGGAAATTAACTCCGCACACACCAACTCAGTGAATTTACTTAACAAGCTAGAACACTTATTGCTACGAGCGAAAATCAGTGAAAATGGCGGGATTCAACACAAGTACTTGTTAGCACCCGCTGGGCTAGTGCCTTCAGTTTCCAAAGGGGGCACCCTGCCAGCCCCCCCCCCTGGTTTCGACGCCAGTCCGCACAACCTTCGAACCAAGATTACCGCAAATGCAAAGAGCTTTAAAACTTTAAAGTAACCTTTTTCCTGGCTCCTTTGGCCTTAAAATAATTTTGTTGCCTTCTACGTCCAATACGAGTTGCAGTGACTCCATTCCTACTGCTGGAGGTCTACTTAAGTCATCAGTGGGAAAAGTTGCGCAGAAAGCAATGAAGAAAAAATTTTCGTAGGTTAGGTGATTAGCAAACCCAAGGTGATCCATTGTTACAACTGCCGATGTACCACCAGGAGCTGCTAATGTTAGATGCGGTGGTTGTGTTGGTTCATCCCATGCGAAGGGGCATAATGACTCGGGCTTAGCTGTCAACTTCAACTTTTCGTCCGCTACTGCAGTCTGCGGCAATCAAATCAGAGTTATGTCAAGAATTGAGGAATGCGTCATGGTTTTTCATAGTTATTCACATAATTTAAATAATTAATTCAAATATAGTTAAATAGAAATTAAAGTATTCTTGCTCTTACCTGATGAAAAATGATAGGGACAAAGCTTAAGTTGTCAACTCTGAATGGAGGTGGCAATTTATCAGTGTCACTCAACACAATGAAATAAGTCGGTCCCTGAATGATAATTTCGACTCTCAAGAAATTGCACGCCCCATCGTTATCCCTATGAAGAGTAAGCAGGTAAATATTTCACCGTTGTTGAAATAATCGAAAGAGTTCAATAGTAGTTAGTAATAATACATGTCTCTATTTACTACCCAGAAAAAATTAACATTTAAACCACGAAATTTACCTGACAGGAATGTGAAATGAATCCACATTTTCGACAGGGAATCCACCGGACCATAAACCACCCTTGACATCAGCTAGCCGAACACACAGGAGTTGGTCTTTATCTAATCTCGGCCAATGGAAAGGTAAATTGCAGTTAGGAGTGAGTGTCAAATGAGTTGCTTCGGCAGCAGGATCGAGAAAGCTTAATGCAAAGTTCTTTTGAGAAATCTGTACTTTTCTACTTGACCTATTGTCAACTGTAAAACGAGGGGCAACTGTCACTAATTTGGAGTCACGGTATTTTCCACGGCCACTTTTAATTTCAATACCAACGACATAAACTATTTCAGATCTTGATTGGGGAACTGAAACGTTGAGCTTCCGAACTTGCATTCCAGGTTGCAAATAAAATGAACGTGACCACTGAGGTTTACAATGGTCTCCATGAACTTTCGTTCCTACTCGAAGAGCTAATGCTGAAGCTACATCTTGATCAGAAAAACTAAACAAAAGAGGAGCAACCATTCTTCCCATCTGAAAAATAAAAATACAGCACAAATTACACTTTTCAGTCAACCAGCAGGAAAAATCATACTTCATTCAGCACGCGTAACAACTAATTTTTACCGAGACTGGCGGATCAAGGTTCAACCCTTCGTTTCAAAATATGATGTTTAACAATTTACCTCATGTTCTTGGAACTGACCCGCAGCATCATCTGACGTTCCCTCTTGCTTACATATAATAGGGATCCCGGTTTTGTTAAGGATCCAATACGGGCAACTCAGATAAACTGAAATACTATTTCCTTCATTCCTGGCCACCCTTGCTATAAGTATCAACAATCGTTTTTGAATGTCCATAACTCGAAGTCTGGTTACATACCCATTTGTACTTGAACTGACACTAATAGAGTTCCCATGAGGAAAGTTGTCCAAAGTAAATGTAATTTCAATTTGCTCTGCAGTATTTACCTGTAGGTAACGGAACAAGTTGTAATATTGTAAATATATATGTGTAATGTTTAAAAAGTTATACACTTGCATTAAAAACCATCGATACTACGATCTGAAAATTAGTAATAACAGACGCCTTACGTTTGTCAAGTTAGACTCTTTTCCAGGATTTACATGGCCATGCAATCGCTCGTTTGCAACCTTTCCTTTTATTTCGTACGAAATATCGACTGGGAGTAAATTGATGATATTGAGGGGACTAAGCAGTGTCACCACATTTACTTTCTTTGACATCTGCAAATACTGTGCAGCAGCACTGCAGATTTTTGGAATCCTGTAAAGTTCATCTTCGTCAGCTGGGAATTCATCTTTTTGGATTTGAACGCAAAACCTAATAGCAATTAAAGTAGTTTTATGACGAGGAGAAACATTAATACGTATATGAGGAATTACAAGGAGATACTAGTATAGCCATCTTTATATACCTGTACGGCTCTAGCTGATTTTCCGCTAATGATAAACAACACTTGGGACTATCTTCCGTACTTGCTAGTAAATGACTTTCACAATATCGGTAGAGTGATGGCTTAGCGTATTTTGAGGGAGTAACTGATGTTGTTGGTCGAACCCAAAGTTGTGCCCATACGGAGTGCAATGGTATAGGATATGATTCTCCCGATTTTACTTGAGCTAAAAACGAACCTCCAGTTTGCTCCTTGGCAACTAATTTTTAAATTTGCAAACTTAAAGTTAATGAACATAGTTTTAAATAATGAAATATATATAAGTAGTAAAAATCAGATTTATATTGCTCAATGCTTACATGAAGGATAAACTATAGTATTTTCAAGCTTTAATTCAATATCTTCCTTCAAGCAATTTTTCAAAAGCAGAGCAGAGCGCACACGAACAAGTTTTTGGGCTGAACCTTGTAAAGTAACTTCAAATACCAGTCGAGTGAAAGGTAGATCACTTGTTGCCTAGTATAATAGTTAAGAATTTATAAACATATGCAATTTGGATGCTTTAGACGCGAAGTTAAAATATTCTAACGTTTAAAATTCCTACCCCATAGCGTGTAGAACAAACAGCAGGTTTAGCTACCCGGAAGTATGTCCCAACTTTATCCAAGGAGACGGGAATAACTTCATTCCAACCATCAACCTGAACTGCTAGCTGATGAGTTCGCAACTGGTGAGTATTACGATGCCGTAATTTTCCTCGTCCTTCAAAGCTGAATGGATGACATCCACCATTTGGAACATGAATCCAACGGGTGCTATCCCCAGATTTAGAAGTATTCCAGCTATGTGTACCAAAGCTAAGATTTTTTTGCTGCTTGATTAGCTCTTCATTGTTCGGTAAAATTGTGGAAAACCAAAGGACAGATCCAGTCTCATTTTTAAGTAAGAATGGTACGAAAGGTGCTCTTCTTTTATCAACCTTCTGATGATCGTATTCTTCAGACCAATTAAGAGACACTGTTTTATATAAATTAAGTAGAGTAGATGTAACGTTCACGTTCATAACTTGACGTGACGAAATCGAAAGTTCCAGCTCCGGTGCCTTCGAAGGAAATTCATTTCCAGGTGAATAAGATCCTGAATGAATAAGTATAAGTTTAATCACTTAGTTTTAGCATGTAAAATAAGACTGAAGTTAAACACTTTTATTTAGTTTGTGTAGGCTGCGTCAGCGTTCAAAATAATACCTAGTTGTCCAATACGATTCTTCTTCCATGATGCAGAGCATTTCCATGATTCCAAAAACGGTTCCCACCCCGACAATTCACGATTAAAATAATCCCCACCTAGATGACATTCGGCAGTTCCAGAATTATCAGTACAATTCTGAAAGAGCTCCAAACCATTTACGGCTAATTCGAGTAACGGAACATCTGCATCTTTACAATCATCAATAACACAAATAGAAAGGAAAGAGCACTTGATTTCAATCCCTGACAGCTGACCATCGTCTAGACTTTCAGTTGCGTGTGACCCTTCCACTTGAAATTCAGCTGTATCTTGGATAATAATAGGCGGGGAAGTGGGCGAAGAGTCTCGATCCAATTCAAACTCTAAAGATTTGCTAGAACTGCTTAGATGTATTGCTGCTTCATCTAATCTACCATCACAAGCATGTAGAGCACCTTCTGATTCTTGGCGTGTGAAGCCCATAGAAACTAACTGCTGAACTGAAGGTTCATCAAAACTTATGCTCCTCTGCAAAACACCCTGAAGTAAAAAATTAAATTCCAAAATTAAACATTTAAAAAAAGACTGCTCACTGCAATCCAATTCTGATTCTGATAATAAATATATTATAATACAATATAATGTGACATACAAGCATTGATCGTTACTAATTATAAGAATGAAAATGACCAAGCAATCTTACTCTCTTAAAAGGAACTGTTTCAGCTTCAGAGAGTTGGTCTTCGCTAACGGAAAGATCCATAGAGTCAGCGTGGTGAAGTAAATGAAACTGAGCCTGTTTTGAAAATCTTTCCATGAGCTGTACAAACATTTTCATGTCGTAATAAGAAAGCCGAAGACTCAGTTGTGGACTTTGAATACGCAGAATTTTAGCAGCATCAGAAGGTGAAAAAGTTGCATCTAAAATTCCTTGAGGTTCTGATTTGGTTTTCCTTACAAGTTCAAAATTGATATCCGTAGGATCTAAAATTGACAATGCTGTGTCTGATTCTAGTCCCAAGATACAAGAAAAAAGTTCACACTGCAGAAGAGTACACGTTACAGGACGTTCTAAATGCGGTCTATAGTTCAAGACGGCTGTGCTCTATTAATTTAGATACAAAATTACCGCTAGTTATGTTTAAGGTTTAAGCAATACAGATTCAACTGTCGTTTCTAATTAGAATATATAAATGACCCACCTTTAAAATAATAGCACTGGTATCCCAGACCGATGGATCTTCAACCACAACTAGTTCGCAGTTAGAAACATTTAGTTTGAGTTCAAACGTTGAAGCTGGGACATCTAAAATTGGAGCTCTTTTTGTAACTATACCGGCAGACACAGTGACTGGTGTAACAAACTGTCTTGACCTTTTTAAAAGTGGAGAGACAGTAAGTTTCTTCTCTTTTTCTTTGATTAGAGTCGCCATTTTATCTGATTCTTTCACATCATTTTCATTTTCCTCTATGATGGGAAGAATCATATTTTCTGGAACTGGTCCTGTTTGCGATAAAAATGCCCGAAGTTCCATCCACCAGTCCAAAATCAACATTAGACGCATATTGTTTAACACGACCGTAAAGCTAGAGCCTCGTTGGGTGAGCCTATAATGAATCTCAGCTTGTAGGCATGAATTAGACTGAAATGAATTTCCCGAAGTATGTGAAGAATTTACACTACCACCAATTCCGGATCCGCTACTTTGCTGCAAAATGTTCGTGAAAACATTTTCTGCTGTGATGATATTTTTGTAAACTGGTGGAGCGGAACATCTAGTAGTTTCAGAAGGTTCCACAAAATCACTTTTAAATCGAGAGTCACAAATTAAAATTTCTTGGGATGCTAAATCTACATCTCTGGTTCCATCTGAGTTATTCTGGAATGTAAATTTTGATTTCACGAAATCTACACGACTCAGGCGCGTCCCTGTTTCTTTTACTAATTCCAGAGTTACATTTACTAGCTCAAGTTCTATTGTCAGCAATTTTTTTGATGGCATTCCAGAATTTCCGGGAACTCCGGAAACACCGAATGAATTTGTACGAGTCCTCATGGGAGTAGCAGTTGATGGTTGATCTTCTTCTAGTTTTTCTCCGATGTTGTACTCTAGCAATCCCCGAACCAACTACAAATGATAGAAACACAAAGGATCAAACATCTAGTCTAACGGAATGTAATTTAATTTTTTTACTCAAACATACATATCACCTACATAACAAACAATGGCAATGGCAATAGTAATCAAATAAGTTTGTAAACAAAGCAATGACAGGGTAGAAACCTTGTATTTCCCCGGATCTAAAAAGCAGCAGACAGTTGAGAGAGTTCCTTCGACACTTGTCGCTGCTTGCGATGGATCAACATCTTCACCGGTAAGGAATCTCCGCATTTTCAATTTCAGGGCACATTTTTCTTTTAAAAACGATGTACTGTCTGAAGTCTTTACGACGACACGGTTTTTATCAAGTATCCACAGTTTTTGAATATCACTACTTAAACTATCTTTGGAAGTTTGAGAGAAATGAGCATTGGCATTATACTGTAATTCTGCAGCAAATAAGTCCATTTCAATGAGATCGACTGAAATTATATCACAAATGACGTCTTTGGTTTCTTCAACGACTTTATTACGCACAGACAAGTGTCCTAGATCTGCCACTAATAAGTTTCTTGAAGCTGAGCTATAGGGAAATAAAAGAACGGGAGCTCCAGCTTGGATATCCAACGATACCCGAACAATATTGGATTTTTCCGTATCATTCATTGCTATTTCGGAAGTAGTAGAAATTCCTAGATCATCTCGAGCCAAGGATCCAAATAAGGACCCAAGAAGACTTGAAAATTCTGTATAAAATCTGTTTGTATGTACGCAAACAACCGATGACATTTGGAGGCGAAATTTTGCGTCTATACCTAAAGCAATAAAAAGGCAACCACTATCATTTTTATCATCTGTTCCAAGCTAACTGATTATTACAAACAAACTATTTTATGTTGCTACTATTACCTTTTCGATAATAATCAAAGTCTAAAGCTTGTTTTCCTTGGAAGGTAAACTTGACGGGGTATTTCCCCGAGTGTGGGCTAACGTCTTTAATTTGCAACGAGCCCATCCTTCCCTCCACCCCAAAGAATTCTTTGCCGTGATTAGTTAAGTTGCACATTACATCCGTCACTTTCCCTTCAGCCAGAGTATCTCTACTACTGGCAATCTGAACACTTAAAGCCTTCACACTAATTCTAGTTTCCGTATTTCTTTCATCCTCAATAGGTGATGCTTCCTCAGGAGGTCCTTTAACTGTAACTTTGTTAGTGTCGGTCCCAGCAAGTTTTTGTTCAACGCTTCGCTGCCTTTCTATTGATTCATGTTTACTTGCTTCGGAAAAAAATTTTCGGAGGTAGGTGAATGTTTCTGGTGTCAGCAACACTTCCAAAGCATTAAAGTCAACATTAACAAACTTATGAGTCCCGTGATATTTGGAAATAAAATTTGGAGATTTAGAGTCGACAAAATGCATCGTGATTTGCACCAGATTAATAAATCGTTCATTCGGAAAAGCAGCAGAGATATTTGCCCGTGGTGATGGAGGTGGTGTGACAGGACAAAACTGACCAGAAATTTCACTAGTCCTTTCATTTAAGCTTCCAAACCCATATATACTAGGTTTTCTTTTAGGATATACATTTCGAGCATTAATTCCAGAAAAAAATCTGCCGGTGAAAATGTCACTTGGATCCAAATGGTCAGGAAGAGACGACGACTCTGAACGTACAAATGATGTGCTCTCATAGTAAGTAGGAGTTTCATGTATAAAAATAGGCTGGGATTTTTGAATGTCAGGACACGACGAAGACATATAACGCATACGATGCTGAAAGGCACTCGAAGTAGCTGATAAATTGGTATTACTGCTGTTATTTGCCCTATCCGGTTTCAACGAAGTATTACTCATTGCTAAAAATCTTTGAGGAGATGTTTCAGGAACACTAGTATCTTCTAGCATTAATGATTTCAAACTTAATTTCATTTCGGTGATGAAACCTTTCTTTTCACATTCTAACGTTAGCTCAGAGCAACTCAAACACAAATGAGGTTTTTCCTTTAATTTACTCTTGTTTACTTTTAGGCTAAATTTCTTCTGCCTCGATTCTGGAAGGACAAGCTCAACAATCAATTCCGGGATTTCAAAGCCAGCAGAAATTGGAAGGCTATCGTCACCACTTCTGGTAGGACTTGGTAATGGTAATGCATTCCCATGCTTTCCAAGGTGGCCTTGAGAACTTAACTCTTTCTTCCAACGCCGTCTTGCCTCATTTGCATTATTACCAATATCCAAGTCCACCTCATTTATATTCAAATCGTCGTTACCCGTCGCTATGTTGTTCAAAGATTCTAAAAGTTGTGAATATTGCCGCGGCGTCAACGAAACCTTCAAAGGATTTACAACACGCCCTTGTAATTCTAACTTTGGACCAAAGTAAGGTTCCTCCATATTATCTTCAAATGGGAACCCTGATGCTTTCATAGTTGAATCCATGTCCAATGCATTAACAAACGGAGGGTCGTAGGCGTAGCAAATATTAAACTGTATAACGGTATTATGCAAAATAGGTTTAGATGTGGCAGGGTCGCAGTGGTATAAATCTTGTGCTTTCATGACTGAAGTAATGGTAGAGGTTGGGAAAGTGCTGAAAAATAAAATATTTGTTGTAATAATATTTCCTTTGGAACTACTTTCCTTTGAAAAATTTCTTAAAACCTTGGATGTATATTTCTAATTTAGCGACCCTTGAATATGAATGTGATAAATGTGACTTACAACTTCAGATTTTCCATCATATTCCATTTTTTAGTCAAATCCAAGGAGTATAAGCTCACATCACAAACTAGAACATTATAAGTAATCCCGTCTGCGTTTCCGTTAGAATTCCTAGATTTTATATCAAAGTTATCCGGCGTAGAACACCGTGGAGGCTCAAAACTTTCAAAGTTGGCATGCTGAAAATTTTGCTCATCCAAATGAAGTTTGTGAACATCTTTGTTACCCCCGCTGACTGTAATCTGGCCTAAATTAGCAACCAAAACTTCCGGGCTGCTACGAGTTTTAGGAAGAACTATTACTGGTGAGTCTAATACTATATCCAGTTCCACAATTGGGCTACAACTTTCACTAGTTAACCCATCCACTCCCGACGGGTTCAGATGCTCATCATCAACATTCAGGCGATCTAAAGAGCCAGACAAACTTCCAAATGGAGATCGATATGTATGTGCTGGGCCTTCTTGACCCACCAAACCCATTGCAATCTGAGCTGCTGCTGACCTAAGTTTTGTAGCCAGCGGAGCCTAAATAAATTCCATTAATCAGAAGAATTAATACTCTGCATTTCCTTTCGAAAACCAAAACAAATTGTAAAAACACATTATAGTGATACGATTAAAAGAACTTTCATGAATTTCAATCTTAACTCTACGAATGAAGGCTCGATCCGGATTAATTACTAATCGTGTGTGATGATTGTCATGGTGATATACAGGCATATACGATTAGCAATTAAGACGGACCGAGTCGAGTGAAGCAGTATTTTATATTTATCGATTTTACTGACATACAATACTGTCTGGAGTTATCATTTATCAACAAAATTTGACAATTACAATTACCTGAAACTCGCTTATGCACTTCTTTAAATCCATCAGAAAAACAGGGCTATGTGTGTAGATCACTGACGCCATGCGTAGCTTAAACACTGGTGGATTGTTTACAGTTCCGTCTGATGGTCTTTCGAAGGAAAATGTGAGCGCTGAGGTATTTGAGCTTGCAAGAAGGTCTTCTGTGATCTTTGTAGATGCATCAGCGTGTGAAAACACATTGTAACTTTCATCAACCAGAGGATCTTGCCCCACACTTAGTATTCGTTGATGATGTTGACCGTCAGGGGTTAAATTTAACATTTGTAAGCCACCAAGTGAACCATCCACCACTATATCTCCGTTGTTGCCTAGTTATAAACATAGGTATATATAGTATATATTACATAGTATATTATTACTATTACCTTAAATGCGTTTCGATTACACAGTATCTATACCTAATTTTTTGTGTAGATCATACTGAAAAATAAAGTATTACTTGCACACACAATATATGTCGTTAGAATTATTCAATTCAAGACAGATTAAGAGATCAATTACTGCACGTTACTACATACACAGCATGCAACTGGCCCTCACATTTTCAAACAACACTAAATTACAAATATTTCTTACTGATAGAAAAATTGACACTCGCATCTGAAGCAGTAGCAGTTGCAATTTTTCTGGCACATTGATTTCCATCTTTCCCAAGAATCCCACGAACTAACAGAACGTTGAGACGATGAAAATCGAAACTTGTCTGCAAGCGATAAGTCCCAGTGTTAATAAATTTCGACTCAGATTTCGTTCTCTCCCTAGGTTTTGGTTCCGCCGAAGGGAAAGTTCGTTGAAGAAATTGCAAAATTTCCACAATCGTTTCTTGGTTTGCTACAGAATGTCATTTAAATTAGTGTGGGAATACATTTAAACTAATTTTCAGGTTTATAAAACAAAAAACAACTTTAACAATAACTACCTATAAAATCCAAGTTATTGAACTTAACGGAGAGAATTGCCACATCCTCATCTGTGTTCACCAAATTTAAGTCGGCTGTTATTAAAGCATCTAAATCCATAACTGGAGTATGCGAATCATAATGCATGATTGTCGTTTTCACTTGTTGAGTACGCTTTGCTTGGAGTGAAGTAACCAGAGCATCGTGTAATTGCGAAGGAATTGCTAATTGGTTAGTAAATCCTCTTGCGTGATTTGGAACCGGCGAAGGACATGAGGGCGATTGAGGGGAAAGTGGAGACGGTGGTTCACTATCCAGTAAGCTTCCACTGACGCTGTCCATACTGCAAGTACCAATGTTGTTTTTATTAATGCATGCTGCCAACATGCACTTAAACTTGAAAATCAGACTTTCAGGTTAAAATCAAAAGCTTTATAGGTAGGTCCCTAGGCATTTTATTTCTCAATCTCAATGCTTATGGTATTTACTAATTTCATATTTAAAATTACAAACCTGACATGTTTGTGAGACGCCAGAAGTAATTCAAAATCAGGTCCGAAAGTCTGCACTGCATCAGCTAACAGCAGACTTTGTATTACAAACGATATACTTGTGTCACTCGGTTTTGCAGTGAAGCTGGTTATTGCACCAATTATCTGAAGTTCTGCTATGCTCCTACCGCGTGACTGAATTTCTACAGTTATATTTTGAATTGTGAATTGTGCTACAAACAATTTACTATTATTTTTGGTGCTCTGCTCGTCAGAATTCTTGAATGCTCCTTCCGTTTTGTTTGCATCCCAATACGTAGATTGGTTATGATTAGCTGGAACAGATTCATCTTGTAAACTTATCTGAGAACCACTAAAAAGAGATGCCATATTCTTTTCAGATTCTTCTGCGTCAGACTTTGCCTTGGAAAAAAATGAACCAAGGACAGTGCGTACGGTTAATATTTTGATCTCATTAAAATGAAGGTTCCATTTGGGCAGAGTTCCGACAAGGGTGAGTGCAGGTAATTGGGGATCCTCGCTGTAAATCAGGCGACGTTCCAGCTGTAACAAAATACCCAAAAGTGAAAAAACTGATAACCCTGAACTTTATTTTTAACTTTCTTACTTTGCTTTTGCCGCAAACCTTAAGCGGTGTCAGTGTAAATAAATTGTTGGCTTGGTCTCATACTACATTATTAAAAATGAAAATATTCGAAATATAAAACCACAAACCTGTAAATTAATGGAAAATTTGTCGACCAAATGCAGGGGAGAAGTACCACGAGCAACAGCATTACGCCATTGACCGTCCTTTGCTGATTTTGCTTCAACAATGATGATCTGAACATCCGTTATTTCTAATCTATACTTTTTATATAATTTCGCTTGTAAATCACCTAACGAATTTATGCAATCTTCGCCATCGGGGCTTTTCATAGTAGGTGCTTCACTGATATCAGAGATAGATTGCCTCGGAGAGTTAGCACACGACTGAGGAGACACAACCTCAGGCGCCGGCGAAGAACAGGGAGTCAAAAATTCTTCGTTGTCAGAGTATGAACTATCGTCCTTACTATCGTAATCACCCTCAGAGCACAAATTGTTAGAATCACAAAAGAAATGTTTACCACAACTTCCAGTCTTACTATCCCAATTAGAATTTTCCTCTGCCAACAATTCACTTTCAGAAAGATTCGTAAATCGAAAACGTCCTAGATCAATAACCACAAATGGTTCCACATCTCTAGGTGCTGGATTCCTAAGAGAACCAGGAAATGTGTCCATATTTTTATTTACAACTTCCTGCTTCTTCTCTTTGGAATATATTTTTTTAATATTTCCTCTTGATTCCTTGGCGCCATGAATTATAATTTGGGGAGCAGATATATTCATTATGATGTCCCAGCTTGGTGCCCCACCGCCAAAGCTACTACCCTCGTGATGACTGATAAGTTGCTTCCAATAAGTGGAAATTTCTTCTTTAGTTCTTTGCTTCATTGCTTCGTAGCCATTGTGAGGAATTTCCAAATAATCTAGGAGTTTTAAAAATGCAGTAATTTTATCAAATAATCGGCCACAATTTACTCTGTACCAATCAATTTTACAATAAACTTTAGTTCTTACCTTGCTTCGCGCTGACTGCAAAAAATCTTAGTAGATCGTCCCAAAGGACTGGATAAATAACGAGATCTAAAGGTTTTGTTGTCACACTGACGCGATGCACTATTTTATGCAGGGGCTTTATTTCATATGTGAGGCGAAACACTGGTTCAAGAAATTCTTTAGCTGTTGTTGGTGGAGTCACGCCGAACTTACCGCTAGACGGTGTATGTGGAGAGATGATTAAAGATTTAGTGGAAAAATCCCTTAGTAATACTGTTGACAATGTCATCTGGAACTTATGAGATCCTGATCGTGGACGTAGTTCTGTGCGTAAGTCCACACCACTAAATTCAAAATCTAAAAAAAATCACCGCAAAAGATTAAATACGCTGCTTGTGCACTGAATGAATGATTGAATGTTTACTACACTGAATACTATTTTTCTGAATTTTAAATTAATACACAATTTTTTTCTGGTTAATGCGTTTACCTAAGAATGGTCCACTTTTTTTCTTGATGGTAACACTTCCTTGCTTCAGAATAAAATGAAATTTTGCCAGCAACGCATCTCGCCCAAAAGCTTTCATATCATCCAGAATCGCTTCCTCCAAATCACTTTCACTTTGATGAAGTTTAGCTTCACTTTCCGCACTTATCCCATCAGTACTCGAGCTAGATGCAGGAGTTGCTGTTAAAACTTCATCCAAATTTGGTTCAGATGAAATCGCGTTGGAAGCAACTCCTGATTCTGACGCAGAAACCCAAGATGGAAATAACCAACCTAAAAGTGTCTGGCTTTGCCCTGGGTCATTTGAAGTAGAAGTAGAGGAACCATCAGCAGGCATTTGTTCATTAGATGTTTTGGGATTGGCTGAAGACTTTATGTTTTCCGTAGATACGAATGGATTCATTGTATCATGTTCCACTTTATTCATAGCCACTTCACGTAATATTATAATTTCTTCATAATGTAGTTCACTTTCAATTCGATCTACATATAAAGGTACAACGTTTTAAATCATTGCTGGTGAGTTCAAATCGAACAACTTCATCTAGTACATACGTAATTTAATTTAATTGCATGATTTGTAATACCTTTAATTCTCCTAACATCTGTAGAAAGCAGCTCCCGAATTAAATGTTGCTTATAAGCATTTACGTATGCAACATTATCCTTCCCCCTTTGTATTATTTCTTCCCATGTTCCAAGTCTTTTTCTTCTCTTATAACCTCTAATAGTTAAAATAGCTCTATTTGCATACTGCCACCAATCTTTTACATTTCCTTTAACAGGAAGAAAAGGACGGTAATGCCGTAGGCGACAGTTTCGCTCTAGCTTTTTAAATGTCTTAAATACAGCGTAAGAATGTCTATACTGAGAGTCAGATAATTGTAATGGAACTTTTTCCAAAGTCAAATGAACGTCAAATCTGGGTTTTGAAAAGCTAGTAATAGGATTTGAGGAGTTATTTTTTGCAATTCTTGCTTCCGCTGATACAGGACAAAGTATGTACACTTGGGATATCAAAATTTTGTTCATCATGGCCTGTACAAAGAAAAATATTATTCCATTATATAAAACAAACCAATGTACAACTAGGAATATATATGTATTAAAAACTCTACGCTAACGTATGAATGCAGTAAAATTCAGCATTCGGAAGGGGATTAGCTTTGAAGTGACACTTACAAATTCACAGAATTGAAGTAAATGGAATTTTTTTCATGTCAATTTACGTATATCTATTTCCAAATTCAAAAATTTGACGTAACCAGTTATTGCCAGTTTTAATCTTTACCATATGAGTATGAAAAAATCGTAAAAATGTTCCTAAATTGATAAAAATGCGCTAATAATATTGGTGCATTTTATATAAAGCATTCGGTTTATGGCACATTTCTAGCCGCCCTAGTTCTTAGAAGTCGTATTTTTCAGAGCTACAGACCAGTAAAATATTAACTGCAAGCAAATTATACATACAAAATTAATTACTTTTAATTCTTGAGGTTTGTAATGACTAAAACGTTCCGCATTCGTATCACAATACACTCCCAATTTACTCAGCTGCAACGTTTTGTAGGAACATTCGAAATTACAGTCATGTACAGAAGATAAGGGTTTCCAGTGGGAATCACAGCTCTGAGCAGTCAAACTTTCCAAAGTTACACCAAATGCAATTGTGCGATTCCGGTGATCTCCAACATCATGCTCGTAACGAAGATGAACATTGCGGACATTCAACTGAAGATTTTCAACAACCTTTGTTACAATCGAAGCTCCGATTCTCATGGAAGAAAAATAAAGCGACGAATAGTAAGAAGAAGAATTTGAAGCTAAATCATTATGAGCTTTCCATCTTGCTTCGTGGCTATCCAGGGCACTCATTTTGGCTTCATGACTAAGTATATCTTCTTCCATCGAATCCCACTACATATAAAAACCATTTTTAATCCGCGCCAATTTTATTTCTTAATTCTACAAATTGACAAATTCATAAATTTTTTGACTTTGCTCAGTAAACTTACCTCCGAAAGATTAAGGGGTCCAGCCACAAGGTAAATATCTTCAATTGATACCAACACAGGTTCATTTCTAAAGTATTTTAAAATGTTAAATTCTATTTTGATTCGACCAACAACTCCGGAACGAACTTCTATCGGAAGACCCCAGCTCCGAAAAATATTCTTCTTCAGCGGCACATTTTCAAGCTCTAATTCACCTAAAATGTAACATGAAGGGCATGAACATGAAGTATTACAGTTCACATGTCATCAAACATAATAACTTTGAATGTAATGCCGAAAATTCGTTGCTCTCTTCCCATTCATATTACGTGGACGTGATATGTAATATTTGGAATTAAAACCACGATGTGTTTTATGAATATAATATAAATATAATAAAGATCGAATAGTTGACAGTGTGAAATAAGTGTTTATATGTTATAATTGGAAGAGCTCTGTCCGTAGCCCCGACTCCAACCAAAACATACCAATATGAACATGAAAAACTGTTTCAATATAAAATAATTAAATTAAAATAATAATGACGCGACTTCACTTTGCAAAACAACATCAAATGATATGAAGCAAGAAGTTGTCCACGACTCCCAACTTCTTTAAACTTTGACTACATTAAACGAGAACGTTATCATCACCTCCAAAAATAATATCCATCCAAATATTTCACTATACTATTTATGTATCATGTACTCGGAAATTATACTAATCCTTCATCCTTACACATCCAGATAAAAGAGGACACGAATGACAAACGAGATATACTTACAACTTACAATCTAAATCTAAATCAATAACTAACCACCCAAAATACAAATCACAAACATTAACTTTCAAGTTGTTCGTGTTACTACATACATAATTAAGTAAATTATAAATACGTACCTTGTCGTAGTGCAAACGACAATTGTTGCGAATTTAGATTTTCCACGTACTTTCCTAAGTAATTATTAATATACCACGAAATAAAAGTTTCCCACATTTTAACATGTAGAAAGGATCCGAATTATTGATTTTGAACAACAGTAATTACTCACTAGGCTGCCTGTAGCCTGTCTTGACTAAACTTTAATAATACTAACTTTAAATTCAAATACAAGTAGTAACTTCAAATGCTTCCTTGGTTCTTTAATTTTGATCTTCATCTGGCCTATCTACTGTTTGAGTTTTTGAGTTGGAACTTCTATTCTATTCTATGATCTCATCTCATATATGATCTGAATGATCAATGATCTGCTCCTTGTCAATATGTAATTTTGAATGTTACGCTTTCTAGTTCAGATCTGCCCATTCCTATAGTTAGCGAATAGAATCACACCCAACTATTTGTTCTCCGCCTTGGCTAGAGTGAGCTATATGCGAAATCACTCACATAGAGTTTAAAAGCACGTGCCTTCTGACGCACATGGGTGAAAAGTTTGGTGCGTAAAATGCGTAAAGTGCGTGAGGGTAAAGTCCGTGGGAGAACGCATGAATTTCTCCTTGACTTGAGGTAGTTCATTCTCATTCATTCCTTTTCCTATTCATATCCGTCCGTACTGTAAATCTCTATAGTCTACATAGGTACCTTTACTTAGGTTGGTAGGTTAGTTTATATACAGATTTTTATATCAGTACACATCTCCTTCCTTAAATGCAAAATACAATGTGCAGCCTGTACGTACTATAGGCTTCCGATGCCTTTTTTTCCTCATTCTTTTTAAACCTTCTCGCAGTGTAATTTACTCCACAATAATAATAAAGCATCGAGTTGATTAGGTATGTTAAATTCTAGACAAAAGGTACGCACTACGCACTAAGTACACACCAGTACATACATTTTTGTTCACTATTTATTGGCAAAACACGGCTCAAGGTGCCCCCAAATCCCAATCCTTTCATTTGCAATTTTTATTTTTACCACATACAATGATGATATTAAAGAATAGTCATCAGTCATAGGTACCTTTACCGTAAAACTTCAAAAGAAATACCCCTTGGGCATGGGATACATCAAACATTGCAGTAGACCCTGGTGTGCGGCGTGCGGCCTGCGGTTCTATAACAGAGTATAAGTTTTATAAAATGTTATCGTTAAGTTCTGCAGCATAGCAGCGGCAGGTGCTAAGTACTTATGCCTTGTGCAATTTTATTCAGCATTTGCATCATCGCATGCGTTATATCGTTCACAGCATTTGCTATTATAAAACTATATGACCCATAATGTAAACTATACGAAATCATTGCTGTCGACTGTCGACCATGCATTCAACGTAGAAATTTTTCTTCGTTTACTTCTAGACCTCACAATAAGAACGGAAGCCGGCGAATACTAGAGCATCAAAGTTAATGAGAGAAAAGAATTCAGTCTATGTTTATGTCTATGTTTATACAGCCCACGTCTTCCTTACTTTCAAACTCATGTTAATCTTCGCAGAATCACAGCGGTCATTTGGCACGTTGCACGGAATGTTTGCAATTTTCTTTGATGATATTCTATATCTGATTGTGAATAGCTATGATATTTCAAAAATAATATTGTCGACGACGTCAATCGCAGTTCTCCAGGAATCAGCCCAAATAATCCCGTATCACCTTTACTCGGCACCAGTTACTTACTAGTTATGTGGTCACTAGCCTTAATTCCAGGGCCGGACAAAGGAATTAATTTTAGGCATCATTTTGTTTCCATGCAAAAACCACCATTTTGATTTTATTGATGGTTGTTTTCTTTAGTAAACAAAAATGTTCCATTTACATATTTTAGAAAAGTGCAAAATATTCTATTTGCTTGATTCTAAAATCTGCAAAATGTTCCATTTACATGTTTTTTTTAAAGGTGTTAAATTTTTTATTTGCATGGTTTTGAAAAGTCAAAATTTTCTATTTACATATTTTTGAAAAGTGTCAAATGGTCCAACTACATATTTTTTGAAAATTTAGGCAGCAGTGGCTACCTGCGCTAGCCAAATTATCCGGCCCTGCTAAATTCCTTTACAGTTGTATCCTTTATCAACTACAAAAGAATATGTGTAACACTTTAAATCCGCCATCTATAATTTCTGCCATAACATAAGCCATTTCAACTATAAGTATGAAACTTCAAATTACGGAATTAATTTGTGTTACACTCGTTCCAGAATCCACAGCAAGTGACCAGTGACCACAACAATGTAGGCACTCGCTTCGTAGTTTCTACTTTTATTTTCTCATTATTATAATTTTAAAAAGCTCTTTAAAAATAAGCAGACCATTTTTTTTGTTTTTTGATTGCGGCCCATACAACACATTTTTGGCGGCATTTACAAATTAAAAGACCGTTATTTTGAAAACGTTTTGTTATAATGGAGGCCCGTTCCTAAATTTGAATTCTACTGTTGATTAGCTTTCCAATGATATATGGCTCGATGAAATTGGTCCAGTATTGCAGAATTTTCAAAATTCTGGTAAATTATGTATTGTTCTCGCGTTTGGGATTGGACCTTTTGTACCGGCGCAGTAGAACTTGACGTTACTTTTAACATTACATGTGATACAAAATTTTGTACAAAGATTAACGGTCAGGGCCAATGCTATTTGCGCTCACAATAGATAGGTAGGAATCATTTCTGGAGACGCCTTTATTTTTCAGGACGAGATCTATATGATTCGTATGCCCAGAAAACATGAAAACTGAAGTTATAGTAAAGCTGTTAAATTTGACTATTTGAGTGTAAATGGCTTTTGGGTATACGTACCTACCTACCTACCTACCTATAGATGTAGGTACCTACCTATAATAGATATATGTAAATGTTCACCATAATATCGCACACATTTGTTTTGCAGTTGTCTCTGCTACTCTGCTCGTCTCGTGAAAACTTGCCCAACATGCATTCCAAAGGATCCGTATTTGATGTGTGGTATGTACATAATTACACTTAAATCTACCATTTCGCCAATCCAGTGAAGTATTAATTCCCGTTAGTTGTAGTTGCAATATGCAGTATAGACGTAAACAATAATATGGGCCACTAAATGCACAAATTGAAAATAAAAGGGTGTAAACAACACGCGACTTCAGTTTTACAAATGCTTTACGGAAGCTGTTTTTTTTATTATTTTGCTATTTACAGTGATATAAATCGCTATTTGCAATCTCTGGTCCTAACAAAGTATTTATACTAGGTACATAAATTATCAACAATAAAACTGAGTAGGTAGTTATACAAAAATGTTATGAAATTATGTAGAGCATATCTAAGTACAAAGTTATCCGTTGCCCACCGATAAAATTTCTTCTTGTCTTAAAGAATCTTGTTTATTAAAGCAACCTACTGTTGCGACGAGTAGCGCTGGTGTAGACTCTCAATAGATCATTAAAAATACATATATGTATTCGTGCGACAAAAGAAATCTACTTACAAATACAATTGCTGGTTCTAACAGTAGGCATGCTGTGTCCTACACCTGCCCTCACTTAAGCCTAAAAGCCTATTACTTATTCGAGTGTAGACTTGGGCGAGAATATAAAACTATAGAGATCCTCAATATCTTATATGTAATCACACAATAACACTTAAATCATTCGGTGCTACAGCATGAGGCAGTTATTTATAGTACACAATGTTGATGTTACAATATATTGAGGGTCTATGTAGAAAATATCTTAACTATACAGTATCTTTCATCACCAGTTCAGAGAGGAAGTCAGTCAAACTATTAAAAATTTCGCATGTTGCTCACTGCCCCTGTCACCTTTGCTGTCAGGTCTTGAGAATCTTGCTCATTCTAAATAAAGGAAGATAAAAATTAGGAACTATGTGCATGGCATCGGTAGCAAAGTTAGTACCCGAAGGTTCATAGGCATTACTGATAGTTGATTTAATACTAGCAAACAAAATTGAAAGAACTTTATTACCAGGCCGGCTATCGCTCCACTTCTGTGTCTCATATAAGGATTAGGGGGAAAGTGTGGTCCAACGGGTACTGCTGCATTCCTTCCCCAGTAGAACGGTCTGTCCCATGGTCTGGTGCCAAATAATGCAGGTCCAACATAAACCGAAAGGAAATAAAGGAGGAAGTAAGCTACGAATAGCCACCCGATCCAATATAAAATTGGAACACCCACACCAAAATCTCTTGCTTCCCTTGTTACCCCTGATGCAAAGTCAATTCCCTAAAATAAAGAGTTAAAACATTACATTTTTCACAAAAAAAAAACGACAATTAAAAGAATTTTATTTAAAACTATACGAAAATCAGTTACTTAAATAATTGAATTTTATTTAAAATCACATACCTTGCCATGTGCTTCTGTTATTGACCCATTCGCTAATTGATGTAACGCCTCCATTTTAAAATACTGCTTTAATAGACTATTAAAATAAAAAAAGGGAACTTAGTATGTAGTTAGTTGTGACTGAGTTGCCCAGTACTTCTGAGAACGTTTTTCTGAAAATGTTTCTTCTTTCCTGGTCAAGATGAAACTGACCAATTTCTTGACGGTCTTCCCAATATATTTTAGTCTGCTGGTCTTTCCAAATAAATATTTTTTATGCTTCAGGTGGCTTATAACGTAGAGATTGGAGGTCACTGGAGAAATCTTAAACCCACCGCATTCTTTACAGGACAAAAGGAAGAGAAAAAGAAGGCATGTTTTCGTTACTTAATCCTTCTCAAATAAAAGGTCCATTTCAGGTGTTTTAAATCTTACCTGCCACGATCTTTTCTTCTATATGTGTACGTGCGATCGAATTGTACAAATTGTTATTTTTCTTCTGAACTGCTTGGCCTTCACCTTTTTAAAATTTTCAAGTATCAATCCAACCAAGTATCCTTCACTGCGTGTAGCAGATGAACCCAATGAAATAAATTCAACAACAATAACATTCATTTTTGCTCAGTACATACCTCTGTCAGCCACTGCAACTGCAGGACAAAACCAAGCGGTTACCCACCAACCTATGCACAGATGCGTAGATTTTACATAGGTATGATTATAACAGAATTTATGTTTCAGTGCTGCCCAATTTTTCTGAATGTACTCCCTGTTTCCTTCTAGACAAGAAGGTAAGTCATAAAAAATATTTGGGTCGTTAAAAAAAGCAAATGGGTATATAAGATACAATTCGGTATATTTCCTGGGATTACCTTTTACCAGTATTATTTCGTGTAGCCCCACGCCAACACCTAAATTTTGAGCCCTAAAAGGTGTTACATAAATATATACAGATTTTGGTATACGTATAACATACGGGTATATTCTTTTGCTAAAACATAGAAGAAACAAGATAGTGACACTTCAGGTTTTCTTTAAATTTTTTAAAAAGAGGTGGAAATACCCTCTTATCTCAAAACCTAGAATTTTAAGCAGTGAACATAAAATATAGCATAAAACAATATTGTTACACATAGAAAGAAATGTACATGTATGGAACTTGGAAGTAGTCACTATACTCAGAGTCTAGTACACAAAACAAACGCACGTAAGTTAATACCTGTCACTTGTTAACTTCCGTCAAAATCCTATGTGGCGTCATTTAGAGAACTAAAACTAAAATACCGATGTCAATATCCTTTAAGTCAGTCCTTAACCCTTTTCAAGTTCACAACAGATTCATAGAAAACAAGTCCATATTATCACCTTAAATAGTCCTTGAGTGACCAACAAGTTCATGCCTTTTAATTTTCAAGCTTCACTTGCATAAATACAGAAAATGTTTTCTGATTTGTAAGGCTGACATTCTTTTGCGTAGTTATTTTGTATTTCTTAAAATATATAATGCTAAATGAAACAATGTGGCATGAGAAAAGTAGCAAGCTGTTAATTAATCACACACATCGCATCGGAAAATTAGACAACATTTGAGAATAATTTAATTAATCAAAATTCCAGCACCCATTATAATTTAATGATAAATGGCGTCGTAGTACAAATTACAAAATAAATAATAGTTTTAATTTTTCTATTGACGAACTATAAATACGTATAATTATAAATATTCGTTGACTTAATACTTAAAATTATTAGATTGGAATTTTTGTTTTTTGCTTTTTGTCCCTTTAAACATATTACTACAATTTCATTTCTACTCGGTTTTTCTTACCTATTAAATTAGTTTGAATACTAGTGTGTGTATTAAACCACAGAGATTAGAGGTACAAGTAATCAACTACACAAACCCCGAGGTATCATTACATACAAGGCAATGTATTTTAGTTTTACGTATGTAATTACATGTATTTTATGCGAACGGAACAAACATACACAATGTTTATTACCAAATTTAAAGCTACAATATTTATCTAAGGTATATATTACTATAATCACTGTTTTTGTCTTGCGATAGTGTTTAATTGTTAATAACGCAACTCATATCACCCCAAAATCCTATGCTATGCATCAGAATACTATGTGTATTAATAAAAGTAACATGAAAGGTAACCCCAAAACAGTAGAGACGTAAAATAATTAGTAATTAGGTATTTGCTAAAAGCCCAACTGATTATACTTTGATCGCCTTCATTATATTTAATTTAACACAATTTTTATCAAGTCTACGCCAACTAATAACATGGTTCATGGTGCATGACATCACAGGAACTATTCACTTTTAAAATTGTTACATCACCCCCTACATAATTTTGAACATGCCATGAATTTTGTATAATATAATAATTATACCAGTAATATACTTACACTACAAAAGTTTTACGGATATTTTAAAGCTATATAATGTTTAGAAGAGAAGTGCATATATAAAGCAACGAAGTAATGGTAACAAGTATACAGGCCTTGGGCCTTGCATTTGCAATACAGAAGCATAATTTTGACAGGTCAAAATTTTTACAACTAGCTAGATCTGTAAAATTCTCCGTTGATAACCTTTTTAGCCCAGTTTAGTACGTTAATAAACTCAAGCTTAGAGTTATAGTCCACAAAGAAATTCCCAAACTCATCAGCATTACAGGCAGGGTAGGATTTTTCCATAGATGTAGCAGCATTTTCGTCGTCTTTGTCGAGCTGCGTCGATGAAGCAACAGTTGCAGACTGAAAACTCACATAGCCCCTTACGAAGTCGAAAACTCTTTCTTCAGTGATCGAATAATCATCCTATATTTACATTATTATTATAATTAGAGATGAAATACTACGTAAGTACCGTACAACTTCTAATAACTTCAAAAGATTTAGCTTTGCTTAAAATCACTTACTAGTTTTTGAGTAACTACTCGTAAACATAAAAGATGTTTATCTTCGGAAGGAGCAACAATGAGCTTACACAAAGGAAATTGTATGGTTAATTCGTCCGCCGTCGTGTTAAACACGTACAGATTCTGTTGGACAAATCGTGAGTTAATTATTGAAATTTATAATAATAATAATAATAATAATAGTTTATTGTCATTAAAGCATTCATGATACAGACACCATAGGAGAGTTAGAGTTAGTTTAAGTGATGATGTGTATTAATGTAATTCTTTTGAATATATCTTCTTTTTCTTTTTAATATAAGAAGACAAACATAAGAAGTACTGCCTATGTAGTAATAAAAATAGGTAGAAATAAATTATCTTTTAGACAAACCTCTGTAGTAATAACCATTGTCACAGGAGTTAGTACTGTATTAGTTAGATCTGGCTGCGACGCATCAATAATTAACAAGACTCTTTCTTCGTGCTCCTCCCTGATTATCTTGGTGTGGTATTTTAGATGAGAGTTTGCAGCCGACTCAATGTCTTCTGTACATGGTTTGAATTTTGTCTACACAAAATAATTACAAATAAAATAAACTAGGACGTAAACGTTTACATCCCAATTTACCGACACGCTAAGCATGTATTTCAGGAACGAAAACTCATATCTAAGAAAATAAGATGGAATGTTAACCATTACATGCAGTATAAGCAAACAAAATTATATCACCCAATTACCTTATTGGCATGAGACCATCCTGTGCCTTTCAAAATTCCTTCACCTGTCATAGCTAAAAGCTCCAATGCTCCACCAACAGGCTTTGTAACAACACTCACGACACCCTTCGCGACACCAGCTGCGATATTTCCAGGTGACGCACCATCATTAATTATAGACTGTATCGGGTAGTGAGCAATACCTCCTACAGCACCTGTAATTCAATCAATTGCGACATAAATTTTTCAAGCTCACAAAAAGTAAGTACACCACTAATGACAAATTTATTTTAGGCAGTAGCTTTACATTACCTAACATCCGAACGCCTAGGGAAGCAAATCCCTGGGCAATACCATCAGCAACTCCGTGGACTTCAACCCGACGATCTTCATCGTCCTGAGTTAGTGCGTCCAAATTCCGAGACCAAGTCCATGCGCCATTCGTGACTGAGCTAAGAGTTCCTACAAATAAAATACAATTGTACACATTAAAGCAGCATATTAAAGCAGGTACCGATCTATATAGCTCAATAGAAGAGTGATGCACAAACTGCATTGAATGTTATAATAAAATTACCTGCAGCAATATGTTTCACCATGGAAGAACAACCTTTCCCTATTCCAACAAAAAGCCCTGTAGGCCCTTTAAAAATGCCTTGATACGGATACACAACAAAATCACGTAAGCCAGTTGAAACTTCTCCAACCAATCTAGTTGGACTTCCCACTCCTTCCCAAGAGCCAACTCCAGTAACTACATTTTTATAACCGTAAATTATACTCTGCCAGTAATGTTGCCCTAGAGTAAGTCCCATTCCGTAGTGCGTGGTGATAACCGAATTCCGCTCAAACGCTTTCACGTCAAAAGGAGCACGATCAAAAGCCAAGTACATTCCATATTTAAATCTGACACTTCCATAAATTTTAACAGGAGAAACATAAATATGTTGCAAACGGAGAGGGTCTGCAAATTCTTGTAAAATATTTTCAATGTCTGTTGTTGAATTTATGAAAGCTTGAGAGTGCTCGTGTGTTGAATCTGTTTCCATTCCTTCGACCATATATTTTGCTAATGGTGGTTCTGAGTTTGGATCTTCTAGCGTACTAGCTCCTTGTAAGTTTCGTTGCAAAGGTTCAGTATTTTCCATAGATACAGAACCATCATTCAATATCCTTAGCGTCGTGTCTACAAGTTCACTGCTTGTAGAAGCTGCATCTACTTCAGCTTCTTCTGCAGACTCCATGTTTGGAGTGTAGGAGGAATCTGTGATCATGGCGCTGGCGACAAGTTCCTGCTTATTTTCTGCTTTGCCTTCAGAAGCTCTTTTGTACTGAATTTTTGAATTAATACGGACAGTTTTACGCTTATGAACTTGAGAGCATTTTCTGTTATGAGCAATTTCATTCTCGATTTCTTTTAAATCATTTCGAAATGTAAATGGCAGAGACTTTTTCAACTTCCTACTAGCTGGTGATCGGACAACAAATGACTCACGGGATAGCATTACTTTATTGTGTAATATCTGGTCTTGGTTGACAACAGGATTCGCTAACGTAACTGATAGGCCTGTTGAAATTTGCCGAAGCCTATCATCAAATACAGAAAATATGTCTACTAGGACTGGTATAACGTCCATTATGAGGTGCTTCTCAACAAATATATCAACTGGCTCCAGTTGTACACTGATTTTATGCAATTCCTGTTCAGCAGAGGAAATCATGCCATATGATGCTGTAGCCACCATAATACATTTATGTGGTACATTTAATGGCTGATCTGTATACAAATCGAATCCTTCATTGGGAGATGAAAACAATGGAACATAGTCTGCCTCCTGTCTTAAGATTACAGCAAAGTCTGATTTTTTGTCATCAAATGGAGGCGTGTCTATTTCCAGGTCTCCTAGACTTAGGCGAAGTATCCAATTTCGTAGTTCCCTGCGATAGATTAATAGACAGAATGTAAATATGAATAGACTGAAGATTATTTAGGCTTAAAATTGTGAGAATTAAAACAATAAAGTTCTTACTCATTATTCAAAGACCGAAGTTTGACATGTTTGACTTCAGAAAATCGCTCACAGAGGACATCTTGGAAAGAAACACTTAAAATTTCTTGCTGCAGGCCAACATTATTGCGAGCATTCAGCATAATCACCCGTACCCACGGAATATAGACGGTAAATTCAATTGGCGCGTATACTATACATTCTGAAGTTTCATTCTGATTCGTGGAAGCACTGCAAAGAAAATTAATAAAGAAAATTGAACCCACCTCAAAATATCGTTAACGGTAGCACTGGCGTCTCACAATAAACTGATTTGAAACTTACATTATTTCATCCGATTTTCTTGCCACGTCGGTTGGACATCCTTTCGAAAAACGCACCCTTCGCTCTCCACCATTAATTTTACCAGTACCCTTGACTTCACTGTCCTCTTGAATTTTGTTGTTGATATGAAGAGCCATAGTATTAAACCCAGAAATTCTATAACGAATATCTTTAGCTGAAACTTCTACACTAGAGAGGTTTTCAATATATATATTACGATGGAGTCCAACTTGCTCTACAGTTATTTTAAGACCGAGAATATCAACTATTTGTACTGACTGTACAGGGCCGTCAACTCTTACGGGCTTGGACCACTCAAACACTCCTACAAAAATAATTAATTGATATTAAAAACCGGTCATCTTTGTATTAAATAAAATATTGTAAGTGTAGATTGTTTCGAATTTTTTACCTGAAAAAATCAAGTTATTTTTCTGAAAAAATCCAAAAGAATCTTTGATACTTTTTTGTGTGTTTCTAGGTTTGTCAGGCAATGCTGCTAGCATAACAGACGGAAGCAATGGTGAGTTAGAAGACATGAGTGGAAATTTCGAGTAAAAATTTGGAAAAGTATAGTAGCCACAGCTATTGGATGGAACAAAAGAATACTGATCAAAATTATCCGTTTCAGGAATTGGAATGTTTGGGATAGCACTGGCCTGTGCACAAAACAAAGGCGTAGAAGTTAAATTATACAAGCTCATTTGAGGTTGTCTATCAGGAGATAAAGAGATCCAGACTTGACCGTTCTTAGCTGTCCAACTCAAAATAACCGGTAACGATGCTTCTTCTATACCACCGCATCTATGAAATTACGCATTTGCATTCATTCAGGTACAAATCCATCAGTTTTAGCAAGCTTCACAACGTTATAAAAAATTTCAAGTTAATTAAGTATAGATTGACAAATTAGTATTCAAACCTTTTGTGATTAATATCAAAGCTATGGGCGTTCACCGGTGAATATTTAGGTATAGCGACAGCTGTTCTTTTCCCAGGCAGTCCGTCTGATGCAGACATATTATTGAATACTAAATCAAATTTTATTAACTGCACAAACCACCAAGGTCCCCCGCAGCTTAATCCTAAGTATTTCATTGCATTTTCTTCTTCGTCATCTAGGATATCGTTGTTTTCAGTCTTGACGTCTGAGTGATGTATCAAAAGTGGCACAAACTTTCGTAATTCAAAGGATTTGCTAGTAGAATTCAGATCAGGATCAAGTACTGTAAATGATGCAATATCTGCCCAATCACTGCTCCCTTGTGCTTTGTTTTCCTTTAGTGATATTCCTTTTACATGGAGCAATGCATCCGTTTTATTTTGAATGTTAAAAGTTGCACGTATTGCGAGTAATAAAATGTCTTTACGTATCCGGGCTTCCAACGTAATGTAGCATGTCTAGGCAACCACCAAAGAATGTATGAATTAACTATTATCTCAAGTCTTACAAAAAGAAAAAAACATAACATCATTAAAATTAAATAATATATTATATTAAAATGTTAACCTCTTTTATCCCTAGAATTTCAAGCCTACTAAATGAATCTAACGGAATTCTGAAGTTTGAATTAACATTGTGCACGTCCATTCTAGATTTTTGTTCAGTAAATTCTAATGATTCGGTCCAACATGTTTGATTATGAGACTCGAATCCCAATTTAAAATAACCCTGTGAGTAAATTCATAGAATGTTTAAAATACTTAAGATACATAAAATGTTATAAACACTTGCATTAACATAATTTACAACAAAAGACATATTTAATAATTTGGAAGGTAGCATAATATGTCCGAGACAACTATTTTTTTTTCATTATTTTTTTATATTACCCTTACTCATACACTGATAAATATTTTCTAAATTACTTTAATCTTAGGAGGAGTAAAAACGGAACAGGATGGAATGATAAATTCAGTGCTTTCAGTGGCAACACTTAAGGCTTCCGCAAAGTGAATAGAATTCCCCGTCAGATTAACGAATAATGCCCATGGCTTAACATCAACCAAGACTGTGGGTAGGCCTTCAATCCATGGAGAAAATCCCACCTTAATAAACAAGCCAGAAAATATAGTACAAGACTATGGTATATATTAATATAGGTATATGTATGAAGAAGTATAAAACTCGTTTCGAATATTGGATACACACCTCAACTGAAGTATCCGGCTGAGTGCAAGCAACCCAACCATTAAGGGCAACAGTGTCAGATATGTAGGGCCATACATCTTCTTGTGTTATCTCCTGCTTAGCTTCCTTTCCCACTTCCAAACTCTCCACGATGTCTCGTGTAATTTCATCAATGGGACGAGACATGACAACTTTTTCTGTGAGTGGCCCTCCAGGGACCAGAGGTATAGGGGGGCTTGACTGAGATACATTAGGACTATAGAATGTTAACAAATTTGTCTGGGGTTAGATTTTTTACTAATCAATGGTACATTCAATGAAGCCAAATTTTATATTTAAGTGCTTGTAAACAATTACTGCCAAAACGGAACTCCGCATTGAAAAATTCCTTACCCAGATTGAAAGGTTAAATGATGGACAACTTCGTGACTTCCAACAAAATCTATTTGTTGTTCAGAACCTTCACCTTGTAGCTCGAAGACTTCATCAGGAAGATTTCTCCCTATCGAATTATGAACTCTAGTTGGGACAGGTATAGACGATCGAACACGAAAAAACGGCGCAATCACAACCTATTAAAGATCCAGATTATGAAATTTGGCCTAACATACAAAATCCCGCGAAAGCAACGCATCAATTCAAAAAGTTTAATTTCTTGATTATATTATAATTTTAAAACATCCAAAACTGTTACAATGCATCTTCGAGAATTCGCAATTTTTTCTTCAACAAATGAGCACCACATACTATATGTTTTTATTTTCCCGTTTTCTTCTTCTCTGTACACTAATAAAATACCAAGAATTAGTTTCAATTAACTTTAAGCTCTATTTAGACTAACGCAAGTTTAATAACGTTTAATAAGAACCAACAATTGATTGCAAGCGAGTTTGAAAAATTCTAGGATTACATTCAAGAGATGCGCAATGATTTTTCCCTTTTCTCATGTCCTCAATAGTCATTACAGGACTCCACGGTAATGTAGAATTTTCACTAGCATAGCGAAATCTGAAATGCTCAATACTATCGACATCAATCAGCCTAGATGGCCCATGACTTCGGCTTTGGACTGGCCACGTAACTTCGCGCCCTCCAGACTTCGGCAGTAATGCTATTTCAATTATTTCGTCCATCGCATTAACCACAGAAAATGGGCCTGAAATGGTGACCTGAATAAAAATAATAAAAATAATCTGATTTTACGACATCATAAAATATATAGCTTGAAGCAACGTAGATGTGCATAATTATGTGTCTCTGAATGAAAGCAGTTCAACTTTTATCACCGTACGTACCAATTTTTGACTAGCTGTCAACTTTTTAAAGTTAATGAACAGTTTTTGATTGCTTTTTGGAATGTTTACAACTTTCAATCCAACGCCATTGAATGACAGTGTATCAGATGCCTTCCAGTCAGGATCACGAACAGAAATTTTGCAAGTGGAAGCCCCTTTTTGAGTAGGCCAAACAAATGCATAACACTCCCGACAGCCAATAGATTGAACCATGTCGACGTTCGCCACTTTTAAGTTATTTTCTGATTGTATTTGATTTACAAGAATGTCGGCATGCAAATCATTACAGATTAAAATTTCAGCCAAGTGAATTAATTTCCTGCCAAATTCCAAAAATGTTTGTTTTTAGCATTTTTAGCTTAAAGCCTGTGCAATTTGCTTTTAATATAAAATTAATCGAGCGTAAACAAAATTATTCTTACTTTGATTTAAAAGAAGTGAAATCCACTAAATACCCATCATAGGCTTCTAAGACCTGGGACCACGTTGCAAGGGAAGCAATGATAGTGTGGAGTGTTGATGCACTGGCTTTTAGTACCATGGGCTTTGTACTGAGATGCACTTTAACTGTTGCTTTATTTTCCGAAACTGATTTTTGACTCATATTGTAAACTAACTGTAAAGGAAATTGATTAAATACAATTTAAAATAAATGCAAAACAAAATAAAAACAAGCACGAGGTAAAAAAATAAAAATCAAAGAATAAAAATTAGGTTACATGAAGATTAAACGGATCCACAACTGCAGCACTGGTAAGATAGCTGTATTCGGTCACACTGAATGCAAGGTAAGTATTTACATCAATTTTACACTTGAGTGGCCACAAAGATATTAAAATTGTATTCATTGTAAGCTCAAAAGTAGAAAACGGCTGATCGGATAAAGCTAGTCCTCCAAATGAATAGCATTTTAAATTCGCGTCAGGTGCTAAAACAAACGTAAGAAAAAAAATTAGTATTTCTGTTAATAGTGTAATAGAAAAAAATACAAATGCAATAACTATATGAAACTCTGCTTACTTTTCCCAGCGTATGTAAGATGATTTACAAGATTTATTGAGATCTTTGGAATTTCAGCATATAACTTAAGTGTCGGATTTAGTGACGAATCTTGTAATGAATCCACACGAAGGGTTGCTGCCAAAATTTCTGGTTTGACTAGATTATAACTGTCACTTCTAGTCGGTATTAATATACAATAAGAAATAATGATTAAGTAGCACCCTTTTACTGCGTCCTAGAAACTGTGCCAATGATGTTATTTGTTACAAATAATATTGAGAATGCTCCCTGAACTTACTCATTCAACGGAACTTCGATCACTACACGCCAAATAGAAGAAGTGAAAAGGTGAAATTTATCCTTGTCAGGCGTGCGGCAAGATCCTCTCGATGATTCGGAAAGGTAAATAATTCCGAAATGGCAAAATTTGTTTTGAGCTTCGTCAAAGTATTCAATTATACAAGGAAGCTACAATTAAAACATCAGAATTGAAAGTTATACCACAACATAAACATTTTCAATTATTTAAATACTAGAGTTTAGTCTTTCGCACACAAGTTTTGAATCCCTGAAATATCTTCACTCACCGACTGAGTATGCACACGCACACATTGTGAATTGTTTCAGTGAAGGAATTCCACAAAAATTTTTTTAGACATTCATAGTCTATCGACGGGATGAGTTGATTAAGTACTATTAAAACCTCAAACGCTTTGATATCCTTTAACAGTAATTTTATGTTGCTTTGAATTTGAATTTAACATAATATATACCGTAAATGATCGAATAAGCGCCGTGTCTCAAATAAGCTTCGGGCTGCCAGTCCAAAAAAATTAGTAAATACCGGGGGGGGGGGGGGCTCAATCGTCTCTAATAAGCACAACTTTGTTAAATTTATTAAAAATTAACACGAAAACTGTGGTTTTAGACTTAGGTGGTTTTGTACGAAATAGTTTTATTTTTTGACCACAAACTTAAAAAATATAAATGAGCGCCGGGCTCAGAAAAGCGCATGGTCTCAAATAAGCGGCGGGAGTGTCACTCCAAAACATTTAATATGCACCTGAGGGCTTATTCGAACATTTAACGTACCTACCTACAGCAACTACGAACTACCGCATAATTATGATCTGACACTGAATCAACATCGAGGCACCAAAGACACTGCATAACAATTTGACATACATAGTTCACTAGATGAGCACATTTTGTGGGTTTTGCGTTTCTTTTTGCCAAGATTTTCATGTTCTTTGCCATAACTTTTAGCTGCTGCTATGACTGTGTATGCACTAAAAACGTATTTCATACGTCACAAAATACAAAAAAAATCCTATTTAAGAAACTCGTTATGTACATTGCGTTGTACACTACACAAAAATTCAATTTGAAGTGTACACAACTGGTTTGTTTTTACAATTTGGGGATCATTTCTATTTTCAAACCGATATACAGCAGCTAAGCAGTTACATGACGACTGCTAAAACTTTTGAGATTCTATTTTTAAGAAGTGGGCACACGTTTTCTCATGCAGCCCGACATGTCATTGGGCGGAACTGTGACATTTTTTTGAATTGTTCATTTGACCTTATGCATATTTCTCTTTTCAAAAGACAAAAAATGGTAACTTCCACGTCAAGTTACTCAAAAGCCTAAAGGATTTTAATTTTTGCATCTTTGTTTACTTTATAAATTCTATAATAGATTCAACATATTTTATTCTACGCTGGCATTACCTCCTTGTTTTTTATACTAGGGACTAGATCAGAATCGATGGGAACCGGAGCACTTTCTATGCGCGTGAGGCATCTTCTGTGGGGATACCTCCATGTCATGGTACGATCTCGTTCACAAAATGCGATTTGGTATACTTCAGGCAATTCATAGGAATTTTCTCGATGAACATATCTAAAGTTTCCACTTCTTAAATCATCTTGATAATCTTCAGTCAGCCTAGGACTTTTCGAATCAGTTTGATTTCCTGTATTTTCAGTTTCGGCTTTCTCGTAAGACATGTAGTCCTAGGAATACAAAAATATTAATTCTTAACTTAGAAAAGAGAGATAGGTACATACCTACATTCATTTGATTATACTATTCCAATCCTAGCCAAGACAGCAGTTTAATTAGCGATTTTATATTTCTTAATTTTAAATACTTACCAACAGATATTTTCCAAAAGTTTGATACAACTGCAAGAATGTAAGTATGTTCTGTGGACCAAAGTGAATGGACATGGAATCAGCTGTGACACTAATAGTTACGCCAGGTGAAGCAAGCCGTGATTTCCATCGAAGTTTCGATTTTAAATGCACGTCCCATGGCGTTAAAATTACGTTACGGCTAATGAAAAGCAAGCAAAAAAACCAAACATGCAAATTTATTATAGATTAATGATGCATTAAAAAACTTTAAAAAAGTAAGGCATAAAATATAAAATCACAAAATATACCGTGCTCCAATTCCACTAGCTAGAGTAACCGAGCACACTTTAAGCTCTATATTGGCACTATCAGGGATGACGAGTTCTTCATTATCGGCAGTAATGTTTCTAATGCGAGATCTAATGCTGAAATCACACGAAGCTATACTTAATGCTGCACAAGATCGAGTTAGATCTTCCTCGCCTTCTTCAACCACAGATAGAACTACTTGATTCAGGGATACTTTCCCAGAACAAATTCTTGCGAGTAGAGACTGTGTTGAGTCATTAGATTTCCCCTTTGTGTGCTGCACGGATTCAGTACAACTTGAATTAACATTAGTTGCTGAGACAGAGCTTGGAGGCTTCCAACGGATGCTTTCAAAGTAGTTTTGAATTCTAATCAAATTCTTGATTATCTTCCGACTCAAGCTTATTTTTAAAGGACGAGCAACATCGCATGTAAAATCAACTGGAAAGTAAGAGAAATGTTATTTCAATTTCAGGCTTATTGGACAAAGAATTGTGTCCTGATTTCCTGATATCCAGTAAACAGTTATGCAAAGTTACTGTTACAGCATTGCTTATCGATTTTATTGCTCACAAAAAATACAAAAAGTTAAATTTAAAATAGAGAATAATTAATAATCAATCAATCAATTTCTTACACGGTCTGCTCTTAAAGTCAGTAAGCTT
This sequence comes from Dicyrtomina minuta, assembly GCA_949802685.1. Lineage (NCBI taxonomy): Eukaryota > Metazoa > Arthropoda > Collembola > Symphypleona > Dicyrtomidae > Dicyrtomina > Dicyrtomina minuta. The sequence goes on from OX461810.1 coordinate 51,380,341, forward strand.
TCCACTGAAAAACGGAGGTATCATCCCGGATTTAGGATCCCTTTCTCCTGGTGTGCACTCGAACAGACGATCAGGATAATCATTTAAATCAGGGAGAGCAAACATATTTAGAGTTTCTAAAATACAAAAAAAAAGTCAAACTACTAAATAAAAACTGCAATAATTATAGTAAGTATATACATAGCAATAGTAATTGCAAATTGATGTATCTAATCCAGTATCAACCACACCACCACTTAAATTAATATGAAGTAGGCATGCCTATACAGTTTTCCAAAATTAGTCTAACTTTTTCCAGCAGTAGCAAATCCAATGCTCAGTTCATATATAGAGACTTCTGCTCTCTGGCTTGTATCACTGATAGAGGTAGCAAGATGAGGTTGACCCATTACAAAAAAGGCCAAAGGCACCATCCCAACTATATGAGTCTTTAGTTGGTCGTTCACATTAGTGTGTTTGTATTTGAGATCATAAGTCATAATCTGAAAAAGCGACCCTGTCACGAGAAGATCAAACGGAACAGCTTCGGATTGATTCGGAGATATAATTTTATTAAAAGTTCCATCTTTCATCATTGCCAACATTTCACTGCTTTTTACACTTTGAACATCTGGGGGTAAAGGCTGTGTTGTGGACATTGTTATAATTGAATCTATTCCAGAATCGGATTCTCTAAAAAAGTTAAACGGGGCAGTTTCCGGTTTAAAATCCATTGGTGAACTCACGATGCATTCATTATTCATGTAAGCCAGGTCCAAATTAATCCCTTGCATGCAAGCAATTTGGTTTAAATGGATGTAAATGCACACTTCACTCGATACATTGATTTCTAGGGAATGACCAGCAACAATAATTTGTTTGGTTACATCACTAACGTTCCCTTCGTAGACTACAGCTGGAGCATAAGCAATTATAACGTCTGTACTTTCTAAAATGGGATGGCCTGCAGCCTCTTCATGAGTGGTATCATTTCCAATTGTATTCCATTCTAAGGCTGGATTTTCTCCCATAGTTTTTAGCACGGTGCTGGATGGACTAGGAAGCAAATCACGGCTGTTTGCTTTTAAACTTTTCCAATGGCATGTAAACAACATAACGCTGACCAAATCGATCTGATATTGACGGTCTTCTACAGGAGAGCCTGGTATACTCAAAATATTGGTAGTTTCTGCCATTTGGTATAAATCCTTGTCTACTATCGTACGATTTAGAGGATTTTCTGACTAAAGTTATAACAAAAATACATATTTAAAGACTGTATACTTCTAAACTATTTTAGATGCAGAGGTTGCTGTTTATTAAAAATGCTTTATACCTGGGAATGTACAGTTAAGGATGACATTTGAAGAACAAGGACATCAGGAGTATCAATGCAAGCTGCATCATACCCCGCTGCACTAGATTTGAAAAATAGTCTGACCATGCCAGTTTCTAAATAAATAAGTGGTAACGTTGTATTACTGTAAACTGGCATAACAGTGATTGGTGCTTCTGTGGCAGGAACATTCAAGGATGACATCGTATTTAAAACTTTCACATATGGGGTCAATACACTTATGTCAGCTAAAAAGTCGACAGAGCCAATTTTTAGATCAAATTCACTCAAAAAGCGATCATCTTCGTTTTCATATTCCTCGTAAAAAACATTTTTATTTTTGTCACAATGTTTTTTTAAAGTCGCATTCCATCTCGAGACGGGAGAGTGCAGTTCAGATTTTTTGTGAAAGTTTTTAGTTTGAACTCGAGTGAATGTGAAAGCCAGTATCCCACGCATTTTAGTAGCACCGTGGCTATGGCTATGACTCGTTGCCGCTGAGCTTGACTTAATACCAACAGGTTTTGGACCATGAACTGGACTTGCACTTCCACTTGCAGATAGTTTAAGAGAATTTTCGTGCTTTTTGCAACTCTTGGGAACACTTATGTGCTTCGTTATTTCGTCTCCGCCGGAAATTATGATTCCAAGACATTGGCCAACATCCCAACGATCTTGAGTAGTTCTATAATAAGTTTAAAACATAGTAAATATTTATATTTGCCCGCGAGTCACTGTATATTTCAATAAAAAATGTATGTGACTCAACTTCTAGTAGTGAGAAAATTCAAAACTTAACATTTAACCGTATTCGGCAGTTTATAATGTTGCATAGGTACCTATTTACACAAATCAAAGAGTAATTTCAAACTAAAATGTGCTAATACGTTTGACACTAATTCACAAACATTGAACTAATACAACTTTAAAACGCAGACTTCAAATCAGAGCATCTCAGGCTTTTTGAAAAACACGTAATTCGACTTTACTTGAAGCATTCAGGCACATTAAACACCAATAGGTATCTAATCTATCATCAGTAATTTCGCATACATAATATATATACCTTTCGTAATTTCTCAAACTGACGTTAGCCACTTTAACAGACCACTTGACGAAAACAGACTGGACATCTAAGGAAGAAACAATATCTTCGATTTCAAGCACAAGTTGATCTGCACGATCTGCGTCGTCGATAGAATTTGAGATAATAAGCTGAAACTGAGCAAGAGTAACTTGCATCCAGACCGAAGCTTTAGCATCGTGGGACAAGCTTTCTACTTGAATATGTCCAGCTATAATAAATAAAAAACATGACATCGTACAATCTTACAAAAATATTTGGAGACACTTCAACACTATAACACCAGCTTACGTGGTAATTGTTGGCTGCTTGTTACAGATTCCGAAAAGTTAGGTGGTTCCGTTTCCGGTAAAGACATAATTTCCATATGTTGCTGTGCAAATGATTCTTTCGTTTTTGAACCAGAGCCTATCATTTCTTGGTCAATTCTACGTTTAGAAGCAGACTCACTATTTTGTGCACCCGCATCCAAGTTATTACTTTCAATTGGACTAAGCATTAATGAGCCTGTACTTTTTAGAAACACAGCTGTAGTATGCATAAACTGCTCACTAAGCTTCAACAGCAAGTTAATCTGTAAAGGAATATATTAATTATTAATCGCCTGTTTTTACGGGTGAATAATTTATTACTGTATACAGGCATCTAACAAAATACCAGGCATCAAAATAACATTTCCGTACAAAACACGTACCTGGACAAACGACAGGGAGAGTTTAATCGATGGGATGTCGGAATGAAGAAATGCAGCAATAACAGTAGGTTGCCCATCCATTTTTTTTCTGGACAACGTCAATGTTAATAAAACATTAAGGGGAAGGCTGAATGGCTGTCGCCCCTCCTTGATATGAACAGTTGATAATGTAAAATTTTCAGAAGTGATTCGAAGAGGATACAATTCCCGACCTTTATATTCTTGGGGTAATGGGACTGGGAGGGGCACTTGACTATAGTTGATAATAACCTTAGACCCTTCAGGAAGAGCAGTAATTTTTGGAGTGGTGATAAGAACTCCATTTGCATTCCCAGCTTCATGAAAGGAGATGAAGGATTTTTGACCCACAGGAAGCCAAATATCCCCTTGTCCAACACTAACCGTGATAAAACTTTGCATAATTACTGACAAATGAGTGACCACCCATTTGTTCCACGTTTCTAGATACTTTTGAACTGAAAAATGTAGCTGAAATTCTTCTTCCAGTGTAGATCTTCGTCTTTGCCTTCTTGGAGCAACAAATTTCGGAGAATTAATTGGATCTGAAATACTTTGACCGACCACACTTGGTTTTGGACTTTGATATAACTTTTGGAAATCTTTGCCAGTGACACTACCGTTAGCGTTATTATCGTCCGAATTAGACCAATTTGATCTAGCTTTGCTTCCAACTGACATCCGGGAAGACGTTCGACTAACGGGTACCATAGGATATAAGACTTGATCGCTCGATTGCAAGGATGTTGGAATTGATGATGGCATTTGCTTGGGGTGATAGCTTAGCCAATGAAAAAACATTAGTTCAAACTGAACTAAAAATTCCGAAATATTTATTACCATAAGTGGGGTAAGATCACTGGCTCCACTTTTATTCTCAGGTTCAACTTGTTCAAATGGAAATTCTTCAAGGAGTTGCATTGGGTACTGTATGACTAAGACAGCTAGACCTTCGGGATCTGGTTTGTTGTGTGGTGGTCCTTCAAATATCGGTAGCGGTACTGGATGATGCGGACTATGAACAAAGACACCCAAAGACCCAATCCTAGCTCTAACCGTGTGAAGAACTCTGGTAAATACTGCCTGCATGCTAAGTTCTTGTACATGCAATACTATATCACCTTGATCTAGAATTTTAAGTACAATATAATTAATTTTCAACACCCATTTAAAAGATTTTTAAGATTCGAACAATATTTAAATAATTTAATAACTCTTACTATAGTGGGGCAGATCGCGCAAAATGGTGGTGTTCGTAAGATGCTCTGACATTCTTTCGTCATAGCATGAAATGTATATGACTTGGAGCAGCATGAGATGAGGTTTCGCTAAATTAATTCGGAAATCGTCTAAAAATAAAATTTGCATTGATTACATCAATTGCACATTTCAAATAACTGAAAATAAAATAAAACTTATTCATTCAATATTGCAGTGAACCTAGTAAAATGTCCATGTTAGAGACTGGGCTGAATTTACTCGGCCAAATTTCAGGCCTTCCAGCAGCCTGATAGTTAAATTCCATATTAAATGGAATACAGATGGGTACAATAAATTTATCTGAACGCAGTTTCATTTCAACGCTAAACACCTTTAAATTAAACAACCGAATAAACATATAAAATTTCTAAAACATGGTTTAATTTAGTCTAATGATTCACATTCAAATGTTTTAGTAAACTACAACTAGACTGACCAACCTTGGTATTTAATTTGTACATAAACAGCTCGAGGATATTGTTAGGAAATGTATTTGCTTTCTGCATCAGTCTTTTGAATCTACTGTTGGGATCCGTTGCTCTTCCATCAATGCAACTGAAGGTCAAAATAATCTTAGGCCATTCTGGTAAAGCATCAGAGAGCGGAGTAATTGTCGCTGCCTTTCGTTTCTTGTACTTGGCTCGAATATGTGTTTGCTGATCAAAGTCTAGGTGATCACCAGCTATAATTTCGATGTAGGGTCGGAAAATAGTAAATTGATAAGTATCAAAGGCGGATTCTATATTTTTTATTGCTTTAAAATCAAAGGAGTTCACAGGTTCTCCGTCCGTGTTAACCTTTTTCGGAACTAAATGCATACAAAATAAATAGCATGATTAACAATCCAGCTTAAATATTCTTATAATTTTTTTTTCTTATTCAATTCTCAATGCTAATTATTGGGAAAAAGACACGCACCAAATTTTTCATAGAATTTTGGCGATTCTGGCTCATATAGGTTTGCAGCGAACATGAGCATTTTCATTCGGTGAATCGATCCTGAACATAATTTGGCTTTAGAAGGCGCAACTACAAGTCGACATAATAGTTTGTCCCGCCTATTTCAAAAAACAATTATTAAAATTACATTTAAAAAATCATGATACTTGTTAAGAGGTAAATATTGTAGATATTATAGAGCAAAATAAAATCGAGTCATATAGCACACCCTAAATCGTAGCCTTCAGTAGAACTATTGGAATGGTGAGACTTAGATTCATCGTAATTACTTTCGGCACCAGTGATGTCCAGATATTCCACCGCAATTGCTGGGGTTCTGTCCAGCATCATTTCCTCTGGCAAAATCATAAAGAATAAAAAAAGTGAAAAATCGAAAATATTGAAATGCACAAAATAACTTCATTTTATTATAAATTACCCGTGAAAATTTCAACGTGTCGTTCAAACTGAAACACTGAATCTTCTGGAGGGCGGACAACTGTCCCGCTATCAAATAGCCCATTGCTTGCAAAATCTCGATTCACTTGCCCAATCTGCAAGTATTCGTTATTTCTTGACTCCTTTGTTTTTTCATCAAAGCAGTCTTTCATTCCACATGGACAGGTTTGAACGCCTTCTATTAAAATCTAACGGATAAAGTGGATCACAAGAAAATCAGATTTAATTATATTTACGCCTTAGATGCATAATAAATATGTTACCGGACGAATGGGAAGACGCTGTTACAATGATACAGTTTGCAAGTCGGTTTCGGCATACCAAAAAATTGGGAAAAACCGACGCCTTTTTGTCGGTTCGGTTTGTCGATTTTTTGAACCACAGAAAATTTTTGTTACTATTTACTCATATTTAACGCTAAAATTACATTGTTGTGATTAAAACTACTTTAGCGGTACACATAATAGGCAGAAACATAATCTATTTGATCACGAAAAATTGAAAACTCAAAAACATTGTGGAAAAATTTAAAAGTCAATTTACTGTTTATATTTTGACAAATTGAAAAAATGAATTGCCCAAAGCTTAAAGTGTCTAGTTTTTAGTGAGTTTTAGGAAATACCAAAGTCAGTTTCGCTTTTTGTCACCTTGTCGGTTTTGCAAACCCTATACAATGACAACTGATTACAGTTACAATAAAAACTTCAGTAAAAAAAGCACGAAATAAAATGAAATCATTGCTGCAACTAACCTGCGAAATACCAGTAAACATATTTGAGCCGGATCCTCGTTGAATCATATCACAAATTATCCCTTGCAAGTAGCACTTCAAGAAGGGTTGGAATTTAACACGAGGAGCACCATGAGAATTATTTTGCTCTGTTATTGCTTCCATGCCCTTGAAAACTATTGACACTTTGTTTGCATAAAAACCAATATGACTAGTGACGGATGCATTATCAAACTCATCAGGAATATCTCCATCCTCATCCGCTCCAAAAATACTACCAGATATATCTGGAACCCACCCCACTGCCCACGTTGCCCAACTAGTAACGGGATCGTCTTCTTCCTCACTTAAAGCTTCGCTTGCCTCTCCCCCAGACTTGTCCGCTGTTAGCGTTAGCATAACAATAAATTTAATCAACAAAATTATCCACAACGGAGTATCTTTAAGTTTCGGTGGTAAGCAAATGTCCCTATGTCCAATGACCGAATACACTTTGTTCGAAGTCGTTCTATACGAATGCAGGTTGTCCGACACCCTTGGCTATGAAATGTTTCTTGCGCGAATTCACTGAGTAAGAAAAAAACGGATTCCACGAATGTGCAAATTACTGCACATTATACATATTTGTTGAATATGGTTTGGTTGGTTAGAATTTAGCACTTTTACACTGAATATTGTATAACTTTCCTTCACGTTTTTTGAAGTTACTAGCCCCATTATAAACACAGTTACCCGAAGTTGTGATTTCAGATTTTCTTCTGACTCACTTTTGTAAAAATTATTTTAGCAAGTAGTTCAAATATTTTGGGGAAATATACGAGACAATAAATAATTACTGGACGGCGGCAAATCCTGACATAAAAAGGTGAATAAAGTATCAGACCTAAACCTTTTAGGGTAATGATGTTCTTAATTGCAATACTTTGGAATTTTAAAAACTTGTTTCCCACAAAAGTCATTCACACAAGCTGATTTTCGGACATAATGCTTTCGTGCAAATCATTTCGGACAGTATGCATTCTGACAGACAAAGGACGTTATTACAAAAGACCTTTGGATGCCGGATATTCGTAAAACTTACGATGAGTTCTTCATTGGACGCGAGGCCAAGTAAAAATTACTATTAAATTATAAAGAGTAGCGGCACTTACGGCTCGATCCTGCGGTTTCAATCACATGTGAAGAGCACGTTTTAAGGGTAGACTTCACGGAAAGTAGCATGTAATACAATTTTAGAAGCATAGGAATCTGCAATGTGAAAAAATCGGAACATTTTAAGTTTACAAATACCAGGTTACACAGAGCCTAAGTATAACTAAAACTTACTTGTTCGTCCGTGATTGTGAATTTTAATTCTTCTGAATACAAATCCATTCTTGTGAAGAAAGGTCTACCAGCAAACTGATTGTAATACTGCTGCAGAATTCGAATATCAAAGGAGCATTTGTACAGAAGCGGTTCCTGTGCAAAGTATCGGAACAACCAAGTTCAGAATTGATGAAATAGTGACGTTTTAGGTTATTAGGTAATCATTTTACGTTATTCACAAATTAACTTACCAAATATTGCTCTATTTTGCCAGCACTATTAGTTTGGTCAAGGCATACCGTTAAGTCCGAAAAGGAAAGCTGTCTTCTTAAAGTAAATTCAGGAGCTATTAAATCTGAAAAAAAGTTGGATTCCGATAAACTGATAGAATTTGACAATTTATTTAGTACTTTTTTTCACAATTTCAAACTGACTAACCGATAAATGACGATTTCCAATCCCCATCAGTTGGCGATAAGCTAGCCGTTTTAACGTTTAACGTGAAAACAATATCTTCCTCCACTAACTTAACAATTACATTTTGACAATCGATCCTAATGTTAGTAATCATCTTGTTAACTAAGTTCTGAACATAACCAGGAGCCTCTTCTGGTTCTTTAGGCATTTTCCTATTGTAATAATAGTAAACATTATGCATATCATAATTCTGCTTCTCTGCTTTTTATTCAAGAATTGACTGATTATATAATGAATAATTCAGTTTCCACTTACGGTTTTGACACGCATTGCTTTGGTGACTTTGCCTCCTGTTCATTGTCTTCATTATCCTTTTTTAGTTTTAGCGTAATTTCTAGCAAATGAAATTTCCAACCTTAATTCATTACTTCAACAGTCTTTCAAATTTATTATTTATTTAAGTATATTTCTACCAATACTGAAACAAAAACAAAACTAAAATTCACAATAATAATTATACATTACCAATGGTGTTGACGTTAACCACTATTGGTTCGTATGTAATTTTTGTCCAAGGAACAAACAGACGAAGCTCATGAATGTGGCCACTAACAAATGTAACAGGTAAATTGAATTCTTCTTCCAGAACTTCAAGATTTAAATCTAGATTGTTAAAGCTAGCCCCGCCAGTCCATAAAGAAACCTACAACAAGCATAATTTATGATAATTATTATCACGTTGAGTAGATCAACGTATCGATTACATACAAAAATTAATTTTTTAATTTGCGCAGTTATTTTAACAACATGAAAAGTGTTAATGAACGTGAATAGTTACCTGAAAGTTTGCCGGGTTAAAATTTTTAAAATACTTATCCAAATAAGCGAGGATATACGGAGTTATATATGACTCAATCTTGAACATTTTGTAGCAGTTAAACTGTTACAGATGTTTTAAAATGATACAAAAATATTTCAAATTTCAAATGGTTTTACATTTCATAATGCTGACAACCTACAGAAATTATAAGTACACCGTAACAATTTTTGATTGCATTATTTATCGATTCAGCACTTTTACAGCAGCCACGTAGCCAAAGCTGACAGCAGTGACAGCACACTCACATTTGAAGTTAAATACAAAAAGAACAAGTCTTTCTAATGATAAATACTACAAATACAGAATAGTGTACTGGATTACTACGGAACTATTAGTACATAACACGACATTTATGGTTTAATCAAATAGTGGAATAGAGGTAGTTACATGTATGACACGACATATCATGGAATGGAACTATAAATAAATAACTAAGATAATGTTTAACCTACTGGTGACTGGCACATACATTTACAATCATAACATGGTTATGATTTAAAATAGTATGCCTATATGCCCAGTGCCAGTTTGTTGACGTAATTTTTTTGTTACATTCGGAAACTGAGAGACTTGTTAAACATTCCTGGACACAATTTTCCCTCCCCATGCAATACCAATTTTCGCAGATTTTATACACGCTTGAGCTAATAAAAGTAAAGTTAAAGTAGTCTGTATCTGTAGTGCAGGCAGTGTAGGCTTAATGACTGTAATGAAAACAAAGTTATCTGAGAGATTGATATTTTGATGATTGTAATAGTTAATAGCATAGTGCTGGTTTTAATAATAAGAATATTATTCAGAGCTGCATTCAATATTATCGGTTCGGTTATTAATGGGCCCCGCACCGTTTGGCCCCAACTTGTTCGGCCCCGGGTCCCGATGTATGCTGGCCAACGTGTTTGGTGGCGAACCCAGAGTTGTATGAAATTCGGGATGATGAGACTTCAGGTCGTTAATCTGTTGACTCAACTTCCGTGGATGTAGGTAGATGCAAAAATCCCTAAATAATGAATTTTACAATCTGGATTGATGCAGCGTAGCAAATGGTGAATATGATAATAATTCCACCAGTGGACTCAAACATAAAACCAACACTTCTATAAAAATAATAAATAGGATTTATTTAACTATAAGAAAGTGAAGGCAAAGCAGTAGTATAGTTTACAATAGAAATGGTAAAATGATACAGGCGGAGCAGCTCAGTTTGTAAGTCTGATCTGCAACAGTGCTAGAGTAAGAGTCAGAGATTTTTAGGCTGAGTTGTGGCGATGAGAGCTTGAAAGCGTGGTCATGCCACATGGCTGATGAAATAGAAAAATCGGCATGGTTGGACCGCATGGTAAATTCGAAGTTTCTGGAAATACTATGTTACACAAATATAATAGAAGTAATTTCAGTCCACGTGGACTGCACAACCAAAGACCAGAAACTTACATGAGTTCAAGGATAATCTGGCAGGAAATGTAAAGAATTCAGAAATTAACATAATTAGAATACAGATAAGTGACCGAGCCAGATCGAAGAATAGAGTTATCTATAGAAAGTAAGGCATGAGGAAAGTTAGGACTAAATTGCTGTTACTTAGGCATAACTTACAAATATGTGACATCTTGGCCGATGTCGAAATGCTTCTTAATATTACACTAATATTAACATCAAAAACACATTAAATATGAATAATTAATGCTAGCGTTTCAACTCACAATTTGTGAAGTTGAACAAACTAATGGGGGTAAAATAAATATATCAAAACTTCGGTTCAATACCGAACATACTCCCCCGGTTGAACTAATTAAAAAGAAGTAGTTCTAAACAAAAAAATACTAATTGAATTAAACACCAATAATGGAAATAACATTAAGCAATCAAGTGGATGTTCCAAATAATATTGAGGACATAATACACATAAGATAAATTAGTTACTGGTAACAAAATAGTATTTGAATTACACAAAATTTTAACTGAGAAATGGAGTTATCGAAGGCATACACACATAGCAGGAGTTTGATAAAGTAGATGATTTTGAAATAACAAAATTAACCCGCACTAACTTTAACCCAATTATAATATGAAACATATTGAAAATGCCTAATTTCTTGAAATATTGAACTAATAGTAATTTACATAGTATTGGAAATATTATTAACTTATTTCCTGAAATATGAAAATAGTTCACACACAATATAATGGAAATGTATATTCACGAAAAAACACACAACAAAACTGAATTTCACTTTGCACTGAAGATATAGAATTTCCCTCGATGTTTTCTTCAGCGATGTGAAATGTTGTGGAAATGTAAGGGAAGGGATGATGGATGAATTAAGAATCTGGAGAAGTAAAAATTTTACATTTACCGTCTTAAATCCAGAAAAGAGTTGAACTCGAAACATAAAACTTCATCCAGATGAGTTGTTGTCTTTATACAATTACTGATAAATAACCGCAGACACACTTCTTGAAAGGAAGCAAAATGTTTTTTGAAACTCAAATATAAAAGGTAATTTGAAACACTTAACAGTTTAAAGTTGTCTACTCCGAACTAACAAATCTGGATTTCACTTTAAAACTGAAGATGATGATTTTCTTTTGTAAAGCTTTCATAGCTTAAAATTCAGCATAGATGCGAAGTGACAATGGATTAGACAAGGGTTGTGGGATGGATTTTGCTTGAATGATGAAACAAAGTCATCGGTCTGATTCTGATCTTCTTGAAAGTAAAGAGTTGAAAACCAGGGCAGTCAGTCATCCAGATGAGAAATTGGTTTCTTAAATGAAGACAAGTTCATCCAGCACCCAGGTCCGTATGTAGCAGTAAAAACTGTTAAGTTGAAAGTTTTGTGGACACTGTCGTAATGTAGCGATGCAGCCGGCTGCCGTAATACCCGTAATGTTGCAAGAGACGTTGTTACGAGGTAACCGGGACCGTGGTGCGAATATTTTAGGTGTGACAGTGTAACAGCACTTGTTGTCCAGCAAATTAAGGCGGACATGAAGCTGACCAGTCCGGTCATGATGATTGACGAACGCTTGGTTATGGCGTACGCAAGAAGTTGAGTAGTCTTCTTGATGGAAATACTAATGTATTTCTTAAACTTTAAATAGTTCTGGAACTGGTTGCATTATAATGTGAACGAGAAAGATATGTCAAACAAGTTAAAACTTATTAGCGTATGTTCACAAACGGCCAGTTCCAGGTTTGTATTCTCTTCAACTTATTTGACTTGAGGGTTGATAGAGACCAGTTTCTTCCAGAAGCAGTAGAAATTAACTTCATGGACCTTTTAAAAACTCCTGGACAGAAACTTGATTTGAATTTCACTTCTGGGAGAGGTAGTTGATACCTTTAAGGAACTCCAGAGGTGCTTTTGAACGAAATAATAATTTATTTCTAGAAATGTTAATTGTTCTGGAACTAGCAAAATTGATACACGTAAACGCACACACAATGCTTTGATTAAGTCGTCACTTAATAGTTTATGTTTACGCGGTGCCAGACCAGGAAAAGTTCTCCTCAACGTGAAGTGGGTTGATTTAGTGGAGACACACAAAGTTAGATTTTTAATTTACCGTTTGCGCAAAAACCCGCAAAGAATATAGGCAAATAAAATTTATTTTTAGTAACATAGACAGCGTATACTTCACTGAATATTTACAGCAGAGTTGTACGAAGTACACACACAGAGCTAATAGTGCAAGGTGTTACCCTGGGGTAAGTTGAAGCTTGAACACTACGAATTTTTTCCAGAAAACTGGAAACACAAAAATGTCACACAACAATGGTCTCGAAAATGTCCACACTAATTTTTGCGGGTATTAAAATATCCGGTTCGAAGGACCATGTTTGGTGGCGAACCCAGAGTTGTATGAAATTCGGGATGATGAGACTTCAGGTCGTTAATCTGTTGACTCAACTTCCGTGGATGTAGGTAGATGCAAAAATCCCTAAATAATGAATTTTACAATCTGGATTGATGCAGCGTAGCAAATGGTGAATATGATAATAATTCCACCAGTGGACTCAAACATAAAACCAACACTTCTATAAAAATAATAAATAGGATTTATTTAACTATAAGAAAGTGAAGGCAAAGCAGTAGTATAGTTTACAATAGAAATGGTAAAATGATACAGGCGGAGCAGCTCAGTTTGTAAGTCTGATCTGCAACAGTGCTAGAGTAAGAGTCAGAGATTTTTAGGCTGAGTTGTGGCGATGAGAGCTTGAAAGCGTGGTCATGCCACATGGCTGATGAAATAGAAAAATCGGCATGGTTGGACCGCATGGTAAATTCGAAGTTTCTGGAAATACTATGTTACACAAATATAATAGAAGTAATTTCAGTCCACGTGGACTGCACAACCAAAGACCAGAAACTTACATGAGTTCAAGGATAATCTGGCAGGAAATGTAAAGAATTCAGAAATTAACATAATTAGAATACAGATAAGTGACCGAGCCAGATCGAAGAATAGAGTTATCTATAGAAAGTAAGGCATGAGGAAAGTTAGGACTAAATTGCTGTTACTTAGGCATAACTTACAAATATGTGACATCTTGGCCGATGTCGAAATGCTTCTTAATATTACACTAATATTAACATCAAAAACACATTAAATATGAATAATTAATGCTAGCGTTTCAACTCACAATTTGTGAAGTTGAACAAACTAATGGGGGTAAAATAAATATATCAAAACTTCGGTTCAATACCGAACATACTCCCCCGGTTGAACTAATTAAAAAGAAGTAGTTCTAAACAAAAAAATACTAATTGAATTAAACACCAATAATGGAAATAACATTAAGCAATCAAGTGGATGTTCCAAATAATATTGAGGACATAATACACATAAGATAAATTAGTTACTGGTAACAAAATAGTATTTGAATTACACAAAATTTTAACTGAGAAATGGAGTTATCGAAGGCATACACACATAGCAGGAGTTTGATAAAGTAGATGATTTTGAAATAACAAAATTAACCCGCACTAACTTTAACCCAATTATAATATGAAACATATTGAAAATGCCTAATTTCTTGAAATATTGAACTAATAGTAATTTACATAGTATTGGAAATATTATTAACTTATTTCCTGAAATATGAAAATAGTTCACACACAATATAATGGAAATGTATATTCACGAAAAAACACACAACAAAACTGAATTTCACTTTGCACTGAAGATATAGAATTTCCCTCGATGTTTTCTTCAGCGATGTGAAATGTTGTGGAAATGTAAGGGAAGGGATGATGGATGAATTAAGAATCTGGAGAAGTAAAAATTTTACATTTACCGTCTTAAATCCAGAAAAGAGTTGAACTCGAAACATAAAACTTCATCCAGATGAGTTGTTGTCTTTATACAATTACTGATAAATAACCGCAGACACACTTCTTGAAAGGAAGCAAAATGTTTTTTGAAACTCAAATATAAAAGGTAATTTGAAACACTTAACAGTTTAAAGTTGTCTACTCCGAACTAACAAATCTGGATTTCACTTTAAAACTGAAGATGATGATTTTCTTTGGTAAAGCTTTCATAGCTTAAAATTCAGCATAGATGCGAAGTGACAATGGATTAGACAAGGGTTGTGGGATGGATTTTGCTTGAATGATGAAACAAAGTCATCGGTCTGATTCTGATCTTCTTGAAAGTAAAGAGTTGAAAACCAGGGCAGTCAGTCATCCAGATGAGAAATTGGTTTCTTAAATGAAGACAAGTTCATCCAGCACCCAGGTCCGTATGTAGCAGTAAAAACTGTTAAGTTGAAAGTTTTGTGGACACTGTCGTAATGTAGCGATGCAGCCGGCTGCCGTAATACCCGTAATGTTGCAAGAGACGTTGTTACGAGGTAACCGGGACCGTGGTGCGAATATTTTAGGTGTGACAGTGTAACAGCACTTGTTGTCCAGCAAATTAAGGCGGACATGAAGCTGACCAGTCCGGTCATGATGATTGACGAACGCTTGGTTATGGCGTACGCAAGAAGTTGAGTAGTCTTCTTGATGGAAATACTAATGTATTTCTTAAACTTTAAATAGTTCTGGAACTGGTTGCATTATAATGTGAACGAGAAAGATATGTCAAACAAGTTAAAACTTATTAGCGTATGTTCACAAACGGCCAGTTCCAGGTTTGTATTCTCTTCAACTTATTTGACTTGAGGGTTGATAGAGACCAGTTTCTTCCAGAAGCAGTAGAAATTAACTTCATGGACCTTTTAAAAACTCCTGGACAGAAACTTGATTTGAATTTCACTTCTGGGAGAGGTAGTTGATACCTTTAAGGAACTCCAGAGGTGCTTTTGAACGAAATAATAATTTATTTCTAGAAATGTTAATTGTTCTGGAACTAGCAAAATTGATACACGTAAACGCACACACAATGCTTTGATTAAGTCGTCACTTAATAGTTTATGTTTACGCGGTGCCAGACCAGGAAAAGTTCTCCTCAACGTGAAGTGGGTTGATTTAGTGGAGACACACAAAGTTAGATTTTTAATTTACCGTTTGCGCAAAAACCCGCAAAGAATATAGGCAAATAAAATTTATTTTTAGTAACATAGACAGCGTATACTTCACTGAATATTTACAGCAGAGTTGTACGAAGTACACACACAGAGCTAATAGTGCAAGGTGTTACCCTGGGGTAAGTTGAAGCTTGAACACTACGAATTTTTTCCAGAAAACTGGAAACACAAAAATGTCACACAACAATGGTCTCGAAAATGTCCACACTAATTTTTGCGGGTATTAAAATATCCGGTTCGAAGGACCATGTTTGGTGGCGAACCCAGAGTTGTATGAAATTCGGGATGATGAGACTTCAGGTCGTTAATCTGTTGACTCAACTTCCGTGGATGTAGGTAGATGCAAAAATCCCTAAATAATGAATTTTACAATCTGGATTGATGCAGCGTAGCAAATGGTGAATATGATAATAATTCCACCAGTGGACTCAAACATAAAACCAACACTTCTATAAAAATAATAAATAGGATTTATTTAACTATAAGAAAGTGAAGGCAAAGCAGTAGTATAGTTTACAATAGAAATGGTAAAATGATACAGGCGGAGCAGCTCAGTTTGTAAGTCTGATCTGCAACAGTGCTAGAGTAAGAGTCAGAGATTTTTAGGCTGAGTTGTGGCGATGAGAGCTTGAAAGCGTGGTCATGCCACATGGCTGATGAAATAGAAAAATCGGCATGGTTGGACCGCATGGTAAATTCGAAGTTTCTGGAAATACTATGTTACACAAATATAATAGAAGTAATTTCAGTCCACGTGGACTGCACAACCAAAGACCAGAAACTTACATGAGTTCAAGGATAATCTGGCAGGAAATGTAAAGAATTCAGAAATTAACATAATTAGAATACAGATAAGTGACCGAGCCAGATCGAAGAATAGAGTTATCTATAGAAAGTAAGGCATGAGGAAAGTTAGGACTAAATTGCTGTTACTTAGGCATAACTTACAAATATGTGACATCTTGGCCGATGTCGAAATGCTTCTTAATATTACACTAATATTAACATCAAAAACACATTAAATATGAATAATTAATGCTAGCGTTTCAACTCACAATTTGTGAAGTTGAACAAACTAATGGGGGTAAAATAAATATATCAAAACTTCGGTTCAATACCGAACACAACGACTATAGTAACGACTATAGTGAGTAATAATGTAGTTAAAAGGTGTCTTTCCCAGGAAATCAGTGAGAATTCGCTGTGTGGAGATGACGTTAAAGCGATTACTTTACTTTTACTTTGACCCTTTTGAAATCTGGGCCCATGGATTTATTCGGCCCCGACGTATTCGCCCCCCCCCCCCCTTGCAACAATAAGTATTATGCATATATGCCACATACTGAATATGCCATAAATAATGCTAATTTTTTTATTTATATGTTTATTCGGGTCATTTGGTTAGAAAACTAAAAAAAAATTAAATTAAAAACAAAGCCATTGTGTCAAAACGAAGTGTACAATTTAAAAAAGGGATTCTTGCATCCTGGGTGGACACGTAAACGTTTCGTCGTTTATTGTTAGTTGAATGTTGTCGTCGGTAACTGTGAGTAGTGGTTTTAGTGTGGTTTGTACTAATCTTTTTGGCCTTCCTGGCTTACGTCTTGGTGCGTCGGTGGATGTGTGTTCGCTGCGGTAATAACTGGGCATGTGATGATCGGGCTTATTAGCTTTCGCAGACGTTCACGTCGTCGCTTTGGTACAGCTGCAACTAATAATTCCACAGCTAGACTGTCGTTCGGTCCGGGTCGGGGCGGGAAATTCCCGCTCCGAGTTTCGGAGAGCGGGAAATTCTCAACATTAATAATCGTATTTTGTTTTAGATTTCAAACGATATGTAGATATTAGAATTATGCATGTTTGTCTTACAAGTTAGCTGTGTAAAACCTAAGAGCCATGAGCGAGCAGATTGCTTATGTCCATTTTCAATAGACAAAAATTAAAATCGCTCAAACTTTATTTGTTCAAGTTAGGCGTCATCCATATATCTCGTATACAACTTAGGGGGAGGGGGGGTCAAGTTTCTTGATCACGTTTGTATACGATAAATCGGAGGGGGAGGGGAGGGTTCGACCCCTTGATCACGTATACACAAATAAAGTGTGAAATAAACGGAAATTACAGTTTTAATTTTGCAAAACGTCTAAAAACTAAAACAAATCTTTCATTTTATTCCTACCTATCTACATAATTTACCGGAATTTTGAAAATTCTGCAATACTGGACCAATTTCATTTCATATAACTATCATTGGAAAGCTAATCAACATTAGAATTTAAATTTAGGAACGGGCCTCCATTATAACAAAACGTTTTCAAAATAACGGTCTTTTAATTTTTAAATGCCGCCAAAAATGTGTTGTATGGGCCGCAATCAAAAAACAAAAAAAATAGCCTCTGCCTATTTTTAAAGAGCTTTCAAATGATATATCACTCGACAAATTCCGTTAACTTTTTTAAATTTGCAATTAGTTTTTTTTTAAACCATTTAAAAACTAATAACACTCCTGCGAGCACACTAAGTTATTTAGATTTGCCTAATCGTTGCCGTTCGAATAGTACATCATATTTGTGTAAGTTAACTGAGTTACCGGTCGAAATCTTCATTTAACACAATATTTTTTGTTTTTGCGGGAAATTCAAAAATTGCAATATTAAATTTTTGGATTTATTGAGAATATCAAAATACCTGTGCGTAAATTGTCACAGATAACCCGTTTATGGCTTCTTCCTTTTAATTTACAACCTGGTAATTGACAACTAAAATTTGACGGCAAATTCAAAGATTGGAATTTTGAATTTTTGGTTGTATTACTGAAATTGAATATAAATAAGATAAATAAAATAACCAAAAACACATTGTTCAGCTTAATTGCTTTCCTTAATTTAAAACATCTAAATTAAAACTAAAATTTGGCGGCAAATTCAAAATGCCTAATTTCGCTGTTAAGGCTGCCATAAAACAAGGGCTTTAGCCCTTGTTTTTCCTGTTTATACTTTGATTAATAGGTCCTACAGAGGGTGAGATTGTACTTTATTGCGTACAATGAGAAGACAAATTGACTGCATATTAGAATATATTATATAATATATTATATACTAGTAACGCGGCCCGTCCTACGGACGGAATGTAACAGCATTTATATATTATATATAACCATTAAATTCTTCATTTTGCGTTGTTTCTTTAAACATACAGTCAGTATTAACTACCAATGTCACAAAATTGTAATAAACCTAATACAGAATTTAAGTCCTCATCGAACAGTATGTTGCAGGTTGGTGTCGCTATGTTAGCTTTTAAAAAATTGACAATTACATTTGGCAAGGTATTGAAATTGGTATTGGTTGGTCTGACATCATTTCCTTGTTAAGAATGCAAAACCTATCTCATTTAAAGTAATTTTACGGTACATAGGAGATATATAAAGTAAAAGAGAGGGACAGCGGACAGAAACGGCGGACAGAAATGGCGGACAGAAACGGACAGAAACGGACAGAAACGGATAGCGTTATTTGAATTTTATTATTATGTAGATTGAATATTTTTATTTACTAACATTATTTCTCACTTTTCTGTGAATAGAGTTTCAAGAATGATGTTACTATATAATTTGCGGGACTGCTGATATATGAGCTATATACGGTATTTCCTAGTAAATTTATAGTAATGTTGTTTTGAACATGAAATTGAATAAATAGCAGTTATTCTAAAAATCGGTATTTTTTATGACATGTATACGTATATAGGGGGGGGGGTGGGTTGTCGTCAATGATCACGATTGTATACTTAGAGGGGGGGAGGGTGTAAAAAAGTGAAAAAAGTGTATACGAGATATATGCACGACGCCTTAAACGCACGCACACACCACTCTGCTTAAAATTACATGCAATCACAGCATCACAGCGCTTCAAGTGCAATAGATAAAATGTTTTATTTGTGGGGGCCGAGTATGGAATAGCAGAATAAATCTTGGGGCCGAGTACATCGGGGCCCACCACTTGGGGGCCCAGCGCGGTAGGGCAAAGATTATGGTGTTGCAGGGCCCATTAATCCTAGTACCATATTATCAGTTAAAGCTGGCCTGGGTGTACCTATAATACCTCTGTTCATAGTTAGCTGCAGCAAAGCTTTATCGGAAATCTCTTTGTTTTTTTGTAAAATACAGCGCTGTTCCCTGTAGCTTGTCCACAAATGGCGTCATCAGAACACCCCCATTTTTAGCACCCTTATCGGCTTAACCATTGCATAAATGACTATCTCAGATGAAGGAGGGCGAAGTTAGTGGAAGTGTTGTGGAAGACGAAGGCAGAGGAGTGCGGGTATGGTGGCGATGAAGATGGCTTAGGAATGTGAAGATGGTGGAAATGTTGGTAGATGCTAGGGTAGGGAAGTGCGAAGATGATGAAAGTGGAGTGGCAGACAGAGGAGTGCGGGTTTAGTGGTGGAGGTGGGAACGAGTGTGCAGGTGGTGTAAATGGTGTACAAGGCTAAGGTGAGTTAATGCAAAGATTGTGGAAGCAGTGTGGGAGACGTATATAGAGAAATGCGAAGATAGTTAAAGTGGCGGGGTAGGGCAAAAGTAGAGGGAGTGAGGTAGTGGCGTTCGAAATGGTTTAAGTGGCAAATGCAAAGCGGTTGTGAAAGTGGTGGGGGGGGGGGGAGGGGGGGGGGGAGGGGGAAAAAACAATGATAAAATAGAGATGGTGAGGAGGAGGGGGTGGAGTAGCAGGCGGCAGCTGTAAAATTAAGATGCAAATATCTAAACAATAATGTATGGACTGTGGATGAAAAATTATTATTATTTAATTAATTTCTATTTCGTATGACACATTTATAAATTGGAAATACAGCATATCTGCGTCAAGACTTTTTTTATTCATAAAAGCACGTATTCAATATATGTACACAATTTTAAATAGTGTTAAATTAAATTATGCTTGTAAGAAATCAAAACCAAATGTACAAAATTTTAAATATTTTACATTAAATTATGTAATTGTTCATATACAATTTCGAGAAAGTAATTCTTCCTCAAAATCTCTCCATCGTCAAAACAATCTTCACAAACAACAATTTCATCGTAATCCAAATACTGAAAACAACGAAAAGCTGGTCCGTTTTCTTGATTTCGAATTTCATTCGTAGCAGTAGGACGCATGGCTTCTTCTCCACTGCACAAGCAGCATTCAAATGTATAAATATCGGCAAACAGTGTATTCCAGTTGGCCTTTGTCTTCACAGTTCGAGGAGAATCCTTTTCACGAGTATCAGAAGAGTCAACAATAGCCTGATGAAGTGGGAAACAACGTCCGCAGTAAGAAAACCACCCAAAGCCAAAGGGTTCAACTCCACGTCGAATACCTTGACAGTAGAGATATGAATATCCGCAATCCCTGCACTTTAGAGGAGGCAACACAGAAGCTGCAGCTCTGATGGTAGCTGCTACATCTATTCAAAATAAAATAAATTAAAACCTTATGCCATTATAACTCACAATTGAAAAGTTTACAAAAACCAGAAGAATTAAATACCCGATATTGACTCCGTCTCCAGCCTTGGACGTTTACTTGAAACCAAAGTTTCGGGAACAATAGCATCTGGTGGTGTAGATTCAGCTTCCAAGTCAATCACCTCAAGGATAGTAGTACGTCTGGCTGGGGTAGGAGGAACTACAACTTCCGCAGCAACAGCAGTTCTTCTCGTTGGAGGAGAGTCTTCTTCCAAATCAATCAATTCTGGAACAACAGCACCTCTAACTGGAGTCGGAAATGAGAAAAGAGTTGGTACTTCGCGGTCTTCAATCGTACACATGATGAGAATTTCTTTAAACTTTAAGCAGAAGCAAAAGTGAAGGAACATTTACTATCAACAGTGAAATTGAAGTAAAGACAGTTTGAAGCAGTCACCTTTTTATATGCAATTTGAAATACAGCGGACGCAAAAGTAAGCACCAATTTCTTGGAAACTAAAGTCTTATACGTTACTAAGTTAAAAATAGAAGGATTAGTAGTTGACCTTAAACGTTTTAAGAATTATAAAAGGCATACCTGGGGTTGAAAAAGTCAATTTGAATTATATTTACTTTACAACGAATTGCGGATTACAAAGTTCAACCTAAAGTATGAGTAAAAATAAATAGAACTAAACCAGTTTTTTTATTGTACCAAAAATATATTTCATTTCATTTGATATTTTGACGAGTGAGCACTGTAGTGTAAAAGATTTACCATGGATTCAAAAAATAGTGAACCACCTTGTAAAGGCTCAAGACTCAAAAATCCGAAACGTACACTTGATCTGGCTCCTGAAAACAGTGAATCCAAACGCCCAAGACTTGAAATTTTAAAACGAGCACTTGATCTAGCTTCTGAAAATAGTGATTCTAAACGTCCAAGACTTGAAATTGTTAATGGTAAGTAACTAAAATTAAGTAACTACAATTAAAATTGCAATTATTAAGTGTGGTGTTTCAAAAGATTTTTACTACAAGATAGAATAATTCATTTAACTTTTTTGTTGTTTACCAGTTGATTCCTCTTGTAACCATGATCAACAACTACCCATTGATGAAGCTTTACAAAATGAAAATGAAGACGCATTATGCATTCAGGGTGTGGAAACGTATGAAAAAGAAGTTGAAGTTGAGAAAAATGACTTTTGCGATAAGAATATGGCGCAATTTGAACAAGAAGTGGAAGAAAATAATTTTTGTGATACAAATATGCAAAATTACGAAAATAAGGAAGAATCAAAGAAATTTCAAGCACCATCAGAAGACGATGTTCTTTTCCTTGGGATTGGAAACAATAACGCTACTGAAAACATAATTCCAGAGTATGTACATTTTGTTAATAACATCCGGTCGACTTTATTTTGCCCTGAGTGTATGGTTCAACTATTAGACAAACAAACTGCAGATAAACATATGTTTTCAGTACATAGTGACATGTTTAACTCTGTACAATTTGGCGGTGGTCGTATCGATAATAACATTCACTTTGAACTGAGAGAGTCTTCGTTTAAATCTGCTGTCAACATGTATACGGCTAATTTGAAAAAGTACAAGTTCACAAGTCCTGTAGGATTAGTAACTGCAACACATAAGCAAGTAAAGTCGATACTTAAAAATGAATTGAAATCAAAACGAAGCTTGAAAGTCATAATGAAGATGCAAGTGTTTTTTGAACTCAATGATAATATAGAAGAAAAGTGGATTTCGTCGTATGCTCATTTTTTTCTTCATAAAACTAATACAAATAATGTCATCAAGGCTTGCATTGGAAAAATTTTGCATCAGATTGATTCGTTTTGTGAGGGAGGGTCCGGATTTACAGTACAGAAAATCAGTGAATTTAATATTCTTTGCATGAAATTTAAACCATTTCGCGGCGGTACATATATGACATTACCGCCTTTACTAGCTAAAAAACGAAATTGTTTAATAAACGTTAATAATAGTGCAAACGGTGATGTCAAATGTTTCGTGTGGTCAGTTTTGGCAGCTGAGCAAAACATCCAACGCTTATCAAATGCAACAAATATTGAAAAGTATCGTAAGAAAGAAAAAAAGCTAAATTTGAATGGCTTGCAATTCCCAATGACAGTTAACCAAATTCCAAAATTCGAAAAACAGAATCCAAGATATAAAATAAATGTATTTTCATATGAAGATCATGGGGAAACTGAGCAAAATTTAAAATCAAAAGATGATGATATGTTAGATGAGATTTACAATGAAATTAATCCATCAAATGCAAGAAATAGAATCAAAGAAAGTAACCAAGCTAAAAAACTGGCTGAAATAATACATAACAACATGGCGCCAATTTATATATCAACAAACAAAAATCCTAGTAGCATTGATATTGATTAACTTTTAATTGACAGTAACGACAAAGAGCATTTTGTTGCTATAAGACCGGACAATGGCCTTGGCACTTTGCTTGGTGTCAATGGAACCTGCCTAAAATATAGATGCCGATACTGTCTGCAACAGTTTGAGGGAATAACTACACTACACAATCACACCCAGTATTGCGCAGCTTTTGGTGCTCAAAAAGTTATTTTTCCAAAAGAAGGAGATAATAAATATTCGTTCACTAATTATAGTTATATGATTCCAATTCCTTTCGTTATTTACGCGGATTTTGAGTGTTATTTAGAAGATAATAAAGATGACACACTTGATACAAAAAAGAAAATTCCTGACAACCATTGGTTTAAGTTTCAGGACGGTAAAACGTCTGGTTCAACTAAATACAAGCAAATTCATAAACCCTGCGGATACTCTTGGAGATGTGTTGATGAAGATGGAAAAACTCGACATGCAGTAAAATATCGTGCTACTGAAAAAGATGAAGATGTTGCCCGAAGGTTTATACGAGAAATTACAAAATACTGTAAAGATTTAAAGCTTGTAATGGAAACTAAATATCAAAAGTATCAACATGTAAAAAACATGATATTTACAAGTGCCGATGCAGATATACCGATTGATAAGTGTTGGTTTTGCGATAAAACAATTTCAACTAATGAAGCAGTACGTCATCATTCACATTTTAATGGCAAATTTGTAGGCTATGCTCATAAATCATGTAATATTAACGCTAAAATATCTTATAAGGTACCAATTGTAATGCACAATTTTTCTTCTTATGACTGTCACCCTATAATGAAAGTGCTTGATGATGATTGTGTTAAGAATCCAGAAGTTATCGCTTTGTCTACTGAAAAATTCATTAGTATTTCAATGAACAGTAATATTGTTTTTATAGATAGTTTGAAATTTCTTAATTGTTCTCTTGAAAAACTTGTGACGCAACTTCGAGGTGAAGGTGATGATAAATTTAATGTTACGAAACAATTTTTTGATGAATGGGATAAAGGTTTAGCTACAAAAAAATTTGAACTATTATTGCAAAAAGGTGTATATCCTTACAACTTTGTTAAAACAGCTGAAGATTTTAATTACAATCGTTTGCCTCCTAAAGAAGCTTTTTTCAATAATCTAAGTAATGAAGATATTTCTAGTGAAGAATATTTGCATGCTCAAAATGTTTGGGAATCATTTGGATGTGAAAATATGGGAGACTATCATAATTTATACTGTGGGTTGGATGTTGCGTTACTTGCTGATGTCTTTGAAAACTTAAGATGTATGTTTTTAACTAAATTTAAATTGGATCCAGCTCAATATTTAACTCTCCCTATGATGAGTTGGGATGCAGCTGTAAAATTTAGTGACATAATTTTAGAATATATTAAAGATGCAAATATGCACATGTTTATTGAAAGTGCAATTAGGGGTGGACTAGCTAGTGGTGGCTCTATAAGAACTGCTACTGCTAACAATAAGTATTTAGGGGAAGATAAATATAACCCTTCTGAACCTGAATCTTATATTTGGTACCTTGACGCTAACAATTTATATGGAACCGCTTTATCTTCGAGTTTGCCTACCGATAATTTTAAATTTCTTTCTGAAAAAGAAGTAGAGACATTTACGACCGATAAAATATTAAATTTAGATGTAGATGATAGTGTTGGATATTTGATTGAAGCTGATTTTCACATTCCTGAACATCTTCACGATAAATTTAATGATTTTCCTATTGCCCCAATCAAACGCAATGTAAATTTTGATGAACTATCTTCCCACCAGGAGACGCTTTCTGAAAAATTAAATGTTAACAAAGCAAACTTTAAAAATGAAAAACTTATAGCTGACTTACATCCTAGAAAAAAATATGTTCTTCATTATGAAGAATTGCAAGTGTATTTACTATGTGGGGCTGTGTTAGACAAAATACATAGAATACTTTCTTTCAATCAAAAACCATGGTTGAAGGAATTTATTGCATGGTGTACAGAAAATAGGAAGAATGCTAAGACAACATTTGAGAAAGACTTTTGGAAGTTAATTGTTAATTCGTTGTATGGTAAAAGTATTCAACAAATGCGTGATAGGTTAAACATAAGAGTTGTAAAAACTGTAACACAAATTCTTCAGTATGTAAAAAAAGCAACTTTTAGTGATTACAAATTTATATCAGAAACATTAGGCTTATGTATAATGAAAAAAACTACTTGTAAACTGAACAAACCACTGTATACTGGTGTGGCTTGTTTAGGTAAAGCTAAAAAAATAATGTGTAAATTTCATTACAAGCACATGAAACAGTTTTTTGAAAATTTAAGATTGTTAATGACAGATACTGATAGTTTTGCGTATTTTATTGTTGGTAAAGATGTATATGAGCATATGATTAGTACCCCAGAGATAAAAGATATGTTTGACTTGAGTGGATTTTCTAAAAACAGTACTAACCCACATTTTAAAAAATTAAATTTACATGATAATACTAACAACAAGGTTCTTGGGAAGTTTAAAGACAAATGCCCTGATAAACCTATTTATAAATTTATATTTTTGAAACCTAAAATGTATGCTTATATTGATAGTGGAGATAAAGTAAGCATGAGAGCAAAAGGTGTTCCTACTTCGTATGTTCGAAAATATCAAAAGTTTGAACAATATGTCGACGTTTTTAATAATGATACTGAAACGTCAGTTACAACTAATTGTATTAGATCTAAAAATCATCAAAATGTTACTGTGGAAATTACAAAAAAAGGATTGAATGCACTTTGTACTAAGCGTTATAATGTAAATAGAAATGAAACATTAGCCTATGGACACTGTAAAATAAGACGATTAAATTAAAAATACATTAGAAATTGTTTTGTGTAAGTATTGTAAGTACATACAAATGAATTGTTAATAAAAATTTCAAAAAAATATAAAACTAGTTGGCATTATTTATTTGGTTTTAGTTTGAAATTATTTGTCATCATGGAAACTTATACAGTTGATTGCTCTCTCTCCGCTCCTTTTAATATGATTGTAAGCGGTCCAACGCAGAGTGGAAAAAGTATACTTACACAAGAAATAATACAGCGAAACGTAAAGTACGTTGTATACTGCTATGGAATTAATCAACCACATGTTTTTCGAGAAATGAAAACTAAAATACCAGAAATTCAGTTTCATCAAGGTCTACCTAAAGAATACGGAGACGACCTTTTAAATCCTTACTTATATATTTTAGATGATATGATGGAAGAGGCATCAAAATCAAAAGAAGTACTTCAAGCATTTGTTAGAGGTTCACATCATAGAAATTGTTCGATAATATTTATTACTCAAAACTTTTTTCATGAAGGTCTAAGACCATTAACAATAAATGCAAGATATATGGTACTGTTCAAAAACCCAAGGGAGACTCAAGTTGTCAATAAAGTGGGATGTCAAATGAACTGTGGAAAAAAATACTTGACTATGGAAGATGGATACCGTCAGTCGGTAAATCGACCTCATGGATATTTATTTATAGATTGTAGTCAAGGACAAAATGATAATTTTAGATTGAGAAACAATATTTTTCCAGACTTGGATTGTGTTTTATTTACAAAAGCATAAAAATAATACATAAAACCTTCAATTCTTTTTAAAATAATTTGTATGATATCGTTAAATAAAATTGAAATCCTTGTGAGACAAAACAATTTTGTTACTTCCTTGCATGAAAGTAATTTCTTGGTTGGCACAATCATTACATTTTTCAGTTATAGACACAAAAACAGACTGATTTGAATTAGTAATTGATTCATCGGGAATGCATAAATTACATTTGTTTGTTTTAGGCTTAGTAAAAACAGGAATGTTGTGAATGGGATTGAATTTTTTCAAAGTATTTTTCGGTTTAGATTTTGAAGAATGTTTTTCGTCCAACTTCAAGTTCTTACTTAGTTTACGTGACAAACTTGATTTAGATTGTCGTTTTTGTTGCTTTTTCAAAGTCTTCCCAATGTTCTCTTCAGAAAGTTGTGTCTCTGCTTCAAGTATGTGAACAGGAGCGACTCGTTTAGTGACTGCAAGTCCCTGTATTCGACTTGGAGTAATTTGTACATCCTCTTGCATGCCTTGCCCCTCATCAGGTACCAGCTCAGTAGATGGTGATTGTGAAACTTCAAGTCTAATTGTGTCAATAACAGCTTTTGGCTGCATCAGATTCCAATCCCAATTGCCACAAATGTCAAATGAATCTTCTGGAAATGCACCTGCAGCAGTTAAAACAATTTTATTAGGTATGAGTAAGGAAAGGTACTACATGGGAAGGGTTGGGGTTTTAGTTACCCCTCTCCTTTATTTACAGCCGCCGCCGCCGCCGCCGTTACTTTTTATGTCAAAAATTATATGTTTAAAATGTACACTTACCTTTCCATGAAATTTCTTGCTGATCCGACAATCTAATTTTTTGAGTTTCCATAGCAGTATTATTAAAGTTTTTACAATGAGTATGCTGAAGTTTAATAAAGTTAGAGACTTGTTTCTTTTCAAAAGTTTTAGAAAGAATGAATACTCAACATAAAATGAATGCTCCTTTTATAGTAATTTGTTTTTATTTTAAGCTCCAATTTTTACAAACAGAACGTTTACAAATATGAATATGAATGTTTAAAACGTTTACAATAGGATTAGTCAATTTCTCAAAACTCTTTTATTATATTTACAAACGTATTTTGTTTAGCCTAATAATCCTATTGCTATATAGTACATGTTTTTATAATTTAGTCTAAGTCATTAACCGACGGTTTGCCCTCCTTTTCACGCTTAGACATTTCTTCTTCGCATTTTTCGATACAACTTTTCAAACAATCATGCAAGTCCTGAACACTACCAGCATGTGATATATTATAATAAAATGTTAAATAACTTATAGCTTCAGGAACACGATCCATTTTAAAGTTGAGTTTCATGACATCACCCTTTAACGTTTTTCGACGAATATTAAGATATGCGTGATTCTTTTCTCCACATCGTGAGTACCAAAACTTTGGGCGTGTAGCATCTGTAGGAGCTCCAACCATCTTAAATGAAGGACGGTAAGTTGCAGCCTTTGTCTTTACTGGAATTGACGAGGTTTCTTCTCTTGAAATACTATCCATGTCAGAAGACAAAGACACAGCTTCTCCAGAATTAGTATGCTGATTATTGATTTCTCCTTCCATAACAGCTTCAATTTTTCTGCAAATTCGAAACATAGAAAATATTATGTTAAAAGATTTTGCTAGCATTGTCAACGAAAAGCACTCCATAATAAATGACCAAGATTAATTCAAATATTATTAACTTACGCTTTAGTGAATAAAGGTGATCCTTACTTGTAGGAGAGTAAAAGCTGAATGAAACATTAACAATTTTTGTAACAGTATTTATACAATTTTTGTTCTAGTAGTTCACTTTAGAAATTTCACGTTCATAAAATCCACCTTTTATATTTACATTATTTTTGTCCTTTAAATAATACATACGTGGGATTGAATTATTAATCCTTACTATTATGAATACTTCAGACTGAAAACGTTTGGCGTAACCTTTTTCAAACGTTCGATTTTTGTCAATAGAAATTAAAACCTTATCGTTTATTTTTAATTTTGTTGGTTTGTTGGCCTTTAATTTTTCATATCCGTACAATTTCCACCAAACATCAAACTCGTTGGTTTTATTAACCTTTGCAGGAGGAATTTTAATACTTGTATGTTTTGTATTGTTATAATTTCTAACTAAACTTTCAAGCACATGAACAAACTTGTAACTTTGTTTGTGCTGCGTATAGCGACTAATCCGTTCCATAATAGTGCGATTAAATCTTTCTACAATGCACGCTTTAAGTTCAGACTCGACATGAAATATATTAATCCCTTTTGACTCACAGAAACTTTTAAATGTTCCTTTGAATTCGTTTCCTTTATCGCATTGAATGCTTTGTGGTTCACGACCGATTTTAATACTTTACTGCTTTGTTTGCTTTTTATTGGTTTAACAAATGCATACTTACTTAGTACATCTATTACACTAAGTAAAAAACGATGACCATTATTATATTTAGAATATTTAGAAATGTCAATAAGATCCATGACCCACTGTTGATCAATGCTGCGAACAATAACACGTCGTCGTTTAAATTTTCGCAGGGCTGGAATATTTTCTGTATAAGCTGGAATTCCTTGTAAGACATTTAAAACTTGCCTTTTTTGTAAACCTTTATTGTGTTTCATAAACGTATTCAATCCAGAAAAACTCCCACGACACTTCGGATTTAGGTAAAGGCGCTTTATTTTAGACTCCATTCTGAATGAGTGATGTTTTTAAAATGAAACAAAAGCTTGTGTTACTCATCATTTTATTTTAGTTTGACTAGAACGCTTCACGAATAAACACATTCTTCAAAATGAAACGTCTTATCGATAATCGAATTTTTTTACATAAATGCAAATGTAAAAAGCGAGCAAAGAATGCTGTTAAAGAAGCTAGCAACGATGAAATAAAAACTTTAGCTGAATGTGCAAAGAATATATTTATAGGTAATGAACCTATAACTCCTCGTTCAGTTGCACGTTTGAGACCATATAAAAAACAACTTCATTTACTTTTGCTCAAAAAAACATCTATTAAAAAAAAACGTAATATTTGTCAAAAAGGAAGTGGATTTTTTATACCAGTTTTAGCATCGTTAGCATCAACACTTTTATCAAATTTGATTTCAAACAATGGCAGCTAAGCGAATGCGAGTCATGCCTGAATCATTATTTAATGCTCTCATGAAATTAAAAGACGAACAGGAGCATGGACAAATTCATGAAACAAAAGAAGATATAGTGAATTCTAAAGAGTTAACTGACGATGTAAAACAAATTTTATATAGTAATAAAGTTCGAGAAATACGAAACAAAAATCATTTTTTAAATCAACAACCAACTTTAATTAAATCAGTTGGCACCACTGGCAATATTGATTCTGAACACAAAGAAATATTTAATTCTGAAGATAAACTCAAAATGATGGAAACAATAAAAAAACACGTACAAGATCTTGTCTCTCAAAAATATGAAAAAAGAAAATCAACTAACCATTTGTTGAATGACAGTGACCATAGCTTACTGGATAGCGAAAATGAAGACGACTCACCAACTAAGCAGAATGCAACTAAAATTTCTATTCGGAAAGGAATAAATCCACGCGGAAGAAAATCTGTATCGTTAAAAAAGACACAACCATCAAGAAGTAATAAATTTTCTGGACAATATGGTAAAGGTGAAATGAAGTACAGTATTGCAAATGTTAGATGGAAATCATTGTAATTTATTCATATTTAAAATGAGTAACACACTGATGTGTTTTATTGTTACAGCACAATTTAGATAATAAATATTTTTTTGAAAGAATAAAATCATAAACTATTTTGTCGTTTAATTTAAGATTATTAGAGAACTGACAATAAATATGCATAAGTGAACACTGTTTAAGCCGTTTGTACAAAAAGTATATAGCATAATGACCACAAACAAATGAATTATAACTTTGTAATTGCTTAATATTCTCTTTACATTTCACACTAAATCTTTTTAAAAAATCATCAAAATCTTTAGCATAATTTTCAACACCATAATCATATCAATCGTAAAATTCTAGCATTTCTTTTTTACTATTTTGATAGAACGATACCCAATGTTCCCCAGGTTTAGTACTAGGATCAGTATTTACAACTAAACAAAGTGGAAATTTATTTATATTTACATGTTTTAACTCATCACACGAGATACAGTCAAAGTAGGCCTTACGTCCTTTACAAATAACTTTTAAATAATTATAAACTTGGGTAGTATTCATGGCTAATTTGAAGTTTGAGAATAATCACTATAATAAATAGATTTGTTTTTATCAATGTGTAGTGTTCCTTGTGTTTCAGTATAGCATAACACTGTCAGTGGATCTTTTGTTGAATCACGGAAACGAAGCTCAATTTTGATATTACCAAATCTTGGAGGACTTCGGGCATCTGTTATAGGTGAAATTTCATAAACAAATAAAGTTTTATTGTTAATAAAATCTGAAACATTGTAGTCAATACTAGCGTCCTTATTTTCAATTCCGATTGAACGAAAAAGATTACTCAAAGCTTCTTTAACTCGTAATGATCCTGCTCGAAAATCTACTTCGAGTGGAAAAGACTCGCAAGTATCACCATTAATTGAGACGTTAATATGAGAAAGTCCAAAGTCACTGAATATAAATGGATTAGTAGTAACCGATCCATATACGTTTTTACTAGGTACAATTGCAATAACAAGTCGTTCAGGTAGCTGTCCGCCTTTAAAAACACCTTCTTCAATACGCGACAACGTTCCAGTAGGCAATGAGAAGCTTCTAACGTCAACACGAGTTAAATAAAGGTTTGCAACGTCATTTTGTTCCCACTGCCGAATGTGATTAATTGCTGCTGCAGGTAGAACTGTATGTCTTACAATTTGTAGTTTCGCTTCCAAAATTTTAATTTTGTAATGTAGTTGAGTGTCAGTTCCTGTTGCAGCTGGCGCGAATGTAGCAAAATCATCTGTGGATCTTGAAAATATTATTTTTAAGTCCACACCTGGTGGTAGAAAATCTGGCTGAGCAAATAAATCAATGTGAGGACGACCGATAACTTCAAACACGTTACTAAGCGCACACATAGTTTGTCTTGTTTTATATGATGAGCTTTTATTGGGATCTGAGGAGTCTGGATTGTCGTCTTTGTAATATCCAGAACATTCTGATTGGGTTTCATTGTATTCTTTAGAGAATAAAAGAAGTCGTTCAATATAACTACGATATGGGTAGTACGTATTAGATGGGGTAATTAAAGTTTCATTCAAATAAACTGAACACTGAGAAAAGACTGAGTGCAAAATATTGTTAACTGGAGCAACAGTAGTTCCATCTTTCAAATTAGTACCGTCTGCATTAGTTATTTGAGCACGATAGTACAATCTTATTTTAGATAAATCAAGATAATGTCGGTCAGTTCCATTCAAAATAAAATTTAGTGGAACAGAAGATTCCGATAATGGGGCAGCAGGATATATATCATAGTTTTGTGTGGTCAGAAGTGACATATCGTAACCATCTTTCTTGAAAATGTCCAATTCACTTCTGAGATAATGGTGTTGAGCCATTATTTTTTATCTAAATATATTGTTCTGCTTTTTATTTTTCTTAGACGACTTTTTTGTCTTTTTCTTGGATGTCTTTTTTGTCTTTCTTTTTACAATTTTTTTCAACTTTAAAAATCCTTTTCCAGTTTTTGGTTTCTTTTTTGCTTTTCCTTTACCAATTTTAATATCACGTTTAATTTTTTTGTATGGAAAGGACTGAGCGTTTGTTATGATACGTTTCCGTCTAACACCTGAACCAGACTGATCTAAAATATCTTTTCCTGCAGCTTTTATTGCAGATACCCCTCTGTCTTTTATTGACTCAGAAAATGTACGATTACCATCTCGGCCATCTCCCCCAACCCCGCTCCCCTCCATCTCGGCTATCTCCACCAACTCCACTCCCCTCCATCTTGGTCTCCTCCACCAACTCTACCCTCCTTCACCTCGGCCTTCTCCACCAACTCCGCTCCCCTCCAGCCCTCCCTTCTCTACCACTTCCGTCATCTCCACTCTTCTTAACCACTACCTTCGATTTACCTTTTAAAAATTTAAAAAGTTGCAAAAATTGCAAAAAAAATGAAAAAAAAACAATTAACTTAAATTATTTAAAGTTTTCTTTAAAGTGGAGGGGATGAGAGGTGTGGCAAGCAAGAGTCAATCTCCCTCCACCCCCTTAACCCCCTTTTGTGCAGCCACCCCTCGCGAAAAAAAACCACGCTGCACCCCCCGGTACCTCCTCCACCACCACCTCCATCTCCGCCGCCGCCACCACTCGATCGCTGGACTCGTCCCTACCTATTCCTATAGCCTATACCTACCTACACCTAAGTCTGGCTCTTTAGCCTCTGAGCCATACTAACGGCTTAGAGAATAGTGTGCTTTGTCCAGAACTTGACCCTTTCTCTTTTCCAGTGCTGCTGGAAGGGCCCTATCCCTCCAGCATAGCATGCTGTCGTGCGTGCTGGAGGGACTGTAGCCTTGTATTAAGGCGCGCTCCTCTCTACCCACTAGGCAGAATTGGACGGGACGTCATGAAGGGGCCCTATCCATTTAACACGGGAAATCGATGTACGTTGCGGATAGCTTAACACACTACTAAGACAGTCTCCAATCAATTTGCCCTATGTCCATTGTGATCACTTCCAAAATGCAAGCCGAGCAGACTTATTACAAAGCCGTAATTTCTTCAAAGAGCACACATTTATTTTGACGAATAATGGTCACACAGGTAAAGTTTTATGAAAATACACAAGTAAATCCAGATGTAAAAATAAATTCAACTTATATTTAAGTTGAGACCTCTGATCTCTCATGCCATATGGCTGTCCTGGTAAAATAACTAATTACTAACTTCGCTTCCGGTAGTCCAAGCTACACTTACAGGGGATTTAACTTCTACTATTACACTGGGTGGGTCGCTTTTAAAAGGCCAAAGATACGTTTTCAGTCAACTACATTTTCACTGGGGAAGCAGTGGCGATCGCGGCTCGGAGCATACTCTTACTGGTGAAAGGTGCAGTGAAGTATATTGCATTTTTTAATAAATATTTTACTAATTAATTACTAAAAGTTAGTAAATATAACTCATTAACATTGTCCATATCTTAAGGTATCCACTGGAAGCTCATTTAGTACATTATTCTGCTGAATACAGCAGCTTTACTGAAGCATTGAACTCCAACAGGTCTGGTGCTGTAGAGACGGAACTCCACCGCCGTCCCATTCTATTAGTATTACACCAGAAAATAGAATTCGCGCCAATTCCATAGCTCACAGGCTATGGTATTTATAGCACATAGGTAGAGTAAACAGACTAGACAGTAGGAAATATTCCATTGACCACTGATTGGAACAATGGGAATCCTTACAAGTACTAAGCAGACAGTAGCTATTTTCCATAAATTCCAACGCCTTGAGCGTTGGGTAAATATTCTTAACTAACAAAGGGATAGTGAGGAAAAGCTGAACTCAAGCCAGGAACAAGAGAAATTGAGGCATTCCGTCTTTAGCTTTGGAGAGATACGAACCAAGGGATTCAGTTTCCAATTCTCAAGAGATACAGAGATTCCTGTCTGCGAGCTTTGAACTGATATTAGATTCTGTTCTGAAGAGCCTGAGCCTACACAGGATTTTAGCTTAAATCTTTGAAAAACAGTAACAAGTTAAAGATTCGTTCTTGTGAAATTTTATTTTCTTAGCTGGAGGAATAATCGTATCATTCATTAGTTCTTTACGATAAAAGTCTTTTAGCCTTTTTCTTTTGATAGACAGAATAAACTGATCTCATTTCATTCGATCAGAAGTAAAGTCAGGTAGATTCGGAGAGAGAAGAAGAGAGTCATAACGCTCGGGTAAAAGAAGTAGAAGGTCATTGTAGCCGTGCCGAAGACTTGCAGTCTCGGGATTTTCTATCGGACTTGCCGTAGGACACTAATATTACCGGTAATTCTACGTAAACATAAGTACCTACCTACCTTTCGTGCGGTTGTGTTTCTTTTCTCGATCGTCTCCGTCCCAAGTAAATATTGTTACATAATTGTTTGTGAATATTATTTATGAAGTGAACAGTCGTTATGGATTAAAATTCATTCCATTTATTACAATCCATAAACTCCCTTTTATTTTCTATTACGCCATTTTTATTTCATATATATATATATATATTTTCATATTATATTTATTATATTCATAAACGAGCGAACTACTTCTATGAGATTTGTGGAACGGAGCCCCTCCGCCCCCTCAAAATCATAGGTGCGGGGTAGTAAACTCGTTTTTGTCCCTATTTTGTTGATTTTTATCAAAATTTTGACCGAAATTTTCAAAATTTCGAAAAATTTTTAAATTTTTAAATATTGATTTCTGAGAGTTTTGGAATATTTTCGAGAGTATATTTTGATTATAAGACGCTATTTACATACGGAAAGACGCAAGACCAAGGAGAAAGAGAAAGACAAACTCTTTAACTATTGACTATTTTCTTTTCTTGCGCATCTTTTCATCGAGGGATTCATGTGGTATTGACTGACTTTCATTGAGTGTGTACACATCTTTAAATCGTGATTCATTTTTGCGTGATTGGTGACAGTTGTGAAGGGACCCGTATCTCACTGCCAAGAGTAAAACACCCACCCCACTTCGAATCATAGATACATACTTAATAAGTGTTAGTCATGATGACGTACAGGTCATGATAGTTGGTATTTTAACCCTATTAATTTTCATGATTGTTGTGGCAAGATTGGAATTACGTCGAATCGATATTCCTCTATTAGAAATAATTGTTTTTGTTCAGCTTATCCGTGACCTAACCAGATTTTTCTTGACATATTAATGTTACCGATTCTATTTTCGTTATTATTGTGTACTATCATTCTCCAAATCTGGGAGAATCAAATAATAAACCAAGCACCAATTCAAGTTTTCATCTTAATATTAGGCGAACTTATTGACATCGTTAGGTACTTAATAGGAAGTCCATGATTCTTGCTCCTCGTCAAAAACAAAGACAGCCAGTTGTATTAACCCATTTTTTTTAATTATTGACATTTTTGAAATTTTTAACGCACACCAAGAGTATCCATAGTCAACTCTTAGTGTGAAGGGAAACCAAAGAAAGAATTTTAAATCTTTTAGTATTTGACAAGACTAATTTCGAATTTTAACTTTTTACTTGGTTTGAAAATAACATCATTTCAACCAATTTTAACCTTGACTACTTAGGGAGTCAAAAATTAGTGTGGAGGCAGAACCTCCAACTTATAGGATATTTATCCCAATATACTAATTTTTGAGTTTGAATTTTACACAAATTATATTTAAATCATGGCTAGAATGGTTGATGACGAAGAACAAGGATTGTTCGCTCAGAATGCACCATTAATTGACGATCTATTAGGTGATTCCGGTGACGATGACGGAGCCGAGGCAGATGCTAGGGATAGAGAGGCTTACCTAGCTAGACAACAACAAGAGCATCGGGATAGAGAGGCAGCTATTGTAAATAGAAAAATAGAGGAGCAGCGCCTGTTGAAAGAACTTCAACAAAAAGAAGCTTTAGAGAGGGCAGCGAGAGGCATTAGTGCCGATAGTAATCAGTCACAAGGAAATGGTATAGGCTCAGTTAGGTCAGCTCCACAACCTCGAATCTATTTTAATTCAAAACAGCCTTCAGCCCAGTTACCTCCTAATCCTTTTGAACCACAGCATAATCCCCTACCTAATTTGACTAGAGCTCCTGACCAACAGGCATTTACATCGAGTAGACATACTTTAGCTCGGTCAGCAGAGGACATAGCCGCATTGAGAGAAGTTTTCGCTCCACCTAGACCAACGGACAAAGAGGCGATTTTAGCTAGGACCATTCGTAATAATGAGCTTATTAAGGACATGGCTAAATATGTAGGTGATAGTGAGGTCGCTGCATTCTTACGCAAATTTAACGATGACGCTAATTATTACGAAATGACGACATACGATAAATTCGAGGCATTAGATCGCATATTCGACGGCCAAGCTATGGACTGGTGGAAATCTGAGCGCTCTGCATGGAAATTAGCCGTTAGACGGGACACTCCAGGCACTAATAATAGTTTATGGAGAACCTTCGAGTCAGCTCTCGCCATTAGATTTGACAATGAAACCCTCGTCAATAAGGCCAAGGCAGACCTTCCAAATACTGCATATACTAGAGGTATGGGTAGCTCCGAATATATCGCAGGTAGACTCAGTGTACTCAGGCGCATTGATCATAACATGGGATCAAATGATTTGGTAATTGGTTTATTGAAAGGTTTACCTAAAAGAATGAGAGGGAAAATGGTGGGTTGTACCACTGTTGACCATTTTCGATCCACTTTGGACAAAGCCATAAGTACTGGCATTATCAAGGACTGGTTAGAGCCCGTAGTCGCTGAACAAACTACATACTTAGGTCCAAAACCTGAAGGTAGAACATACGCTCGAGCATTTCATACTGCTCCATACCAGCATCCTCAAAATGCTGGAGTTATTCACAATGCTCCTCGTGATCAAACAGCCCAGGTTGCCCAAGGTGCCCCTGCTATTCAGAATACTCCTAGATATCCTCCCAATCCAGTTAATGGAGCTCCTTATGAGGCTCCTCCTGATCCTAATGTCCCACGGGGGCCAGGAGACGACCCCGCGGTATTAAAATTTCCATACTACAACGAACGTCGACGTGCATATTGTGTGGCTGCGGAAGGAGCACGGTCAGCCTGCTGGCAGTGTGGTAGAATGACACATAATTTTAGAACCTGTCATGAATTATATCGCGCCCAGGGAATTGCAATTCCACCTAGACAGAGTAGGCCACGTAGACAAAATACGGCTGAAGGAGACCATGCACAGCAGGGAAATGCTAATTTAAACTAGATGGGGTGGATATAACACATATATCCAGACCCAAGCCTCCAATCTCTGAGCACTCATTTAAATCCGTATCTGTAAAATATACCAAAGTCTATTTTCAATCACCCAAACCTGCGAGAGTGTATAAAACTAGCGCCAAAGCCGATGCCGCTTTACGAAGCTTGGGAATCAAGCCGAACAAAGTGACTGACGTTTTAGGTCATCAACCAGGTCATCCATTGTTAAATATAGGACAGGAAATTGACGATTTTGACTCACAGAAACCCATAGGTATTCTTTTTGATTTTCCTCCAGATAATACAATTCATTATGCACGAAAATTCAGTGACGAAGTCACAGAAATCAAAAGAGAAATGAAGTTTCGTGGCTATGATAAACATGTACATATTTTAAATGTTTTAGTGGATACTGGAGCCACCATCTGTACCATAAGTATAAATACTGTAAAAATTTTGAAACTCGAAAAACAAGTCAAAAAGTGTAAACCACTGACTGTTTATTTATCGATTGACGATAATAATACCTATACGGTAGATAAGATTATTTACATTAAATTTTTCATTAACGAATTTAACGAATGGATACAATGGGGTTTCTATGTAGTCGAGAAGGCTCAGGATCCCATAGTTTTTGGTTGTGACTTACTCAAGACCTATCACGTGGACATTAAATGCGGATTAGGTAAAATTGTTTTTAGGGAAGCTAGAGAAAGAACTCATAAATCAATGAGGTCAGATGACGAGAAACTTTGTAGAATGAAGGCTTTTCCAAGTAAGGGCATACTTAGACGCATGAAGGCTCATACCGCATATGTACGTAAGCACAAAGCGCTACAGGCCGGTATGATTACTGCATGCAATCCTTTAAGACAGGACGATTTAAATATAATATTGAATGAGATACAGGAAGACGACGATGCCGAGGTAGAAGGTATAACTGACATTAGTCAGAATGAGGTCACCATCGATGACATTGCGTCTATAGGTACTACCACTATCAGAAGAGTCCATAGTACAACTTCATCCTTATTGGAGGAGGTTCGTTCAGTTGAATCTAGCGAAGCGTCAAGCCGAGCCATCGAATACTATAAACAATATAGGTTGCGATTATTTTCAGTTCGGCCCTCCCTCATTAAGGATGACGCGGCCAACGAGGTTCCTTTTTACACAGAGGACCCCGGTTATTCAGGTCAAATTGCCATTCACCCAAATTATGACTTATTTGAAAAGTCAGGGTTGATGGTACTTCAAGACACAGTCAAAGTCACTAATGGCAAAGGTATTTTGCATGTAGCCAATTCTCAACAGTCAGGAGATTTTATATTACCTCCTCAACCATCCCTTTCGAGCTATGAAACTATGCCTACGGAATATATCCGTGCAACTAGGATAGATCAAAAGAACTCCCCTAATATACACGTAAACGATCAAGAATACACAAATGCGGTCGACACTGCACCGGTTCCAGAGAGCGTCGAAGGTAGTCAACCACTGACTGATGATGAATTCTCACAATTTAAGATTTTCCAAGGCTTAACAGTGCCTCAAAAGATTAAGGTTAGGGAATTATTGAGTAAGTATTATAAAGCTTTCGGTTGGACCGAGAATGATTTTCTGGAACCGATGCGTGATCCCCGGACTGGTAAGACACTACAAGCCACCGTGGAACTTTTGGATAAGACACCTCAGACAATCGGTCCCAGACTTATTAATCTTGAACTCCAAGAAATTATTCGTAAATATACAAATACTCAAAAAGAATTAGGACTTCTTGAGAACTCTCATAGTCAGTATGTATCCCAAGTACAATTATTATCCTCTGGTCGTACTTGGAAACCTACGGTAGATTATCGAAAGATTAATTTAAAGATTAAACCTGAACCCATGCCTGTCCCACCTTTACACACAGCTTTTAAATCATTAGCCAACTCCGAATACTTTTGTAACCTAGGCCTCCTGAACCCATACCAGCAGGTAGAATTAGATGACGAAAGTAGAGACATACTTGCATTCATGACTTCGGACGGACAATTTCGACCCACTCGTACTCCCTTCGGTTTCGTCAATTCGAGTGCAATCTTACAGAAAATTTTGGACATTATATGGTCTCCTTATAAGAATTCATTTTTGAACAGCTACGCTGAAGATAATTGTTTTGGAGGAAAAGATTTCCCTGAATTGATGGATCGATTGGAGAAGACACTATGGTTATGTAAACAGGCTAGGATGACATTAAAACCTAAGAAATGTTATATAGGCCATCCTAAAATTATCTTCCTCGGTCATAAAATTAGCAACCAAGGCATAGCTATTGATCCCGATCGAACAAATGTACTTATGAATTTTCCAGATCCACAGGATACCACCGACATTCGTCGCTGGCTAGGTTTAAGCGGATTTTTTAGACGATTGATTTTTGGCTATTCTAAATTTGCTAGACCTTTATATAATCTCCTGAAGAAAGACGCAGTTTTTGTCTTTAACGCTGCATGTCAGAAGGCGGTGAAGGAGATGAAGGTAGCAATTTGTACCGCTCCGGCATTAGCATTCCCGGATCCCACTGCAATTTTGGAATTATGGGCCGACGCAAGCGATTATGAAGTCGCTTCTGCTCTTATCCAAGTCATCACGATTGGTAAGCAGAAAAATCGACAACCTCTGGGTTTCGATTCTCATACATTGTCTCCTACCGAAAGCAAGTGGACAGTCACTGAAAAAGAATGTTATGCGATAGTTCACGCCTTCCAAAAGTTTCATAATTTACTTTTTGGTAGAGAAGTTCTAGTATACACCGACCATCAGGCACTGGTCAACATTCTACGTACTCCTCAGGTGACAGGGAAATTAGTGCGGTGGAGCCTCAAATTGAGCTCACACCGCCTAAAGATTATGTACGTACCAGGGAAGAGTAATGCCATGGCTGACTGCCTCAGTCGCCCTCCTCGAGCGGATAACCTTCCAGTAGCCATCCTTAGAGGCATGACAGCAAAGACGGAACATCCTAGAGAACCTGAAGATGAGGAATACATAGTACATTGCATTGATACGGATAAATCCATACATAACCTTAGGGAAATGCAGGCAAAAGACAAGGACTTAGCCGAGATAATTACTTCTATTGAGACAGACGAAGCGAATAATTGTCGTGGTAAAAATAAATTTCGAGCTGACTTCCGCCTGAACACAGACGGCATACTTCAACATATTAATTACGAACCTTTAGGTCCACTATGGGTGAACGTTTTGCCAGTCTCTGAGGGAAAGCGCATAGCACGTGAGCTACATAATAAATCACATTTGGGTTTTCGAAAGATCTACTATTCTTTAGTTGACAAGTACTGGTTCTTGCAGATGTGGGATAATGTTACGAAGGCATGTCGCGCTTGTGACACTTGCCAACGATTTAATGTCCCACGAGTCAAGAAGTCAGGTCCTATGCATGCCATGATCACTCCTACTACTCCTTATGCTAAAGTTTCAGTGGATTACCTTGGTCCACTGACCACTACTTCTAATAATAAATTATATATTCTCGCCGTGATAGACCAATGCACTCGCTTCCTGCATCTCATTCCAACTACAGGCACAACAGTGGCTGAAACGGTAAAGGTCCTAGAACCACTTATAGCAAAACATCGAATTAGGAGTATTGTTTCGGATAATGGTCCAGCTTTTACAGGTCATTTATTCAACGACATGTGCACACGTAACAACGTCACCTCCATCCATAGCTCTCCACATCATCCCAGTAGTAATGCCTATGTAGAAAGAGTTAATTCAACATTTGGTAGCATCATGAAAAAGCTTAAATATGAAAATAATGTTGAATGGGATATTATGTTACCGCATATAGAAAATGAGTATAATTCGGTGAAACATGTTAGTACCGGTTATAGTCCTTATTTTCTTATGTTCGGTAGAAGTCTTCATTTTTGTTACATCACAGGGAAACCATTAGACGACGATTGTGATCCAGACGACCCAGAAATGAAACAGGTCAGGGTGCATGAACTTCATAAAGCTCGCATCTTGGCGCATGAGAATTCCTGTCATAATCAACTTAAACGCAAAATGGCTTTTGACAAGACACATCCAACAGTCCTATACAAGGAAGGTGACCTAGTACTCAAAAAGAATTATTATAAGGCAGCAGGCACGGCAGCAAAATTCACAGTCAAATATACAGGCCCATACAAGGTGTATAGTACAGCCACAAATCAACATATGTATTTATTATGCGATAAAAACACCGATCTTTCTAAGTACATCGATGAAACTGTCCTCGAGATTGTGCATGGGCACAATCTAAAACCTTACCTATTAGACGACATTCCTTCCCTTAATAATAATATGGAACCTGCGATAGGCGATCAGACATGGTTAAATAATCATGTATACACTCCCGACGATGCTGCTTTTCACACTGAACCTTGGGCAGATCCTGAGTTGAAAGATTTCGATGGGGATACCGCGGCTCAAATCAACGTAGTCCCCCGCGGAATATTTAATAAAGAATATTCGTTTGATCCTAATAATGAGTTGAAGTTGAGAAGTAGGACGATTCAACGGAATCCAACTACTCATAATAATAACATTTATAAACAAATGACTAATAATTATTTACTCCCTGTAATCACTACTATACCAGCGGACATTGCGCCCCTGGGACAATCACCAGTACCTATAGAGAGTAATGTAGTTTCCAATTTTCCACCTCCTGTAGGACTACCTGTTCCTATAATACCGTCGGTAGTGGAACCAGTTGCCACCCCGGCGGGACACAATAATATTACCGTATCTAACACTATTAATTATAGCAGATCTCCTTCCATTCCTAGATATGTTGACGTTGAAACGGTAGATAGGTATCCTGCACGAATGACTACTACTATTGTTGATGATCCTTTTGCTAGAGAATCTCGTTGTAATAGCCACAATATGAACCACTTAGGTTCCGATGGCTCATTTATTGAAAAAGACGACTGGAATTTAATTCAGGGTATTGATATTACTACAGGCACTCGTTATAAGGACTTCGATTATGATAAAACTAAAAAGTATTATAATTCTTTTCGTAATCCTACTAAAGATATACCCATGTCTCAAATTTCCAATGTAGCACAACCAACTGAGGCTCCCACATATAAGGCAAATTCAGTAGACACTTCAGATCACTCAATTTATAGTTGTTATGTTAATAATCGTAGAGGTTCCTCCGAATTAGGAGATATGTCACGTAACAAGCGGGATAATCATGTTGAAATTCCTGTAGCTCCGAAAAGTTGGAATGGAGAGCGGAATCCAAACGCCGCCCTTCATACCAAAATTCAGACCAAACTAATTATAGATGACTTACCAAATAAGAAAGTAATTAAGATGGTCAATATTAACGATGAAACACAAGTACTCGAAGAAATCGAAATCGACACAGCACCAAAAGAATCAATTACACTCAACACTGTAAATATTGATGCAGCTGAAAGTGATCTCGAATTCTTGGAAGAAAATGAAATTGAACTTCCCACAATCCCAACCATAGAGTCAAGAGTTCCCATTGAAAATACTCATGTCATTGAAAAATCTGCAAAGGGAAATAATAGTCAAAAGGTCATTTTGAAAAAACGAAAGTCAGAGTCAATTACCGTACCTACTGAATTGCGAAGGTCAGAAAGAAAGAGAAAAGTAGTTATACCACATGATCCATCCGATGCCGAGGTGCCCAAGTCCAGGAAACGAAAGGGTGTAGGTTCGGTAAAGAAAAATAAGAAAAAGAGTAAAGTTGCAAAGTTAAAGAGATGTAAAGTTAAACCTACTGATGCCATGGCCGAGTTGGTCAAAGCCATGGGCAGCATAGGGCAGATGATGGCATGTCAGTATAAACAACCAACTCCTACGTATTCTTCTGATAGTAGTACCTCGGACACTGATTCTGAGGATTCTGAGTAGCACTGCATGCACCTTTTGCATGTACCATTTTAATTCTACACTAAAAACTTCTTTTCATAGCACTCCTTTGGGTAAACATACTACCGATACCATCACCTACTTAAGTAGTGATGGACAAATTTCTTTTTCTTTTTCGGGTAGACACTTGACACCTTTGACAATGGCTAATCCTTCCCCGAATCCCAACAATAAACTACCTCAAGGACCACCACCCATTCCTGAAGGCGAATTAGATCCTGAAAATGAATTTGCAAATCACGGAATAGAATCGGATGATGAAGACTGGGATCACAAATATGTCTATAATCAGGACAGATCCCGAAGAGTAATGTTGCACCAACTCCGCAACCGGATACCAGGACAACAAGAGGCAACCAGCTATGTCATGCGAATAACCCGGGACAACACGCCACATCCTAATGATATCCAGGCCAGGCAACCTGACGGAAGCTTTATTTCCATGGCCCCACAACCAGCTGACCCTCGTCCTATTACTCAGAATACTCCACCAGCATCCCCTCAACGCCAACAATTCATTCAACAGATCCCCACACCGACTCGAAACCCTCCAAAATCTCCGATCATAAATCAAGCCGTAGCACTGGATAACGACTCCGAAGACGAGGCCATCGATAATATCGACATCGAAGATCCTCCCCCATATGATCACGAGACTTTCGAATTCCCGGACGGTCCACCCGCTCCGAGTATTAAACGCTCAACGAGCACTGCAGATTTCAAAGCCGAAAATCT
The DNA here is from genome assembly GCA_949802685.1 of Dicyrtomina minuta. Lineage (NCBI taxonomy): Eukaryota > Metazoa > Arthropoda > Collembola > Symphypleona > Dicyrtomidae > Dicyrtomina > Dicyrtomina minuta. The sequence continues at coordinate 51,425,115 of OX461810.1, forward strand.
CCAGAAGAAACAGAAAGGCGATACCCCTCTACAGATTCCAGAACCTCAGCCTGGGACTTCTCAACAATTGGAGCCCATACCAGATGAAATTAGAATACTCCAACAACAGCAGGAGGAAGCGAATCTCAGGTCAGCCGAAATCGAGCAGCAGCTCCGCCGCTGGAGATTAACCTCCAGCAATCCATCCTCCACTCCACCAAGGATTAATGGTACTTTTAGTCCACCAACCAGACCAACAGGAAATTTGTTGATGGGACCACCTCTACCACGCATCGCGGTCGGTCTCCCCAGATTTCACATGAGAGGAAGAGGACCCATCAGAGCTCCTCCACCAACTACGAGCCCACAAAGAGCTCCAGCACCAATTTCAGCTCCAGCGCCGGCTCAAAATCTATCAATGGAAACTCAAGAATCACCAAGAGCTCCATCACCAGTACTTCCAGCAACAGCTCCGACGGCTCCAACTTTGGCTCAGCTCCCGGACTTAGGCACTACAGCTCCGCGTTACAAAATTTATACGCCAGCGCCAAAGCCTCCGATCTCTAGCACACCACAGCCTCCGCAAAGCTCTGCAACAGGAACATTGAATCAACCGATCGTTATGCCACGTCCTTTGGACCGGAATGAGAGATATAGCAACCGACCTCCGGCCTCTCAGAATAATACTCCGAGATCTGCAACTCCCCGAGCATCATTTCGACAGCCATATCGTTTCGGACCGAGACAGGGTACTCAGCAATGGAGACCCCCAGCACAGAATAAATCGAAAGCTCCACCAAGAGCAGAAGAATACTCATGGCCAAAAGCTCGACCATGGAGGAGTCAGGCCCCGCCTCAACACCGTTCGCGATCACCTACTCCTCCCCGCCATCATTCCCGATCACGAGACTCTTCTAGACGTAGTGAAGATAGAAGAGCTCCAGCTCAATCACGCTCAAATGAGCCACGGCACCACCAAGCACGAGATGCTCCGGAGCCCCTACTACGACAGAATGTCCAACCACAGCAACAACAACCACAGAACAACATCCAGCAACCCGCAATGGCTCCGAATGGATACTATTATCAAGCCCCAGGACTCCCACAATTAATTCCACTCTTTGGAGCACCGATCCAGCAACCACAAATAGTTCACATTCCGATCCCACCCGTTCAACCATTTCCACCATTACCAGAAGTAGAAGACCACTTCGTAGGAAATCCCTGGGATTGCCCGCTATGTCATCGTCGACACCAGCAAGGGAACATACGGCACTACTGGCAACGTTGCCCTCATCGAAGAATTAGTTACGCGAAATTTGCACGGATCCTGGAATTAGCCAAGAGATGTTTCTTTTGCGGCGGATACCACCCTACCTATTCCTGTCCCCACTTCCGTGACTTCCATGGACATGGATTTTAGACTTTTTCTTATTTTTTATCATTTTCACTCTGTTGAATAGTTAATTGCTTGCATGGATACTTGTAAATTTGGATTTCCTTCGCAGCTAGAATTATTACGAGACAGAATTTTTACTTATTTGCAATTATAAATATTTTGACACTTCGTAGATTATAAGTTTACAATCATTTTATTCGCTATATGATGAAATGCTTAGTTTTATAAGTTCTACTAATTTACTTACCTTACCATTCGATAAACATTTTTACCAACTTTCTTAATGATTGGGATTCTACAAAATTCTTATGTAATTAAATTCATATCACTTTACAAAATTTACGAAACAAAAATTTCTTTGCTTCCGAACGAATGAAACTATTATTTTTAATCTGCATGGATAAGATTGTTGTAAAACTCACCATAACTAAGGCTTCACCTCATAGGAGGAGAAGGAGCACCTACTAATAATGATGAAATTAAAGCTACAGTTCCATGAAAATCATCCATGGGATAATATACCAGGTCTTATAGACCTGGGAAACATAATTAGCTTAAGCATTTAATTTTAGACACCACATTCATGAGACCTACCAGCGCATTGGTACGGTAATAAGGAATTAACTTTGGGAAGTGTTTTTGTTCCTTTTACTATGATTAGACTCAACACTATGGACGGAGACCACGCCAGAGAAATACCTGAGGAACCAACTCTTCCACCACCAATTGAAGTTGTTCCACATCTCCCAATCCAAGTAGACACTGACAGCGAGGATGACGAACCTATAAATCTCCTCGAACCTGATGACTATCAACCTTACGATCCGGCTGATTACTATATTGACGAACTCTACCATTCTCCTCCGGTTGCTGAACAAGCAGTAGAAGACGAGGAGGAAGATGATGAAGATGACGAGCCAGATATGGATACCTTGACTACTGATAGTGACGACAACAACAATGACGATGAAGATCCCCCAGCTCCTGATGTCAACATGATCGCATCTGAGGACTCCGAGGATCCTTTTGAGACAGCACACACACATTTGGACGAGGAAATGACTTCGACTCCGGAGCCATCTCCACCAGAAAGGAGGCCAGATCCAACGTTAAACGTCCGTGGGTTCGCTCCAGCATCACACGATGAAATACTGGGAATTCAGCGACGCCTGGGAAAGTGGACCGTTCGATTTCCGCCTCACACAGTTGTCCAACATGACGAGCTTTCTACTCCAGCGACACTTTTACTGGAAGACGACGAGAGTAATGATGAGCCACCACTGATGGAGGAAAAGGCAATCCGGGAAGCGAATTTTGAGCTACGATTAATTCAGCAGCAGAAGGACAACCTCATATTTGACCTGCGTCGATGCCACGGCCAAACCATTCCTACACCAGAGAGAGTAGTTACTAATGGACCGGAGAATAGGATGGAATCACCACCAACACACTTAGAGATGGAATCAACTCCCAACACTACCACCAGTCCTCCCATCCTTACTCCGGAAGCACCGAAACCCAACCCTCGAAAACGTTCCCGTGACGATACTCCCACCATTCCTGAAACCCGCCCAGACTTCGATTACCGTAGAGGAAGTCTTACCAAATCTCAACTGGATAACATTATGGAAGCACGCCGGATTCGGAGACAACAGAGTTCTCCACCGAAGTCCGACAAATGCCTCCACCGAATAAACCCCTTTCCTTTGATCCCTCCTCGAGAAAGATCTGCCGACAACTTACTGGAACAACTCCGTAGAAGACGTGAAAATCACCGCGAAATCCGTGTGGCACGTTGGCGTGCCGAACAGATGATTTTTGACGCAAAATATCGCCCCGGCCCTGACGAACCCAAACCACCCGGAGCTCATTCCTCCAGAAATTTCTCGAACCCCCTTCCCCGCGACAGAGTTGTGAAAACTCCTCCCAGTTCGGATACCAGTAACGACGACTGCAGCTACATTGACACCAGAGACTCCTCCTACCTAGCCCACCATAACCCTCCCACCAACGAAGACTCCGAAGAGGATTCTTTCAACCTCGAATAGAATCGTCACGGAAATGAATTCATATGTTGATAGATGTTATGTTATGTTTATATGTTATGTATATATTATGTTGATGTGATGGCGAAAGATGAATTCCCATCAAACTCTTCGGTATTTTATGATTACTATGTGTTGATTAATGTACATATATGCCACGAAAACACTTGCAATATGATGATCTTCGTAGTATTCCAAGTAGGTTGTAAATTACAATTTTGTATTTCTTTCCCCGATTTGTACAGATGTTGGAATTGATTTATCCTCCATTTCAAATAAGAACTTTTTCATTTTTAGTTTGTGTGGACTCACGATCAAGTTGATGTAAAGTTAAACTCATTTTTTCTCAAATGTAGATAATATTTTCTGTCCACGAGTATGAGTGTATTGACAGAAGTTTGTTTCGACTAGACCAACGGTGAAGCCGATGTAAATTAAAATTAATTTTCACAATTTTACAAAGAAAACTTCTCATAAACATCCCACTGTCAAATATTTAATTTTTTAAGGGAACCAAAAAGATTATAAAATATTTTTTTCCAAAAACTTACAAAAAGAATTTTGCACATTTATGTAGAAACTAATATCGAAATAATTTTTTTTCCTGTCCCTTATTTATTTTCACTTTTCATTATTAGTGACACTTCAGTCACTCTGTAATTTTATTTTTGATTGAAACCACATAGGTACCTACTTAGGTACAAAAATACCACATCTCCCCACCATCCCATCACCATCGGAGTGGTGGAGAAATAAATGAAACACTCAAAGATACTACGTATTTATTACCACTTACCTTAGGCTTAATCCAACTTCTTATTTTAACAAATACTGTAATTAGGATTAAGGAGAAAATTGCACAAAAACTGAAATTGCAAAAATTCTCGAATACTTACTTATGTCCATGTGGACAAAATACTCATTTACATGATGAATGTCTGTCAAACCCTAGAAATAAGTACTATAAACTCTGTACACGGAAGACGAGCAAATTACGTTAGACATGCACATGTACATCCCGGAATGGATAGCTTTTGATTGAAATACTTATGTACTAAGATTCAAACCGCGCACAAATACCGCACGCTTTAGCCTAGACCGCCGATGGGTCTCGGCTGATAGTGTGTGGAGGGATTTGTAGAGACGGAACTCCACCGCCGTCCCATTCTATTAGTATTACACCAGAAAATAGAATTCGCGCCAATTCCATAGCTCACAGGCTATGGTATTTATAGCACATAGGTAGAGTAAACAGACTAGACAGTAGGAAATATTCCATTGACCACTGATTGGAACAATGGGAATCCTTACAAGTACTAAGCAGACAGTAGCTATTTTCCATAAATTCCAACGCCTTGAGCGTTGGGTAAATATTCTTAACTAACAAAGGGATAGTGAGGAAAAGCTGAACTCAAGCCAGGAACAAGAGAAATTGAGGCATTCCGTCTTTAGCTTTGGAGAGATACGAACCAAGGGATTCAGTTTCCAATTCTCAAGAGATACAGAGATTCCTGTCTGCGAGCTTTGAACTGATATTAGATTCTGTTCTGAAGAGCCTGAGCCTACACAGGATTTTAGCTTAAATCTTTGAAAAACAGTAACAAGTTAAAGATTCGTTCTTGTGAAATTTTATTTTCTTAGCTGGAGGAATAATCGTATCATTCATTAGTTCTTTACGATAAAAGTCTTTTAGCCTTTTTCTTTTGATAGACAGAATAAACTGATCTCATTTCATTCGATCAGAAGTAAAGTCAGGTAGATTCGGAGAGAGAAGAAGAGAGTCATAACGCTCGGGTAAAAGAAGTAGAAGGTCATTGTAGCCGTGCCGAAGACTTGCAGTCTCGGGATTTTCTATCGGACTTGCCGTAGGACACTAATATTACCGGTAATTCTACGTAAACATAAGTACCTACCTACCTTTCGTGCGGTTGTGTTTCTTTTCTCGATCGTCTCCGTCCCAAGTAAATATTGTTACATAATTGTTTGTGAATATTATTTATGAAGTGAACAGTCGTTATGGATTAAAATTCATTCCATTTATTACAATCCATAAACTCCCTTTTATTTTCTATTACGCCATTTTTATTTCATATATATATATATATATTTTCATATTATATTTATTATATTCATAAACGAGCGAACTACTTCTATGAGATTTGTGGAACGGAGCCCCTCCGCCCCCTCAGTGCTGTAGCTGTAATTGGTGTTTTCTTTTATGTAAGGAGTGAATATGTATCATGTGTAAAACGTTTTTATTTCAGGGTTTAATTAATATAGTAGCGAGCCCGCGTAGCTCAGTGCTTACTGCACTGATGTCTATGAACCTGCTGTTTAAGCAAATGCTCGCTTCAGGTCTTGAGGATTGAGGATCGAGACCAGCGGCGGTGGCAAGTTTTCCCACTGGGTTTTCCTTGTCCACAAGGCAGTGAAGGGCTCGGCGGCTCCGAACGTCAATGTAAAATGAAGTTCGCCATAGAAGTAGGCCCGACTAATGTTGGAAAGACAAAACCTGTGTGATGGCACAGTGCAAGAGCAAGAAGTGAATTCAAGGTCGGGCACCCTGTAAGAACTGCGGTTAAATCGGGGCAACCTCAAATTTATTTATTTTTATTATTATTAATATAGTACAAATTTTATTAGTTATACTCGTTGCTAGCTAATTACACTTATCGTTATAGAGGTTTTTTATTTTTGATGCGATGTCATATCATGAGGGACAAAGGAATTTTTGTAACACTTTTCCTGTGGATTACGGTGTAAATGACAGATTGGAGATGAGGACAGTCGGTCACTGGCTCCTATCATCACTGCTTTGAATGTAATGCAGAGCACCAGTGCAAATACAATTACTGGAGATAGCTTCAATTTAAGCTTGTTTCTGTATCAATCTCGTGAAAGGAATGTGGACGTAATCCAATACAGTGGATCATTAACGACTCCAACTTGTAATAAAGGTGTATTTTGGAATATCATTCCTTTTCCTGCACCTATTTCTCCCAGTCAGGTATAGCGCTAAAGACTTATTTAAACACTTGTACACATTTAAATTACGTTTTATTACAATTTATAAAAATGAGGATTTAAGCACGATCTTTTTCGGAGCCTAGATGAGTGAATTTCGCAAGCTGAAGGTTCCCCATACAGACAATTTCCTTGTGAATAATTTCCGACCGCTTCAAGCACAGAATGGAAGGGTAAAGTGACGACACATCCACATACAAACATAAATGTGAAAACGTTGAAAACTTAAAAATTTGTGCTTTAAAAGATGTGTGTTATTGTTTAATTGTTTTAGGAAATTTTTTCCGCTGTAACGTCAATCCAGTGACAATAATTTTAATTTTGAAATGTGGACTCAGGAAGGATATGACGGATACGTCTCGACTCGAAAATTGAGAAATTGTCTAATTAATCACAGGAAAATTTTAGCATAACAATCTACTCCAGCTGGATTTTATTGCACATTTTAGATAAATAATAAATTTATATAGATCTATGAGAATAATTTTTATAATTAAACGTTTTTGTTGGGATCCACAAGCTTCAGCAATATAAAAGGATAATGTAGGTAGATAGGTATGTAGTACAAATTAAATGCTATGCTTTGGTATAAATAGTTTTAAATTTTAAACTACTAAATCTGCAATTTCCAGTTAAAATAATGCCACTGAATGTTACAAGCCATGTTAAACAAGTTCATTAGTAAAATATCTAGCTGGCACCCGGATGAAATTTTCCAGCAATGTTTCAGGCAAGATCAATGTAACATTGATTACGCTTTATATAGCTCTACGAAAACTACCTAGTTAAACTTACTCGCTCCTGTTCCGCTTTGAAATACCAATACTACTTAAATAACTAAATTACACTGTTTAAATTCAATCGGTTATTTTTAAAAACTATTAATAAATTATGCATTTCAAAACTACAAGTAGGTACTTCCCTAAGTAATGTAGAACAACTAATTACAGTGTTATGAAATAAACAGCCTGACTTTAATAGGGTGGGAGACGTTTTCTGTAAAAACATCAATTTTCAGTTACTTGAACTAATGATCTGAATGACTTTCACAGGCGACACGCGCCTCGCTTGTACAAACATTTATTATTTTGAAATGCCACCATTTGCGTAATTTTTGTAATTTGTCATTTTTACTAGACAAGTTATTGACTCTTGTGTCAATACATTAGCAATTGCAAGTGGCAGTTATAATGATAATTATTTTAAAGATTAATATTTATAATACTTCATCGCATCACCACAATAAATTATAAAAACTTACAGCACTGCGCTACGCCGCATAGATACATATAATTACAGACGCGTGCAAACAATGCACAATTATATCATGTGCAGCAGATTCAGATGATTAAATTGAATGTGATGTATGCTAAGGTAGCTAAGTAGTTGTAAATTATATTTAATGGCAGTATTTAACGAAAGAAGTCGTGTTTCTGCATTTCTTTAATTGTATCACACAGGTAAATTCAAAAATGCAGTGGCTATAGTGTACTGTAGTACTTATGTTGTCACTCCAGCATTAGATGTAATTAAATAATTAACCAAAAACTTTGTGTTGAACACCAGTTTTAGGAATTTGATGCAACAACGTGAACTCGAACCGTATATAAATAACATGTTAGTTAAGTAATAACCCTTACAACTCACAACCTACTTACCAATAATGTACCTACAAAATTTTCCTAGCTTTTGAAATACTGCACGAAATCGATCATATGACACACCATTTTGAAGCTCTTGACCATGACATGGCGAATCAAGCCTTAAGAATAAAAAATAAACTGATCTATTATGTCATTTTAGGGTTTTTCAAAAACCATATTACATCTAGAGCTTATAACGGCTCCAGTATCTAAATTCTACTATAGCTATTACCTTTGAAATGGAAAAGCATATTCTCGCTTGAAGTTCGTGACTATAGAATATTTTAATTTTTTGATTTGGCGGGAAATTCAAATCCGCCAATTTTCGAAAATTATCGTTCCTTGTTCCTCGTTCCTTGTATTTTATAATTCATATAGTAGCTACACCTGTGTTATCTTGGTTGAAATGCTTAATTCCAAATTTTAAGTTCGTACTTAAGTAACATTGCAAAATGTAATAATTCATTTAGACCTTCAAAATAGCTCGTGAATCATCGGCGATCCGGATACGAGTAGCAGCTCTACACCCCTTTAATTTATTAGTTTACCGGGTTTAATTATTTGCTCTCATTAATCACATTGAAGGGAACAATACAGGGTATGTGCAATCAACAAATTATTGCGTCATATTTGAGAGTGTCAGTGTTTGGATTGTGGTATAAAAGACAAGGAGCTGCAGCCACAGAAATGACAAAAGCACTGATCGTGAGGGTGATTGTGATTATTAAAAAAAATTCTGTATTCCTGCGGCACATCTTTGTAACGGCAACATGAAGTGTTGTAACACACGCTGCTTATCCATTTTGTGGATAGCCTTTTTTTTCAGCTGCAGCCAAGGTTCAGTCAAAGGTAAAGTGTGATTATTACATTAGGACTGTACCCACCTACTCAAGGTGCACATTAATTATTTTAAATCCAGATACCCCTGATAAATTTAATATTTTTAATTGACGGAAATAAATGTTTTGTGAAACTTAAGCGTGGTGTTATAAGGATTCTGAATGTGGTCCATGCACTTGGAAACCTGACATTTGCCAAACTGGTAAAATGCAATCGCCTATCAATTTACCCTACAATGGCATCACGTTGACTAGTCCCGTTAATTTGTACCAAAGTTCATGTTACTCCGAGGAGCATGATTTTAACTTGAAAAATAATGGACATACAGGTACTGTCTAGAAATTAAGTATTCCAAATCCTCCTTTAGAACCCATATTACATAAAATGTATTTTACAAGTTTGAAAAGCTTTTAAGCCTCCGTATCGTTTCATTGTTAATTTTCAATGGTTTTGTTTCTACAGGAACTCTATAATTTCCATAAAATTGATACTGTAAATTTCAGAATTTTAAATTAAATATCTATATGCTTATATGTGGTTAGAACAAGCGTTGAGTTAGTTCATAGATACAAATAACAGATTTTGTATGTTTAAAAAATTGTGACTGCTATGTTAAATCATTCAGAGCGATAGGATCTCACATTGCCTCGACTTACCTCACATGACCCATAGTATATTTTACAAAATGAGTTAAATACTTCACAAAATTATATCAATTAATGTTATGTTCTTAATAGTTCAAGTAACATTGCAAGGTGATCTATCTTCTACGTGTACATTGGATGGGTCTTTGGTGAAAGACAAATATATTTTCAGTCAAGTCCATTTCCATTGGGGAAGCAAGGACAGTAATGGCTCTGAGCACACAATAAATGAGAAAAAGTGAGTTGAAACAATTTCCGATATTTTTATAAAATGCACATTTACTTCTACTTCTACTTGCATTTACCTATGTTTCTCATGAATTATATATCTTATAACTAAAATCCGAGCTGTGAATTTGTTTATTTATTAGATATGCGATGGAAGCTCATTTAGTTCACTATTCGTCAAAATTTAATAATTTTGACGAAGCAAATAATTCCACCAAGTCTGGATCTCTAGCTGTAGTAGGAGTTATGTTTAATGTAAATTCAATATAATTATATAATAATAATAAAAAGTCCCTTGTGCACACTCAATTGCTAATTGTGGCAAATCTGGAAATGAAAAAAATAATAGTAGTAAATAGGTTGTATCTATAGTGTGATCTTCTGTGCCGTGGTAATTACAGGTTGGTGGAAAGGATAACCCATCCTTAACTCCCATCGTAAACTCGATGCAAAATGTTAAAATGTTCAATAAAACGGCAAATGGGTCTAAACTTGTACTTAGTTCCCTCCTTCCTAAGTCTTCTTTCACGTACCTTCTTGATGTCATTCAGTACTCTGGATCATTGACAACTCCAACATGTAATGAAACTGTATTATGGAATGTCTTTGCCAAACCCTTACAAATCTCTGCCAAGCAAGTAAGTCTATTACATAATTGACATTAGTGAATATAAGTATTAATAAACCAGTTTTAGTTACTTTAATAACAGGTACTATGTATGTGTATATACTATATGGAAAATATGTATGCTTTCCCTGGTTAATTACTAGATGAAAGTTTTCCGCACTATGGAGAAGGATTCTAAAGGAAATCGGTTGGTCGATAATTTCAGACCAATTCAAAAACAGAATAATAGGGTAATCTTGGGTTTTAAAAATAAATGTTTCATTTTGTAATACTTAAAAAAGTACAGATAGAATCATATAGGTATAAACATCCTCATTTTATAGGTAAGCGCTTTTGATTACATTTTCAGGATATTACTGTTCTGAAATCGTCCGTACAATAACAAGAATGGGATTTAAATATCATTATCAGAAGAAATCCATATTCAAATTAATCTGTTGTAATTTCAGTTATTATTATATGTAAATTAAAATATTTCCTGCTGTTAATTGTATGAAATTCTAGCGAGTACATTGGCAATAAATTCGGTACAAATTTTCCTTAGTTCAAAATGGCTGTGAGCTAAAGCATTTTATTATTGCGTCTGATTTCAAAATGTGGTTTCAAGTCATGTGAAATCGGACTTGATAACATGGTTAAGAAAATTCATAATAATTACTTTTTTTATTACGTTTTCTGTAGTATAATCAAATAGAAGATGAGTATCAATAATTTATTTCACCGTTAATTTAGCTTCAGCGCATACAAGATTCAGAAACATACTGTAAGTAGACTTTTTTGGTACGGTTTCTTGTGGTTATATGTATACCATGAAGCGAAATCCATTATCAGTAAACATTCTTAAACTTTAGGCTTCAATTTGTAGGCTACTCGGCGATGCTCATATAGTTAGTAGGTACCTTACTTTATATACAGAGTTTTCATTCGTCAATATCCATATGGCTTCTTTATAATAATTATTACCATCTTCATAAATTAATTGGAAGGAAGCATTTTATAACCAGATAAGCACGACTAGAATTTCGAGGTGATAATTTTCTGCAGGATCTAAAATTCAACTCGATTGACGAACAATTTTAACCTCCTTTAGACTATGCAGTAGTTTAATTAAACGGTTTTCCAGCTTTTTTAAACCCATTAAAATATATGTATGTATCATTTAAATTATTTTTTGCAGTTTCGGGAGTGATATTACCACCGCAGAACATTGCGGTTTGTCAATTTAAAAAGAATTATTGAATAATTACTGCCACAACCTAAAACTAGGTACAATCCTATGCGCTTATTTAATACTATGTACGTGCGTCATTGCAATTTTGCACCCACAAGAAGAAATATGAAATTAATGGCATGGTCGAAACATCTCCCTTTCCATCATAATCGTATTCAAACCGAAAGACAAAGACTTTGTTCTATCCATACAAATGTATTTCGCACATTGTATAAGTGCATACGAGATTGATCGACAGGATAATGAAGATATAATTTTCACTTTGCAAATATCCATCATCACCATTATTTTGGCATTTACCTCATCAGTTAGAATAATACAGGTGTGGTTACGAATAAAATATTGCTTTAAATGTTCAGGCACCTTATATTATTTTTAAGTGTCAATAAAAGAATCCAGCTCAAAATTTAATCAAGAGGGCATATATTTAGGTGTAAATTGACATTAGAATCATTTTACTTGGATTCAACAATCTGAAGTACGCCACATAATCTCTCCATCATAGTAATATGAAGTACTTTAGCTCCCATTACATAGTGGTCCTTTGGACGGCTTGTCTTCTTGTTAACTTGGGTAATTTAAACCCATCTGAAGCTCAGGATGAGGAACAACAGGGCAATCAAGGTATGGCCAAACAATTTACTGCACAGTGGTATTTATCTAACAATATTTTATTTTACCTAAACGTTTATCAACGCACATAGAAACCATACCAACTTGTCCAAAAAATAATATTTACTGGATAAAAAGTTTTAGCAGAGAGTCACGAGTTTTGCTACGAGGATCCCAAATGTGACCCAAGCACTTGGCCTGGCATTTGTCAAACGGGAAGTAACCAATCGCCAGTGGATATTCCTTACAGCCACTCGGAACATATCCGAGCTAATAAAAGAGCTGACTTGTTCCAAAGTCAGAGTTACTTTGACAAGCAAATGTTTAACTTGACGAATAATGGACACACAGGTATTTGCAACTTTTGAATCTCAGGACTTTCCTACGGAGTTATCCATATGGTGTTACAACTATCAACTGTATATATGTAATATGTATCTAGGGCTTGCAAAAGTCTTGACTTCAAAAGTCTTGACAAGACCAAGACTCTTGAAATCAAGACTAGGGCTGGTCTTGAAATGTCAAGACTCTTGAAATCAAGACTTTCAGAAGTCTTGAAAATTCAAGAGTCTTGAAATCAAGACTTTCAGAAGTCTTGAAAATTCAAGAGTCTTGAAAACAAGACTTCCAAAAGTCTTGAAACTTCAAGAGTCTTGAAATCAAGACTTTCAAAAGTCTTGAGTCTTGAAATCAAGACTTAAGTCTTGAAAAATCAAGACTCTTGAAATCAAGACTAACAAAAACATGTACGCAATCATTTTTTAAGCACAAAAACTCATTTTTTTCGCCATTATTTCAACTTTTGGAGATACGAAAATTTCAAGACTCTTGAAATCAAGACTAAATCAAGACTTTCAAAAGTCTCGACATTTCAAGACTCTTGAAATCAAGACTTTGGAAAGTCTTGAATTTTCAAGACTCTCGAAATCAAGACTTTTAAAAGTCTTGAAAATTCAAGACTCTTGAAATCAAGACTTTTAAAAGTCTTGAAAATTCAAGACTCTTGAAATCAAGACTTTCCAAAGTCTTGAAAATGCAAGAGTCTTGAAATCAAGACTTTCAAAAGTCTTGAAAAAATCAAGACTCTTGACAAAAATTTTTCAACTTTGTCTGAAAATTCATATATAGAGTTAAGATGTTGAAATAATTGAATTTCAAAGTAGTCTTGAAATTTCAAGACTTTTCAAGACTCTTGAATGGTCTTGAAAATGGCGAAAGTCTTGGTCTTGATTTTGCAAGCCCTATATGTATCCTCCATCTCCGTTAGTACAAGCAAGCTTGAAGGATGATTTAACGTCTACATGCTTTCTGGATGGATCGCTGTTAGGAGGAAAGTACACTTTCAGTCAACTTCATTTCCATTGGGGGAGCAGTGACGACCGTGGCTCTGAGCACACATTGAACAACAGAAAGTTGGTGGCAAATTTTTAATAAAATTTCTATACAAGTGTATTTAGCACTAATTGTAAGCAGTAAATTTAAGTTAACGTATTTGAATTTGTCTTCATTATTTCTAGATATCCGATAGAAGCTCATTTGGTGCACTATGCTTCTGAGTACGGCAGTCTCAGTGCGGCATTGAGCTCTAATAAATACGGGGCTGTGGCTGTAGTTGGTGTTCTGTTTGAAGTAAAATTAACATAATTATAAAAAAATATTTTGTGAGACATTTTGAATAACAAGTAAAATGGATCTTATTGTAAGCTTAAAAATAGACGATATTTGCATAATTCGTCTCGACTCCATGGTTAGTAAACTTGTAAGTTGTAAGTACCTTAAAGTAAGTACCTTAAAACTAACTCAATTTCCAGATAGCACGCAGGGATAACGCCGCACTAACACCCATCATCGACGCAATGAGATCCATGGTAAGGACTGGCCAAACAAAGGAAGGTGGGACTCAACTGGATCTAAGTTGGTATCTGTTTCAGTCTCGTGAACAGGAAGTAGACGTCATCCAATATTATGGGTCACTTACAACTCCAACCTGCAACGAAGGTGTTTTGTGGAATGTAGTTGCTTATCCCGCACCTATCTCTACCAGACAAGTAAGCATGCAGCATATGCACTGCACAACCGAGACTGATATCTGGCAAGGATAAATTTTGCATGCAAACAAACGGCAGCTTTATCCTTGCCAGATATCATTCTCGGTTGTTCCAACTATACCTACATTGTATTAAATGAAAAACTACTGACTTTTATTAATACCTAAGTTTAATGCAAAACATAACGTTTTAACATTTCATTAATTACTATAGATGAAAGCATTTCGCACCATGGTGTTTGACAAAGAAGGGAAAAACATTGTAAATAATTATAGACCTATTCAAAATCTGAACAAAAGGGTAAACAATAATTTAGTAAAAAATACTAACAACTTTTAGTGTAAGTTCATACAGGGAAATATAATGAATCATTGTGTAGGTCTGTACGTGTATGATCACCAATATTATATATATGGTATAATTTATACATATGTTCATTTTCAGAACCTTCTTCCTCTACGATCTTCGATCCAGTAAGGTTACTGGAGCAGACTTCTTGATGGAACGTTTGATTTAATTCTGGTCATAATATTCACATAAAAAAATTAATAGTGCTTACAGTTTATACTCAAGGTTGTTTGTAATAAATTCCGCTGAGTATTCCAGAAGCCAAATTGCTATCATTATTCATTATTGTGCGGTGCCACACTCCTCATTGTTGGCATATAGCATATATAAAACTTTATGTAACGTATAATATCTCAAAGTATTTATAACTTCTCTTTTGGAAAACGTCACATCCGTCACAAAATATACATACTCAATTTTTTTTAAATGTGAATGGAAATCGATTTACATTTTACAGGGTGATCTCTTTCAGTTTTGTCCTTTGTATCTCAGTGGTTAATGGGAAAAAGGGCCTTGAAATAATATTGTACGCATATTTTGTACTTAATTTAGATAACTGCAATCAGTGCATAATTTTGTATTGTTTTGTCGTTTACTGTGAAAAGTTCTGGTACTGTTAGCATGTTTTTTTATATACGTATAATTAATTTTATACCAAACAGACTTTGCATTTTTATGTGCCGCCGAACTCATTTCCGTATTCAAATCAATTGTATAGGATTTGATGGGTTCCAGTTGTCTGTGATTGAAAAAAAAGTATGCTCAGTTTTTCCAATATTCCAGAAAATTTCATTCCTGTCATGTGTCATTTGGGTGCATTGCATTTCTTATACCAAGCTTAGTATTGAGTTCTCCATATTCTTTTGAAAATTTGATGAACTGTTGAAGCTGGTTATAGTGTATACACCTTCATGGTCTAAGATCTGTGTAGTTTTTCAGAGCATAAAATTATAACCAATAATTTTTGTTAAACGGTCCGCAAACAAGAGGCTGTGGAATACTTGGAGCTGAAATAATTATATATCATTTTGCAGAGAGGTAAGGTTACTGTTTTTGATTAAGGTGGGGGTAAACTAAAAAACTCCGAATAAAATATTTCATAGACCGGATTAAGTCCTGAATTATCTAATAAGTTTTCGTACCACGGTTTACTAGAAATTACCTTTGACCTCTGCCCCCTTACAACATTCATATAATATAGTTAAATATTTAGTTTCTAATCATAAAAATTGAAATCCGCCATTTTTTAGAACTACATATATATCCAGCATCCGTAAATGCATATTTTTGTTACCTTCTGAGGACTCACGGATACGTATAAACTTCAATGTGGGGCGTGGCAAATACGATTTTTAAAATGTTGTACCTGTTTTTCTAGATAGGCTGCTAAAGTAACTGCATCAAAAATGGAAACCTTTAGCACGAGGCACGCTACGTACTTTGGGATGATCTGTCTAGTAGCCATTGTAGTGGATTTTAGACTAAGCAGAGCTCAAGTATCCACATCCCCTGGATATGGTTAGTTACAAAACATTTTTATAGGTTGGACGCTGCATCATACGTTGTATAGTGCTATATTATTACTATCTCTAATTGACTTATTGGTTAATTATGTGCATCTGACTGAGATAAATAATTGGATACAACAATAGACGAACAACCGGAACAACTCAGCTTTTGTTACAAGGACCCCAGTTGTGGCCCTTCAACTTGGCCCGGCATTTGTCAAACAGGAAGAATTCAGTCACCAATCGATTTGCCCTACAACCACTTTGATTTCATGCAGCATGCTAGGCAAGCTGATTTACTTCTAAACTCGGAGTACTTCCGAGAAAAAGAGTTTAATTTAACTCACACTGGAAACACTGGTATGTATAATATTAATTAAAAGTAATTACGATAAAATTAGCGCATTATTATACGAATGTCGCATTTATATTTTCTTTTTTCTGTAATTTTTTTTATCAAACCCAAGCATTAATTAATTATATATGAATATACGATAAAAACTTAAAAATGTTTTCCGTAGTTCAAGTAAGTTTCCGTGATGACCTAACATCTGCATGTGCACTAGAAGGATCTTTGCTACCAGGTGAATACATTTTCAGTCAACTACATTTTCACTGGGGCAGTAGAGACAATAGTGGCTCAGAACACACACTCAATGGTCAAAGGTTAGACACACATTATGGTATTAATTCGTTATTTTATGTAAGTACTATGCACTGCGATGTATATGTAGTGCGTAGTGCTGCTGTTAATTTTAAATTTTAAATTATTATTTTGAGATATCCCATGGAAGCTCATCTGGTGCACTATTCTTCAGAATTCAGAAACTTTTCTGAAGCACTGAAATCCAACAAGATCGGAGCTGTAGCTGTCGTTGGTATATTTTTTGAGGTAGGTACCTACCTAACTACTAATAGCAGGTTAATGGACAACGAATCAGTCTAATAACTTTTAATTGCCGTTAGTTAATTCGTAGCCTTTAAACCACAGATCAAATCCAGTAAGAACAAAGCGCTGTATCCTATCATTCTTGGAATGAAGAAATTATCAAAATCACAACCGAAAGTTCATTTCAACTCCACTAGACTTAATTTAAGTCAGTTATTATTATTTCATACTCGTGAGAAGAATTTGGACGTCTTCCAATATTTAGGCTCATTGACCACTCCAACCTGCAATGAAGGAGTTTTGTGGAACATTTATGCTGTCCCAGCTCCTATATCTTCAAGACAAGTAAGTACTTATAGTGATGACGTTATTTGTACAATTGACATTAATACTCAAATAATTTATTGAGATGTCAGCATATTTATATATCTACTCAGTATCGATGTGCTATATTTACATCTACTTAGATGCTAGCATTCCGTTCGCTGGGAGCGACATCCTTAGGAATGAATTCAACCAAGTTAATTAATAATTTCAGACCTACTCAAAAGCGAAATGGAAGGGTAAGCCCCGAATTATATCGATGCTTTATAGTTATTATCACACATTTTAAGTTAATCTGGTTTCTTATTTTGTTCAGCTTAAATGTTTCCAAAGTTTTTATTTCACAATGGGAACTATTGTTGGTAGTGATAATTAGCTCAAACTTGTAATGAGGAAGATTAAACAAAAATTAAAATGTTTACTGCAGGATATTTTGGCTGTTCTACTGGATGTACAAAAAGGTTCGAGAGGGCCCCGTAAGCCGTGTCCATCCGAGCCCATTTTTATTAATCTACAGCAATGAGGAGCATTTTATGTTTGTATTACTGACTTGACACAATACTATATTTGGAAAAAGATTATTGCTTTATGCAATGCGGATTATAGAGAAAATTCAAAGCTATATTTCAAACTTTTAAATTTTATGTAAATTGATCCTGTATTTTTAAGTGTAGCATAGTATAATATAATAAATTGGCACAATTAGTGGTGGAAACAGAAATCTAGTTATTATGATATTCTTTGGTTCTGATACTTTTGTGAATCAAAACTATATGGCATACATAAGACAACATCTACATACCTCCACACGCCTAAACTTAGAAATTGGGCTTTTACGGATACATTTAGAAGGTATAATTTTGACTGTAATGGAATACCATTAAAGTTAGTATAAACTGAAATTATAAACACAAGTTTGGCTATCCAACCCATATTGCTTATTCGTTGTCAGCGTCGTAAGCTCATAATAATAAATTATCTCCCCTTTTCGTATTTATTAACACTAAAAGGTGCATGTTATTATAGAAAATAAATGTGTAAATAATGGGCTTTTTATGTTGTTGGGGATAAGTAAATAAGGGTAAGTAGTAAAGCTTCAAATAACTCCCGGGTCCCTTGTAACTCCCGGGGTTTTGAGGGAACGTTTCAAGTAACTTCCGGGTCCCTAGCAACTCCCGGGGTCCCTTGTAACTCCCGGGGTCTCTAGTAACTCCCGGGGTCCCTAGTATATCTCCCCTGTGTCTTTGTATAGTACAGTAACTTTTTTTAGTACCGCCTCATCATTACGACATTTATTTTAGTTCACCCCGCACAAAACTTCGACGTAACTCCCGGATCCCTTGTAACTCCCGGGGTTTGAAGCAAAGTTTGAGCTAACTCCCGGGGGGAGTTATTTGAAGCTTTACGGTACATCCCGCCAAGATGTGTGTTTGCTTGATTGGTAGTATTGTACGATTTTGATAATGATTAATGATTCAAACACAGCAGCAGAGATTTTCGACTCTCATTCGAATCTCGAAGGAAACTTTCGCATTAATTCCTACAGTGAAGTCGGAGTCGGAGGTGTCAAATAAATAAGATGTTC
Source organism: Dicyrtomina minuta (assembly GCA_949802685.1). Lineage (NCBI taxonomy): Eukaryota > Metazoa > Arthropoda > Collembola > Symphypleona > Dicyrtomidae > Dicyrtomina > Dicyrtomina minuta. The sequence continues at coordinate 51,444,090 of OX461810.1, forward strand.
ACTTTATTTTCCAGTCTCCAGTGTGTGAGTGTGACAGTGTCAGTGGTCAAGTTTTTTCGGTTTTGTATTATTTATGCGAAAAAAATTCTAATTTCAGAAATTGCTCGTTTTTATTTTTAGTTATTATGCATTAAACATCAAATAACAGTAATTTAAATATAAATAAAGACGTCGTAACAGTAGTATAATAAATTATATTGTTTTAAATATTGTATGAAATTAAAGTTTTTACATATTAATTTCCTTTTAAATATTGAATTAAAGTTAAAATACTAATTTAGCGGAACTTAAGGCTTTACATTTAAATCGTGCAATAAATAAGTACAGGATAATTATTTCCTGTATTGTATAATATGCAACAAGGAAGTGCAACTATTATAGAAATAATTATACCGAAGTGCAAGTCAAATGATGCATTATAGTGGTGAACGACTATATAAATGGTAAATAAATTACAATAAATTACCTTTAATATTTTTTAGCACGTACAGATACTCTCATTTGTCCACAGTAATATATTCTCTGGATACAAAGTCATGATAGCTGGGTGGGGCTGTCCAAGCAGTTTCATATCCATGCAACGAAATCGACACGGGCAGGATTTGGACAGCCGTAAGGGATCGCCCATAAAGGATGTCATGGGTAAGATCAGTGAGTCTTTTCGGGTATTGATGACATGCCATGTTAAAGATAATTACTCGTTTACACAATGTTGAAATGATGAGGGTGGATGGATTCTAAAATGGATGACATCATTTATGGAACATCCCTAATCATATATCACGACTTTGTATACACAGAATAGATAATTAGTGCGACTGAACTGTGCACCGGCCGCGTTTGACATAATCATGTGACAATTTCCCTGGTACTTTACAACTTTGTGCACTCAATCTCTTTTCCGTCATGGAAGGAGATTTCAGTTTCCAGAGAACGATCCGTGGTGCACCCCATCTCTTGACACGTAAGGAATTTGGTCGTTGTTGTGATTTCTACTCTTCGATTGGCATTTGGTACGCTGTTAAACATTTTCCTTGTAGACCTCAAACTTGCTAACCTTTAATAAATGAGTAATGTATCCAAATTAGTAAATCATTCGATTTGATTATATATTGTCAAATAAAATTACCGAGACGCACGAAACGAAACTCATCAACATCAACAGAACAGCCTTTTAGAATTTTCTGAGGTTTTTAGCAACTCTAACCGTTTAAAAGTTTTGGACATGACTTTATCATCAAACTGATAGGTGCGAAAGGAGAGTGATTTGTTCAGCTTTCGAACTTCATTTAAAGCAGTTTTCCGATGAGGAGGAAACAATAATGTTCCCACACGTTGCAGATTCTAAATTTAAATTGGAGCTCAGTTATTCGTTTTCATCGGGAAAATAAGTACAAATTGGTACAAAAATTAAGCATAAGTATATCTATACTAATGGAATTATGTAATTCTTTTTCCCGCTTTGTATATACGTACCTGAAATTTTTGAAGCCGAACCATGACTTGAACAATATTTCCTGGAACCATCTCCCATTGCTTAAAATAGCCCAATGATGAAAAAATCAAGATAGGGACGGTAAAAGGTCCTGGTCTTCTAGGATCTTCGAAATCATTCCAGCCCAAAGGAGTAGCTAATTCGCTGTGGAAGGCTAAGGTTACAGCCTCTGTGTCAGGTTCCGAGTCTTTTATTTTCTTTAGAGTACTTCCCGTGATTTCTCCTGGCAAAGCAATATCTCGAATGAGGCTGTTCACATTGTTTTTAGGATCTGGAACAGGAACGTCGGCTTGAATTGAGAATCCTTTCTCTTTATTCCAAGAGGCAAGGGATAAAACCATTTCTGCCCATAACCATCCTTTTTTGGAAGCAGCCAAGAGTGGCGCATACGCAGGGAGTTTTTCATCCGTCATGATTTTACTCACAGCTACTGCTGACCTAATTGCCATGGACTGATAGATTGTTTCCTGGGAAAACTGTTCTATAAAATGAGCATTATGAAGGCTTGATCGGTAAAGAAATTCCAAATATTTTTTTGCCCTGTTACTTAATCTGCCAACATTTGATATCCTCAATTGCCACAGCCATTCAAGGAGTCTGCTTGTTGCAATCATCTCAGGCTCGTCCATAGAAAATTCAACGTCTGCCTCAGTGTCGGATTCAGATTTTTCAGGAGTGAGTCCACCTCCGCCCCCTTGATTGTTCCTATGATTGCCATGGCCATTGCATGCATCGGATGGCTGACGCTTGAAGCTCAGTTTCGTAAGTGCGGAACTAGATTTTTTTGAACTTTTGTCCTCATGAGGACGCACGGTGCTTTTGAATGTTTTTAAGCTCAATCTTTTTATGATGGGTAATACTTTTTGTTTTTCTTTCAGTGTATCACACAGCATTGGCTCAGATCTCATCTGATGCAAAACGGTACGAAGGAGATCTCCACTTATTTCCCATTCTTGAATTTTCACAAATTCTGATGATGACTGTGATGCATTATTACTTCCTGTTGGGGAGCATTTTGAAATTTTTTGAATTATTTGTGAAATATGATGAACTTGACGGAGGGAAAATGCATGAGGACATATTAATTTTGGAATAGTGAATTCTTTTATAATTTGCGACCACTCAGTAATTAGCTCATCTTGAGATAAAAGTATTTTTCTCAATACTTCCAGCTCCTGAATTATTTCAATATCACTTAGATGGTCGGATGGTGGGATTTCGTTGAGTATTTGTAGAATGTAGGAATAAATCGAATCGGATTGTTTCTTCATTCCTTCTGTTTGGACTTCTTTCCCATTCTGATTTTGGTGATCTTGATTCCGGGATTTGCGGTCAGATCGAGGTCGAGGCTCGGCTGTGGGCACAGAATAACTTCGGCCACGACGACCTCTCTGACTCTGAACGGGTGCTTGATCCTTCTTTGCGTGCGGGTCTCCTGTGTCATCGTCATCAATAAAAACATTGAGGGACGTTTCGTAATCATTGGTTTCATCATAGCTAACAGTGTTCAGATGGCGCTTGATAGTTTCTTCTCTTCGGTTCTGACCCACAGCTTCTGCAAAGCCACACATGACGTCTTCCATGGACTTTGCTGTGCCAGTTCCGCTGGATCTAGCTTTCCTAGCCTGACTTTTAGAATGCTCGTGGGCATCACTACGATTCCTTCTTAATTGAATGAAGCGTCTCAAAAAGTTTGAACCGAAAAATCTAGATAGACTTGCGAATTTCTTCTGTTTATGTGCAGCAGGTCTTGATTTGACGGGATTTGAAGTTCCAGGTAGCATTTCCATAGATTCGAATGGGTTCACTGTTTTGTACACCATGTCTGAAGTTAGTGGTGTATCTTTGGGGAAATTAGGGAACGGATCTGATTCTTCAGTTGTTTCCAAAGTGTCAAAATGAAGTCCATAATCTTCATCGTTGTCATTGTCTAAGTAGTCCACGGATTTCTCACCAAAGTCAGTTCCATCCTCAGGAAATTCTTCAATGTCATCCAATTCTTTCAAAGCAGAGGACTCCTCCCGCCCAAAATGATCAATCGAGTCTTTCCACATGCCACGTAGAATATTCATTTTGGTGAAATAATGTGAGCAAAAACCTTTTTCGTACGAGTCCACACTCGAATTGAGGATGTGAATGAAGCGCTTGTACATATTTCGTGGGGCCCAGTCTTCAATCGATGAGAATTTCTCCATTTCATGTAAAAATGTACTGAGAAGGAAGTCGATGGTTAAATTTTGAAAATTTTTGTCATGTAGCGAATCAACGAGGTCATCCGTCCCAATGAGAAAACAATTATTAAGACTTTCCCAAAAATGTGCAGGGTGGAGACAGAAGGCTGAGTACATTTTCAAAATCCTGGCTATAATACTACTCGGATGGTAATTACATATAAGATGGGACTCACATGGCCAAAATTGTAAAGTCCAAAAAGTGTCAAAACTGGTTGGGAAGAGAAGGCACCCTTTTCCAAGAGCTTCGCAAATATTTAAAATATTTGAATGAAATAATGGAATTCGATCTAACAAGTAGGAATTGTCTCTGGCGTAGCCTCTCTCCATGAATAAACAAGGTTTCACTACCACTTCCGTGTCCTCTAATGTTATTGTCAGCATCGACTTGAGATAATTTATGCTGATTCGGCATTTGTCTGTTTTGGAATTAGTTGTCCTGCCATTATTGAGTTTGTTTGATGTCTTATTCCCTTCATCAGCAGTTAATTTTATTGCCGATGTGAGAGTAAAGATTTTTCCCACTTCTTTATGTGTGAGCATGTCGTGGAGTAGATGCGGACTGATTAATTGCACATTTTCTTTTTCAATAAAATTGTCTGATGGTTGCGGCTTGGAATGTGCATTGTTTCCATTTTTCTTGCGAATAGGCTCCTCAAATTCAGGGTCAGGACTCGATGCTCGGACAAATGCAGAGGCAAATTTTTTGAAAATTTCATGACTGTCAATAAAAAGAATTTGTGCTGTGTAGCCACTACTGATATGACATGAAGGATTAGTGCTACACTTATGGAGTTGTTTCGCACGTGTAACGTTTTTTATTTCTGTATTAGTAAATATTTGTTTAATGAGTGTTTTTAATTATTGCCTACCTGCATAGTGCATTGTTGTCATTCAAGATTTCATTCCAAAAGTTTTGAGTTTCTGAACATTTTTTATTTTGTATCTCCCTACCATGAATACAAACTTGAGTTTTGGGGGCTGGTGTTTCCTTTCCTTTGTGAAACACCTCAATTTGGGAAAAATTTGACGTCGTGCTTCCTTCCACAGCAGAGTTCCGTGTTGGGGAAAGTAGAGTAAAGTCTATGTTACTCAAGACGATTGCGTACTCATTTTTATTTGTAAAGGATGTCTGAAATGTAGGAAAATATTTTTTATGAAATTTAATTTACTTCCCGTCGATACCTAATATACATACATATCGTCATCGTCTGTGAAGAACCAAAATGACCCTTATCCAATTTAAGCTACAATTAAAATGAGCTACGTCATAAAAACAAAATGAGAAACATACATACGTACAATGTTAATTATTAGGAGTTTTCGAAAAATGTAAAATGTTCTATTTTCATGGTTTTCAACAATGTAAAATTTCCTATTTACATGTTTTTGAAAAGGTGCAAAATTCTTTAATTTTATGTTTTTGCAAGGGTGCACAAAGTTATATTTCCATGTTTTCGAAAATGTGCAAAATGTTCTAATTCCATGTGTTTAAAAAGTGTAAAATGTTGTATTTACACATTTTTGAAAAGTGCAATATGTTCTATTTAAATGCTCTTACGACATATTTGAATATTTTTGTAGATAGTTGATATTGTTTTTAGCTAAAAATGGATTTGGGTCATTTTGGTTCTTCACAGACGATGTTATCTATATACATATATCCAAATAAAAATAGTTACAGATTTATTAATGTATTTATTAAATTATTAGGACTTACAGTGTACATGGGTAAACGCCTCAGGATAAAATTAGATTTGAGAAGTGGTTGTCGTTGTCCAATGATTTCCACAATTTCCACTAAATACTGTTCAATCACATTCAAGTTCTCAATCCATTGCTGTCCACTTCGCTCCAGCGATCTCTCCAAGATAAGAATCGAGTCAATGTTCTTATCTGCCAGTTGCGAGCGTGCAAGACCGTCAGTATTGAACTCAGCATCGCTGGTGAAGGTAGAGAAGGATTTGTGGGAAAATGACATTATTATTGTGAAAGTTGAGATGTTCAAACGTAAACGTATAGGGAAGTATAGATATAAAATACTTTTTAAGATTTTAAGAACCAATTATTATTATCAAATGAATTAAAATATTGATCTTCAAAAGGATTACATTTTGTAAAGTTAAATAAGGGCACATTGCAAACTCTAAATTATCCACTGTTATCTCCGTCTTATTTGATACGAGTTAAAATCCAATTATCCTTTGAGAGTGATTAGAAAAGATTATTTAATGTGACTACAGCCACTGTGGCAGTGTTCCTGTTTAATGTTGTCGTTGAGTTATAGAATTGGCTTCGTCAGACAGACAGTAATGTGATACGAGGAAAGCTGGGACTGGGATTCAAATCATGTTTGGTTTTCGTTTTGGTTTTTCGAACGTGAATAATAGCGAAAGCAAATACCTTACATAGGAATTTGGATGGTGGACGGATATAGGTATGGGTATACTGTGACTCTCCTGTATTATAATTTAAATGCAATGTGTATAATTACCTATATATAGATATAGATAGACGCATAATATAAATGCGTATATACATTATATAGATTAGTACTGGTGGTTGGTAGCACAGAAATAGCAGATTTTTAACCTGTCAGGAATTAAAGCAAAGGGTGTGTGATCCATCAGATTCAAATAAACAAGCATCCTCTTCTCAAATAAATGCAGAGGTATCTACTTCCACACAGTCAGTACCTATACGTTTTACTTCCACCTATACTATTTTACCCTGTTCAAAAAACTCCAAAAATTGTGTGCGGTGCGGTCTGAGTATGTTCAACCGACTCAAGTTGTTGTTGTTACCTATCATCTATAATTATATGAATCCAGTGATTCAATTTGACTATACCTTGTCCTCTACTCTGTGTACATATTATTTGTACGTTTCCTACTTTTAGAAACAATTTTTTTTATGTCATATCATATGAGTATGAAGTCATGCCGTTGGCATTGCGTATGTTGGAAACAAAGTGGGGAGGATTCTAACTATAATAATACTGACTGACAAGTGCGACATCAACTTTAGCCTTATTAGAGATAGGTAGTGATTCCCTCTCCCTGCCGTGCATATTTTGAGGCAAGTTCGAATGACTTCAGAATTGTCGGTATCAAATGCCCCTTTGATATTTGATAGGATTGCTCATGATCATGATGTCGATCACGACTGATAATTTATATACTATAGACTCACTAGACAGACTCATTTGTACAACGAAACATACTGCGTATTATTTGTATTCAAATTCGAATTTGAAACTTCAGTCACAATAAAATCCGCAAGGAATTTTTTTTCGGAATGAGCATAAATAATATTAAGTTTGACGTGACTGTTTCCTACCATTATTTAGTATCATTTGTATTTTATTCTTTCATTTAATGTAAATCAGTATTGAAATGCAAACCCAAATAATATGTTTATTTTTATTGGACAAATGGCAAACATTAGATGTAACGCATACACATATTAAGAGTGTGTTGGTAAAACGTGTTAAGTCCAGTGGATAAAGTGTGGACTTAACGCGCTTTGAAAATAAACTCCTGCTCTATGAATGCGTATGAATTAAGTACGTCCTATTTCCTACACATAGATTTAAGAATTTATGAACATCTACGTGAGTTTATTAGTAATAAAGTACATAATATGGTCTTATGCTTTGATACATGTGGAATGCCACAGCATTCTATACTCTCACTCAGATACAAATTACAGTTTCCGATTAATCAGAGTCACAATAACATTCAGGGTATTAGTTCATCCTCATAATATTGTGTATTACCATTATGTTACTCTTTCTATTCTCTACGAAAAAATTGTTGAATGATGCAAAGTAGTAGGGTCATCGGTTTAAGCTTGGTTTGGTAGTTATGATGAAAATAGTGGTGACTACTGAGTATAGGTATGTGTGGTAGGTTTAGGTACATTTTGAATTTTGGAGACTGGGCGGAAATAATAGCTTGAATGGAGAATTGAAGTTCTTTTGGCTATATGTACTTGCGGTGGCTGTCCAGAAAATTTCATGACAATCCCTATATGTAGCTTCATGCAGAGGAGCTGCTGCGTTGAAATGGGAACGTTGAATAGGAAGGAGTAACAACAGACCGGAAATACAGGAGGACAAAAAGGTCCTCTCGTACACAGTCCGATGATTTGCTTTGTTGCAAGTTAAAATAATATGCAGCTTGTGCGGAAAGACTTCTGTCCTGTGTTTCAGTTGTGCATTACATTGCATTGCATTGAATTTGATGTGCATCATGTTTTTACATAGAACAGGCAGAAGCATGTGCATAAATAACGAAGCTTAGCTGAACGGAATATGGAAATAAAACTACAACTAAAAAACTAACTATAGTTAAGTAGTACCTATACCTCTGTATGTATCTAAATACGAATAATTCAGCAACCACATGAAACGCTAAATAGTACAGCCGGGTAGGGGGTAACAAAGCTATACTGTCTTTTTTCGCTCAAGTAAACAATTATTACAGAGATGAAGATGAAAAAATTCAAAATAGACTGGAAATGGTTTTTAGTAGCAACATCAATTGTGACAATGCTCCATTACCAGTTTCTCTATTTAGCTCTGGTAGAGGAGAATAATAAGCAGGGAACTAAAGCAATGTATACTAATGTTTTGACATTCGAAGCGCAAAAAGAATAATAAAATAAATAAATTGGAATCTGCAAATTTGTAAAATGACAAAAATGCTGTGTAATATATGTAAAAAGGTAACTGCACTTTTTATAACTACCTACCTACACTCATGTGGTGCCTTTACCTGCTTTCTTCTTTTTGCTTACAACTTCAGGTAGCACAACTTGCATCATTAACTCTTATATTTGTATAACGTAGCTAGGTAGATTGTTATATCATAACTAACGCGACCGTTAATGTTTTTTTTCGTCTTTCATTGTGCTTTTGATTCATAACGTACCCCCAAAAACATTTTTTTCTGGGATTGAAAATTGCAAAGGTAACTCCAGGAACTAACTTCTTACGTATTAACGTACTTACGTATTGTTATTTATGGGCATACGGCAAATGAAAACTACGTATGCACCTAGCTAAGTATGTAAGTAGGTACGATGCCTATGTACTCTGCAATGCAAAAAGGCACATTCGTAACTGCAGAAACTAGTTCAGAGAAAACCGACAATTGCAAAGCCAACAAACTTCAGTAGAATATTTACAAATAACTCTCACAGTTGACATCTGTAAATCATCACGTAATTATTACTGAGCAGTGATTTAAATTTTTGATCTGTTCAGAACATTATGTAACTATCCTGTAATTATTTAAGTAAACATAATTTTACCTATCCAATTTAGAGCTTGTACAACTGGAGATTTTGCAATTTTCCTTGTATACTTCTGAAAACTAAAACTCTAAAAATTTATAAGTAGTGTGATGCAATAGTATATTGTAGAAGCGAAAATGAAGCCACTAGTGGATTCGTTGAGCTCAAATATGAAGCCAATTCGAATTGCTATGGGCCTGAATGAATTTGAATATGCTCTGAGCAAACGTCTGTTCGTGTTCGTGGACATGACAGATGAGCTTGTATTCATTAGCTTGTCCTTGGACTGGTGGGGCTGGTTGGAAATCTTACTCCGTGAGTCTAGTTCAAATTTCCTTCTTAGGTCACTGGATAATTTCCTAACCTTTGAAGCTGGGTGTAAGATATAAATAAAAAATAGAATCATGACTGCTAATGGTGCACTAAAATTTAAATACAGACTTGGTGGTAATTTGCCAAAAAATCTAACGAGACCATAGAAACAAGTGAGAATTATGAAAATCACAAAGGATACACACAATAGCCAGAATGAATTTGAAAAGCAGGAGTTAAAGCGATTAGCTAATACTTCCCATCTTCTGTAGTTAATTGTTCCTCCGGTTCCCGTCCTAATCCTGCCAATTCAAATAGATTTATTTTTTTTAAATTCTGCTTGAAGTTGGCAGATTAAAACTTTCATGTAACTTGTGATATTATATAATTAGCATTACTGTGAACGGTTTGTTTTAAAGATTAGGTAGAACGTGCGGATACCTGTGACGAATGGCAGCACTCACTGTGTCCATATAAAGGGAAATAATTGAAAGCATGAATAGAATGCTACCAACTCGCTGGGCTACATACAAAGCGTGACATATGGAGAATATTTTTCTAAAAACTGAAGTTTGGTACTGAATTGGAACCATGGAAAATAAGTATAGCACTTTAGTGGGTTTTTTAAACCCAGAAATAGTGTCCACCATGTTTCTTGATATAAGGAGTAAAAATATGCCTTTGAAAATTTTGAAATCATTTCGAATGACTACGCCACCCCCTAAGAAAATGTAAAAAATATTCAAAATTAAATACGTAAATAATTATTGTAGACAAACGATTATAAATAGTTGTATGTATTAAAGTAGCCTTACTTTTTAATATATTCCGAAATTGAATGAGTTTATTGTACAAAGACACTGTTTCATTTTGAGATATCAAAACTTGAATTATAAAAGTGGTTATGAACCCATTGAGGCTAAATATAAACAATCTGAGATTTATCCCAGAATACATCTTGACGAGTTCTATATTCCCAATACTATCACTGTTGTATTCTTTTAGAAGCACTTCCCTGTGAACTGATAATGAAAATGAGAATATCTCCACAAACGAATATAAAAATTGTAGTAGACAAAATACTACAGCTGTTACAAACCAAAAAGTATTTGTACTCACTCTTCTGTCTCTCTGCAAGCGTCCAGATGCACTTTCCCATTTAAAGGGAATCAGCTTGAAAAAACAAAATAACCTAATTGCCTTCTCTAATTTAGGTATAGTCTTTTGAACGATCATTTTATTAGCGAGCACAAAATTTGGGTAACGACTGAGTAAGAACTGGAGCTGTCGGAAAGATGCAGGTCTTGTACTTATAAGCAATTTTTTCCGTTTATTCGTAATTAAAAGGCAATTACATATTTTTCCAATTCCCTCAAAATTTGTGCACTATAATATTATCTTTTTATAATTTCACTTTATTTTGTACCTCAGATCCAATTTTTGGCAGAATAAGTAAAAGATATTTTCTTCCCTAGAAATAAGGGAGCTAAACGTGACACAGTTAGCTTCAAATGGTGTTTGTAATAAAATTAGGTAGGTAGTAAGTTTTTAGACGAACTAATTGTGACTTTTTGTCACATCAACGTTTATTGCATAGATGTATAATGACATTTTTGACCAACTCTTCGTATATGCGTGATAGCATGTACATATATATGTGCTAGAGTATGGTGTCCGGAAACGTAGACACCATTATGGTCAGACTATTAACATAAACTTACAAGAGATTATAATCGGTTGGTGTAGTTGTCGCACCCGCAGGCGCGGATCTAGGATTGGGTCATGGGGGGGGGGCTAATAATGTTAAGCGGCCATCTTGGAAAATGGCCGCTCCTATCTCCACCATGTTAAAAAAGCTCCTCATGGAGGGGGCCAAAGCACCTTAGCCTCCCCCCCTTGGATCCGCCCTTGCATCCACGGAACTCGCACCCACACCAATAGCACCGTGGTACATCTCGCACCCGAGCTATTACCACACAAGAATTATTCTCACCTATTTTTGCAAAATCACAACTTGTGCATAGCATGGTTTTTTTTCAGTGAAATCATTCCAGCACACACTCGTGATTTAAGTGTACCACTGTAAGGAGTATATAGTGTATAGGTTGTGAGTGTATACGCTGACGTAGACAAGTAATGCCAATTGTTTTAATCTCATTTTCATCTTCAGTCGCTTCTCTCTGCGTCTGTCTGTAACAGCTTGAAATAGTAATATGTATATGTTTGGGTGCGAGATGTGCTAGGGTGCGACTGAAGTGGGTGCGAGTTCAGTGGGTGCGAGATCGACGGGTGCGACTATAGATCGTACCTTATAATGGTATCTGTACGTAGTCAATAATATCTGAAATTGGTCCTCAAACATATTATAATAATGACAATAAATGGCGTAACATTTACTTTTCTTAATAAGGTTCACGCGCCTTTCATCTCCTTTCTATCTTTTATGTCTTTAGCTAAAATTAAATTTCACAAGCTATATACAAACTATAATAAATTGGCGTGGTTTTTAAAATGCCGGTATTCAGCAGTTGCGGAGTTTTATACATAATGAGCAGTTACCTATTTACTTACCTGCATATTCTTAAAGAAACTTTGGCCCATTGAATTACCTATATACTGATCATTACAAACACAGGGAAAAATAACCGAATACCAAAAGTTGGGGAGAGCAAACTTCCATCCATATGTAAGGAGAGCACCGTTTAAAATAAATGCGTATGTATTGCAATTAATTAATTGAATTGAATTTAATGAGATAAACACTGGCATGTTACGTTTAAAACTAATAGATGTGATAATTTGTTTGATGGCGTTTCTACAGTTCAACAATTAAATTGATCTATTATATTCTGCAAATTAGCATTCTCGCTCCTGTCCATAGGCTCACTCAGCCTTCCTAGTTTCCAAGCATGTAGTTTGGCAGTCTTTTGTTTCCGTAATTGCGTGTTTCGTAGAAAGCTATCTTACGTATGTACCTATATATTAGTATTAATTTGTAGCTAAAATTGGCCCTTTCGTTTAAAAATGGTTACTGAGAACGTTTTAGCATTATCATATTTGGGTTGTAATATAGTGAACTGGGAATGGATGGGACTGAATGGTGTAGCAGAATCCAGATCCCTTTTTTCTTTGCTGAAGTTAGTTTGTTGTGCAAAATAATTGGAGCAAAATAGTTGCCTAATGTTCTTGCAAAATGGCACTTAATAATGACAACTCTGAAAATCAAATTTGTTTTACAAATATTATATGAATTTATCTCTTAACATATATTGCATAATTTTATTCTAACATAATATGTGAGTACGCTACCACACTGTGATGTAATTAGGTAGGTACATCATACGCCTTACAATCAATTAGTACTTTTTTGTATCTATTTGCTTTTTTTCGTATAGTTGCCTTGATAGTTGCGTACCTTCCTTACCTTAATACGCACTTTGTAAGGAAACATGTTACTTACACTATTAGCTCGCAACTTACGTTTTGATGGGATGATGCTTGCCTTTAATGATATATAATTAACTTAACCTATGTGATTATTTTGATATTTAGATAACAATCACTGAATGCCGTATCAAATAAAGCATAAGTAGGAGTCAATCAACTAATTTATAGGTACCTACCTGCCTACCTACCTACTTGATTTTAGTTCCTTCACGCTATTACATGTACTGAATGTACCGCTTGTATGATGATAATGTATGTCATAGGTTGTGAATGTGTATGTGTTTGAGTACATTATAAACTTTTTAAGCTCTTAACATTTTAAATTTAGCATCTCCTTAGAATTTAATAACGGTAGCAGATGTTATAGACTCCTACCTGATACATACAAAGCAGAATAAAACTGATAATTCCTATTTTTCTATTTTCTATATTTATTTGTAAACGTATTACTTAGTTGCAATGTCGCATGAATAAAAATAAAAATGAACAAATAAAAGTTAATTGTATAAGTCCTTATACTTCAAAATTCAGACTACAAGTTGAACGATCCAACACAACAGAATTCATACATTTTAAGTTTTACCAGCATCCGCAGATATTATTTAGTGGTATCATAATTTAGAATTTAATTTGATTCAAAACTGATAAATAAAATATGCATTACAGCAATACGTTGCTACACTGGGTGACCTTCGGTGTCCAGGAAAATTATCCATGCATTTATTTATAGAACGAAATGAAAATATGGAAACTAAAACCAAAACCAAGGACTTTTCCATTCGCTTACAGATACTGTTTCCCTTGCATTTGTTGAACACTTTTAGTTTTGTATTCAATAAAATTACATACCTCAAACACGTAAATACTTATGTAAGGAGGACTGAGCCTGATATGCATATTTCCTTGACGAGGATGATAGAAACAAAAAACAAAAAATAGTCGAGTACATATTATGTTGCTTCACTTATTTACATTTAAAAGTTTACAAATGTGTCGCTCTTCAATGACTGTTGAGAATCTTGGAGACTTCCTATTCGCATCGTAAAATCTCTGGACTCTGGAAAGACACTGCATACATATGTATGTAGTAGATTCCTATATTACTGATAGGGATTGATAGCTAGATGCGTCAATTAAGTACTTAAGTATGCAGTTCAACCTCAAAGTCATGCATATGAATGTTTTTGCTCTCATGTAAAAGTTAAACTTGTAATGCTACTTATGCTACTCCTGGGAGTGGGGGATGGAAAAGTGGACTGGACAAGATTTTTATGTATCTACGCAGTGAATAAAATACTCGTCACTCGTACATGAGCTGAGGCTTGTAACTTGTATGTACGTGACGGGGGACAGAAGTAGTTATAAGTACTCTTCCAATTATTCAATGCTGCACGCTACATAATCTTTATTTTATTGTAAATGATTCAAGGTTTTAGATGCAGTCGCATTTCATTTTCCAAGGGTTGAACTTGTGTGTCTTCTCTTTAACCAAAAGCCATACAATCAATTCGGAGTTTTGGCGTTCTTGAAAAATTACTGTTCCATTTTGAAAGTATCTGAGTACAACTATATTTTAATCATGCCAGAATACAAGTTAACTTATTTGAATATTGCTGCACTTGGTGAGCCGATTCGCTTACTTTTAAAAGCGGCGAACGTTCCGTTTGAGGATGAAAGAATTGAGTTGGCTGACTGGGTAGAGAGTAAAAAACGTAAGATAAACACATGAAGGTTTATTTTTGAAAATATACTTTTATTCTTTATTTTGCATTTCACTGTACTAACTTTTTAATTTCCAAATTTAAATTTAAATTAACGATAAAATTAATTTTCTACTTATTGTTTGTTGCAGGATTCCCATTGGGACAAGTCCCAATTTTGACCATCGATGGAAAAGAACTGACTCAGTCCTATGCTATTTTGCGTTATTTGGGTCAAACTCTTGGTTATGTTACAAGTGATGCATTTTTGAACTATCGTATTGATCAAGCTGTACTAATTGTTGAAGATTTAAGACTGAGTAAGCAAATGCAAGATTTTAATATAATAGTTATTATTATTGTTACAGGTCAGCTAATAAGAGATGTTCAGTATGATGATTCAAAATTAATGTACTTCCTTTGTTTGTTTTAGTTATTCGTCCGATGATTATAGAAGTCCTTCTTGGCGCGAACGATCCTCAAAAGGTTGAAGAACTTCGCACTACATACCGTGATACTGAAATCCCTCGTCATTTGAAACAAATTGAAAGTATTGTTGCAGAAACGGACGGAAATTTTATTGCAGGGAGTCAAGTTACATACGGTGATTTTGTCCTTGCCAACTGGTTCAATATTTGGGAAAGGATGATTGATGAGAACATGTTGGACAATTTCCCTGCTTTGAGAAGTCAAAAAGAAGCTACAGAGGCTCTTCCAGGTGTGAAAGAGTGGCTTGAGGCTAGACCTAAAACTTACATTTAAATTTATAATTCCAGGAATTTCTAAATATTCCGTGTAAACAAAAATAAAAAGAAAGGATATACATATACATGCGTAAAAACTGGCACGCTTATAATACTTGTAATTTTCTGATATTTTGAATCTATATGAACGACTGTATTTGGCATAATTTTCCAATTAATTTTTTCAGGTATGAATTTGTGTTATCTTCAAAATATATCGCATAAATCAATGTAGTTATGAAATTATGAAAACAATTCCGCTTAAAATTAAGAATGGTTGTATAGGCTTCGGCCAAATCGACTTAATGCTTATAATAAATCAATACCAAAAATGTATAGCCCATCTCTACCTAATAAATTAAAAATTATGTAATTATATTCATACTCCATTAAAATTTTAAAATCCCAAAATTATCTAGTTAACTGCATAACATTACACCATTAATTTGGCAAGTCGACTAATAACCAATTTTGACTTAATGCCTTTTAATTACGTACTGGAGCTCGTAAGTACGTACCATGTACAATGTACTGATACTGGAAATATGAACTGTGCGCGTGGCCGCTCATGATAAAAGCAAAGGCAGGTATAGTAGGCATCTACCATTCTTAAGTAGGTATGGAAGTATACTGTCAGTTTACGTGCGTAGCTGCATGTACCTACTTACGTAAACTGACAGTACGTCTCAATATTTAATTATGAGGACCTAATGGGTGAACCATGAAAAACTCATTATCGATAACTACCTTGTTTTAACTAATAAGTGTATCTAATTAACTTTAATTTAGCTTGTAAACAAGAAAAATAGTGCTTAGTTTCAAAAAGGATGAATTTATTTTTGAGATCAACAATTTAATGTATTTCGAAGAATTATTACATCAACCACCCAAAATAGATAAATAAAAGTACGACGTTTTCAAATTACGCTGTGTCATTCTTACAGAAACCCAGTAAATACAGAAAGGCAACATTCCACACAAGATGAATCTTTATTGTTTGAACGTTTTAAGCAATTAGTAATATTTTAATCCATCACTATTTGAGGGTTTTGCCCTCCATTGTAAATATCTACATTCATTTCAGAGTCAGCAGTTTTTTGTATGTACAAATAACGAAGTTTTGCTGAATTTTTCCTTCCCAAAAATGGCTCCGGCATTACAGCACTGTTTTCACTTGTTTGAAGTTACTCTAATGTAATGTACTCTAAAATATCCGTCCAGTTCAGTTAAAACGTTTTTACGTGAAGTTAAAATTGTTTTCTTGATGAAATTATCTGCTGGACTCCTTAATAATATTAAACTATATAGTAGTATGAAAGCTTTTGGTACCTATGATAATTATATCATAAATTAAGTGCAAATAAATTATTAAATTCAATTATATATGTAATCAATACACGTGGACGTGCTGCCGAGTTTAAATTTTTAAATGACACCGAGTCTAAATAAATAGCTACCACTTTTTTGTATTTATTGCCATTCTGTTGGTGCTATTTCTGGCTCGTCCATACCAGTAAGCGAGCAGTTTTAGTGATTACAAAACGAAGCATTATGAGTAAAATTGAGCGATTCATTTTATACATTGATATTTGTAGACAAGACTTGAGACACATTCTACTCTCCCCTCTGCTAAACCCAAACCCACTACTATCGTAGTCCTGGACCTGGATAAATCTCTGACGGAGAAATGACTTTGACAATGAAGGTTGAAAGCCAACCCGGGAATAGAAAGTTTGTACGAAGGCTAAAACAGTAAGGAGGGAAATGGGCATTTGTAGATATACCCTCAAATCCAATGTATCCGAGTAGCGGATGCTTCCAAAGGATAAAATAATAGGGGACATAAAGCTGTACACTGTGCAGTAGCGGACCGTAATCTTAACGTGTGTTGCTCGGAATTGGAGAGCTAATAGTTGTAATTTCTTGTATGACAGGAGTTTCTCATAATTCGTTTCCAATCGTCCAACACTGCAGCAATCAATTATTTAAATAGTGAAGACATGATTGTAATGTGTACAACATATACCAATTAAGAAATATGAAAAAATAATTAGCTCTAAATAATAACTAAAGATTAGATAATTACAGTACAAATGTCAAGCTCACCGTCTCCGGAGCATTATTTCCACCGTCTCAGTGTACATCATGAGATTTGCAAAGCACATTAGTGTAGATGCTGGAAACATTATGGTCGTTTGTAAATTAAAAATCAAGTGGAAAATGAAAACTGTTGTTGTTTTCCAAGAACTGTTCAATGAGGAAAACCAAAATTGAGATTTTTGAGGCTTCATAAAACTCAGAAAAATCAATTGCAAAGTTCTTAGGCTCAATAATATTGGAAACACTTTTCCTCCTGGAAAATCTTTCCGAATTCCCTCTGTCAAATAAATAATAACAAATATACAGAGCAACTTGAAGCTGCATTCTTATTAAATTTTTGTATGCAGACACCGCTATCATATCGTCTCTGAAGAATCAAAATGACCCATATCTATTTTTAACTAAAATTAAAATGGACCATCTACACAAAAACAAATTAAAATACTATGATCCTGAAAGCATGTAAATAGAACATTTTGCTTTTTATAAAACAAGTAAATTGCATATTCAGTATTTTGTCTTGAAAAAAGGAAATAGAATATTTTGCAATTTTTAAAAACATGTAAATAGAATATTTCGCACTTTTCAAAAACACGTAAATAAAATATTTTGCACTTTTTAAAAACATGTAAATAGAATATTTTGCACTTTTTAAAAACATGTAATTAGAAAATTTTTCATTTGTCAAAAAGCATAAACAAAACATTTTGATATTTTTAAGAACTCGTTACTAACATTATTGTACTATATACATACTTCATTTAGTATTTTGTTTTGAAATAGCACATTTTAAATCTGGCTTAAATTGGATATGAGTCATTTTGATTCTTCACAGACGATATGGTTATCGAATAATTATTAGTATTCAAACATTTTAGTGGGAATTTAAAGAATTTAAAAGTACCTGAGTAGCGCATCCGAATAAGTTGATTAGAAAAGTTGACAACTTCCTCTCGTTTATATATGAGATTCCAATGGCAGGCAAGTCCAACGGATTTAATCCCAATTAATGAAAATAGAGCAATCACCGTGCCAAATTTATCACTTTTTGCAATTGGCCAGTTATAGTGTACGATGGAACAAAATTTTGTTATAATGTAGACAAAGTCAATAAAGGTGAAAGTCACAGCTATTGCGTAATGAATATTCCGAGCAGATTTAAAGCTTGGGATTTTAAATCGTTTAGATTTGGCTTCCCAATAAAAAGGTATTAAATTTACACTCGATAAAAATTTGAAAATAAGACAGGAAATTGGCATGAAGCTTCCACACCGGGTTGCTTGCCTCATTTCTGAGCTGTCAGCCACTGTAAACACGGGATTTGCCTGTGGGACTGAGTTGAAGCAGCTGGCATGTACGATTGTCTTGTAACTTCCGATATTTCTGGAGCAACTGTTTTTCGTTTGTTTAATGAGTTTCAACATGATCGTTTTCTTAATTGGTAATGCTGTTTTCAGTCGTTAGCAAGTACCTTTCGAATTAATTAAAATTCTTGCGAAACGTGCACTATAAATGCAATCAATAAAGCCATCCGTAATTAAAAATTTTACTAAAGTTCAAAGCTGCCAAAACAAAGTGTCCGGTGTCAAGTACACAACTGGCATGTTGCACGGAAGTATGAAGGATTTAATTTTGAGTACCTACATGCAGTTTTGAATTCTTATAGGTGTCGAACAGCAGTAACAACCTGAAAGCTGTTGAGAGTGAGAAAGTAAATTTGTATTTACAATTTACAACTCGCGCAAACCCAGAAAAACATTAAGTAAATATTATTTGAATTTTGAAGGAATTTCCAATTTTTTATTTTTCGAAAGCTTAATATTGGTCTAAGCAGAGTAAATATTTTATAGCTTCCTAAATTATGTCACTATTATATTGTCTCATTTTATAAACATTCGCCTTAGTCTTTGTTTTTAGTATTCGTCCGTAGGGCGGGCTGGCCATTTTACATTCTGATTTCATAACAGCGCAGCAGATCGATTTACGCTTAAATTCAAATTGAATACTACATATAATATTGGAAACACTCATAAAGCCAATAATAAAGCACGTGCTTGCTATGCAGTGTAATTAAGATTATTGATCCTTGATTGGATGAGTAATCATAACTAAAGTATAACTGAGAGTATTGGCAATAATTACAAAACTCAAACTTGAGACGTACCTTGAAATACCTCAATCGTATACCAGTGTACTTGTTGGCGAAATAAGAAAGTTATTCTCTAGTCAGAGGGAAAGCCCATATAGATAGATACTAGATAGGTCCTGCAGCGCCTGAAAGGCAAAGCTACTTTTACTGACAGTTACTGGTTAGATTATTTACATAGATAATAGATACGGCTTTAGGAAACGAATTGTGGTTGCGACAGCAAGAGCACAATAATATCAACCCTTATCTGCTATGTTAATAAATGATTCAATTGTGCGCCTTAGCGTTCATATTTGTTTACGTTTAACCACCTACATACTCGGCGTGTATACCCTCGCTCGCATGTATCTGCTAATTGTGCACTAATTGATTAGCTAGAAAGTCAGAAAATATTAGTTTCAAAAGTAAATCGTAAATATTTGTAGCATGTGTAAAACTTTACCTTGTATGGACGAAAGTATCGTGCATTTATGGTTAAATTGTGAAATTAGACATCCATCAATAATAATTGAAAAATGAATTCATATCGGTCCTGTCCAGTAGTTACACTCCACACCTGTTTCACACAATTACGTTTGTAAACCTAAATTGTAGCTGGCATTGAATTTTATGAATTGTACTACATAATAATATTATGTGCAACTTGTGTAGTACGGGTTAAGTCGTTTATGGATTTCATTTGCGGCGAAAAATAAAATAAGTGATTTTTAAATGTACAAGTGAAACTATTTACAGTACTTTCACAATTTTTTATACGAGCAAAAATTACGTTTTATTTTACTTCGCGATGTAGAAATTTCACCCCGATGCAGATGCAACTCCAGAATTTGACGCTTTTTAAAAACTTTTAAAATTGAGCATCTCAAAATAATTGAGTTAGTGGAGAACGTATATCGTCGGTAAAGAATCAAGTTTGATTATCTCCGATTTGGGCTGAGAGCAATGAAGGAAAATTGTTGAAGAAAAAATCGTTGTTTTTTAAAATATCGGAAATATAAGTGTTCGTACTTTGAATTATGTTTTCAAAAATGAGTCACAATAAAATATCATGTACGTATTAATTCTTTACAACAAAATTATCTTTACTTTATTGAATATAACACATGTATTGAACAAGGCACAAGAAAAGTGATATTTTCACTAATATGAGGTCTTAAATTACATAACACTCACAATTACAACTATTTTTGACTACTAACAATGAGCAAACGAGTAGTTTTAAAAACAACAAAGCGGAGCAACAATGGCAGAAAGGTTGTCCGTATTTTAAATAGTGAA
Organism: Dicyrtomina minuta; assembly: GCA_949802685.1. Lineage (NCBI taxonomy): Eukaryota > Metazoa > Arthropoda > Collembola > Symphypleona > Dicyrtomidae > Dicyrtomina > Dicyrtomina minuta. Next base: position 51,464,843 of record OX461810.1, read on the forward strand.
ATAAGTCGGCAAGACTTAAAGTACATTCTACTCTCGACTCTATGGTTGAAATCACAGTTCATTTGAAATCGAGATTTGAGAGCCTTTCGACTGTTTCCCGGCTGATTTCCAACACGGGAATAAAATGCAGTTGCAAAGGCTGTCACCATAAAAAGGGACAACGGCATTTGATTTGGAGGTAACTTCTCAAGTCCAAGGTATCATAGTAGCGAATACTTCCAAAAGCCAAAATGATAGACATCAAGAAAGTGTACAGTGTAATGTAAGGAATGCCAAATGAAGCATACGCTGCCCGGAATTGGATAGCGAGCACTTGAAGCTTTCTGTATGATATTAGTCTGTCGAAATTTGATTTCAACTCCCCAGCTCTGTGAAAGAAATGTAAATAATTATATAATATTTAATAATACAACGAAAAATAATTTTATTTACAATAATTACTATGCATTGCTATTACTTAATGGAACACTCTCATACCTAATGGAATGTTAGAAACGAAGCATTACGAAATAACAACTACATAAAAACAATAATAGGAAAATAAATGTGTAATTTTAATATTATATGAACGGCGGGCAATAATTGTCTTTTTTTGTGTATAAATAAAGTATAAACATACATAATCATTTTGTCAGATTTTGTCTACACGTTCGTATGTGCAGATATGGATGTATTGTAAGTTCCAAACAAATTATTTAATTATAAGACAATTACCATTACATCGAATATGTTTCATATATAATTTGTTATGCATAATTGCCTCTAGCCACGAAGCAAAATTCTGAACTAATAATAGTTTTTGACGTGAAATTCTGATAGTACCGTGCACTTTCATTACAACGGTGCTCCATAGTATAGTTTTTCCTACATATTGGTCAGTGTGTAGGTCAGTGTGCCCCGGCCAGATACCTATATATTTCAATGCTAACGCGTTTCCTTTTCAACGGTTTGCCCCTTGTACCGGTCAACTATAATATACATATCGTCTGTGAAGAACCAAAATTACCCATATCTATTTGTAGCTAAAAACAAGGGGATAGTTTGATAAGTCTTGCCCAGGGCGGAAAGTCTTGCCCAGCCTTTTAACCTAACCTAACCACAATGGATAGTACATATTATGTGGGCAAGACTTATCAAACTACACCCAAAAACAATATCCACTATCTACAAAAATATTGAAACATGTCTTGAAAGAATTTAAACAGAATATTTTGCAATTTTCAAAAACATGTAAATACAGTAGAACGTTTTACCCTTTTCAAAAACATGTAAATAAAATATTTTACACTTTTCAAAAACTCTTAATTAACATTTTACGCATGTTCCTTATTTTGTTTGTATGAAATAGCTTATTTTGATTCTAGCTAAAATTGGATATGGGTCATTCTGATTCTTTACAGACGATATATACTATATTACATTTTATTATTATTCTCTCGTTAGAACGGTTTTTAACGGTTGTATCGATACTACACTGGTTTTGGTGTTATTGTGCCTTTATATCGGTCAAATCTATTCTGGGGCCCTAAGGGGCCCTTGAAAAACCGTTATAACAAAAACCTATTGTATTTCCTTTGTTGAAAAAAAGTCGCAATATACCAACCACACGTCATTCCTAATCAACATAATACAAGCACGTATAGGTAGGTACCATATTAAATTCTAAAATAATTGTCGGGTCTGAAATATTACGCTTACGCGGGAACTCAGATATTTACAAGCTATTTGTTAGTAAGGTCATGTGTAACGTATCATAGCAAATGAAAGAATCATCAGTTTTCTTGCTTTTAACATTAAAACTGCAGGTGAGTATGTTTAATTGTTTGGGATACAAATTCGTAATATGTATTATTTTAGACGCGGTTAAAGGAGGTCTCAGCCTAAATAGCGCACTATTCACTATGCACTATACAATATACGGTGCTTCCTGCACATACTGTACAATATCCGAATTTTTTAAATCGTTTATAAAATTGAATTATATTTCACAAAATTTCATTTTTGTAGTTAGAGCATGTTTTTACGACACATACAATTTTTTAAATATTTACTTACGGTTGACTGAGTCTTGAATCCATTGTTTCTGTATACAGGATAATAGTCGCGACATGAAACAACGTTGCAAAGAACATGAAGGTAGTTTGTAGATTAAAGATCAAGTGCAAAATAAAAATTGGGGGAATCTGCCATTCCTCACTTAGTATTGAATACCAAAATCGATTTTTCTTCGGCTTCGTCACACTGATTATTATGTACTGAGCAAGTCGAGCTGAAATGGCAACTATGAATATTTTGGCGATTGCAAAGTCATTCCATAATTTCTCTGTGTAATCCAAAATGCAAACGAAACCATGTACAAAATATTCACACACACACACAAAATAGAAAGTAAACATTTTCAAGGTGAAACGTATATCAAAATAAACTGTATATACATGTAAATTACCTTTAAATCGAAGTTTAAATAATTGATTGGCAAAATTAATAGTTTCTATCCTCCTCGAAACAATATTGTAATGAACGGCGAGACACATAGCTTTCGTTCCACCAATGGAGAACAAAGCAATAGCTTCTCCAAGTATGACATCATTTGTACTGATGGGCCAATTAAGAGCAACAATTTGAGTGAGCTTGGCTGCCACAAAGAGGAAGTCAAATAAGACAATGTAAAGTGCGATGTTGTAATGAATAGACTGGAAAGATTTGGATGGAATGTCTAGGAACGTTTTGGTGGGGTCATCCCAGTACATTGGAATTAAATTGGCTCTCGACAAAAACCAAAAGATGTAGCACGACACAGGCATAAATTTATTCTTTTTAATATAATTTGATTCGTTTCGCACTGGTATATTGTTTTTAGTGTATTCATCCAACACTGTGGAGCCATCATTTCTCACACCATGAGGAGCACGATCTTCCTCAGCAGTAGATATTTCATCAAGTTCAGCCATACTTTTAACTATTAGTATTTCCAAAAAAACAAGGGCTAAAGCCCTTGTTTAATGGCAGCCCTAACAGCAAAATTCCGCAGTTTAAATTTGTAACCAAATTTTAGTTGTCCATTTACAGCTTGTAAATTAGGGAGAGGCAACCGTGAAAGGGTTTTAGCTGTGCCAATTTGCATACAGTCGTTTTTATAATCTCAGCAAAAAATGACGCAGGTGAAAATGAAAATTTTAAGTTTTTGAAAATTTTAAACTTATATCTTTAAATTTCAGTCGGTTACTAATTGTTATTATAGACTAGTTGTGACATCAAAATGAAGGTAAAAATGAGTAAAAAATCATACATGTGAGGAGTTCGAGCAGGAACCTAGAACTTCAATTAAAAATTCCAAATTTAAAATTAATTATATTTTTAAAAATAGTAAATTAAAATTTGTTCAATTTTAAATGAATCTGGTATATTTAATTTTTAAAGAGCTTCAAAATGATATATTGCATGTCTAATTCCATTCAGAATTGCCAAAGTTTGCTAAATTATGTATACAGATAGGAAGTAGGGATTAACTATCTTTAATACTTTCACTTTACTAACACACAGAAACACACCATATATTTTAGTATTAGACGTGTTTTAGCAGGTTGCTGTAGTTAGTCCTCGAAAAATTAATCAATTTCAAAAACAAACTTAATATAATTTATTTTTCTCAACAAATATAGTGCTTTCAATTATTTCATGATGCTATGCTGCAAGAAATAGAAAAGAGCAGACACTCACTGCCTAATTATTTGTCTCGCTGTTCTATGTGTCGGTCTCACACCTCACTGCCAAACAGTACTCATATAGCTTCTGTCGTCGCTCGACTTAAATTTTGATGAAGAAACTTCTCGGACCGGACCGGGAACAGTAGTAGCAGGATATTTCACAACAGGCTTGGCTTGATTATTGTATGAAAGGTATGTGTATGTTTATTATTTATTTATTTATTTTTTATATTTTTGACAGTCACAGGAAAATTTACCCTGAAAAGTCTATTAATTTCTCACCACTGAGTAAGAGTAAATAGAGTGTCATGAATAGAATGTTTAATGACAACTCTGCCGGCGTCTATGTCTATACTATACTTTATTATATGGTCTTGGTCTGGCTTCGGTTCCGGACACTGCACTGTACTGAAGCTGCAAAAATATTATGAAAAGGAATTATTTTCTAAGTACAGCATTTACTTTACATTCAAAAGTTGTGCACACCATTTTAAAATATAAGCGATAACTATATTTACAATTCCACAAGTCCCGTGTGTACATGTTATTTTAATTTTGTTTAATTAAATTAAATGACACGTGTATACTTTGCTAATTTACACACTTCTACAACACATTTAATTGTATCCGTTTTGAATTTATTACCTACAATCTACATAATTTACGGGAATTTTGAAAATCTTTCAATACTGCACCAATTTCATCGAGCCATATATCATTGGAAAGCTAATCACCAGTAGAATTCAAATAAAGGAATGGGCGTCCATTATAACAAAGCGTTTCTAATACAACGGACGTTTAATTTTGAAATGCCGCCTAAAATGTGTTGTATGATCCACAATCAAAAAACAAAAAAAATGGTGTCTGCTTATTTTTAAAGAGCTTTCCAATGATATATCACTCGACACAATCCGTTAACATTTTTTAATTTGCAATTAGGTAATTTCGAAACCATTTAAAACCTAATAACTATCGTGCGTGCACACTAAGTTATTTAGATTTGCCTTATCGTTACCGTTCAAATGGTGTATCATGTTTTTGTAAGTTTACTGACTTACCGGTCGAAATCTTGAGTTAACGCAATATTAAATTTATTAGCGGGAAATTCAAAAATTGGAATTTTGAATTTTTGATTGTATTACAGAAGTTGATTATAAATACGATAGATAAAATAACCAAAAAATTATTGTGCGGCTTAATTGCTTTTTTTAATTCAAACCATGTAAATTGAAGCTAAAATTTGGCGGCAAATTCAAAATGCTTAATTTTGCTGTTAAGGCTGCCATAAAACAAGGGCTTCAGCCCTTGTTTTTTTATTAATGATTTTAATTATTTCTTCTAATTCTACATAACTGGCATAACAGTAGTCTTGTCTGGTAATCATCCTACACAAGTTTATTCCAATTTTAGTGAAATCAATCACGGTCAATGATAAATGAATTAAAATACTTAATATAGGTACAACAACTACAAACACGCGCCTTACAAATTAACTTGTCGAAGTTCTCTTATCAAAATGATAGACTTTAATTTTACATAACTGTGTATTGAATGGAAAATAGTTTCAGAAATTTATACTAAATTGCGGCATGCGGGTACTATCGACACTAATAAAATATATTTAGGTAACTATTATATGTCAGTATAATTGAGCTAGTTATAATTATGACTTGGTAATACTTGTTAAAAATGGAGCACAGCAAGTTAAATTACATAGATTATTTAGATTATTATTATTTTATGATTATTAAATTGCTAGTTCACTTCTTATTGTGTAATGTGACTTTGACAGTACGTATTTAAGCAAAAGTAAAAATTTTGGCGAATAAAATAAAATAATCTAATCAATAATTCGATTGTATATGTTACCTACTATTTTTCAACTTTTGCACTTAACAAAAATATTGTGGAATTTTAGATACTTCTGAATTTAAATATGACGAGTTCACGCAACGCCAATGAAGAGAATCCAGGAGACTCTTTAGAAAAGTTTCATGAGGAGTCAAACACGTCTGCTGGAGTTGCTGGGGGACAACAAATGGTCACTTATGGACAAACGGGTAAAGTGACCACTGTCCCGCTTTCGTTACCATCCTATGTAAAAGATAAACTAGCATTAGCTGAAAAAATTCAAACCCTCACAGTAAATGCTGATGATGGGCAAGAAGAATTACGTAAGAAAATGGAATTATTAAAAGGTGGCGTGTATTTTGTTTTTGTAACATTATTTCTACATACTTTGATATTTTCGTATATGAATGAACATTACATAGGTGTATGTGATCCATGCAACGCAAATCCAACATGTATATGTATTTAATTTGTAAATTAATTACACAAGAAGTTGTTTACCGACTATACGATATATTATAGTTTATAGAAGAAAATGACTGCTAAAAATAAAAATATATACATATCCGCAAAATTGTTTATTTTATATGTATATACATATTTTTTAAAGGTCGATATCAACACGCTGTCAAGACGGAGCTCATAAATTTTTGCTATGCCTCCTCGCATGCTTCAGGTGATGACGGACTCCTTCCTCCCGAAGCTTCTAACAGAAGCCCTGAATTCATTAAAATGCTAATGAACATTGTGGAAAAAGACAAACAGATAGCAGACATTGCTGTCAACATGGTTGAAGAAATCGATCAAATGGAGAAAGCCGAAGTACTGATAATATATTACTGCTTATATACTATTACATATTATATTACAATTATACTGATAATTCAAGTATTTTTATTTTTTTTATTTTTTATTATACAATAAGTCAATATGATATTATGAATATGTAATATTCAATACAGGAGGCTGATAATTCAAGTAGCGATTTTAATAATAGCATTAATGTCGTCATTATTATTTTTAAATGCATTAATTACCTCTAATTATTAAATTATTATCGATATCTGATATCTTTATCTAATTACTAATTTTGTTTAAAGTAAGTTTTGCTGACGTATAGTATGCTTTTTGCTCTTTTCATTATTTGTGAATGCAAAGCAAAGCAGAAAGTATATATCTATATAAAATCATAATTACAATTGTTTAAAAATTTTCATAAATCATACATGTAATAAGAAGCATTTAATATTTTAACACGTATTATTTATTCTGCTACGTTACCTGCAGTTGGGCTACAAAACGAGTAAGAGAGACAAAGAAAAAGAAAATGCGGAGGATGCTGCCTTAAAAGAGATTTGGGAAAATCATAAAAAATCCCGTCAAGAAATAGCAAAACTTCTGGATGAGGAGCAAATGGAACTTTATCCAAATAAAAAGTACAATTTCGTCCCGCCAACGCCAACTTTATTTGATGAAAGTGAAGATGACTATGCGGACGACTTTGAAGAGGAGCAGCAGGGTCAAGGTCAGGGTCAGGGTATTCAGAAAACAAATAAAAACGAAGATGTCATTCTGTCATTGTTCGAAAACATCATTGGAGATGATGCAGCTGTAGATTCTCCGGCTGTAGAACAACAAGAACAAGTACCAGGAGCCGAAACATTATTTTCCTTAAACGAGACTTTAGCACAGCAAATTACTCAAGAAGCTGAAGCTGAGGAGGAAGAAGAAACCGAAAACGAAATAATTAAACGTGGTCTGGAGAAAATCTTATTCCGTCTTGGCTACACGTCTGACTCCCTCACAACAGATACTACAGATAATCTAAATCTGATTAGGAATAAAATATTAACCATAAAAGAAGATATTCAAACTCTGAAGAGCTTAGATTCATCCAGTAACTGATCGTACATAACTTAAAAGTATATGTACACCCCCTCATCTAAAACCAACCAATTAACTTGAACCTATCCAACTTACCCTTGAATTTTCTATTTGCTTCTGTCATCTGTGTAAATAAATTAAAAAATTGAAGTGCAATAAGTTCAGTACTAGGTCTATGTGTAATGTTACGATTCAGTACGAACATAAAAGAAGAGCGAATTTCCCTTTGTGGAAATTTGGAAGCCACGTGCCACGTGAAATGATTTATTAATTATTTTTATGCATGAATGTATATATAGGTTATAACAAAACAACTGCACTGCAAACACACTGCAAATGCTCAACGCCAGTAAAAACAATAAATAATTAATTGCTGCCATACTGAATTTATACCATTCAAATTTTGATTTTATTCCTGACTAATTAATAATCTAATATAGGATTGTTTTTTATAGAATCTAAAACAAATTCTGAATAAACTTCCATGTAATTTCTTGAATGCCATGCATTAATATGACCACCCTCTTCCAACCTTAGGATTTTCTTCTCTGCTGTGCATTCCATGTGTAGCTTGGTCATTTGAGTTGGTGGAATTACCCTGTCATATTGACTGGAGATAAATAGTGTTGGGCGAACGACGGAGGATATTTTCCTGTAGCTTGCAAACTATAATCCATTTTATAATTTAAAAATATCTTTGTAATTTGTAATTTAAACTAAATAAATCCTGCCTATTAAAAAGTACCTACCTACCTATTATTAGTATATAATAATTATTTAATTTTTTTTTAGTTTTGGGTTGGCCGTGAAATGCCCGAATGTTTATAGTACCAACATTAACATTATCACTATATTACCTTTTTTGATAATGGAAGCAATTTTAGAAATGGTGTGAGACGTCTCGGAGCCAAGTGCCTTCCTAGCTCCATAAGGTTAAAAAATGTATTTTCTACTACGACGACTGCTATTCTGTTCTTGTAGTTTTCTCTGGTTGCTAAATCAATGGCAATTGCACCACCTAATGTATTTTTGAATAGTATAAATGAGAGATAAATACATATTTTTGTTTAGCAAAAACCTATATATTATTTATACATTTTATTATCAAGCTAGAATCATAGGGAAGTTATGTATATTATAGCCAACAGCTTTTTACTCGGAAAATGAATTATTTACTTTTGACCTTTAGAAAAATAGAGAAGTACCTAATGATGTTCCAAAAACAACAATTTGGTTTGAGTCTAAATCTGGACGTCGCCACACATAATCAAATGCTGCTTGTGAATCTAAATATACGCCATTCTCATATGGCCGACCCTATAATTGACAATTAATGGAACTATTTATGCATAAATACATACAGGGTAATTTATGTTGCTAATAATGGATTTAACTACGAAATCCGAAGTACTTTGACTTAAAGAAAGTACAAAGTTATGCATTTAAATATGGCTACGTTGACGGTATCTTACTTCGGAAAAGCCGTATCCTCTGTACTCAACAAGTAAGACATTAAATTCGGCGGAACGGTAAAAACTTTTAGTGCGTTGTAAACTGCCAAGAAAAAGTTTATTTTTGACATTGATTAGACTACAAAGATAAATAGTTTCAATTCAATATACTTGCATTATGTTAGGATTTCCTGTTGCATAGTAATAGTTCCTGCCCTGGTAATAAAATCAACATGTATACAGAAAAGTAGGTAGCTATAGATAACTATTACAAGATTACTTATCGCCGATATTTCCACTGTTTCCGTGAAAGAATATAATGGTGGGAATTTTGGTATAATTTACTTCATCTTGTAAGATTAAAAATCCCATTAAAGTAAGTCCATCCACTGTTTGAATCTCTACGCTTTCAAAAGGGAGTTCAAATGTTTCGGGAGATACTACGAGTGTCCTTGAAGTCTCACCTACTTCCGGCTGAAAACAAATCCCATCTACTATTTTGTAGCATAGAGGCTCTGTAGGAAATGTTATGGATTTCATACTTTATTTACACTGCAGATATTTTCATTTAAATCTATTAAATATTTCATGTATATACTCTATAAGAGCATTCACCTTTACTGCCCTTGCTAGCATTTGAGTTTATCTTTGTATTTTCATTTTTCTGAGAACCGGAACTTCTGGCAAATCGCCCTCTTAGTCGACACAAACAGCACTGATTTAAGGCAGAAGTTAAGACTGGGCAAAACGATAATTTTGCATTGCTCATAGCTATAAGCAGTTAATAGTACTAAACTAATCTATCATCTATCTAAAAAAAAGTCTAAATTAGATTGTCTAATGACATACCATACCAAGTATTACCAAACCAACTAAGTACCTACTTTGTTTCGTTATTAGTGGAAAAGCTTAGAAAATTCATGATGCAAAATACAGCAGAGAGAAAAAAAACAGGTTATACTTTTAATTTATTTAAAAATAAACTTGGCAGGGAAGTATTAAAATAAAAAGTATTTATTATGACCTCCGAATAATTTTATTTTTCATCAGCATAGGAACCTGTGAAGTACACCAGTGCAGTGTGGTGATACTGGTGATGCTTTATAGTTTTCTGTGTTATGAGTTATAATAAACTAATATAGGTAGGGTGAGAGTGCCTAATAGTGGCCACCCTCTAATTGTGGCCCCCTGCTCTCTTTGACAAGGCCGTCACAGCAGGAGCAAAAAGTCATAGGTCATAGAGAGATACTAACATGTTCTATCTACATTCAAATTTTAAGGCGCGAAATTCAAACCACTGGCACTCAGTCCGACAGCTTGATTTTCTGATTTTTCACATTCATACCCTTCCTGTTCTAATTTGATTTAGGACCACAACAGTTAACATTTCAGGTGCAATTCTTTAGGGGTAGTTAACACTTATTACAAGTAAGTAATCTGTCATTAGATTGAGATTTTCATTTTCAAGGTTGCAGCTAAAAATGAAAAAACGAAAACTCACAGCTATCTTTGAAGTGCCGTAATTGTGGCCACTATAGATTCCTAATTGTGGCCGGGTCTAAACTTAATAAATTACACGGTTTCTTCCATCGAACATAAAGATTAGGAATAACAAGAAACAAAAAACAATTTCGGTTGGATTCTCATCATTCCCAAGTGATTCCACGGCGATTTTAGAAATTTTTATCAGGATCGATCAACCTATCTAGTTTAGCATTGTAGCAAACGGAGAGATTCTACGAGCCACCCACAGTGTAAATAATGACTTCATTTACAGAATCTGGGATTATAGAAAGAAAACTCGTCATTTTTACGCATTGAACAATCAAGTTGATAGTGTGCGTGTTAGAAAGAACGTCAGAAGGATCGAAGGATGTAAATGTTAGCTAACTGAGACTTGCAATAATCTCCAGATGATCGACAGCTTAAGCATGAGAAATGGAGATACGCTGGTTGCTGCACATGGATGCAAGTTGTGCAGTTTTCTTTGACCTAATAGGTGCTTAAATTCAATTGAAATACAAAAATTTTAAGGGTGGCCACAATTAGGACTCACCCGGTCACAATTAGGGCACTTTATACAATTTTTTAAAATCTTGATTTTTTGAACATATCTTATTGTATCTTGAAAACGCTATGATTTGCCTTCACGATTGTTTTTACTCTTATTAAGCGAGATTCCGCCAACAATTCTGTGCATAAGGTTTTTCTTTGCGAGGTCTGGTTCGGAAGTTATGATTTTTGAAAGTTTAACATTTATGAACCCGGCCACAATTAGGCACTCTCACCCTACCTATGTTGCTAAATTACATGGATTCACATTTACTTACCGCACTGGAAAAAAATTAATAGGCAATAAAATAATCACAAATCAAACTTCAAACAACAATATTAATTTTACACTTTTAAGATACTGCTTAGCACTTTCTATTAATTTTCGTGGAATTGCTCAGAGCCTGGACAGGCTTTTCCGTACAGTTTGAAACGCTTGGAGTCTGCTTTTGATATGAAAGATTGGATAAGATATGGGGAGGGTACAGTTCCTTCAAAGCTTTGAACGCAGCATCTTGTTTGGCGGAAAAATTTCCATCCCCTGAATTGAAAAATTACATAAAAATAACATTCCTATGTAACATAAATTCAACCAGTTTGATTGTACCGTATGCAATGTAGGACCGTATCCTAAAATATTTTTAAAAAATTACCTACTCCTTCCCATGTTAAGCTTTCACTGTTTACTTTCAAAAATGATTTAACAACCAACGGCTCCTTGCAGATTATGTCACAGGTGAACTTTGCACCGCGTTGTGCTAACTCTGTCAGTAATGATAATGGATCCTGTTTGGTTGTATTTCCACTGGCCACTAAATTTAACGGGACGTGAGGAAATTCATTTGATGTTATCGTGGTTGTATTTTTTGTGACAATGATGTCAGAAGTTCCGCAAACAGGGCAATCATTCATTTTGAAATCCAACAATTCACTGGAATTCTAAATTAGGCGTAGGAATGGTAAGTTTTTATACCTGTGTATATAGGTAATAACTTGAATCGAGATAAATTAGTAGGTAAACCACAACTAAAACTACAGAACATGTATTTATATGGCATCGATAAAAATTACCTGTGACCCGTAAGGATATTCGTCACAGCTGGTGACGCTTAGATTGATTTTGAGTAGCAGGTCATCTGAAGAATAAATACGTAGGTACTTCGGTTATGCTTTCTTATAGAAGATCTCGTAATAACTACGATCACCTCGGAAAACTACAAAAATATCAACAATAGTGTTTAAGTGTTTTAAAATTTGCATAGAAACTTACATAAAGTATGTTGACCGTCTTGCACAGCACTCCAAGTCTTCAAAAGTATAAAGGAATTAATTAATGTAATCAGGACGAATAACGCTGCTATCACTGCAGAAAGGATAGCAATAAAATTGAAGCTTTTGGAATGAATGCGGATGTTGGACAGGAGTTTCCGCTTGGTTTTCGAATTTAATGTTTTTTTTTGTGATATGAAGTTGTCCAATTCGCCACCATGTTGCTTTGTCTCATCCTTGTCTTGCAAGGGCTTGAGCTGTTGCTTTTCATTTAATGTCTCTTCGTTTTCCTTTTAAAATGGAACAAACCATGTTATTAAAATTATTGCCAATAATAATATTACCACGGACGAAGTAGGTGTACGCACATAGTAAATGTAACTACCCGAATAAACGCCATAGCTGATACAGACTCTGTAGCCTAAGTACAGTTGTTTTTGTCGCACACTTAGGTACACTTCCGCTAGTGGTCTTGTCTACTCCTGTGTTGTAAGAAATATGAGCAGTGGTCGAAGAGAGGCTCAAAGTTAAATCACAGACGGTCGTAGTCGCAAGAAATAAATATAATTCATTAGGCAGCAACAATGTAATACAAAAACAAAACATGCTAAGAAAATTGTCCTATAGTTTTGTTTAAAAATCAGGCAAATCATGTCATTTCGACACCTAAAATTTAACACATTAATATTTTTGTCTCGTACTCGTACGAGATAAAACGTAAACAAAGTGAAATCACTGAAAAAAAATATTCTGTATGCGGACGAAGACGACCACTACTGTTTGCAAATTAGTATTATTTTTAGTTTTTACATGGAATCTCAACAACATTAAGAATACATTTTGCGTTTTAAAGAAGTATAAAAATGTATACAGTAGCTGTTGATGCCAAATTGTCAACGTGTAAACATCGCAATTATTTGCCTATTTACGTCAGAGCAAATTATGGCTATAATGCATTAGGGACTTAATTGACACCGTCATCGTCGAAGCAGTCTGCAATTAAGATGTACTGGCTTTACATGATCTGGTTAGTAATGATCAAATAATGTTGTCTAATTTGTGTAGCTTCCTATACGTATAATATTCACTCTTCCAAATTATAAAATAAGTCACCTGAGGAATTTATGCAAACAACTAATTTTCAAACGTCATAGACAGCTCAGAACAGAAGGTTGTAGAAATTCTAACCATTGCATTCATACAATAACACACTAATAATTTTATTATTGTTCATGATGTTAATGCTGATGTGTAGCATATTGCATTTATTTTAATTATTAGGTAGCTTAAGTTTTTATGTCTGCACGTAAAAACCCAGATTTAATTGCACGCAATAAATACTTGAAAAAATGACATACACGATATTTTAAATAAATATCTAAATAATATTCAAAATATAAAGGACGTATAATAACTATAAACAAATAATTGCACGGATAGTAAACATTTTCTGCCTGTTTCGAATTTGTAAACATAATCTAGCATTTCTTTCGCTCCATTTGTATGTGGGCAATAAGTTGAGACTCGTCTTGACATCGTGGGTTGTAGTCCTCCGGAAAATAGTGAGCTCCTTCAGCCACTTCAGGGTATAACTCTTTAAGAGCTTTATAAGCTGCTTCATGCTTTGCACGCTGTTTCGTTTCTCCTACAATGTCCAACAAAGAAAATTTAAGGACTTATTAACGATCAATTTTTAAAATGTTATAGTACGTACAATTTTAAAAAAAATGATACGGATAGTAGAATAAAAAAACAAAAGGTATAAACATTTATTTTCCAAACCTCTGCCTTCCCAAGTCTTATCATGCCTTTCTATAGTGAGGGTTGCAACATGGAGTGGAGGCTTATTGCAAGGTGTAATACAAGCATAGCTGGCTTTAATACTGTAGATTTGGTTCACCAGTGACACTGGATCTTTATTTGACGGGATATCAATTGTTGGGGCACACGTCGGGCACATGCACTCACTACTACGAGGAGTAGGGAGTGCAATAAGCTGTGTATGAAAATTAATTGAAGAGTTAATATTAGTGTATAAAAATAAGTTTGAAAATTAAAATTATAATTCGGAATTAGAGTTAAAATAATTTTATCACAAGTATGTACCTGTTCAAATTTTCCATTAAAATCACCGACACCTTTTTTCATATTATTTGCCATTGCCATGTCTAAAACTTGCGAAAATAAATCCATAAAGTTTTCGCCGTTTCCTTGTCTTTGTTTTTGGGACTCTAACTTGGTGACAACCGAGCCTATGACACATGAAAACGAGAATGTGAAGTGTCATTAAAATTATTTAGGCAATGTATGACTTATCATTTGTAGGTAATTTGTGGAAGCAATAGTTTATTTTTTAAATGCATGTTTTAGTCTCGCTATTATAAAATTATATTGTTTTGCTTACGTAATAGTGACAGGCTTTCTTGATTTGATGATGAGAAATGACAAAGTAGAAGTGTAGTAAAGCAAGCATTCCCCAAAATAAGTAAAAGAAAAAGTAGGAAAATCCAGTTCCACATGGAAGTTTTGACCGAATTAGTTAGATCTGAATTTGGAGCCGCATTTTCATGGGGTAACTTGATATTTGGATTTTGTAGTGTTACATTGTAAGGTTTCCAAACCTCTGTTGATTCACGGGAAGTCTAAAATAAATATACCTAATTTATCTTTATTTATTCTTTAACGTATAACAAGTATCAGAGTGCTTTCAATTTTTAGAGCTTTCGATTACTGAATATATTTTCAAATTTTAAAAACATTTAATAATTAGCTAATGGAATACACTTTTGCTTACCATTTTATTCCGATTTGTGAATGAATGAAATTAATTGAGGAGGACGAAATAATGAGGCACAGTGGCTAAAAGTTAACTTGTATATTAGCTAATTTTATTGTTATTTATATATTTAGGGAAAATAGGTCATTTTTTTTCCACCGACGCCACCATCGAAAAAGATTTTATCAGGGTCTTTATTATAGAGCCAAAGATTGTATATCAGACTTTTGGGGATTTCTGAGTGTTTTTTTAGGCGGTCATATGAAACATCATCGCTGCACCTTTCTAATACGGGCTGATATCATAATATGTACAATGTTATAAAAAGTCTACTGTTTACATTTTAATTTAATATCTATGTAGAATTTTAGTTTGGAGTCACTAGGCATTGTTGGTATAGCATCATCCGTAAATACACATGGCTGGACAGTGTATTTTTGTGTATGCAATGCATATTATGCATGCATGGGCAGCATGGGTGCCACAGTGTGTAAATGCAGGGATTTATAAATAAGATAATAGGATCCAGCATTTATGTATGTACAGTGTACTGATTGTGAGTAGAACGGAAATGATTTATCATGTTGTTATCGAGTAACCTATATCTATTGAGGTACCTATGTACTTCAACATGAACCGCATCTTCGTTACAAAATTTGCACTTCGTATCATTGGGAGTCTGTGAGAATACACTTAACAAGCTCAAGCAGAATTTGCGCATGTAAGGTATTATTATACAAGTAGGTAGGTACCTACCTATTTTTTTTAATTGGTTTTTTAAAGGTGACAATTAAATGCTACTGCTATCATTAGTAACCACTTAAGCCAGCACAAGTACAACCCATTTATTGCAATTGCAATGATGCGATGCCATGTTTTCTGTTTCTATGCTTTCTGTTTCTAAATAGTTATTCTTTTGCAGAATTGGCAGCATTTACATATTTTTATTGATAAATTAAAATATAATTATTCTGCAAAATTTCATTCACTATCCTACAAACACTACACGTTTCCTTTTTTACTTTCTAATCTTAAGTTTCTTGTGTAAACACTTAAGTTATATAATATATTACGTGTTTAGGATCATACTATCAAACTATTAACAATGGTATGGTAATTTATAAGTTTGCTATTTATTTTTAACTTTTGCATGTAAAATTTCTGATCGGTTTAGTCCATTCAGGCCAGGGCCAGGTGTCATTCCTTTTGTATTCATTAAGTTTTTCGGGCCAGTGGTCCTGCAAAGCAGCAAAGCTTGCTATTTGTTTTCCGTCGTTACGAGAAGATCTGGTAAACACTGAAAAATAGTATTCGAGTTTAAATAGGTATCTTTTCATTTGGGCTTGCTAGAAAATCATTGGAAAAATAAACTAGGTACTTATTTCCTCTGATATCCACAGTATTTTTACAGGATTAACGTAAACCGTATTACATTTTACACATACATATTACATGAATTTTAATCAAGGGAGCAAACCTTGAATGGTGTCTTTGATGTCGTTCATTGAAGGAGTACTTTCGGCTGAATTAATAGATAATAATATCTTAGTTACATCCTTCATGCACTTGGAAAATGCGAAATTTAGGTTTAAGTTCAATTCATTTGTAATGAGTCTTAGAATTTGATTTGGGTAAATTTCGGGGATTTCAGTAGATGTAGAGTAATGGTAATGCTGAGTGCTATTCAGAAATTGTGTAGTATGAGCTGATGTCGGAATGCTGGTAAAATTTATTTGATCAGATGGTGTCGTAGTTTCACTACTGATTAGAGTGGTTATTGATGAAGTTATTAGTAACGAATCATCTGTTATCTCTTCTGTAGTTAGCGTTGTTTTCGTTGGCGTTGAATCTGGCACAACTGAAGAACTAGTGGGTAAGACTTTCATTTCAGTTGTTTTTACTGTTTCACCTGCATTTTCATCACTATGTGTTTCTGTGAAGTGTGATACAGTAGATATTAACACAACCGTAGTTGAGGTAGTAGTAGTAGGAGTACCATCAGTTGATTTGAAGTCTGGAGCTATAAACACAGTATCTGAAAAATAAGGTGATACATACGTTGCGTTACATAAAGTCTTTTTACTTTTTATTTTTACAACATGCCAAAGGCGCACGCTAAGAAAAAAACTGTTTCTTTACGGAGGTGTCTACAATATATTTACGGAGATGGTAGGTTAGTAAGCATTACAGTGCAGTAAAAATCAATAAGCCCAAGATTTACCACATAACTAATTTACATTCCGTTCCGTAAAACTTCCTAATAACCAAGATTTTGCTTACTAAATTGCTCAAAACTTCAACTTACCGTTAAAATAAAGCAGTGAAGTGATTGCAACCAAGATAGAAGAAATCAGCAATACGGCCATGTAGTAGCCTATCCGTTTGCATCTGGTACATTTATCCCTTTCATTTTCACTTGGCAAAGTTACACATACGATGGGTGGAGTAGGGTCGCCGTAATTTTTCAAGACACTTTGACCAGCTAAATTTTTTGAGCCATTCTGAATTATTTTTTATTATAAATATTAGACATAACGATGACAACTCATGCCCAATTATTGTAAATAAATTGTTTGTACTTATTCATAAAATGCATATTTGCATTCAGATTTAAAATTTAAAATGACAATGTAAAGGGACTTACATTTCCTAAGAGCTTCATTTCAATATAACACTAATACTCTAGAGATTGGACTTTAGCTACGTTAATATTGGTTGCAAAACGAGAACCTTTAGGGAATGGCTCGAACCGACTCTCGCCACGTTTATATGCACAACGTAGGATTTAATTAATAATAGTTGTAATAAAATTATTGTAAACGAGTTTTTAAATTGAAAGAATGAGAACGGACGAAATCAACAATGTTATTGTTCAATGTGTATGCATATACGTATAAACATGTAAAGTGAGTGTAAACAATATTATGTATATAATATGTAAGTTATGAAAGTACAACTAAGAAGAAACTGCGAGTTAAGTTCGTTATTGCAATTTGGAGCTCCGGATGCAAACTTTTGGTTGATTTTATGGAGTTTTTAGATTTACAGAACTATAGAATTTAATATTGAAATTGAATATACTATTATTTATATTATAATATTATTGAGTTTCCCTTCTACGGTCCCTTACTTTTCTCTCCACAGGTGAATATAAATGATGGAAGCACACTAGTTTACTGAATGATTGTACACTAACAATAATCTGTCTAATATAATTATTGCACAACTGATGAACAAACAAATAACCTACCCTGAATTTATCTTTCAGATTGATGCAACGTTTATCAACATTCAAATCAACATAGGACCTAATGTATGATATGTTCATGATCACGGTCTTATTTATTAAAACCTTGATTAAATGTTTTTAGATACCAGAGCTTCGGTCAGTGGTGCAAATACAAATTGATAAAATTATAAATCAGCTCGTTTCATAAGGTCACGTACAGCCAGGAACAGTGCGTGTGTATGTAATTCAGTGACGGGCAATGAAAACCCACCCGATTTCCGGCTAGAAACAATTTCCAGCGTTGCCACTTTGGGAGGGTTATTAAATTTTTAATTAGTATCTCACGTGACAAAAGAGTGACCTAAACTGGTGTCCAAAAATAAATCACCACAAAAATACGATGCTAGAACAATACGATCACTGTTGTTTATTCACGAAGTTGATAAAGTATTTCAGGTAGGTTTCAGGCAAGGCAAGATCAACATACTTTTAAAAACAAAAATCTCTTCTACTAAATAAGTTTCATTACAATAATATTCATATGTATGAGTTTAGATATAATAAATTAGTTGTGTTGTGTCTTAGCATTCACATTGATAACGTGATACACAATAATGTATTGTGTAGGTATGTATATAGTAATATGTAGATATGTTAACACTGGTTACATTGTTTCATAAATACTATGAGTTAAAATAATACATTCAGAATAATAATCATGAGGATGGAGGTAAAATAAATAAAATATTGAAAAATCACTTATTATGTAATTATTTTTAAAATTCAGGTGTGATGATAATTTGACTTTGTAGTTTGATGGTTTGCAGTCAGGCGACAGTTTGTGACGGAACTCTGAAGTGCCTAAAATTTAGAAGAAAGTTTTATTACGTAAAAACAAATAATATAGTAAACATCTTGAAGTAATGATTTTCGATCAAAATGTTTGTTGATTTCAAATACTTACAAATTGCTGAATGATGGCAAAAGTTGAAGAATCAATATCTTTTGAGAAAGGTAACTGGTTAGCAATATAGCGAATGACACCTTCGGCATTTCTTAAGCTCAGCGCTTCCTTCAATTCCTTCGCATTTGTACTCCTTACAAATTTTTTCAGAACATACTTGTCCCTGATAAAATCCTGAATCGACTCTTTTTCTGGACAAATTCCTCCATAGACAGTATTGAAAGTTTGATTACCAACTATGAGTAGAATTTCCAGCTGATCATTACTAAACTCATCTAGCTGCAGGGACCGGATACGAGAAATGTGAGTGCCCAACTGACGGTGAATTCCAGAACATCGGATACATACCAACGTTCCGTTATTAATACATGTCCACATGGGATCTGAGAATAAGATAAGATCACAACATTATGTATGCACGTCCATTGTATGGGAGTTGCAGAAGGCGGAAAATGAGAAATGCTGCTTGCAACATAAAAACAATTCTGGAACTCACTATTGTTTCCACAATCAGCACATGAGTCATTTCCGGGCAGTCTTTTGATTCTCTCGAGTAGTATCTTGTCTATGTTACTTGTTCCACTACCGCTATCTGCAAAGCAATCAGTTTCTAAACGATGAGACCCGAGTAAAATAGCCTCGCACATTTGGTTTTGTAGGTCAAGTTGGATATTACCCTTACATTAAATGTTATTTCGTTTCATTAAGTAAACAGTAAACAAGTAAATCAAAACTTACGTTGAATAAGGGACATAATGACTTCTTGCACAAGTCGAACCCAAGATTCAAGTTCTTCATTTGACTCCACCTCGAATTCATAAATTTTCTTCTCTAAAGTTGTCAACGTGAATCCAGGCATGGATTTTGCGTCACTAGCCTTAGTCATTCCTGATGATGGCTTCACACAAGTATTTAACAGTTTTATGCTCTAAAAATAGAAATTCGAAATTATAAATACATGTTATAAAAATATTATACCAAACAACAGAACCTCGCGATATGAAATACTGAATAAATAAATCAATAATATCCGGATTTTACAAACGAACACTCTAAATCATTATAATAGTAGGAAATGTATCCCTGAATTTGACATACGCTTGTGAACACAGAAAATCAATAAAGCTACAGCAAAATACAATTATGTGATTTGACACAGAGGTGCTTTTATATATTTTAATTTTATTTGCAGAAATAGTCGACGTTGAAATATGCAAAAAGATTGCTAAACGAGCAGCAATTTAACACTAAACACAGAAATGGTTTTAAAGTAATCTTGTTACTAAAATTAAAAAATAAACTACTTCTTGCCAACTTTAATGTTTATTTATTCTGAAATTTCCAGCCCATGCAATGCAATACCACTGAATATAACAGATATTCCAAGCCAGACAATACACATACCGACCTACTCAAATGATAAACCTGGAAATAGGCAGGCATTTTTGCATAAAAAGCTATCTGCGTTCGTACAAACCGTACAATATAAATAGCCTTACCAAAAAATCAATTTAATACGGGCCCAGAATTTCATAAATGCCGAACCAATTAAATTTAAATTATATAATATTAGACAAGAAATAAAGTTTTGTAACGCAAACATTAACACTAAAACTAGAAATGCCTTAACCTAATTTTGCAATTTACACATGCAACGCCTCTGCAAACCACCATAATTGATAATACTTAAACAAAATCCGAGCTTGTGACATACTAATAACTGAAATTAAGTGAACAGTTTAACTAACCTTCCCGTTGGAATTCTCCATGTAATCGTTTAAGCTGTTGTAGTACACCATTTCTTCTTGTAAAAGAATTACGTATTTTTTCTTCCACCTCTTACTTTTATCCGTCTTTTTGTACAGCAAACCTTGTTTAATTGGAATTGTTCGTCCCACTCCCAAAGATTTACTGGAATTATTAAATAAATTACTTCGTCGACGCAACTTGCGATTAGTAATTGGGGTACTTAACGGAGTATTGTTACATGTTGGTATTTTCTTTTCCTGTTAAAAAATTTAAATCGTAATAATATATAGTTCAATGCTACACCGGTTCTTGCATGTTTTAAATTTAATAAATAACATAATAGTCCACAAATCCATTATTACTAGCCCCTTACATTTGAATTTAATGCATTCATCAAATTTATTTGATTCAATGCAAGTTGGGTGGCTGTGGAAAAGACAACGTCTATTTCATCTCGATTCCAATGATGAATCTGAGTAAAAGCATCATGTTGAATTTGGGTGAAGGAATCCACAAAGTCATTTCCATGAGTACAAATGGCAACTAGAAGAACGGGAACATTTGTTCGAATACTGGATACAATCGAATTCGCCACATTCGAATTAGAAACTATGATGAGGCAGTGAATCCAAGCGTATAAATTTTCTATTTGATCTACATCTGCTTCGTCTCGAATTAAGAGAAGGTAAGACTTGGATCCAATTGTTAATTCCTTTTTGAATCTTCCACCATCTGGGCTGTCGTCCTGGAAGTATTCAAAAACACAAATGGTATGAATATTTTTAAATCAGCTTATTTAGTATATAGCCTAAATACCTGTTGACATTAAATATTAATTCCATTAGTGTGAGCTAAGCTGATGCAGGCAGCACGGAAAGAGAATGGGGATAACCTTGGGCATAAAATCAATAGATTGACAACTACTTAAGAGTTACAACGAATAAACAGTAATATTTTTTACGATACAGTAATACTTACATGAAGAAATGTTCCAGTTATGTAACGATGAACAAGACTGGACTTTTCAGAGTGGATATCTCCAACAACCCCGATACGGATTTCTTTAACATCACGGCTTAGCGTCCATTCCTGACTGTTGACAAAGGAGTCTGTCAGGCAAGAAAATGATTAATCGTTACTTGAAATAAATCATATTATGTCAAATTTCATTTTTATATATACATCAACGTGACCTGCCGTAACTTCCCTCTAATTTTACTTAGAACAGCGTAACGTTTTTTCTACTAAATTAAACACTAATCCTTGTATCAAAATAATTTTAAATGCATCTGAAAATGAGTATGAATTTAATCAAGGTTAAATAACAACTTAAATTGTAAATTTCAAGCTACTGACCATACTACTATAGACTATCACTATAGTATAGTGGATTATGCATCCAAAAGAAACCGAAACACAATAACTCGTTTAAGCACTACATACATGCGTGTTTTATATCAATTGTAAGTGTAAAATCAATTTTGTAAATATTTTAAACACTTGCCTTCAATAGAAACAACATGTTCCCGTATCAAATTAGCCACCGGAGAATCCGAAATAGTTTCCAACAATTCATAAATCGAGTAAATGGATGGGTGGACTGATTCAAACCTCCGAATCTCGGACCTTATTGAATCTAATGCTCCATGGCCTCCATCCATACTGAGTGATTTGTACCCAAGTCAGTCCTAATAATAATTTTATATTAACTAATAACCACTAAAATCTAATACAGCAGCTATACGTTAACTTTTGACTATTTACTACAACCAACAACTAAATTATTATCAAACACTGATCACTGGTTTTCAGGACAGAAATAGCACTGTGACTGTACACCACTCTATTTCTCACCAATCACTCGCACTAGCGAATACATTAAACATTGCACATAAAAATTAAGTATTTAACACTGGTTGACTGACTCTCTTGATTCCGTGAACAGTAACAGCAGTGAGTGTCAGTGTAGAGGCGAAGTGCAATTTTTAATAGGAATGAATGATGAGACGAAATCAGAAACTGCGATGACGTAAAAAAAAATCTGACTGGCAAACTGTCATTCCACAATTTATTCACACACAAAAATAATAATAAAACTTGTGCACTTCCCTGAGATTTTTTCCTTGCAAATCTTTTAGCTGTGGCTGATATACTCGTTCCTAATTATCATAATAATAATAAATAATAAACAATACGGTGACGGTCAGACACACACACGTTACTTATGTTGTATGTAGCTGATTAAGGAAAAAGTAACAACATTCAGATTCAGGAATCACAGTCAGTATCAGCAAACTAAAAACAAGCCGTATAGTAGAGCCCGTACAGGTAGAGAGGACTGTAACTGTTGGTAGATGTTGACTGCAGATCCCACCAAGACTACTCTCAAAAACTCAAACTCAAAGACTCAAACCAAAGAGGAAGATTCTGATTCTAACCACTACCGCCAGCAACTACGTCAGAGGAGCAAGCCTCTCTACTTCTCCTTTACACAAATGCGAATGCAATAAAAAGCATAAAGGCCAGGCGAGCAACGGTAAATGGATGGAAGCAGACAAGCAATGATGCCATATGGACCAACAGACCTACTAAGCGAAAACCACTTCTACTACACACGAATAGGTTATAAAGGTTTATATTTTTAATACTATATCGAGCCAAAAACTGGGCCTACCCACAATACTCCCGTATCCCTTACAATGCTCACAGACTCGCTGTCGATGCCGATGTGACAGAGCGAATAGAATAGTACCTAAATACGTTTTTTGTAACTTTGCACTCTGCGAAAGCTAAACTTCTAGTTCTCTCTTTTATACCAGTTTTCTAAAGGCACTACTTTTACTCATTTCACATCACACTGATACTCCACTGGCACTGGCACTGGCACTGACATTGATAGACCGATTTTTCGGGTTCTAGTAACTATAGACCCCGTCCGCCTTCTATATTCTCAATTTCATAATAATATTTCAACAAGAGTCTTTAACTTCCATGGATACATTTTCATTCTCCCACATGCCTTCCACGTCAACTCCGTCCGTGAATCCGAATTCCGTGGATTGTGGGGATGGAAAATGGTTATATGGAAATGGCAAACGTTATCGGCAAACGCAATCATCATCATCGTCATCCTTTTCTTTCTCGCAGTGTTCAGTCCTTTCTTCTCTATACTTCCTCTCAATTCCGAATCCGAAGGCAAAAATCCGAGTGAAACGGAACTTACCGACATGTCCTCGACTTTCATATAGAGTTTCTCATTTCACTTTAGATTAGATTTTTGCAGAGACACATAGGTAGGTATAGGTATAGTTGATGTTGATTTGATAGTGCATAGTTGGTTTCTTAGGTATGAAATAGTATGAATGAATGGCCCACATTTAATGGAATTTATTCATCACCACGTAAGTAATTAAATGAGCTACCGGAATTTAGTAATTTAGTCCCCAGCAGTTCCCGTCCGACTGTATAGAAACCACAACCACATTGCAATGTAGTGACATATTGGCTATGGGACATATATAGGACCTTGTCATTTATTGCATTGGATTTGGAATTGGATTGTGGGACCACGAGCGAGTGTGGGTCGTGAGTTGACTATATGGGAACTATCATAATAATGATTCCCTCAATTTCCTGTTATGCCCAGTCCATTGAAACATTAACGAGCTATTTCCTGACTATTATTAAAGTTACCGTGTCCTGCTCTGGTGACTGTATGGTCGACTCTTGGGCTGTTCTCTGGTCCTGTCGCGACAAGTTAGTTATATATGTAATGTCCATATCTATTCTAGAACTATATAGTGAGTATACAAAATGTATGAATTAAAGAACAACTTAGAAAAATGTCCAGGTAAAATGTATTAATAGAGTTTTGTATCGATCATCTCTCTGGATGTATAGAATAAGCGCAGAATAGAAAAGAATGAGGTTACGGAATGGTATCATGCGATTAGATATTACAAATTTTACACAAGATTAACTGTGTGATGTCCATGTCAATTTTCTACATTCATAATTCATTCCATGGAGGGCTCACAGTCACAGTGTAAATGTAAAATTGTACCTCACAGGTACGAAAACGTAATATATTAAAATTTAATCCAAGAGCGACGGACTAGAAAAAATCTGGGGATACTGGAAACTGCGGAATACTTTCTCCGTTACTTAGTCGATTTTGACTTTCCAAGTCTGCTTTGAGCATTATGAGCGTTATTTTGTTTCCACTGTATAAGTAGTTTAAATCCATTACTAGTAGTACCATAATATACATTCATGCTTACTACTATACGTAATCAGCCTCATCGTGAAAAGGTTATCTATTAATAATGATACAAGAAAGCACAGGTATATTATAGGGTCCTTGAAGCTTCTCTCCTGGATTTTCTGACATATATTAGCGGCGGCCTCGGCAGTCGGCCGTTACTAGTGGTGTAAGTAAAGACAGTAATGATATTACCATGGTTTCCATTACGCTAATTAGAGTACTGATAATGTTTGATGGTGATGATGTAGCGTTCTAGTTTATTTTCTGTAAGCCATTGAAAGGGCAGCACAGATTGTGAAAGGCAACTGTGGCGTGTGAGCAAAACCTTTGCTGACGTGTGCCAGTTGAGATAATCTGGTTCTGGTTTGTCAGTAATGAAAGAGAAACAAGATGTTTTAAAATGTATGTACCTACCTATCCCTTGTCATCGACCAGCAAAAGTCACTACAAAGCTACTAATAATAAGTACACCGTTCTACCGTGTTCGCGTGAAACAGTTAAGTAGGTAAATTAAGTCATCAAGCCCAACCTGAATAATACACTGTGACACACTGTATGAATAAAGCTGTTGCGTCTTCTCATATGCTTAATACTGTGAGAGTGATAATAACTACATTTTAATGTTTCTTCATCAATTTTTGTTTTCTATAAATACCACTATATCACCTTGGATATATTATTTATATGCCATTGCAAGTTCTACAGATATAGCAATTTAGATAGGTATATATTTATGGTTTACCTGGGCACAGTGAGAAGCTAATCTTACAATTAGTAAATTATTAGTCGCAAAGTCGCAGACTAATTAAGTCAAAAATGGAGTCGAAGACGAAAATTCATTCGCTGAGCCCATTAGCATCAGCACGCACAATCAAGCCAATTCGTTCTTCCCACCAATCCTTTTATAATAACATGTCCGACAAGTCGTTAGCGTTAAAAGAGGAGACTGATCCAGAGTTAGTTGAAGCTGCTATTGAAGTAGAAGAATATTATCAAACGTAATACAACATTATATTATGGAATCAGAATTAAATAAAGCAATAAATAAATACCTAATTTATATTAAGGTATATTTTTGTTTACAAAACCCTTCTAAAATGAATTCATTATTAATTTATTGTCTTGGGCTGCATATAACTTGTATTTTTGTAAACATAGAGTCAGGCGAGATTATGATGATTTGGAGGAAGAGGAAATTGACGATGATGACCCTGATCACAAGCCAAAGACAAAGTTTAAAAAGGAAATTGTGGTGCATGCCCGAATTTTTGTGGGTCTTTTTTCCAAAAAATTATTCCTTCGTCATCGATCCATTGTAACAACTGTGGTGGAAGTATTCGTGCCACCTTTGATTGTTTATGGAATTTTAGCGGGTACACCAGCAACTTTTGCAATTGCAGACCTATATATTTATTTGTGTAAATAAAAATGGGAAATGAATATTCACGAAGTAAACATTTTAAGTATCATTGTCATAAAGTTTGTCCTTGATTTTTTTTAATAATATTTAGCATTTACACATGGAATATCGTGGGACAAAGCGGCAGCTGAAAAACTTATTTATGGTAAATAAATGCTTAAAACATTTATATATAAGCAAGCAATAAAAATAGAAAGCCTTTATAATAATCGTAATTGTTTTATTCAACCTATTTAATATTCCATTAAATGAAATTGTTTTTTTCATTTATTCAAAAAAAATTTCATAGCCCCAGATTCCCTACGCTTTCCTGAAACGGAAATTGAAGCAATAAAGCAGAATTTTCAAGATCAATATTGTGATTCCAACGGTCGTATTTTCCTACTATATTTCCCTGACACAACGTTGGTTCGTAAGATCTTGCTCCAAGTCATCACTGAATTTGATATAGAAACTACGAATAAGTTTCAGAAAGCGGATAAATTTGATTGTGACAGAGAAAATGATACTTCTTGTGGTGAGAAGACTGGGATGGTGAGGAGATTCCTGGTTTAAGTATTAAATTTTGTTTTCATGATCAGCTGCGGCTCAACCTTTCAAAAAATATTTAAAAAAAAAAGAATTTCCTCTGCATACTAAACCTTGTTAGATAATTACAAAATGTCAATATTTTGTTTTTTGCTAATGGTATTGATTTGTTGTCCCTGAGGGTTATACAGATTGCATGTTCTTCTCCGGAAGAATTATTAGAGATGGCGTTGATTCACAAGAAAGATCGGCGCAAGCACAGGGCACCAATTGGAGTGCTTTTTGAGTATGAAGGGTGGACAGACGACAGTGGCACAGATCCAATTATCCCCAACGAACTGCACTATCGGGTACGGCTTTTCAATGCTGAAATAGAGGATACATTTACGGACTTTCCCTACGTTGAGCCCGCCAGATCTACACGCCGCAGTACAAAATGCTTTACAAACGTTTTACAGCTATTATATTTAATTATTATTACATGTATTAATTTTGTAATATTTTTAAATAATATACTATTTGCCTGCAACCTGCAACGACGTCTCAAAACAATTTTAAAAGTGGGAAATGCTTTTAATGATGATGATCTGTTGTAACAATGACATACAATTTGATACTACACAGCGTCCCCGTATGTCAGATCGGGCTTTCTTGGCTTACAATACGCCATTGAAGAGTCTTATCTCAAAGTTGTAGATGCCCAGATACATGAGGAGCTTTCAAACACTGCGGATCGAAAGAATTTTAGACCCCTTCTGGATGGTTCATTGGATGACTTATTTGTGGGTGAAACGGAATTTTCCTCGATCTACGGATAGCTACTTTTTTCCAAACTTTTAATGGCTTTTTGTTCATTCTCATTGTCAGTTAATTTTGGGTCTTGCAGAGTGACCCAGACTTTCAATACAATGGAACAGATAATACTCTAAAGACGTGGCCGCTTCGTATTTTCAAAATGTATCACTACCCAAATTTCTTCAGTCTACAATTGAGGGATCTAATAATTTTAATAGTTTGCTTCACTTTGATCTGCTCATACTTCTTTTTCAGCTACTTTATAGTAAAGCAAGTTGTCACAGAAAATGACACTGGGATCAAAGTATGTATTTGGGAATGTTGCAGTTTAATGTTTTAAGTATTTTAATCTGTGTGCCAATATTATATTTGACTGTGTCTGATCACTGATGAGGTTCTAAAAAAATTCTTTTGACTCATAGCATTTTTTGAAATTACACAATATGCCAGTCGGTCTTCACTGGCTCACACTTGGTTTGCACACATTGCTTTTACGGTTTATCACTGCCTGTTTGATAACAACATTGCTTTTCTTAGACATGGATAATGGAGCCATTTTAAACAGATCAAATGTGGTTCTGATCTTCGTTTTCATTTACACACATATGTTGAGCTTGTCATGCTACAACTTTTTTCTCGGCAGTTTTTTTGATAATGGTGGGCTGAAATTTATTTGTATAATTTAGTAGTAATTTTGCATTTACAACCCTTTCATTAATTATGTATTTTGTATGCAAGTTCTCCTTAGCGGATTTTACACAATTTGTTGCGGTTTGGGAACGTTTCTTATTCCACTATGCTTGCAACAAATTGGACTAGTAAGCAAGTGGCCAAATCTGGTTGTTTCCATCATTTTTCCAAACTGGGCCTTTGCTAATGGAATTAAACAAATTGTGATTTTAGAATGTGAAGGTTGGAGATTTATTTATAATATTTGGACTGCAATATGAAAATCTATATTTATGAAATTTATATTGAGGTGTTTTTAAATTCATAATAATGATTTTAACGTTTCATTGTATAAATAGATAAGGGTTTGATATTTCAAAACTACTTTTCCCACACCGTGGGTGTGTTTCTCAGTACATTCCAAGTTACTCTGATTTTAGCTGGTACGTTTTAATATTAAAGCATATTTATTCCTCCTACATGTTTCGCATAAACCCAAATTAATTGCCAGTGATACATTGAGTATTGTCAATCAAAAGTAAAAACCAAAATTATACTGCATTAATCAATTGGTCTTGGACATTTCTTAGGAAGTGGACTGTTTTATTTTGTCGTCGCCATTTTTCGCGATTTTACGAAGCAAAAGCGCGTTACGCCAGGATACAAGTGGTATCAATTCAGGAAGGTGAATTATTAAATAATGCCATTAAGCTCTTATACGTTGTATTTCTTCTTATTCCTGATCACGAGCATGATTACTATTTTAAAATGTCTATTAACGAATTACAGATTAGACGAGAGAAAAAACTACAGAAACTAGATCACGAAGAGTTCAAGAAAGATCAGCAAGAGGGACGCGATACAGATGACAATTTCACGAAACCAGATGTCTATGAAGATGTCGTTTCATCAGATCATGAGTGCATTGTACATGTGCGAAATGTACTCACTTTGGGGGGAAAGCATAAAGTGATTCTCGACCATGTTAATATGAATGTTTATCATGGAGGTATTTTTAATAAGCTTGTGTACGCATCATATTAAACAATTATGAGTTAAGCTATTGAGATTACCTTCAGATTATTGTTTTACAGAGATAACAATTTTACTTGGACATAGTGGTATGAATTTAATATCAGTTAACGATCCTTAGCTCCTCTACTGTTAGTGCATTGCAGCAGCATAAAGCCAAAGAAGCCAGTGTCATATTTCATTTCATTGCCGTCACGCTTCGAATTATTTGTATATAATTTAAATAGAAAAAAATGCAAAGATAATTTCGGGAAATGTTGGTTATTAACTTATTCAATTATTCCAATTTTTTGTAGGAGCTGGAAAGTCCTCTATGATTCATGTGATGGCTGGCATGGTAAGTATAAATCACCTACCAACTTACCTATTAAAATAATGAGTGCCCACTATAGATAGTAGGTGACTGGTCTGGTACATGATAACTGACATCTTTTTATTATGGCTACATAATATTATAGTTAACTCCAACCCATGGGTACGTGAATATACACGGTCTGGATGTAAATTATAACAAAAAGCACGCAAGGAAGCATATAGGATTTTGTCCTCAGAAATGCATCTTATTCAATCTGCTAACGGTTAATGAACATCTCACAGTCTGCTACAGGGTCAGTCACTGTCACATGTGTTTTTGTAACTGATGAGTCAAATTGTAGGCGAAGTAATATCTAACTCATACACTCACAAAAAGCATAAATCTTGTGTTTAGTTAAGAGGCCTGACTAGTGCAGAAGCATCAAAGCACGTACACGGGTTATTGACATTGATGAAATTGAACGAGGTTCGCAATAAGTTGCCCGCTGATTTAACAGAAACAAATAAGCGGAAGCTAAGCATATCACTAGCTTTAGTTGATGCCCCTAAAGTTATTTTACTGGATGAACCAACGCATGGATTAGACACTAATGCAAGACGAGAAGTTTGGAGCATTTTAGTTGTAAATTGACAGAAATATAGTTTTTAAGTTTCCGAAGTATATTAGTGTGTACAGAGTACCTGGTGACGTTTGCCCCCTCTCTCTTCAATCAATTCACATAGAATTTAAAAATTCTTTAAAAATTCATTTCCATCAGAATTGTATTGCATATATATCTCGTTGGAGTGCATACTTATATGTAACAGAGCATTAATGGATACTGTAAATGAGCTAATACTTATAGGATCACATAACCGTCTGTGGTATGTTGTCCAGTTTTCCCCTTAATGTTAGATGTAAATTATTTTGTTCACTTTCAGTGTGTAGTATTTTTATTTTGAGATCTTCGACCAAACATTCAACTTAACAGAAAAAACTCTATTCCTGAATTTGTATTTGCTTTGGCTATATAGGGGAGGGGGACAAACGTCATGAGCCATCCTGTAGATATGAGTGGTTTAAGTTTTGAGTCTATTTAAAACTATATTGCAGAATTTAAAAAAACATCACACCATAGTCATTGCAACAAATAGGATGGACGAAGCAGAATATTTGGGCGATCGAATTGGACTTCTTTCACATGGAAAATTAATTTGTTTTGGTAGCCCAAAGTTCCTGAAGGAGCAATATGGTAAGAGTAAAAGAGAAATTCCAACTCTGGAGAGAGTAGTGGGAGGGAGTGTTTTCTTTGTGCAGTTGTAATATAATTTAACGTTCCTGTTCCTGAGTGAGCATACTGAACAACTCCTCAGTTCTATACAGTCTCCAACCTATGATGGGATAGTAAAATAAAATTTATTTGGCACAGACACTGGTTATTTTCTTAAAATTTTTCCTGAGGGCGACGGTAAATTTGACTTCGACAAAACTGCCGAAGTAATTAAGGAACATATGGACGAGTTTCCCAAGAAAGATGGAGGAGAAACCACAGAAGCTAATGAAGTCATCCTTGAGCTACCCAAAACTAAACTTTCTCGATTCCCAAAACTATTTGATGACTTAGATGAACATAAGCATAGCCTTGGAATTTCATCGTACTCAGTGGCACAGGTATCATTGTATGATATTTTCATAAAGATATGTGAGGCGTTTGCTATTGAAAATGAATCTCCAGATAAAAACTTCAGGAGAAATCAGGAGGACTCTCGGAGAAAACATATTGACGGTCAGCTGCCATGATACATAATATATATGTAATATTTACGAAAGTTGGCCAGTATCCAAATATAATTATTGCATGTTAGAAGAAACGTGCTTCATTTTATTTTGATTGCTATATACACGTACAGGTATGGTGCTTCCTAATATCCTGGACCATGAAAAATACACGCCCACTAATATGAAATCTGCGAGAGCTCTGTTTAGGAAGAGATTCATTATACTAAAAAATAAGGTAATTTAATCTTCACCTTTCAATAATTTTGGCATTTATTGGACTCAAGTGCTATGACATGATGATTCTTAATTTTGTAGCACGATTCATTTATGAGAGAATATATTGTTCCATTAATCTTAATCGGAATCGTATGGTGGCATGCCAACGTTTTTGTCAGCCCTCTTCTTGACTCACCAGCAAAGGAACTATCACTTAGGAGTTTTAAAGATAAAGAAGTGTTTTATCGTCTGGGAGCAACTGGTGTACGGGCACAAATGAATAGGGTTATTAGAAAATAAAATTTACAACATATAGTTGCATATGCATATAGTCCCAATTTTGAATGGGTTTATACATACAAAACCATGGTTGGAAAATGTCGATATTCTATAATATTGAAATTATCATTTTGATTTTAATAGAACTGAATATAATTTGAAATTGCAGGATTACAAGAAAAAAATCGAAGAAATTTTGGAGTTTAACGGCGTTGCATTGCTGAACACTGACCAGGTTTTAATCAAATTTGAGGACAAGGAATCATACAAAGATGGATATACAAAAGAGAAACATTCTATTGGTCTTGAATTTCGACAGAGTGAGAGATGGATTCGAGATGCGCATACCAAGACTGAGCTCAAAGTGAAAGAACAGTACTTGCAATTTGTGGGCTATTACTCATCGGATGCACTTCATAGTCCAGCAGTTGTTATGAATCTCATCACAAATGTTATGCTTAGTGCCATGTTTCCCCGTGGTAATTCAACACGGAAAATCTATGTTCATAATGAGCCCTTCCCATCAAAGTTGGTAATAGAAGTAGCAGTGACCTTTGTATTTGTGAATATTGTTTCTAAAATGGTCCAAATTTCCCCCAAGTCAACTGTCTTTACATATTTGGAAGATCTTTTCAGGTATCGAATATTGGTACACAGTGTGACGCTTCTTGTGTTTTGTTTGCTGTCATCACCTCATTCGCTCTGTCATTATTTGTTGCGGGTATCATTGTGTTTCCAAATACAGAGCGTCAAACTGGGGTCAGCTACAAGCTTATTGACATTCAAGATTCAATTTATTATAAAGGAGGACAGTGTCAAGTTTTATTTTGATAAAATTATTTAAAAAAATTTAATTATTTTGTTTAAATTATTTTAAACGTGAGCTTACTCAACAGTATTTTTTTTTGCCACAGATGAAGCACGTGCAACTCATGACTGGTTTGCATCCTGGGATTTACTGGGGCGTAGAGTACTTCTGGGATTTCGTATTTTGTTTAATTTTTTCTTGTGCCATTATGGCAATCATAGTATTCTCCGTGGGTTCTAGCATTGATCGGATAGCAGGATCGGCTCGTATGCTCTTCTTTTACTATTTACGGCATTAGTGAGATTAAACTTCTTCCAACGTCACTATAAGATTTTCGGGCCTTTGAAATAAAATTAAAATTTCTTTGCAGTAAATATAACCACTTCTTTTGGATCACTGGGACTCATTCTGGTACTCTATCTATGTTGGAGCTCACTTCCATTTGTCTATTATTTAAGTACAATTCTGTCGTCTAAAGTTAATGGCTACGGAACTTACATTATGCTGCATATGGTCCTGGGTGAGTTATCCATAAAATCGCTAAATTATATAAACAGGAAAAAATTATACAACACAATAATATTTTTAGTATTTACTATTTACTAACCTACGTACCTACCTCCTTTATTTTTCTAGGTTGGGTACCTGTGATGATTTTGGAGCTAGGAAACTACCGAGTTCAACATCCTTCTAGTTTTGTAATTTTTTGGAGAAATTTTATGAATCTGTTTCCTATGTACACTATTACTGCCTCCATGCATCGTTGGTTTGAGATTTCAGCAAATAATAGCAAGTGTCTCACAGTTCCGAATAAAGTAGCGCCGGTAAAACCGTCACACAAAATACATACATTGCTAATTGCTATGTGAAACAACAGGGACATTTTTGATGGATTAAGGTTAAAGTAAAACTAAAAGTGTGCGTATTCAGTAATTCCATTTTTTATTTGGTATCGTTAGGTATGTGCAATCACTCGCACCCACGGTGACCATGGAGCAGTTGGACGCCAAAGCTTATACAATTTTATCCTTCGCAACGATGCTGACTTTGGAATGTGCTGTGGTGCGCTGGGCCTCAATTATTTCCATAAAAAATAAAAAGCTCTCTATCTGTATAATTATTAATAGTACTAGTAAATTAGCTATAGCTACATAATAACTTACAAACCCATACTATACTTACTAATACAAAATCACATAATCCCCTGTAATTTTTAGATCGTATTTGCTCGTCTGCGAATGTTAAAAGTCAAAACATGTGTTTTCGATCATCCCCATTTTTTAACTGGGAAATGGAAGGTTTTCAAAAACCATTACTAATCCAGTGCGTAGCAGCTCTTTTTCTTCAAGGAGTTCTTTATTGGTATAATTCAGTACAAAAGCTAAAATATGAAACGCGATTCGGGTTTCTCGGGTTTGATATAATACTGCTTCGTTAAATTGGCCTTCTTAAATTTTGTGACTGGTCAATTGAATTTATTCTAGGTGGCTCCTGATATTCATTGAACGAGGAGTTTTCAAGAACATTCTTCATAATGCCGTGTTAAGATTTATAAGGACTCATTCAAAAAATGTTGTTAAGAAGCGGCCACCAGATGTCCAAAAAGAGCGGGATAAATGTGAAGAGTACATAAATCTAGGTAGACATATAGCCATAGCCATTTTAATTATTTTTTAATTGATCCACGCTACTACATTCCCCCGCTTCTGCTATCCTTAATTTTAAAATCCTTAGAAATGTATTTTGACATTTTTGACTTTGGCTTTTTTTCAGATTCTTTACCACCGGACATAGCTCTACTATGTCAAGACTTGACCAAGTCGTTTGCAACAATGATGGTTGTAAATGACGTGAGCATGGTGGTCAAGAAAGGAGAGTGTATCGGAGTTCTAGGCGGAGGTGGCTCAGGAAAATCCACTTTAATCAAACTTTTATGCGGGGAAATATTAGCAACAACTGGAGAAGTATTTGTTGGTGATTCGAGCATTCATCATCATCGTGTCAAATTTTTGAGTAAAATAGGATACTGTCCGCAGGTGAGGGAGTAAGAGTAGGATCTTGAGTAATACTAAATTGTCTTTTAATCTAAATTGTATGATTTAAAAATTAATCAATATTGTTATTATTAAATAACCTCATTTTGGGCTTCAAAATAATAGAATTTCTGCCTTTTTGAAATCTTCACACCTGTCCAAATGATAGAGCTAATGGGCCGCCTTCGCGGGATCCCAAAATCCCAACTGAAATCTCATGTAGACCAGTGGCTTGACTTTTTTGGTTTGATTAAAATTTGAGATTAAGATATTTTTCTAACTGCTATGCTGCAATATGAACCGTAGACTAAAATAAAATGAATACAAAAATTCAGTACTAATAAATTTAATATTATTGAATATTTGTATTCAATTGGGTAAATTTCTATGCTCACAAAAAATAATAGGTTTGATGGAAGCCAAGAATGACAAGTGTAAGCATTTGACGATTGGTATGCGACGTTGTGTAACTGCTGCCATGTGCGTGATTGGTGGCAGTGAAATTATTCTTATGGATGAGCCCACGTCAGGAATCGATCCAGTATCTCGTCATAAATTTTGGGCAGTTATGAAACTGCTAACTAAAAATGGACGCTCAATTATTTATACCTCATATAATTGTGAAGAAGCATCTTACTTGAGTTCCAGAATGATTGTAATGTGCGAGGGGAATGTTCAGTGCTTGGGACCACCTGCAGAACTTATCAAAAGATTTTCGAACGGTTCTTTAACTTAATAATAATTGCCTACCCAGTTATTACACTTCAATTCCAACTTTTAAATTCTTTTGTGTAATGGTCATTTTAATCCTGTATGAGTTCTGTTTAAACATTTAGGTTTTACAATACTTATTAGAATCAGGCAGGATGTGGTCACTCGCATGGAGATGTTGTCTGCAACAACCGGCAGGGTTGCTCACCTCAAAAGGAGTATGAAGCACACATTTAAGTGAGCGATCTTTTATAGTTAATACTATTTCTGTCTGTACGCTAAAAACTTTGACTATTGAATGAAAAAAAAAATGAATGAGAGGGGGAAGTTATGCTGTGCATTATATTTTGCGTTTCTAACAGGCATTTAACTTTACGAGATGAACAGGATAATCTACTTCTGTATTTTCTGCGAGACGTTATAATTTCGTGGGGAGACGTATTTCGACATTTACACGAAATACGGGAACAAAATGAGGAAATCATTGAAAAGTGAAATTACACGACTACCACAAAAAAACGTGTTCAGTAGTATGAAAAAATGCTGTGTGTTCTGAAGCTGTTATTCATGACACCTTTTATATTATTTTAATTTATTATTAATAGGTACTATGTTTCAGAAGCAACTCTAGAGGATATATTTGTTCTTCTTACAAATAAGTATAGGTATGTTTGCTGTAAATTTTGTATGACTAGTTGGGATTCTTTAAAAACATTCGTAAATTATTAGTTATTATATAAGCTCTCGCATTCTCATCCTATGTTTATCTTTAAATACAGAGAGATGGATGCCCCTCGCCGAATGGAGCAAAAGTACCCAGTTTCAGTGCATAAGGAAGGCGACAAAAAGCATGCTTGAGTCGAAGTTTCACGATTTAAAATTTAATACTACTGATAAATCAGTTCAATGTTTGTAAAATGTTTTTATGTCTAGCACGCAAGTGTTTGCATTTTTGGGAAAACAAGCCCCTTAACTAAGTAATAATAGTGTATTTAAAATGTGTGTTTTTTGGGAAAATAATTCCTTGCTGAACGCTGAACTTTTGAGTCCATAGTTTTTTTTAATGAATAAAGCCATGATGGCATTACGTGGTTTTTAGAAGATCACATTGTTTTATTATTTACCTTGGGAATAAACATTTCAATTCGATTCAATTTGATAAAGATAGCAGGTTTGGCAAAAGCAACGGTAGGGTTTTTTTGTGCTTTAAATGAATAATAAGATCTCCAGCACTCCAGACATTTTTAGACAGGAAAAGGATTATTTATCTATTTTTAATACGGTGGAACTTTCACAATAATAGTCTAAAAGTGTATTGCTCCTCGCAGTACTAACATTTGTGTCACGTAATCACTTTAAAGGGATTGGGCTGAGTGCCACTATTAATTGCCTCAAAAACTTTTAACTTTTGCACAGTATAAATACCAACAAACAAAAGTTAGCTTTTCGTTTATGGAACTATTGTCATGTTTACAGTTGTAGTAAAAAGCTTTTCAAACGTACGAACGTACTACAAAGTGCCATTTATAAAAACCGAAGACATGATCTACTTACATGAAGGATGTAGACTGGATTTTCCCAATATTCCCCTTTTCCCCACGTATCACGACCGGGACAGGCGGTTGGAACAGGAAAGCGACCGGGTCGGTCTCTGCTGTTGGAGTTCTTCCTCTTCCTCGACCGCGATTAGTGGACGACGCGGTCCTCGGTGGGCGAGAGCGTCCTCGGCCCGCTCTAGTATTTACAGAGAGAGCGACCGGGTAGAGCCGACCGCGCTTACGAAGTTCCTGCTCACGAAGTCTTGCTACTCCAGACTGACTACGAAGAACCCGGTGGTTCGGTAGGGGATCCGTCGTAATGGATGGGATGCACAACTATAATGACCCGGTGTGTAGGTGTCGGTATGACCGTCGACACTCACACCCGGAGTATAAAATGATGACCGTAATACTCCGGTACCCGGAGAACTTATGAGTGTCACTATAGTGTTACTGTGCTGGCTCCAGTCAGCCAAATAATGCCAACGCTATGTTAATGTTTACAGCACAAATAAACAGTTTATGGGAGTGTTCTTTTTATTGAACTCTGTAACTGTTCGCGTTCAATTCACACAATGTACAAATACTCCACAAATATCAAATAATGATCTCTAACTTATTCACACAATTATTCCCTTACGGGCAATTAATTAGGATCTCCAGAGGAGAAGAAAAGGAAGGAGAATAACTAAATATATATAATATTATTATAAACAAGATGGCGGCGGGCGATCTATTTTCCTCACTGTTACTAGACGTAGACTAGCTATCCACCTAGTTGGTTCTCCTCGGAGCGTAAAATAGGAAGTGAAGTTAAAACTCTCTTCGCCTGCTGAGGAGGACGAGGATCGTACGATCGAGAGTGCCTAAGTCATCCAGCACAACGACAACCGTCCTTTCCAACTGCCCTACTTTACCTGCTATACTCATAGCTCCGCTCCTCTCCTATACCTACATTCCTCTCCTGATATACGCAGTGGAAATTTACTGCTTGCACTGACGACGTCGGTTGGTTTTCCATCCCCAACCTTCCTTGTCCCTTTCCCGCTACTGCTATTAATATCTCCGCAGTACAATTTCCATATTTACCTTCACACTATCCCCCCCACCTTTTTCAACCGGGTAGTGCTTGCACCAGCATCGTAGATGCTCCTCAAAGCACGTATCCATTGAAAAATAGGTGTCAAGAGAGTGCCGTACTGCTGCAGCCGGGCCATCGTCTCGGCTAACCCTGTTACCTTCACACTACTGTCAAGCCACTGACCGCGACCGCGCTCGGCATCACGGTCCTGCCATACTACCTGTTACTGCTCGTCGCATCTAACCTTCGACGCGGTATCCCGCTTTCGTCCTAGCATAAAAATTACTTACGAGCTATTAACTGACCGGGCCGGTCGACCTACGCCGCGCCTAAGTTGTTTCGCCGCCGCCTTTACACAAAACCCATCACGGCTATATCACATTAAAAAATCACCAACATCGTACATAATGTTATGTCATACACTTAGTCATATAGGTAATAATATTCATAATACCGCACCACTGTGCTAAAGCTTAATAATTTTTCATAAAGAATAAAATAAAAAAAATAAATACAAAAGTACAAAACATAATCCCGGTCCCTTTCCGAACCCACTAGATTCTCATCACCAATGCACCACATTATGTGCTAACCCTTATCGACTAACATTAAAAAAAATGTAAAAATAAATATAAAAATACAAAACACAATACCGGTTCCTCCCCGAACCTGCCAGATCCTCATCACCTTGCGCACCTCATTACGTGCTAACCCTTAATAACTTACATAAAAAAAAATGTAAAAAATCAATATAAAAGTACAAAAATACATAATCTCGGTTCCTCGAACCCAATGAACTCACATCATACATTCATGGACCCATATGCACAACCCAATGCCTCTTCATTCCTGCGACTGTCCCGGCTCTTCATCATCCCGGTCTTCCTTCGTCCCGTTCGCGGCTTCGTTCATCTCAGTCGAGACTCCATGTATCCCGGTCGAGGCTTCATCCTGTCCACTAGTATTAGCTTCGCCAAACCCGGTCGGCATCCCGTTCTCGTCGAACCGTAAAGGCATCCTTAACTGGTTATAATCAGTAAAGAGCGGCATACCAGACCCGACCGACGTGCGCACCACTACCTCTTGGAGGACACTTACTTCCGGCGACTCGGTCACCGTCTGACTACCGCCTGGTACAACTACTACCGGGTCCTCAGCACCGGGCTCCTTCACCTCAACACTCTGGATGGACGTGTTCTGACTTCCAAATGCGTCTGCTGCCTGCGCCGCTCTTTCTTCCTGCATGGCCAGGACTCGCTCCACTACCTCCTTATATAATTGCTCCCGGTCCACCGGGGCCCACACATCAGGATTCGAGTTCCTCGCTCGCAAGTCGGCCACCGACCGCAGAACTCCAGCTACTTGCAGGTAAACATTCTGGAGACCACGTTCCATCTCCGAGTCTCGAAACATTGGTTCTCGAGGTGTTCGAACCAACATCCAAGGCTGCTCCTTCAGAAGAGCCTCTATCGCTCTCATTAACTCATACGCGCCCACTGTCGCTGGCCCCCGCACTAGTCCCAACAACTGATTCTGGAGTACCTCCTTCTCTCTAGCTGGCGCGTCCGCATCATGGGCTCTAACTTCCACCCGGTTCCACGCTGACTGCATGACATCCATCCGGAACATGATGTCATCCTCGCCCGGCTTTTGTAAATAAGGCTGCGACTTATCTATCCATTCTTCCGGTCGCTCTGGCTGATCCTCGTCCGCTGACAAACATGAAACCACAGTGTGCCCGACCGCTCGACAGACCCGGCACACCTTTCCTATCTCATACATCCCAGGTTGTGTGGGGGCATATACCGGGCTCTTGGTCGTGCTTGCTAGCCAGCGTCTCTGCCACTTGATGTGGTTGTCAGGAAGCAGGAGCCAGCCACTGACCGCGTTGAACACATAGACCCTTCCTAGTACAGGATGCCTACTATCCCATACCCGGGTGTCTGTGTCCAACAACAGCCTCATGACTCGCTTTTCCGCCTCCTTAATGGCTTTCGCTTGAGCTCCAACCTTTCCCATAAAGCCGGATGCCAGAACTCTCTCGTACTCGATCGTGGACCGCGGCTGCCTCGGATCCTGGTCGTCGTCTTCGGAATCCTCTTCGCTATCCTCGGTTTCCGTAGCCAGGTCCACCGTCTTAACCTTCTTGGCTGGCGTCCCCTTTGGTGTCGAACGCTTCCTCTTAACGGGCTTCGGTCCCGGTGTGCCTTCACCGTCTGGCACTATTCCGCCTTTGCTCCTGGTCCTGGCCGGAGCCGGTTTATTCGCGGTCTTCTTATCCGCTTTTCTCGCTGACCTCGAGCTCGACGCCCCGGTCTGGCCGGCATGTAACTGTTTATTCGCCTTTGCAATTGCTTCGTCCTGCAACTTCTGGTGCTGTGCGGCGATACGCTCCTGCTCCCTTGCCAGTACCGCGGCTGCTTCCCGGTCTTCTTCTTCTTTCCATCGCTGCTCGGCCCGAGTCACACTACGCTGTTCATCCCAATCTTTGATGAACACTTCTGGCCGGCAGTCCACATCCCTAACCGCGGAGGCATTAGACTCACATCCATCCGCGTCGATCATTTGCACGGTCGAGTCCAACAGACTGATCGCGTCCATGTGCATCAGTGTTTGCACCGGCTTCTGCAGTTCCCTAAGCCTGACCCAACCTTCCAGCTTCTTCTTCCCCTGCATCATTCTGCCCGCGTCCTTTTCCTTAACGCCGGTGGTGTCCATTACACTCCACAAATCAATGAACTCCGCAAAGGCACTAAACGCGTCCTTAAAATACGTGTGCACTTCTCCTTGCTGCGCGCACCGGTACTTGGACGCCCATTTAGACGGAGTATCCTGGGTCTTCAACTTATTGGACTTGCCCAAGATCAGCGGTACCTGGATCATCCATCATATGGACCGCATCGATAACCACTCTCCCGGTCGTAGGTCTAACCTATACGCAAACTCCCTACGGAGCACCAGCAGAATTGAAAGAAGACCCCTCGGGTCGAATCTCTGCCGAAGGTTGAACTGCTTCTTATCCACCAAGCCGCGCACTTCTTTTAGCAGCATTAACACGTTCTGTCTTAGGAGCGCGTCCGTGTACTGAGGCGCGACTATCGGCATTCGTACACTTAAAATGTCTATTCTGTCCGGCACTGCCTTTAACCACCGCTCGTAGCCCATTCGCGTCATAGAATAGGACTCCGCGTACAACCGCCCCAAGTTTAACACTCCTAACACCACCTTTGACATAAATTCTACCTGTGTGTCCCGGAGTATTACTCTGTCCTCATCTCTTGACGGTCTAGTGTCCTCCGCCATATCGACCCGGGACACCCGTATTCCCGGGAACACCGTGCACATCACCACTTCAACTTGTCGCGGTGCATCCCGCTTGTACTTTGCCGACCACAGCTTCTGCCACAAGTACTTGACATCCACCGCGTGCCGCGGTCGGGTATCCGCAAAATTTCTCAGCAACTCGAACTGTGATCCCAGACCGTAGAACCACTTCGTCGCCTTGTGCTTCTCCAGCCATTCCAACGCATACACTCTGGCTGTGTGGGGTAGAGTAGCAAACCCCATGATCACCACGTTATTCCCATCGGTGACCGCGATTACCGAGATGTAACCCCTTTTGGTTGTATGACGGGTAGCCCTCCACACGTGCACTCCAACGTGTGTCGCCCCCGCTAACTTGTCTAACGCGGCTTTGACTTCTTCTTCCGTATTGGTGTCCGCGCTCACCACCAACTTCTTCGTCAGGGACGGTTTAGTGTTCAGTGATTTCTGGTCCCGAGACCCGTACCGCTCCACAAATGAGTGGATTCGCCTCGCCGGCAGATCCTCCTTCGTACTGTATTTGAAGGCTTCCTCGTTTTCGGCCTGCTGCCGGTAGGCCTCCGTTAAGCCCTTCAAGGACTCATGATCTTGCGGTCGCTCCGCGACCCGAGTCGTACCTCGTTCGAGCGCTTCCGCCTTGATGCTCCGCGAAAGCCACCCGAAATCTACCGGGTTGTTAGGTAATCCCGATACGAACGCTCCATCGTTTAATCCTTCGCTGCATGATGCAGCCATCCACGACACAGTGCCATAGGCCTGTGCGACGTCTAGCTCCCATTGCGGTGGGGCTTCCATGCTAAAAAAAATTTAAAACCACAGATTAGACAATGTCTAAGTGAGATTCCTCTCACCTCCGTCTTGCTGTGTTTCCCAAAACTCATGCATGTGGCCGCGCCAAGGCGCGGCCAAAACAATTAAAATTCCCATCACCGCGGTACCAATGGTACCGCAAAGAAAACTTAAAACAAAACTTAACCTAATTTCAATGCGGCGATCCCGGTCACCCGGTCTCGCCACTATACTCCCCGCTACTTCTAGATGGTCCGAAACCATCCCGGTCGTCTCCTCTACTCTACGTGTTCTGGTGCGAACTAACATTGAACAAATACTTAACGTTTAAGCGCGTACCTTTTTTGCTTACCCACAGAAAACTTTAAACTGTGACCGTTCACCACACCACGGTTTTCGGTATCCGGTCGCCTTTCTCTGAATTGTACCCTTGTCGAGTTCTTGGTTCCGCAACACCTCACGCCGAGCGGTCCCAATTCAGGTTGAGTTTTAATATTTATACACGCGGCTCTCTACCGGTGATTCCACTTGATGTACTAGGAGGTCTATTCTACCTCGCGCGCCTACCATTTGCCTCTCTATCCTGCCTGCTACTAATCCCGGTCCCTGACTGACCGCGATTACCTTTTGCCTCAAATTCGATGCGAGCCTCTACGATTTTATTCATGCTCGGGAAGTTCTCGGCGGCTGTTTATTCGAAATCCGAAGCCGGCCGATTGTACCATGGAAGGTTTTGACCACATCCTCCGCGGTCAGAATGACCGCGTCTCCGCTCGTCCCGCTGACTTTTACATTTTTACTAACCTATTTTGCACCAGCGTCCTCCAGACTAAAGTCTGGGTTAGGCTTAGTTTATCCTCCCAAAGCTTTGAGCACCGCGCCTACACCGGGTTCGACTACCTTATTCCCGGCGCCTAACTCCTTACGAACTGAGGCCAGACTTGATTGGAAAAGAAAAATTGGCCACATCCTTACCGCAGTCAGTATGACCGCGCCTCTACTCTCCCTGCTCTCAACTATGCCTAACTAACCTAGCATATGACCGCGTCCTCCAGACCGCGGTCCAGGTTTTGGCTTAGTTTACCCTCGCAAAGCTTTGAGCACCGCGCTGCTACGGGATTCCATATCTTGACTAGCATCCCTGATGGTCTACGACCTGGACATCCCCCCGACTCTCTTACCGCTGCTGCGAGACTCGCCTCTTGACTAGCACCCCCGGTGGTCTACGAGACAAACCCGCTCTCCTTACTACCGCGTACCAGGTCTCGCTCCTGACTAGCATCCTGAGATGGTCTACGGAACGGGTACACACCCTGCTTCGCTCTGAACCCCTGGCTGGCAACTCTATAGGAAGGCCTTCAAGATTTTTTTTTGGTCTGGAACCGCGCACCAGGCCTCGCTCCTGACTAGCATCTGGAATGGTCTTCGGAACGGGCGCACACCATATTTCTGTCGAAACCCCTGGCTAGCAACTTTACGAAGGCCTACGGGATTGATAACCTTACTACCGCGTACCAGGACTCGCTCCTGACTAGCATCTTACGATGGTCTTCGGAACGGGTACGCACCATCGTTCACTCTTTCTCGCTCTGTCCTGACCTAGCGCGATTAATGCGGGCCTACGGACTCACCCCTGGCTAGTATCTATATCGAAGGCCTACGGGATGTTGGTTTTTGCTG
Source organism: Dicyrtomina minuta (assembly GCA_949802685.1). Taxonomy (NCBI): domain Eukaryota; kingdom Metazoa; phylum Arthropoda; class Collembola; order Symphypleona; family Dicyrtomidae; genus Dicyrtomina; species Dicyrtomina minuta. Next base: position 51,509,016 of record OX461810.1, read on the forward strand.
ATATTTAGATCGCTCACAGCTTAGAGCTAGACCGACTTTTACGGCATCCCCTGACTAGCATCGTTGGCGATGGTCTTCGGGGTATGGAGCTCCACTCCGGCTGGTTTATTTGCTCCTGCAGCTTTGAGCCCGAGCCTCTTGCTCACCTCGACTTCCCTTCAGCGAAGGTACGAGACCTTCACTTACGTTCAGATCTTACCTTCTATGCCTGCCCCTACGGTGGAGATCGGGACAGGCGTGAGGCGCAGTTTAACGTCGTACACACCATAGGACGTGGGGAAGAATAGGTTTGTGCCCGCCAAGACATCCCTATCCTTCCCACCTTAACCTAAAACACACTTTTTTTTTAGTTTTATAAAATTTTTTTAAAAGTTTTTTTTTCAGTTTTATGTAAAATTTCATAGAAGAACTCCATGCAAAAGACTAAAGGGTAAGTAAAAATAAGATAAAAGATAAAAGATTTGATTGAAGAGTTTATAATAAACTGGGTATTTCTATCATTAGCATCGAAAATTCATAGACACTGCCAGTGTCTTCCTCGGTCATCGCGTAGTTGATACCCAAGCGCACTGGTTGTCTGTGATCCCGACCGGGATAGCGCCTTGGTGGTGGTGGGTCATCAACATCTACTTCATAGTCATCAGACAGGTCAATAGGTCCAAAACCTCCTCTCCAACCTGTGCTCTGGTTCGTACCCCCGGTCGCGGTAACCGCGCTACCGTGACTCCCTCCGGAATCTGGTACAGTCTCGGTATCTGGTGATGGTACAGACTCGGTGACTACCGAATCTGGCTGTGGTCGGTCATTGGTATCTGGTCCCGACTCTCCGCCTGCACTTATTACAGACTCCTCTACCGGGACCGGGTCCTCGCTCTCTTTCTCGTGGTAAGGTAACATAAGGGAAGTGTGGAACCTCATCGGATTGCTATTGGGTTTATCCGGGTCCTGGATACTGTAGGACCAATCTGAGTGCACCTCTACTACCTTCCACGGCCCGGTGTTACGCGGTCCAAGGGATTTTGCGTACTTATTTTCCTTTGAGGACAGTTTCTTATTGCGTATCTTAACCAAATCTCCTACCGCGTACACAACATCTCTCTTGTTCCGGTCGAAGTACTTTTTCTGCTGCAACTGCGCCTCCCTCAAGTTATACCTAGCCTGGTCTCTGATGAAAGTTACGTCTTTAAGCAATTGCCGCCCGTACTCTTCCTCCGTGACCTTCAACGTCTCTAACAATTGCAGCTTGCGGTCTATCGGTAATAATATGTCTCTTCCCAGGTTCAGTTGGCATGGGGAATACCGGGATGACTTTGATTTCGCGGTGTTAAGCGCTACCATATAGTCACCTAGCTGCTTCGCCCACATTGTCTGGGTCGCCATGCAAAACGCGCGTAAGATGCTTTTGATATCCCGGTTTGCCCGCTCCAAATGGTTCAGGTTAGGATGGTAGGGCGCCACATGGACACATGTAGCTCCCCACTGGCGCAGCTGGTCATTCCAATCGTCCCCTGAGAAATATGACGCATTGTCGGAGACTATGCGCTTCGGTGTTCCAAACTGATTGAACACCTTCTGCAGGAACTTCAAGATCTTTATTGACGATACCGATGTTAAGGGTTCCATGCTCACCAACTTTGAAAACTCGTCTACACAGACGACGATAAACTTGAAGCCCGCGCTCGCGGTCAACTCTCCGACAATGTCCACATGTACACACTTAAACACGTTATTCCGGTATGAGTGAATACCCATCTTCCCCGGTTGCGCCTGGTTCGAAGCTTTTACTAACTGGCATACCGCGCAAGTCTTCACATATGCCTCTATGATCTTATGCGTATTATAAAACCAGAACCTTTTCCTAATCCGGTCGTATGTGCGCTCGACTCCTTGGTGCCCGGCCATCGTGCTATCATGAAAGTGCGCTATGACATCCCGCTCTATGGACTGCGGTATGACCGGGACTATGCGTTTCCTGGCTGTTACTGACTCCGGATCTAAGAAACTCGCTTGGATTAACGGATGCTCCCACTTAATATGCTTACCCTTTCTCATGAGCATAGACGGTCGCACCCTTACCGGCGGCACAGGTTGCCCGGTCCGCTCGTCTTCCTCCAGTCTCTGTTCCCATAACTTGTCCACCTGGTTGCTGTAAAAGCCCCCTTCCGGTGTACCTTCCTTCAGAATCGACCGCGACGCGGTCTGCTCTTTACATGGGACATATCTACAGAAGATTCCTTCTACGATAACGTAGTCGTAGCGATACCTAGACCGCTCCCCGACTCGGCTAAGGCTCTTGGCAATAGTAGATAGTGCCTCGCACTCTCTCTACAAGCCCCGCAGCATATCTTTGTCCAGCATGTCCATGTCCACCTCCACTCTCTCCCTGGTGTTTGTGAACGTTGCCAGGCATACGCAAGCACTTTCCACACACATGTCCAGTTCGTCCGGATTATCATCATATTTGGGGTCAGGTAGCGCGCCGCGAGATAGCAAGTCTGCCAGTTTGTTATCTTCCCCCTTCACGAAGTCTATGTCATTGACAACATGACCTAACTCTATTGCCCACCTGACAATATACCGGTTATAGAGGTGATCATTGATGGCCGCATGTTTCAGATGTGTCAACGCCTGGTTGTCACATCTGAAAATCACGTCCTTTTGATACCTGATGAAGGGATCGAACACCCGGTTTGCAAACCTGATAGCTAGACATTCCTTCTCCTTCGCGTCGTGCCTGCGCTCCGCTGCATTCAGCAGCTTGCTACGGCATTCGATCACCCGGAATCTGTCTTCTTCGGTCAACTCACAATAATAGTTTTGGGCCAGGATAGCTCCCAGCCCTACATCACTTGCATCGGTATATACGTATAACAGGTGATCATAGTTTATTGTGTTTAACGTGATTTCCTTGGCCACTTCCGCCTTAATTGTCTCAAACGCGGTCTGCTGGATCTTTCCCCACCGGAACGGTAAGTTCGGATCTGCCTCCGACTTAAGCTTTAGAAATATTGGCTCTAATTGTGTGGCATCATGTGGTATAAACCGCATGTACCATCCAATTGCCCCTAGGAACCGCTGAACTTCTTTCTTCGTTCTCGGTGACGGGAAATCCTGGATCGCCGCTACCTTTTTCGGACATTTCTTGATGCCGAAGCGCGTGACAATGTGGCCCAGGAACTCGACCTCCGGTAGATCGAACTCGCACTTAGCCCAGTTTAGAGTAAGGTTAAAGTTATGAAGTGTCTTAAACACGAAGTCTAAGTGCTCTTTGTGCAGTTGCTCGGTCTCGCTAAAGATAAAAATGTCATCCAGGTACACATGCAGGAAGTCACCCACAAACTTACCAAACAACCTGTTCATGAGATCCTGGAAAATCATTGGAGCATTTTTCAACCCCATCGGCATCACGTTCCACTCATAACATGCATTCTGCGTGTGAAACGCGGTGAACTTCTTGGAGTTCTCAGTTATGGGGATTTGCCAACAGCCCGACTTTAAGTCCAGCTTGGACATGACTTGGTTAGGTGGAAGATGCTCCAAGATCTGGTGTATGATAGGTATCGGGTTCTGTATCCTCGGTGTATAGCTATTCAACTCTTTATAATTTACCACCATTCGCTTATCGCCGTTTGGTTTCGGTATAATTAGTACTGGCGAGGAATATGCCGAAGTCGATCGCCGTATCTTACCCTGCAGTTATAACTCATGCAATGTCTCGTCTTCCCATTTCGCTATTGCTGGTGGTCTTCGAGCTGGTTTACATTGTATCACCGGGCAGTCCTCCGGAATACGCAGATCGTGGATGATTGCGTTCGTGATCCCGGACCTACCATCGCTCCGTACTACCCCGGGATACTTTTTGACTAAAGTTTCGACGAACACTTGGACGGACGATGTCCCCAGCTTTGCCCGGTCGTATTTGTCCGAGGTCGACGCTAGTGACAAGTCACAGACGTCTTTTGCCGTTTTCACCGATAGACAGCGGACAAAGTACCCAACGTCTCTCTCCTTCCCTTCCTCGGTCGGAACATCCCATCGCATCTCGCCTCTCACGTCGTCGAAACTCAAGCCATGTTTCCAACGGAACTTGTTCCCGATGAAAATAGGGCACATTAGTCCCTCTTGGACCAGGAAATCCTCTCTGAACCACCGACCCTTGATTTTCATATCTAATTTTACTACGCCTCCCGCTGTAACTACCGTACCATCAAACCCCGACATCTTTACTGACGACTTTCTTATCTGTAGCCCTAGTCTATCGCACTCTTTCTTTGAAATAGCGAGCGCGTTGCAGCCCGAGTCTATTAACGCGAAATACGGAAATAGCTTCTGTTTATGCTTTATATTTACTAGGGCGTAAGTAGCTTTGTTTATCCGGTGTAAAAGACACGGGTCCCCTCGTCTGTCCGTGTCTGAACCCAGTTTAAAGTCGGTGGTAGTGTCGTAGCCTCGAATTTGGCTTCCAACTTGTTGATCGCCTTCTGGACCTGGTCTTCACCGGGACTTGGTTGCTGGTCCCGGTCTCGCCTCAGCACGCTTCCTTCTTCCCTGTTCTTCGCGGTCCGCAACGCATTAAATAACTGCCTCTCGTCCGGGTCCTCTTCGTCTTCCGCCGAGGCCTGTAAGCCTTGCATTCCTTCCGGTGTCCCGGTCGGTGGTGTCCCGGTCTGACGTTCTGCTGCCTCCTCTTCCGCACACGCCTGGACCAGGATCTTTAGCGCCATGACTTTGGCCTTCGCTGATCTGCAATCTTCCGTGTTGTGAGTGTTTCGACTACATACATGACACCACTTCCCGGTTCTCCGCTCCGGTTGCCTGTCCCGACGCGGTGATTCGCGTCTCCCTTGTGGGCTGGCCGATCTGTCCCGTCCTGGACCTGACTGGCCCGGTGAGTTCTGTGCTTGTGGGCTTCTACTTTGCTCACGCCTGCGCTCACCGGGACCGGGATTTCGCTCATTGCTACGTTGGCGGTCCCTCGAGTTCCATTGCTGGTTCCGCTGCCCTTGGGACGGTTGTCGGTCTCGGCCTCTGCTTCGGTCTTGTTGACTCCACGGCCGATATGTTTCCCTTTCCTTCTCAGCCCGGACCCGGTTTCTATGAAACTCCTCTGCTTGCTTGATGAAATCGTTTAGCCTCTGCGGAACCGCTGTCCCCGGTGGGAATGCTCCATATAGCGAGCTATGCATGTTCTGTTTGATGCGACTAATGATTTCCCGCTGCTCCCATGGGTGAGGCTCCTTGATGCTTTTCAGCAAGGAGTAAAAGTCGGATGCCCACTGCCGTATTGGTTCGTGAGCTTGTTGCTTCCAGTTTACTACTCTGTTTAAGACAGACTGCGCGCTCGACCGGTCGTACGCCTTCAGAAATTCTGCTCTTACCGCTGCCCAAGTATGGTCCACATCCAGAAGCGTCGCCTTTAGCCAGGATGCTTCTGCCGGTGTTGTCAAGCACTTCTGGAAGATCTGGATGTATGCCCTCGGCTGGGCCCCGTGGATCTCCAGGTGTGCTTCGAATGCGTCTATGTAGTTTGGTGCAATGTATACTCTTGGATCGAAGTGCTGCGGTATAATGTGCAGCCCGGTCGGCGCCATCATTCCCGCCAACAGCTGTGTCTGCTCCCGCTGTAACTCCTGAGCGTGCCGGGTGTTCTGGTTTTGTTGATCCAGGACATGTAGCAAATGGTCTGCCATGTCCGTAATGTCCGGTGCTGACGCGGTACTACTCGTACTGTTATACGACTGCTGGCTGGACTGTTGTGAGGGTATCGCGCTGAAGGTGACACCAGGTGTTGATGGCTGCTTCGTCCCGGTGCACATTGAAATTTGCTGTGGCCGTTGGTGGCCAGTGCTTGCTGTGGCCTGTTGCAGTAAGTTCCCCTACGGAATCGCTTGACCCCCAGGGCTCTTGCCCACTGCCAACTGGGCTTTGAGGCGTACCTGGTCCGCCTGTATGGACTGAACGGCTAGTTGCATGCACTGCATGTCTTTTGACATCTGCAAGACATAGTCCAGCACTGTCTTTCCTGCGGCCTCTGCCTTCCTCGGTGGTACCGAGTCGCTGTTCGTCGCGGTCGCGATCTGCTTGACCGAGTCTTCGAGTTTCCTCGTCTCCGCTTGGCTTAGTTCGGTTATGCCTTCAAATTCAGCTGCTCCGTCGTTCTCCGCAGTCATCATTTGCTGTTGGTATCCTGCAAATGCCACCTCCGATGGTGTCATGGGCTTGGGTGTTTCTTTGACCTCCAGCTGGTACTTGTAGATGTACCACCTCTTCTTTACCGTGAGCAGGTCGCATGCTCCCGGTGTTTGCGGGTCTTCGAGTAAGAGCTGCTTCTGTATTAACTCGTTTTCCTGGCTCGTCCACGTTACCCCGTCCGTCTTGATGTCGCAGATTGGCTTTATCCCCGGTCCTGGTTCCTGGTCTTCGGCCTTGGCCCTTGCGAATGCACTACCACCTTCTCAAACTGGACCAGACCTATACGGAACTTTTTTTTTCTCGGGTATATCGCGGTTGCCTATGATATTTCACTACTACCGAGACCGAGTCTACCCTGCGACCGAGTCGCGGTCTGCGCTATGCGGCAAGTTCTAGGGGGACAGGCTGGACTGGCCTGCCTCGGGGCTCCGGTGTGCTTATCCACTCCTGCCAAACCAATACCGCCGACCAAGGTGCTCGCGCCTATGCTCAACTCGGTACTTATGCGTCCCTGCTGTATGACTATATGCTTGTATGCGAATACGCTATCCTTCCGACCGAGACAAGATCGCTGTTGTGTGTCGCGGTCGACTAACGACTACTCTAGACTTACAAATAAGTTTTAAGAAAAACAACAATGTGGAACTGGTGGTTCTCACCTGATTGTGCTGACTTCGGTACTTGAACAAAACGGAAGTTTTGTGTCCTTCAGGGTCGCCAGTGTAGACTGGATTTTCCCAATATTCCCCTTTTCCCCACGTATCACGACCGGGACAGGCGGTTGGAACAGGAAAGCGACCGGGTCGGTCTCTGCTGTTGGAGTTCTTCCTCTTCCTCGACCGCGATTAGTGGACGACGCGGTCCTCGGTGGGCGAGAGCGTCCTCGGCCCGCTCTAGTATTTACAGAGAGAGCGACCGGGGAGAGCCGACCGCGCTTACGAAGTTCCTGCTCACGAAGTCTTGCTACTCCAGACTGACTACGAAGAACCCGGTGGTTCGGTAGGGGATCCATCGTAATGGATGGGATGCACAACTATAATGACCCGGTGTGTAGGTGTCGGTATGACCGTCGACACTCACACCCGGAGTATAAAATGATGACCGTAATACTCCGGTACCCGGAGAACTTATGAGTGTCACTATAGTGTTACTGTGCTGGCTCCAGTCAGCCAAATAATGCCAACGCTATGTTAATGTTTACAGCACAAATAAACAGTTTATGGGAGTGTTCTTTTTATTGAACTCTGTAACTGTTCGCGTTCAATTCACACAATGTACAAATACTCACTCCACGAATATCAAATAATGATCTCTAACTTATTCACACAATTATTCCCATACGGGCAATTAATTAGGATCTCCAGAGGAGAAGAAAAGGAAGGAGAATAACTAAATATAGATAATATTATTATAAACAAGATGGCGGCGGGCGATCTATTTTCCTCACTGTTACTAGACGTAGACTAGCTATCCACCTAGTTGGTTCTCCTCGGAGCGTAAAATAGGAAGTGAAGTTAAAACTCTCTTCGCCTGCTGAGGAGGACGAGGATCGTACGATCGAGAGTGCCTACGTCATCCTGCTCAACGACAACCGTCCTTTCCAACTGCCCTACTTTACCTGCTATACTCATAGCTCCGCTCCTCTCCTATACCTACATTCCTCTCCTGATATACGCAGTGGTTTACTGCTTGCACTGACGACGTCGGTTGGTTTTCCATCCCCAACCTTCCTTGTCCCTTTCCTGCTACTGCTATTAATATCTCCGCAGTACAATTTCCATATTTACCTTCACAAGGATTAATAAGTAGGCGAGCTGAAGTTTATTTTTCCTGGCGTCCTGGAGTATCTGGAGAGACATATCATTCTATGACTATTCAAGAAGTCACGATTAAGTTATACTAGATGGTGGGATTATTCACGTTGTGCTGTTTGTATTTAGGTACTTCAGTTATTTTTTTTTAAATTTTGGCCCTCAAACTTTTAAGCAGTGAATTTTAGTTTTTTGTTCTTTAATATTTCTCTGATCAACTTTTATTCTATGAATTGTTAAACAGCCGCACTGCGCCCGAAGGGTCCCATCGAAGGCGCATTGAGGTGGGAGATACATTTTACATTTGACATCCACGTACAATGGGCTGAGCTGCCTGTTTAAGAAACGCTAATCACAATAAAAAAAAATATATATATTCGATCTGAAAGTGATTGAACGATCGAAATAGCTTTAACTGTTGAGTGAATAGTTTCCTTAGGACGCAGGATAACCTTAATATCGGAGGATAATTATCCAGGATAAGGATAATAACCTTAATATCTTCATTTGTTTAAATTTTGAAGTCTATATTATTTGAAGCAATTTTTGTGGTTACAGTGAAAATCTAATATTTGATTTCTCTCAAAAATATTTCCCCTTCCACCCTGTCTCCATCGACATGTTTGGTAATGTATTTTTCATGGTCAATATTTGGATAATATCTTCGTTTCAGTTAATTCAGCTGAGTGAGGCTGGCGCTGACAATGCATCAAAAAATTACCATAAAATTGTCCAAGGATACGAAGAGCTTATTGTTGAGATCGTAAGAAGATTTCGTCCATTCCATACACTGGTTCTTCTTTACGACGAAGAGCTGGACCACAGCAGAACTGGGGCGACGTTCATGCAGGTTAGTTTTTGTTGAGTGTAATTTATAATATGTATATAGATATTGTAAATGACTGAATTTGACGAAACGCTCCAAATAAACAACACATTATTAAACCACTCGGGGTAAAATTAGGAAATCATATGACATGTGCCAACACTGCCAACATTGTCGACACCTACAAATCCCATAGTTTTGCCCCGTGTTATAAAGTGCTTAATTTGTATAGGATACTTAATACTGCATATTTCATTTGCGGAAATTAGGAAATCCACAAACTAAATGTGGTTACTACATCTATAAATATTGGGCAAAACAAGGCAACTGAACTAATGAAAACATTTGGGACATCAGAAAAATCCAAAGTACTAGAAGCTTTGCTACGACTTCTCTATAGTCAGAGCAAAGTTGGAACTGGAACAGGCACAACTGCTCGCTATTTATTTATTGTATGGGTAGCCGACCCAAGTATTCTATATGCGTCATCAAAGCAACCAACAGCTCATCCAGGCTGGACACATTTTGATCGTGTCTATTTATTTCCTGGAGACTCCAACAAGGATGTCTCCAGTCAGCCGGATGTTCTGAAAATGGAATTTTGGAAACATATGCCACGTATTGTGGGATGCAAGGTCTCGAGCAAGAATTCGGATTTAGTTAACATATACTTGGTCGATTGGTACTATGGAACAGAACAACATTCTTATCAAAATTTGAACGTGTGGATAACAAGTAAGAAAAGGTTATATCAGAGTAAAAGGTCCATTTTATCTCGAAAACGATTCTCTACATTTGACGGAATTGCTTTACCTGTGGGCGCCGTTTGGAAAGATCCATTCCTCATTTGGGGAAATAAATTGCATCCTTATATGGACGGTCTTGACTGGCGTTTGGCCAAGCTAGCGGAGAAACGCTTAAATTTTACAGTCAATTTAATCAGTGTATGGAATTTTTTGATATTCTAAGGAATTTAATATATTTATGTTGACTCTATGATTGATTTCAAATGTTGCTAATACTGCTTTGTAGGCATTGTGTAATATAGTGAAACTTTATATAATGTAGGTGGAAAAGATCGGACGTTTTGAAAATGGTAGTTGGACTGGTTTGCTCGGAATGTTGTCCTATGGTGCAGTTGCATTCGCTCTTGGAGGAATTCCCGTGACGCCTGAGAGACTTCGTGACTTTGGGTTCTCTACAACGTACTACACGGATGCGTATACATTCATTAGTCCGCAAAAGTTTTTTAAGCCGAATTTGCTGGACGTGTTCCAGCAACCGTTTCAGTAAGAAAACTATACACTCAAAACTCAAAATACATAATTCTAATATCGTCATCGTCTGTGAAGAAAAAAACTGACCCATATCCATTTTTTCCTGAAAACGAAATGCACTATCCACAAGAAAAGAATAAAAAATATCATGAGCGTAAATTCTAGTAAAAACTCATTAGACTTTCAAAACCATGCCAATCGAGCATTTTGCACTTTTAAAAAACATGTAAATCGGAGATTTTGCACTTTTTAAAAAACAAATGTAAATAAAACATTTTGCGCTTTTTAAAAAGTCATATAAAGTAGAACATTTTGCACTTTTCACAAAGTCATATGAAGTAGAACATTTTTCGGTTTTCAAAAAATGTAAATAGAATATTTTGCAATTTTTCGAAACATGTAAATAAAACATTTTGCAACTTTCAAAACATATTAAATATAAAATTTGGCACGTATTTTAGACATTCATTCACATTTTATGCATCATTTTCATTTACTGTTGGACGTCTATAGCTCATTGTTAATTCCAGCTTAAATTGGAAATAGGTGATTTTGGTTCTTAATGGGCGATATTCCCCCCTTACTTGTAACGTTTGTAATTCCACTATTTTAAAATGTGCCAAAAGTCAAAAGCGTTGTGCGCAGGGTTCTGATTTTGAGTGACGCGCCAATAATAATATATAGGCAGTGTTTCGTTTTTTTAAACATTTTAATAGTATTTTCTGCCTTTCAAGATAATACATTTCAAATTTTTTTTATTCTAACCAAAAAATTCAATTTTCGCCTTATATTAGAGAACATTTTTTCAAGTTTTCCAAGGTTCCTTCCTAATAATATATGTAAATAGCTCGTATATTATAATCATCCTCAGAAACTTTGTATAAAGTAAAAGCTTACATAAATTAATTTGGCATTTAATTTCAGAGGGACAGTTTGGACAGTCTTAGGGATTACTGGAATCTGCATTGTAACCGCTCTATTTTTACTGGCAAACATTGAGAAATGGATTTTAAAGTCACAGGGCAAACCCTTGGATAAAGGCGATAGATGGTTTACGAACCTTGAAAATAATGTGGCATTTATTGTAACTCAACTGTTTCAAAAACCATACCACCATGCCCCAACGTCCAACACTCTCAAATTCATTTTTTACGGTGTGTCACTTGGATTCCACATTATGGGTAAGGTTGTAACAATTAAGAGCAAGCACTACTGCCGACACCTACGCTTATACCTTGGCCGTACTTATGTAAAAAATAAATTCTGAAACAACCATCTTTTAGGGATCATGTTTGTGACCTTCATGATTGCGAATATATCTTCACCACGGAAAGAAGTCTCAGTTGACAAAGTCGATGATATTATACCGTCAAAGTAAGGCATAAGACTATAAATAATAAATAGTGCACAAAGCATAAACGAACAAATCAATAATTTTAGTACGAGCATCCTTCTGTAAATTAAGTAATTTTACTTATTATTAGAATTTCATTGGATATTCGGGACTACGACGGAGAGCTTAACAGTTATCTGCAAAGAAAAAAACCAGAATTTTGGAAATCTGCACATTTAGTGAGTTGGCTGGAGAGTTTTGCGAGCATCCCAAAAGTTTCAGAGGGGTCAAGAATCTATATGGACTCCAGAGCTAGACTATCCTTCATGGCCAGGTTCACCCACGCATTCAAATTAATTTTGAGTACATAACTATATTTTAAGTCAGCTTCTTTTTACAACTGAGTGAGTAACTATATTTTTTCCCGTTGAGAAAACATACACCGATGGGTAAAACATACAGACATGTCTTTAGTAAACTTCACTATTGCTTTTAAAGCTGGGGAAATTTTTATTTAATAATTAAATTATTTTCATAGCTACGAGTATGACAAGAAAAAACTGTTTGCGTTTCATTTGGGATCCGAAGATGTTCTTGGTGGGGTCAATCTTGCCTGGGGCATGAGAAAAAATTGGCCTTTCCACAGAGCTATTGATAATGTGATAGTTCGTGCTGTAGAAAGCGGACTTGTTCAGTACTGGATGGAGAATTTTAAACGTGGGAAATTCGCCTGGGATGGGGATTCTGAAGCTAAATATGTAAGTAGCAATAAATATTAAAATAAATTCCCACAAGTATAAAAGCATACTGTTTACTTATATATACTTACGTAGGTAGGTAGATACTCTACTTAGATACTTGTACTTGTGTGGCATATTTGAACATAATATAATACACACTGCACCTTCCTTTTTCACAGAAGTCAAAATACCGTTTTTCTTTTTTAAGCAATGATCTTTGGATGCTATGACCAAATAGGGATATATAAAGTAGTATTTATAAATATTGCATATGAAGAGATTTTGGCAAAACAGGACAGGAGCATTTCTTTTTCAAAAACGAGATTATTTGCGTTACATGTACTATTCAACTAGATACGTTACTGTGTTGAATGGTAAAGGTCGAAGTTCAACCAATGCAGTTTTTTTAAATTTCCAAGCTTTTGCTTTTTGACAAACCTGGATAAGTCCATTATAAATAATTTTTGCAAAATGGGATAAGTCCACCTAAAACATACATTTCTGATTTAAAATGGGGTTTTGAATGAAGAAAATTCACGGGCTCAAATGTTTTTATGCAAGAAAAACCTTAAAAGTTAAAACAAAAAGTTTGGTTTCACTCAGAACGATTAAAATTTCATCTCACAGAATTTTCACTGCATGTTAAGTTATTGATTTTATTTACAAAACGGGAGATGTCCACAAGTTAAAATTTTTGAAAATTTTCTCAAAAGTTCCAGAATCATTCTAGATTTATGAAACTACCTACTTGTAATAACGCTTCGTCAGTTACAATACCCGTACAAAAAAAAATAGAGCTAAAAAAATAACTCTGTTACCTTTTATTCATTATTCGTTGTTCCTGTAAAATTTTCCATTTTGCCAAAAAACTCTTCATATACTGACGTACATTTCGTACATTTTCCGCTTACATAAAATTTTAAAATTTAAACTTGTAATTTCATGCTTAAACATATTAGTCCAGAAATTTCTTCTTTAGCATGCGTATTGTTGATAGTTGAGATGTGAAGATTCACTGTACGTTAAATATTTACATAATCAACCGTCCAACATTGTATAAATTTGTATGTACATGCAGGTTCAAGGAGAAGGATATTTGACAGACTGGAACTCCGTGATAAAGGTACGGCCTCCCCGGAAGGAAGAATTTGTGTTGTACAAATACGACCCGATTTCACGCAAGGAACTCGAGGGAATCGTTCTTATGTACAAAACTGGCTGTCTTGTTGCTGTTCTAGTCTTTTTCCTGGAGCACGTTTCAAGTACTTTATTTCTCCTCCTTGAAATGCTAACATGGCTAGGACAGGAGGTTTATCAAACATGCACAAAGGCAGTCAACCAATCCTTAAACAAAGCCCGGAAGAAGATACCCGTTAAAGGGAATCTACGAACGAAAAAAGTAGTGAGAGGGAAAACTAGAGAAGGAAAATGGGGAGTAGAAACGAAATATCAGTACGGTAACGGTGAGAGCAGGGATGAACCCATATCAATTCTGCCATCATTGAAAGCGACAACGGCTATGAAAGTTGATGAGCACGAATATTCCGTTGTTCCTCCTTACAGTTACAGTAGTGGCCATCGTAGTCGAAATCGAAATCGACAAGGACAGCAATCCAATATACATTGGGATTCCTTCGATGTCCCTTTCAATTACCTTAAATGAACGTTAGCATTATTATTACATCTATATATATTTTAATTCATCTGTCATTTACTTTTGAACATTGCAATTACTGTGTATTGTGTGACTACTAAGAGTGTATAGCTTGTAGTATAATCTCAACTCACGATGGTGAGTCCCTCTTCTAAAAGTAGAATATTAATATTATTAAATATTACGTACGATTAGTTAGGGGTCGTCCCTCAATGATTCCATCGGAAAATCCCAATTTTTGGGAATCCTATGGCCTCCTCTGTCATCAGCTTAACCATTGCATAAATGGCTATCGTCAACATGGCATGTTATAAATACCCGACTACACCCACTGGACCCACACCATGATGATGACATCATTTATGGCCGATCCCTTACCTACTTACCGATGTATGTACTTATATTCACTCAAAGATCTGTAATTAAGTAATGATTATGTACTAGATATATTTGGTATTTTGCTTATCCTTTTTAGTTCATTTACCCAATTTCTTTGACGAGATAGTATTAAGCATATCTACTTTATTAGTATTCAAATAACACACAAGCAAAACAATGCAATGGAATGTATTAAAAATACAATAAAAAAAACAAAAACATGCAGAATTCAGAGGATTGCTAACAGTTTGTATGAAACGAGGAGCAGTTTCATGGTCGTGCCAACAACATACAATGAAATGCATTGGCATAATCCATTCAGACTGCATGAATACGGCGTGGGGTAAGAAGCTATCTGCACAACGTTCATACTACACGATTTTATTACGTACTTTAAAGATGCTGAGCTTTTTTACATTTCTTATGCAGATATACCATAGCTACCCTTTTTGCAAGATGTATGAACGATAGATATGAAAGAATTGGCTAATGCAATAACTATGCTTTGATTTTATCAATGACATCTCTCCATACGTCAATACAAATTTAAGATTACAAATATATATAATAGGTAATAAGATTTACCTATTTGCAAACATTCTCATCTCATGAAATCCCAAAATGCCTACGTACCTACCTACCTATTTACCTTCCAACTGAAATTCAAGGTGTAAACTCTGTTGACTGTACTCTTCGCAGGTACATAAGTAAAAAAACTTGAAAAACTTGATATTTTCAATTAATTAATCAATTAATTAACAGTTTTTCAAGCGAATGCACAATAACTATCTACATGTCCGTACCTTTATTGTACTGAACTTGGAATTTCGCCTGCTTGCGGCTTCACTAACAACATCAATTTTAATAAACTTCCATAAAAGATGAAACCAAAAGTTAGAGTTACATTTCAGGGAAACGTGGACGACGAAAGGAAGGAAGGAAGGAAAAGAAACCATCCCAGCAGAGTGTACTGTGGAGGTGGAAATTATACAGAAACGGTAATTTCATTATGAACCGTGGAAATCCACAATCTACAAAATCTACATTTAAGCGAATGCTTTATGCGACGTACATATTTAATTATACCTGCAGCCTAGTATATTATATCCATTACGATTTACGTTGATACATTCCTCCTCTTTGTCTGCTCAATCTTATGCATCTATACAGTATACGTTTATTAGATGGTTTATCTGTCCGTTTGTAAGTCCTCCTGTAGTGTCAGGAGTCAGCATGTGGGATCATTGAATTTTTGTAACGGTGTGTGTGTACACAAGTAACACATGTCCAAAATGAGAAATAACCTTCTTGATTTCCCATACGAAATTCTGTTGCACATATTATACACACCAAAATGAAACATTCTCCAATCCCAAATCCAATCATTCTATCTGGATATGTATCTTCATGCTATCGCTATCCCTTATTATTATACTATTACTATTTATTCCCTTGTGTTTATTTTTACATAGAACGAACAAACGCACAATGAGGAGGAGGAGGACATGGCAGTGAGAGGAATCAGAGAGCCGCAGTGTACGTACCTACTTTTATGCGTCCACTCTTCCCAACTCTGGTTCTGGTACTGGTATTACAATTACTCACAATTACAAAAGGGAAACGAAAAACAGATTTAATACTTCTTACCAACTTTAACTCTTTTGACCAGCACCAGCAGCAGAGCAATCGTGAAGGAGCTGAAAGTATTTAGAAGTAGGTACGGGTACGGTATCTTGGTAGCCTCTCTGCCTAATTACAGGTAGTAGGTATCTCTATATACATAGTAAATTGGTACTTCTAGCTTCTGGCTAATAAACTTGGGAACGGGCAGCTTAACTACGCTTAAACAGAAAATTCTATTGAATGGACTGTGGACATGGTTGTGTTACAATGGCTATGTAGTAGGTAGGTACATATTGTGGACGGACTATACTCCTATAGTGCTCGTGTATTTCTGCACTGTGCAGCATGTGATGTGAGTGTCATCATAATATAAGAAATCTCTGCAATACAGTTTTACGCATGCATTAACTTCACCGGAAACAGTTGTAAATGTGGTTTGGTTTGGTCTGCATAGGTATATATGTGTTGTACAGTTTTACATCTCAAGCCTCGAGTATATCTACCTACAGTGTATTGTAGTGGTAGTTACGCTCCCTGTGTAGTGCGCTCTATTATTACATTAGCTCTATACAGATATTTATCCACCTGAGGACTGAGGATGCCTTTAAATTTTCTTTTTCTTCTTCGTCTCTAGTTACTTTGATTTTTGAAGCTCACACTTGAAAATAAAGGGCAGACTATATAGGACGACGACAACAACAACGGCAAGAAGAGTAAAAGAGTTTCGCTTTCCATAGTTATACTTCAGTTTTATCTTGGATTGAGCCTCCCTTCGTCTCAATTTTATTTCGTCGTTCTCGTTCCTGAGTTAATCTTCTGTCAGTACTGTTTCCTGCACATATTTAAAATAACATAATTTTATTTCACCGCAAGATAAATAATGGAATCACTATTAGTATTTTAAGAGTTGTTATGTGGTTTGATTATTGTTTACCTCTGATTGTGAGTCCTCTTGTTTTGAGATCAGTGCAATTATTGTTTTGTTATTAAAAGTGAAAGGATTAATTATTCCCATGCATATAGGTAATTTAGTCATACGGGCAATTAACATAACATTATTAACATAATAATAATTACTGTCAGATATCTGAATAAACATAGGCGGCGGTGGCATTGATCACGTACAAAATAGGAGTACAAGAAGTAAAGTGACAAGTTGACAATAAGTTTCAAGGTATGATAACGTTTAGCATAAAACCAAAAGGATTCTTACTTGGAATCTTAATTGTTTATCATTCATGGATAAGGAAAAGTGAAGGGATGGGGATTGACAAAATACGGAGGCCTATCGCCAATTCCGAAGATGTGGAGCTCAAATTTTTTCAAAGGATTCAAAATCTTAATTTAGACTGGGAAGAAATTTTAGGTAATTATTCGAATTAATATTCCACTATTATTCACAGTAGTATCATTATCAGTTATTATAAATAAACTTGAAAAAAAAGTTATTTTATGCCATAATTAGTTTGTGTGTGCCAGCAATTAATTTTTTTGAGTAGTAGCGTTATAATGTATTTATGTACATACTATATTATGTACATGTGTTTATAATTTAAGCATGTTCAATCGGTAATCAGTATAGATAGGTACCGCCATGCTTATAAATGGTTATGTTCCCTTTGTGATATGGATATGAATTACAATGAAATGAAGGTTCAGTGACAGTGACATAATCAGAGAGATAGAGAAAAATTTCGAAATGAAATCAATTCGTATTCAACCATACCTTTTGTCTTATTTTTATTTTTTTTGATAAGGCTCCTACAAAAACGTGTCAGCAGAAGTCAAGACAGCTTTGTGTAAGAATGGGTGTAGAACCACAATTGCGCTTTGGGTTCTTCAAAGTTTAAACCCATGTGATCTTATTCAGAAGGTAAGAGTAACACAGTAACATCTTTAGTTGTAAATAGTTGTACATGTAGTGCATTGTATCCCCAATTATTAAGAATAATATTACATAAAATGTCAAAGTTACTAATAAATTCATCGTCAGGGTTCCGTTACGGGCAAAACAAAAATGTACATAATCATCGTGCAATAAGTTATGCAGTATATCCATGTTATTTATTAATAGCTATGTAACTCCATACATCGCAAGCGATTCTACATAAACTCGTATAATTTATTTTCTTTTTTACATAAAAAGTTGAGCGTGATTTAATATATTATATATATATATATTATAGCCATGATAAATTGTGTATTTATACTTAAGAGATCCACAGATAATTTCGTAGATGCTCTTTAATTCTTTAATAAATATTAAAGTATGAGAAGATGTCGCGTAATTTACTAGTTGAGTAAGTAAGTACTACTTACGTACTAAATGACTGATGTAAGTATGTTGCATATTATACAGCTATTACAAAAGTTCTATTAAGAACAGTAGTAGTTGTTGCTGCAACGTAATTTATCATTTTTGCCTAATACTCTTACGAGTATACATACGTAAGCTTAAATATTACATCTACCATCAATTAACTTCTTCTCACCGGAGGAAAGTACACATTTCTAAATCAAGCTGATAATTCTTTTTGTGCGCATCATTCTCTATTATCTGTGGAACGCATAATGCAATATGATTGAACGTGAAACCAACACCTCATTGCCACAAAGACAAAGTCAAGTCGTATGAAATTACTTTTACTCACGTAACATAGGAAGGAATACAAATCCTTAGAAACGCAAGCAACGTAAGCAAATAGGTACCACATACATAGCATAATAAATGAGCTTCGTAGTTCGTATTCGTAATGTCTGAGCGTGTACATACTACTGCAGACAGACATTGCTTTGTTATTGTTTAAAAGGCTGATTGTTTGATAGAGACGTGCTACGTTCTTCGGGAATCCTAATATAATGTATGATTATAATAATTAGTACTGATGAGCGTTTACAAAAAGAATAGCTTTAAATAGGGAGACATACTATAGAGGCACCTTAAGTGAACAATAACAAACAAAATATAATTTACATTATGCAATATTATTATGATGACGAGTACAGAAACTTAAAAGTGTTTACACTCACACTTCAAACAATGGCAATAGCATTAACAACGGCAACGGAAGTTGGGCTTGTTCTTTTTCATTTCTACGCAGTGCTCAGCGTGCACACCAGATAGAATACAACGCAATGTGAATAAGTTGTACATTGTCTGTATGGATTATGTAAATATTATAAATTGTGAGGGGCACAATACTGATTTTACGGTTGGCATCAAATAATCAAATCCAAGACAGAAGACTGTACTTATCTTTAGTGTAATATACGTGTAGCTCATTGTTGAGATAAGGTTTCTATTTCTTGCGACTGTAATTATAGGGTCACTGGAGATATAAAATGCATCCTCTTTGCGTTTTATTGTGAGCAATGTTGTAGAGATTATAATTCCAAAGCAAAGTTGTTGTGTAGCTATACGTGTAGCTATTTGTAGACGTATAGAAATAGAATATAAAATTTGTAAATCAGCATCATAAGTTTCCCCATGATTTTAAGATGTTACTGGTTTAAAAAAAACTATGCAACACAGTATATGTACAGCTTGGAATTAATTTAAATAAGATACATTCCATAAAGCTCCAAATAACTCTCAGGGGTGTTACGTCATCAAAATGAGCTATGTCATAAAACAAAATGAGAAACATGCGTAAAATGTTCATTCAGAGTTTTTGAAAAGTGTAAAATGTTCTATTTACATGTTTTTTGAAAAGTGTAAAATGTTCTATTTACATGTTTTTGAAAAGTGTAAAATGCGCTATTTACATGTTTTTGAAAAGTGTAAAATGTTTTATTTACATATTTTTGAAAAGTGTAAAATGTTCTATTTACATATTTTTGAAAAGTGTAAAATGTTCTATTTACATGTTTTTGAAAAGTGTAAAATGTTCTATTTACATGTTTTTGAAAAGTGCGAAATGTTCTCTTTACATGATTTTGAAAAGTGTAAAGTGTTCTATTTACACGTTTTAAAAAAGTGTAAAATGTTCTATTTACATGTTTTTTAAAATTGTAAAATGTTCTATTTACTTGTTTTTGAAAATTGCACAATGTTCTATGTAAATGCTTACAAGACATATTTCAGTATTTTTGTAGATAGTGGATATTGCTTTTAGCTAAAAGTGGATATGGGTCATTTTGATTCTTCCCAGGCGATATAGCTCTTTTCGGTTAAAATATTTTGAAAATATCTATGCCATAAGATGGTACATATTAGTAATGTAATAACATAAATAAGGTACAATTTAACACTAGTAATTTTTCAAAATGAACAGCTAACGTAAAATCGCGCTTAAAACAATATTTCACATTTCAGGCTGACTGCCCCAAAGGACTCGTCTGCTGCTTGTCGGATGCAGTAGACAATGAAGATGGCATCGAGAGATTCACGTACAAGCCGAAAGGTTCTCCACATTATCAGCATGAAAACGATGGTCACGACGACCATGACGAAGACAACGTTTATGACGGGGACGGTACTCACAACGCCACTTCCATCTCATTCGTTCCTTACTACGATGAAAATGACCAGATCTACTATCCAGAACCGATTTTGGATCCCATCCCTAACGACGAGTCCTCAGAAATTCTCAAGGTTTAAACTATAAACTGACTGTAGCTATTATATATTTTATAAAAAAAGGTTCCAAATTATGTAAATAGGTAGAAATAATATTAATGCCGTATAACTATTTTATATCTTCAAGTATATCATCAATATCGTCATAAAATCGTTTATTGTAATTTATAGTACTTCTGTTAAGTATAGAATTAGTTTTATATAATCATACCATACCTACGATCGATCAATCGTTTAGTATTTATATACGTGTTATTAGAGCATTGTATGATGTGTATCTGTTGTGGTTGAGTATAATGTATCAAAAGTTTGTACCTGTGTAAATTACATTCAAAACATTTTGAATAAAAAGTTATTTTTTGTTTGTTTGTGGATTCAAGTCTTAGGTACTTCATTATAATTTACATATTAATTTGAATAACATCACTCGTACAGTTTCAAACTGAAGAATTTATTGAGCATATAGATGTGGTGCTAATTTCCATTGATTCAAATCCACTTTAGCTTTGCGTAGAATTTGCTCACATTTTAATTGGTTTGGCTCAATAATAGCAGAATTCGTGTTATATAAATCATTTACTCCTTTTCTACAGTCCGATTAGACATTATATTGTCAGCATCAATCCAAGCCCACGGCTGCCGCTTTGTGTAATTTATTAAGGTTAAAATATTTCAAACATATATAGCATCCACTGCTTCAATAAAGTACATGTTCTAGACCACAGGAATGAAGGATTACGCAAGGAAATAGAACAGTAGTGCCTGTCCGATAGAAAAATAGATACAATTTAAATTTGCAATTATCGTCTATCCTATAACAATGCATTATTAAATCTACGGGTCTGCTATAATACGTGGCTTAGAGAGGGCCCAGTTTGAATGCTATTAGAGGATATATGGTACGTAATTATACAGATTTAGAAGCAATGTTCAGCAGAGGAAACATTAATTTAAATTCAAATCAGAATACACTTCCCATTGGTCATTTTTTACAGGGAATGAATGTGCAACAAAATAGTAAACTCTATAAAATAGACCATATTTGCTAGATTTCTACTACGCATAGTTAAGTACCAGCACCTGTGGAAACTTGAGCACAAAACTTAAGCTCACAATGAGTAGCGGATTTAAAATTGTAAATTATGTAAAATCTACAAGCTCTGTACTCTGTGGAGTTGACATTAAAATGTGTATCACACGATTACGTATCTTAACTCATGCATTCAGTCCATCCTGTTCAAGGTGTGACAGCATTATTGGGATGCTTTTCGCAGTACTGGAAGTAAGATAGCGAAATAAATTTTCTTTTTGAAAATACCACCATTGCATTGCAGCAAGACCAAAACAAGGGTAGCGTAGACCCTTACAGAAATCTTTTTTTAGTAATTTGATTACGATTAAGTATAAGATACGAGAGTACAATCTACAGATCATGAATATTCTCCCTTGACGTTTCTTTTCCGTCCCGTTTCTCCCCTACCTACTTCTCCTCAGCCCAGTTCGTCACATTTTATCTCTCCTCTGATACCATTCTTTTCTATAGATCTCTTCAAATTATATTTTCGATTCAAGTAATTTATGACATGATCGAAGAGCATCATATTGTAAGTTAAAATTGTTATGCTTACTAACTAATAACACAATACGTAAGAAGAGAGATACTTTTCTGGGATTTTAAGTTACCCAAATATACGCAGAACGTGATACATAATATACAAAAAAAAGTCTCAAGCAAGGCAAACACAGAAATATATACAGGGTATCAAATAGCTAAAATAGCTTACGAGTATGAAATCCAGAATTTGCATGGCAATGCTTGAAAAATGTGTTTACATTCAATTCTAAACCTCCCGCACCCATACTAGTGGCTACTTAAAAGTAATACTTAATTACGAATTGTGTTTTGAGTAAGTTGATATATAAGTTAAATTTTTGATAGTTACTCACTAGTAGGATTTTTAAATTTTTAAGTTTGACTTTTTAAAAAATTCAGCTCTAAATATAGAAGCTATAAATCTTCTGTAATACCTATTTTGTTGCTGTGTACTGGTGAATTTTATTTTCAAAGTAATAACTACAGCCAAAAAAAGCATTACAATTTTAAATTTAACTTTTAACTCATGTCATAAATTGGGTGAGACGAAAATGCATTTGGAAGCTGAAACGGATTTTAGAGGAGAAATAAATGAGAAGTGGGACAGCGACGAAGGGGGTCTGAGGAGAAACAGTACAGAGGAGAAGTAGGTAGGGGGAAAAGCGGGTCAGAGGAGAAACGTCAAGGAAGAAGCGATGGGGAAGGAGTCGACGTCGACGGATACCCAGATCAGTAGGAGCCAAGTTCTCTTCCTCGTGAAGGAAAAATTAAAGTAAAATCCAATGAAAGGTAACATGGGCAGATATTTAAATTAAAATTACCATTACGATTTGCAAATATCCTTCTGTAACTTTAAAGTTCATTGTTATTCTAAATTATTCAAATAAATCTCAAGGGCAAAGTTTGCACTCTCTATTACACCCATCATGTTTTCAGTTAGTGCTACTTACAAACACTTGTTAATTCCGTGTTATTTTCCCATTTTCTACACACTAATAAATATGCATATTGCTGATATAAGTTACATATGTAAATATGTGACATAGGTATGGGAATTTTGCCCTTGTATAGAAGCACTACTAGTAATATCTATACATGTAGTATATTGAATATTGAGCTAGTGTTGCTTTACAGCGCTATGATTAGTATGCTTTCTGCACTTATACTGAATTTACAATAACATTATGATCTCAATACTCTCTTTTACGCATAGTTAAATTTTGGGTTGTTCACTGTTCACAAATAAAATTAATAATACAATATTTTAATATTTTTAATCTCATGGATGGTGCATATAATAATCTTGAAATTATAATTTATGAATTGGTAAATGTTGACTTTATCCGAGTTGTTCGGAAATTCGGAAGGTAAAACTGTCCAACCCAATGCTATATCATGACTGTGAGCGTCGTAGCAAACTGATTTTGACTTAGATCGTACAAACCCAACTATTGGCTCACGATCAAAATTACCATGAATTGTAACATAACTGCATTCTCAGAATTACGATTAAAATTTACAAAATAATTTTATTATTGTTACAAAATACAATAATTTTAAGAGGCTCTAGTACTCTAGTTTGATGTCCGTAAGTTTAAACCTTAGCTTTGCCAGATTTCATACGATTTCTTTCACTTTATGAGAGAATATTGTGTTTAAGAATACGAGTATCTACATAATATTATTATTGCATGATATTTAAACTTCCGAAATGCTATAGTCATCATTCACTCTATTGCAAGAAAGTTAAATGTATTCTTGCCCTTCAATTGGCTTGCAAAAATATACATATTGAAGGTCTGAGATCTTGAAAATATATTTTCTATTTCGTCCGAGCAAAAAAATATTTAAGTTTTTTTAGCAAGCTTTATTAGGTTGCTTGGTGCAACCCTATTAGGATGAAATAATAAATATATAAAAAATATCGATAGACGAAATAATTTTAAGAGATTTCATGGGGTAAGATGACACAGAACTTTATTCAATTCACAAAGTAATCAGTAATACATAACATTAGTAACAAAACAACAATAACATTCAATTTTAAATAATAAATAGGTTAGTTTCGCAAATATAAGCTATAAATACACCAAACAACTAGCAAGTGAGCATCCTGACATGGTTCCTAGGGAATTTAAAAACGTTGATGAAAGTAGTTTTTGGCCTTATAGTTTAAGTAAGAACAGATACGGTAAACTCGGGTGCGTTTTGCGCTGTTTGTTTACAATTGCCTGCCAAAGTTAAAAAAAAATTTTTGCCTCCGTGTAACTTCCACACTTTTCATCGGATTTAAAAAGAATTTGAACTTCAACATATATATTTGAACTGTTATATACAAAGTTATTTCTGAGTTTCTAAAAATCCAAAAATTCGAAAAAAAGATTTAAAATATTTATAGAAGCTCCTTATTTTTTGGAGTTCATCTAAAGCCATGTTTATTTGTCAAAATCAAAAATCAAAATGAACGAGATGAACAGTTAACCTCAAAATTCTGTCCTTTACTAAAATTCAAAATCTCTCGTATTGAAATTTTATGACTTTCCATGGCTGCTGTACCTGTAAAGTGCAGTGTACTGTAATTCACTATGCACTTCCAGAGTTGCAGAGTATCAGATCTAATTCTGTGTCAAATACATAATAGGATCATTGAGCTTTATAAAAATGTCTTCACCCAATCAATAATTATTATCTGAGGTGAACAAGCAAGAACTAGAAAAAGGGAAGATTAGGCTGTGCTAACGATAAGTTACGTATGAGCCAAGTAATGATGCAATAAAGAGGACACATTTGTCTTCAGACTACGAAGTCAGAGTGGGAAGTGGGAATGTGTGTAGTCGGTAGGTTCCTGAGACTGACAGCATAACATCTATTGCTGGTACATACTTGTATTCTAATGATTAGCTCCAGAAAGTTTATTTCCACCGAGTAATTATTATATCACGTTATTATCACCTCGTAGCTCAGGTAAGTCTGTAGTCTACCACTTGATCGGCACCTGAGTAATAATAGAGACATAGATATAAGTAGAGGGAGGAAAGACTTTAGAGACAAAACCTGAGTAAAATATAGGTATGCACATTGCATGCACCATCTTTTATCTTTGTTCTTCCCAACATTTAAGTTTAATAGTAATAGTAATAAAGCATCTTGAGACAGTGTACTTAGTTGAATTTGTTATTTGCTCTCATAAAAGTTCCTGAAGAGTATAGAAGAGGAGATCATCCTCAGTGAACGTCGTCAACTCAAGAGCGGAACCTATAAACGTCAAAGTGCAAAAGTACGATTTACAATAATTATATATAATTACATATTACGTGTAATTGTCTATTTCCATACGCTATTCTAGTCCCTACCAGTTTGAGAGCCCTAAAAGATTTTGCAATTAATTCCTAATCTTGTGTAGACACTGACTGTTACAGAGAAAGACCATTATTGAGATTCAAAGCGCAGAATAAATCCAAACATAAATTATCTATCTAAAACTTAAACTATTGCCTATTCATAATTTTGAAGCATCCTTTCGCGTGCATAATTATGTACGTACGTGAATCCTTTTGAACATAGTTTAACTATGCATTATTGTAATATTAACACTACATAATTTGTCGCACGGCCTTACATAATATCTTCAGCAACGGCGTCTCAAGTCGAGTCTATCACATACCAATACCAATAATTAACAAACCTATGGACTTTGATTTTACGCTACAGATTCGATATGGACGTTTATATAGCTCCGCACTGTTGATTATTAAAAAGTTCAGAGCTACATACATTATTTCTACATTTCTATTTATTTATTCAAATAAATTCAAATTTTAATACATTTAACAGTCCTTTAGAAAGAGTGTGATTTGGGATTTGGTGATCTCCGCAGTAGGAATAAAACAGTGTTGAGTTATACACCTCTTGGAGTTTGAGTACAACATCATTCCAGCACAATTAATTAGCATTATTAGCAAAAGTTTTAAGGCGTCAGAGTTGATGATCAAGCTCGCAGTTGGGTACTCAAAACACCAGTGTAGATATCATCATGCCTCATTTCCCCTGAAATTTATGACCGACTGTGATTACTTTACTGTACTGTATTTATTTAAATACGAGCATTCCAAGAGCAAGGTCATTATTTGATAATCACCGCTTTTTCTCGTGTTAGTATCCCAAATTTAAATTTTATTTCCAGGAGTAAGCGTTACAATACTTTCAGTGTGATCACTTGTTCCTGGATGCTGGATACACCACTTAGCGCAAAAATAGTGGCAATTTTATTCGCACATAAATTCTTTACCTTTGCTCTTGGTATAGCTGTTACTACGACTATTTAAAAATTCCTCGTTCGTTATCTGAAACGATTTTCGTTAGTCGTTACTACGAGAGCATGATCAGATCATGCACATTAGTTGAAACTTAAAACTTCAGAGAAAAAAGAATACCTTCAAATTAATCATCGATTGTGTTTTGTTTACTAAAAATTTGCGATTGCATAGTTGATTGAACAATTGTGTATTAGAATTATATATGTGTACTTGTCCACCGTATATATACTGTCTACGTGTAAACTATATTTACATGCCTAATGCCCACCAGTCTTTTGACGGTTCCGATTGTGAAACAGTGACATGTAACGAAGTTTTTCCCTACACAAATATTTGGATACGAATCTTAACATGATGCAATTTAGTAAATAAAAGTGAAGTAAAGTTAAATCAATTCAATTAAAATCTGTAATGCGGCTTTACTTATTTCTGCCGACCTCGATATTAGGGCATAAAGAGATTAAAGACATAGAGACACTCTGATAACTGATAAATAATTGAAATAATAATACTGTACAAAGTGCTCACACTACAATACTAAAGTGATATTTTGATAAGTCTGCAAATCATTCGTAAAATTTAATTGTAATAAATTATTAAACAATATTTTATAAAAAATCCACAATAATTTCTCACAAGTATTAAAGTACACGACATCGTCTAAACCTAATTTGGTGAATTTGTTCCCGTGACCTTTTTACATGCGGAGCATGAAGGTCAAAGATGAACCAGTGACAGCGAAAGCGTGTTATCACTTGACGGATGAGGTACAGTTTCATAAATAACTGTAAAATTGCAAGGACGAAGCATCACATGGATTCAAAAAACCGATCGAATCAATTGGCCCATAACTCGCATTAGTGTGTTCTAACAAGCACTCACGAAAAAACAACTCGGCCGTATTTTGCACCGTTCGCTCACAGTTACCCGTCAAAATTCAAACAAGTTTTAATTTTTGATATTGTGCCACCCTGTGGATATTAAAAATAAAAACCTGATTTTCGAAACAGATTATATAAAAAATAAACCGAGTGTTTTGAAAATTTAAAATTTGTTAGCTTTATTATGCAATTTTAAAATACCATACTTTTTTGGGGGAAGGGGTGGGCAGTTGGAATTTTACATAAACCCGGTACGAAATTTCTTTTTAGATAATGGTATCGAGATCTCAAAGTTTACATTTTTTTAAATCGGGTGAAAACTGATGGAGCTACAGGGTGACAATGTATCAAAATTTCGCATGTTTATTTAACTTTGAGTTAATCGGCACAAAACGGAACTGAGTCGTTTTAGCGTTGTGTAGCACACTGAACTGTGTCACTCGCTTGAAGGTAGCGGCTTTTGAACTCGTGTGTGGTACCCTGCAGTACATGCTCCTCGCTAGTCTAGTTAAATATTAAGCAATAAAGTTACTGGAAAATTAATTTGAAACTTTGGTTGTCAATCGTTTGTTTTCACATTTTAGAAAACCCGTGATAGAAATGGAAGATTTCTAGAATCCAGAAATGTAGGTTATGATAATCCTGTGTATGCGTTCCTCAAGGATCCCCAGGTAGGTTACTGTTAGAATTACGAAAAAATGTATAATTTGAATGTATAGGTAGGTGTAATCATTATGTACTTCTGTCGTCCACTGAACTTGTAAGTTCGATATAATAATTCTAATAATAAGGATAATTGGTATATTTAGCTTACAGAATTTGTGCTAGAAGGTTCCGACGGAAAAAAACAAAAAGGACAGCATTATAGCGAATCCTGGGACGTTGAGGATCATCGTATTCCCATTGAAATCCTACTAAAACGATTTGGAACTCATCCTGATAGAGTAAGACTTATGTCGAGTAAGTATAGTATGAATTGTACAACTGATTCTAATGGGTGAGACCTATAATATATTTCTGACAAACCGAGAATACGCATTATTTATAAATGTAGTAAAAGTGATGACTATTGATTGTTTATTGAAACTTTCAACTACATGTAAAAATGTGTGGTACAGTTTTTACGAGTCGCCATCGTATATTTAGTGCGGGAGACGAAATGATTTTGATTTTGGCATCAGTGGTTTAAAACCACCGCCATATTTATTGAACTCAATAATTTTACGCTGTGTTATTGTGTCAAGGGAGAAGCATGAATTTTTCATTTCAAAAGTATAGTGATATTTTGATGACACAAGTAGTGATAAATACAACAAAGTCACAGAAATGCGCGTCCTCATCTAACAATAAGTGTTTCTAAGCAAAACATGTTTCTCTTGCAGCCCTACGAAAATACTTCAAAAATAAGATAATAATTTCCAACGATGTAACGCATCCCCATTTTTTGTAAGACTGACTACACAATCAATCACTGGAAGATTGAGAGTGAGAGTCAGGAAGAACCAAAAATTACGTTCGCTCTTGTTTTCAACATTTCAAAACAGCGCTTATAATCACCTCTCCTATAAACAATCGTTTTTTGTAATCCTTCCGATACTTTCCAAATTTGAAAAAAAAATAAGAAAAACTGTAAAATGAAAAATGAGATAATGTGATTTCCCGTTTAAAAAGTGTAAAACTGCAAAGTATTACATTAAATACTACGACGGGAAACGAAACCACTAAAGGCAATGCTAAATGCATTTGACTCCAGCATTAAAATACGAAAATGACGCACAAAAAATATATTTTTAGTACGCATAAAATATATTATTACAAATATAAACATTTGCGGCAAAGTTGATAAGTTGCAACTTTTAAGAAAAACCCGTTGATGTTCATGTACTGGATCTAAAAACAATGTAGGTAGACTAACTTGTGGGAAAGTTTTTTCATATAACTTGATGAATTTAGTAAGACCAATTCTAAAACATCAGGCTCCTTTTAAATAGTACAGATCCAAAATATCTGGAGTGTGTTTTGCGTTATTTGGTTACAATGGCCCGCCAAAGTTTAACAAAATTAAAATTTTGCATTTTTGTCACCCTTTAAATTCAAATTCTACAGTTCTCATCTGAGTTTGATAAAATATTTTTTTCCTAATCCTTAGACGGTTTTCTTAACAGCAAATTCAGGAATTGTAAAATTCGTAATTTTTTTAAAATTGTAACTTATATTCTAACCTATATTTTTAAGGACTATTTGATACCAATTTTTTTGCAACAATGAAAATTTACGAGTTTTACGAAATCCTGATATTCCTTTTTAGAAATAGCCGAAGGATTACAAAAAATAAAATTTAATTTCATCAAAATCAGACTAGGACTGTAGAAGTTACAGGACGAAAAATATTCAAAATTTTACTTTTTTATAAACTTTGGTTGGCCACTGTGACCAAACAACGTAAAATGCGCAAAGATATTTTGGATCTGCTCTATTTAAAAGTAACCTTATTTTTGAAAATGGATCTTTTTGAAATCCTAGAGTTACATGAAAAAACGTTCCCTAGTAAGTAATTTTAATTGTGTCGTATGGATAAATAGTAATTAGTTTACTTCAGTGATAATTTACTAGTTAAATAAGTGTAGCAATAATCTAAAATAAATCCAATAAAACTTCATTACAATAGTTTGTACATGTGAAATCTTCAGGGTCTTTCAGAGGAGAACGTGAAGAAAAATCAAGAAAGGTTTGGAAAAAACAAAATTGAACCACCTAAGAAACCGTCAGAATTTTTACAATTTTGGAAGCAAGTCCTTTTTGGATTGAATTTTTTACTGTGGGTGTGTGGAGCGACTAGTATAGTTACGTACACGTGGGAATCCGCAAGCAATGACAAGGTAAATGATGGAAACTTAATTTCAGGCATAGCTTTGATTGTAGTCGTCCTCATCGCTGGCACTTTCTCCTACTATCAAGAATATACAAGCAACCGGACATTTGAGTCATTCAGAAAATTAGTTCCACGCACAGCAATTGTCTGGAGAGACGCAAAGAGACAAGAGATAAATGCCACGGATTTGGTAGTAGGCGATATTACTGAGATTAAATATGGCGATTGGATTCCTGCTGATATTAGAATTATTGAATCCCAAGGGCTCAAAGTTGATAATTGCTTACTCAGCGGTAAATCTCACTTCTCAACCACTTGTTATGTATCCTGCCAATATAGATCATTTCCATAGGAAGTAATTTATAAAAGAACGGGTTTGCTTATTTTATTTTTTATTTGAAATAGGTGAGTCCCAGCCTCAAAATAGAAGACCTACATTTACTGACAGAAATCCACTGGAAACAAAAAATCTGGTTTTTTTCTCCACTCATGCAATTGAAGGTATGCTAAGGATTTTTAATTGTTTCGACTAATCATGAAACAACCATATGTAAATACATACTTGAACTTTCCTGATTAAAAACTGATACGTTTTATAATATATTTCGTCAACAAAGAAATAAGAAAAGTGTAATATATACTTTATTATAGGCTCGGCAAAAGGTCTCGTCATTCGTGTTGGCGAGCAAACATACTTTGGACGTTTAGCAACCCTGGCAAATTCAATCTATACTTCAGACACTCCGCTGGCATTAGAAATGAAGCGAATCATTCGAGTCATGACATCAACGTCCGTATCTTTTGGATTAATTTTCTTTTTTGTTGCATTATCTATGAACTATTCGATTAGTGAGTCAGTGCTGTTTTTTACCACTATCGTGATTGCAAATGTTCCTGAGAATCTATCTATTACTCTGACAATTCAGCTGGCCCTCACAGCCAAGAAAATGGCTGAAAAACATTGTTTGGTGAAGAGACTGCACGCTGTAGAGACGCTAGGCTCCGCCTCTGTCATTTGTACAGAGAAAACGGGAACTTTGACACAGAATAAAATGAGTGTAGCCCACATGTGGTTTAATGATGGAATCACTGAGGCTGACACATCCGAATGCACCGAAACAGGTGTCACTTACGATGACAGCGATCCCGGGTATAGTTCTCTTGTTAAAGTGGCCTCACTTTGTAGCAGAGCCAAGTTCAAACCATGCCAGGATCATCTACCCGTTCTAACCAGACAAGTCGAAGGTGATGGATCAGAAGCAGCTATTCTCAAATATATCGAGCTTCAAGTGGGAAATTGTATGACATACCGAGATAAACATCCCAAAGTATGTGAAATCCCATTTGACTCAAGTACTAGGTTTCAAGCATCTGTTCATGATATGAAAGATCCTAGTGACGAGAGGTACTTACTCGTCATGAAGGTTAGTATGTATATTTTAAACGATAACATAATACTCAAACCTCAAATTTTCCATATATCCAAATGCATCGTTTTTCTTAGGGAGCACCTGAACTAATTGTGTCAACGTGCAATACAATTTTGATTGACAACATGGAATTGGAGTTGGATGACAAGTGGAAGCAAAAAATATTTGAAGCTTCGGTTAAACTGGGAAGAATTGGTGAAAGGGTTTTAGGTGCTAAAATAGTATTTTTTTTATTTACAAATAATAATATTATATTACTATTACTTCCGTTTGCTGATTTAGCGTGTACTATGCTTATAATGCCATGAAAATATTCATGGTCTAGAAGCTTTACACTAAACCGCAATTGAATATAGAAAATCCTTTAAAGGTTTTTGTGACAGGCGTTTACCGATTGACAAGTTCCCGAGATACCACTTGTTTGATTCGGAAAATCCAGATTTTTTGAATGAAGGACTTCGATTTGTTGGTCTGATTTCATTAATTGATCCTCCAAGAGCTGCTGTTCCCCAGGCTGTGGCCAAATGCAGAACAGCGGGTATTCAAGTTGTAATGATCACAGGTGACCATCCCATGACAGCCATTGCTATCGCACGAGCTGTAGGAATAATTTCTGAAGGTAATTAATTAACGTACATAAACAAAACAACAATTTCGTGAATTAAACTCGGACGTATCGAGCAATGAAAATATTTTTAAAAAATTGTTCTGATAAATCAGTAATTGATTTAAAAGGGTCTTAATCATATTCTAATTCATTATACATTCCAGAGCCACAATCAAGTAGGAGTGGAAGAAGGGATACCGTGCTAAATGTTAACGGGAATAGTAGCAATATTGTAGTGGGCAGACCAAAGACCAGAGTCATACTTGGTACTGAACTGGCAGGCATGATTCCGGAAAATTTGGACATGATTTTAGGGTACAGATAAAAATAATATTAATCTTTTATGCACACAAGTTTGTACATAGTATACTCACCCTAAAGTTTCACTCGGATTTAATATGTACTGTATGATAGAAAACACCAAGAAGTTGTATTTGCAAGAATATTCCCTGAACAAAAACACTTAATAGTAGAATCCTTCAAAAGACTTGGTCATGTTGTCGCCATCACAGGTGATAAAGTTCATGACACTCCCGCATTAAGGACAGCAGATATCGGAATCGCTCTTGGAATATCTGGTACTGATGTGGCTAAAGAAGTGGCAGACATAATACTTTTGAATGATAATTTTGCTAGTATTGTTTCTGGAGTCCAAGATGGACGCTTACTGTTTGATAATTTGAAGAAACTCATACGTTTTACTCTGGCGGACAACATCGCTCAGATGTACTGTGTGTGGATATTTATCATCTTAAAAATACCACTACCTATGGGCACCCTTGCTATGATTATCAATACAATGTGCATCGACGTTCTACCAGCTATTTCCTTAGTTCACGAATCTCCAGCAATGGATCTGATGAAACTTAAACCGCGAGATTTGCGAAGAGATACTTTGATCAGCTCTTACACGCTGTCATATTCATACGGTCAAATTTCAATAATAGAAGTTTCAGCAGCATTCTGCGCCTATTTTGTCACCATGGCATACAATGGATTCTGGCCAGACAGGCTTTTGTACATTCAGAGCGATTGGTATAACAGAGCCATTAACGATTTAGAAGATTCATATGGACAAGAATGGGTATGAACCATTTTGATTAATCACTATCACTACACACAATTATTTTATTTACTGTTCCAAAGCAAAGACACAGGGCCCACGATTACTCTACAAAATATTACAAAGGTAATGGAAGCCTTGTAAGCTATGAAATAAAAGATCAAGGTTATACGAATTTAGTGCTGACATTGCTAATAGTAAGCCAATAGTAATAAGTGACGTAGAGCGAAAATAAAACAGCGTCAAATGGTATCCTATATGTCTGTTTTACATTATTTATTACTTTCGCACACGACACAAGCACTGATGTAATAATAACCTATTTTAGTCACACCATGGCAGACAAGAACTACTCTACGCAGCTCAGACTGCCTTTTTTATCGGAATTGTGGTTACTCAATGGTCTAATGCAATTGCATGTAAAACTAGAAGATTATCTATTTTTCAAAAAGGAATGCAGTGAGTTAACTAAAGTCAATTTGATTCATACCTTTGTACAATTTAATATAAGTATTAGTGGTTAAAAACACCATCGCTTACTAAAAGTTTAACTATTTTTTAACTCCACCAGGAATTGGCTGATGAATTTCGCATTAATCGTCTCTCCAGCCTTAACTTGTATACTGATATATACACCTGGAATCAACACTGCGTTAAATTTCCGACCAGTTAGGTAATAATAATACTCTATACGAAATGCAATACATAAGTAATACAAATGTAATTTCTGCTGCGAACTTATATAATTGAGTTTAATCTTATTAACAGTTTTGGTCCGTGGTGTGCGTCCCTACCATTTGCATTACTAATTTTTATATATGATGAACTTAGACGACTTGCTGTTCGAAGTTTTCAAGGAGGGTGGGTTACGCACGAATTTTATAGATGATATGTGGATATATTAACCACATAATAATATAATAATAATAAATTAATTTGTGCATTTAACCGTTTATATCTATATTTCTTGAAAAAATAAACATACTCTTTCAAACGAACTATTTACAACGTTTAATGCAAGTAAAACAGGTTAACTGCTTATTTGTCAATGTGCTGAATGGTAGCAAACATATTCCTTGCAGCAATTCGCTTTGCAAGCTTCTTTGTTCGTCCAAGTCCAAAACTGAAGAGATTGTCATTTTCAATACTACGACGATCAATAAAAAGTTCAGCTTTAAAATATGGCTGCTGGTATTCGGCCATTGGATTGCACTGCAATTTATTGTTTCAGAAAATCGATAAAGTTTTTGGAAGATTTTTATATTACAACTTAAGTAAATCGAAAGGTTTTTAAATTAAAGTAGTAACTCACAACGTAAATAGCTCTCAAATCACGGCGATCACAGTATTCTTTCACCTTGCTGATAAAATCTACATCCCTTTCTGCTTCCATTGCCTCGCTGTTTTGACCAAAACCTTTATTCGGAGATGATGAAGTGCGTTTTAAATTGACCTAGACAATGTTTTTAAGCTTTGTAAACGTCAAACGCTATACAAGTTGAGTTAATGAGTTGCAACTACGCCCTCTAAAAATCATGGAATCTTTATATGTTAACATCTTAATAATAAAAATACCCGGCATTGACACATCTAACATACCATTCCTGTGATGTGTGAGGCATGCATCTCTTGCAGTACATTCCTTTCTTCTTCCATTGAAAACTGTTCACAGTTTCTTTCTGACTGCTGATATAACGATGAAGTTGAAAATTCGATTGTATCATTACATGGGGATTCTTGCTTTGGAACAGATCCAGTTTTGGGTGCAATGGTCACTGATCCTTCATTTTCTGCAACAGTATTAATCTGCAATTATTATTAATAGCGTATTAATTTGTATTCTAAATTGTATGACACTACACTCTCACTACACATCATCGATAAACTTCTGATCATTAGAAACTGTATCGTGTAATTCACCGATTGTACAAAACCTTTTGATGTGGATAACTTTCGGGACGACTTGCTCCATCAATTAGAAACTTCAAAGTACATAAATCTCCAAATTCCGATGTTTCTTCTTCATCCTGACCACATATATTTAGCAAAGCTGTAACGTGTTCTTCTTCAACAACAGACATCAAATGCATTGCCAGTCTAAATGCTGAACCATTTTTAGCTGCTGTTACTGAACGTCCAACTGCAGAGCATATGACTCCAGATGATTCGCACGTCACCTGACTAAAATCTTGAGTATAATCAGTCAAATAACGAGACTAAAAGATACATAGAATTCGTCATTAATTATGTATTTCATTTCAAACGTCAGCGAACGAGTCCCTCACGGTAGATTGGGTAGATCAGACATGAATTACGCAAATAATACACTGTGCAAACCTCATTTACTATATTGTCTACAAAAACATACTACAGGACCCCTCCATTGTTAATTAGAAAACATTATGATTAACAATAATAAAATTAACTTAATAAAAGAACTAATACGTCAAAATTTTCAGATTACCCTTTCTAACGTGAATGATGGCTCATCCAAATGTAAAACTTCACAGATAATTTTTAAAATGGCATCCGAGTTTTGGGGGCATAGTTCAGAATTTAAAAACATAGCCCAGAGGCGTGAATTGATTTCCACCGTTTTATCTCCATCCATACTTAAATTAAGGCTGAAGAAAAATTATTCTTCCCAGCTAGCACTCTCAACTAATAGTATTCAGCTATAGTTTTGGTTTGGAATACAAATCACAAACACAATTTTGAAGGTGTGATGAACATCCGCCCGTTATCACATTTGATCACTGCCAACTGCAAAGATTGTGATTGTTTTGTTAGTAGAATATAGTTACTGCTCATGTATGTGGAATTCATGCAATTTTTGCACCATATGAACAACAAACAACCTGATACCCACCATCAATTAACCATTCTATTCCTTGGTTGCATCGCCTATTACCTATTACTACTGACTACAACTTGACCCAATTTATACCAAAACTGGCAAAGAAGGGTTTACAATTTAAGTAACAAACTAGGTTATAGGCATAGGTACAAATCAGGCTACACATTTTTAACTGAAACATATTTGGATATAAAACAAAAGTTACAAACCACCAGATCCTTTTGGGACTTTTTCAGGGTATCAGTATCAGTGATGCAAAAAAATTTGCTAAATTTCCCCGACAAGATAGAAGTTTCAAAACCATTTGGAATTTTTCAATGCATTTCAGTTCAAAACATTATAAACATTCAAACACCCAAGCATTTACCTTGAATCCCTACGTTCAGAAGTTATATATATGCATGTGTGTACTTTGAAAATACAATACTTGGATACACATGGATTTAAATAAATTAAAGTGACCGGTGCATAAAAGTAGCGATCTTAAGATAATCGAAGGATAAAAGTAGTTTATCTAGCGTAAGGGTAAGGGAAGACAAGATACAGACAGGATGAGTAAGTACATCACAATATCAATCAAGCGTCGCCACAGATCTGTGGTCGCGACGCTCTTCCGACTCCGACACGAGTACTTGCGTCGAATGTCATGCTCTTCCGACCCCAGTACTCGGGTCGAATGGGCACAGTATTCGACCTCATTGGCTGGGGTCGGTTAGTCCATGGTATCCGACGCATGTCAACTTCTTTATTTAAAATACTACAAGTCAGAACAAACTATTCGTATGTTGTAACACAACTTTCTTGGTTTTTCTTCATTTTCTACTTTAGCTCGGGAATATGGAATATCTCCTTTCAGATAATTAGGATCCCCAGGATTAATGTTCTACTGAATTTGTTCTGTCATCTGTCTAGCTAGGCTGAAGTAAACTGGTACCGGACAGGCTTTGACCGGGATCCAAGTAGAGGTGTGATTGTTTATAATATGTAATGAACTGGAGTATATTGAAAAATTCCAATTGGCTATGAAACCTCTATATTTAATTATTATTATTGGAAAAAAGTCGCAAGTAGTTTTGAATCACTGACACATAAAAAACTCGGAACAGGTTTAATTTTCAGCCAAGCATTTTCACAACACTAATTTAAAATAACTAAACAACACTCATTCAAAATTCAAACCACGTAGCCGTAAAATTTTGAATAGAGGCTACAGGGCACAGGGGCTATATTTCAAAAGCTAGCAGCAAGCTAATTCTACTGGTTGTTAATTTTTTCCCATTTCAAGTAAAGTCTACAAAAACCTGTCCTCGCTCGCCTAAAACGTACATAGGTATTAAAAAAATAGGTAATTTACCTAATTAGCCTTGCTTAATTGTAATTCACACGACGAGGACGAGACAACGCATATTTAAACATAAAACAACATGCGACTTGAATTAGAGCGGCTGCAATTGAGAGTTCACAAATAGTGAAACGTCTGAGAGACGTAGGCTAGCAATCCTAATACGAGAATGGGATTGTGATTGGATAGTTGTTTTTGTTTAGCGAAAGAGGGAAACAACTATCGAATCGCATTCTCCTTCTCCGTCCCACTTACATCCCACCAGATTTCGAACAACTTAAGCAACAACGAAAACGTTAGGACGTTAGGTCAGAACGAAGTTGAGGAACAGCACAGCGGTGAAGATTCTACAAAACTGTTTCGCTTGAAAAATAATCAAAATTCGAAACGCACCTAATTAAATAATTACATTTTATGAATAAATATTTAGTTAGCCTCAAATATTAACTTCGTTACATATTTGGTGAAGCCACTTTGTGGTTGAAAAATCCCACTAATAAATGTTGTATGGGCCAGAAGCCAAAATAGAAAATACTGGGTTTTTTATTGTTCAAAAGGGTCTAAGTACGGATACATTGTGAACACGGCACCCATCCGGATACGAGGAGAGTTTCTGGATATGGGGTTTTTACACTAATGAGACTAATGAATGCTTTAAAAGTCGTTTAAAAGAAACACAATTGTTTGCAATGAAATATTTTGTTTGAAGCAACAATTATTCCCACTACCATTTTCTCAGAGTAATCACATTTAAAATGTGCAAAACAGAAACAGTTAAGTATGTATTTAACGTATGTATACATGTATATATACAGGTACGTAAGCTTTCGGCTTTGAAAAAATTAGCGATTTTAGACTCTAATCCTCTTTGGTGTATCTTATCACGTACTCTGATATTAGTATAACTAGAAGAATGTCTGTAGTCTCAAAAACCACGAAAATAACATCTCCATCTGTGTGAATGTGAATACAATTACAACGCAATCACGACAAGTCTGGACAAGTAAAATTACGTTACGACTTGAGCTAGTCGATGGCATGTTGACACTCACCGCCTCACCGCGCAGCAGACCTACGTAGGTTACCTCCGCAAAAAGCCTAGCTAGGTGCTGTGCGGAGAGCCGTGCCTAAGCCTAAGTGGGCGTCATTTTCTCTAACTCCTTACCTACGTAAAATGCGTTAGGCAAGACCTAAATACCTACCTACGTAGGCCAGACGTGCTGTGCGGGTCTTACCTAAACTTAAGGTCCTGCTTTTAACACACGTTATTTTTCCCTCCCCCAACCAAGGATATCTTTGACACTCTCGTTCATTGGCTCTAAGCAAACATGAACCCGCGAGTTGAATTAACCAATCACGTTCGCTCTTCTTAATTTAGGTAAGGCTGTGCGGGGTATCTCTTCGTTGAGGTTACCTACAAGAGGTGACTGTGCGGAAAGCTTGACCTAACTATGCTACCTCCGTAGTTTACCTAAATAAATTGCTGTGCGGTGAGGCTAACACATTGATCTATAGCTGCCTTGGATAAGCGGGTAATGTTATGTTGATTGTTTTATTTTGTTTGAAATCGAAATCTTTATCATTGAGTCAGTCTGGTGTTGGCAGGGTTCC
This sequence comes from Dicyrtomina minuta, assembly GCA_949802685.1. NCBI lineage: Eukaryota > Metazoa > Arthropoda > Collembola > Symphypleona > Dicyrtomidae > Dicyrtomina > Dicyrtomina minuta. The sequence continues at coordinate 51,548,002 of OX461810.1, forward strand.
CAACCCGAGACCCGATGGGTTCGGTTATTCAAACTGTTAGGTTATGTGTTGATTGCAGGCTTGCCTGGGTTAAGTTTTGATTCTTTTGATCGCACAAGGTTCCCCTCGGATGTCTCTGCCGATCGCACAGGTTAGCCGTGTGATTGTGAATCGGTCTGTGCAATGATGTATATAGACTTTTTCTTTAAAAAGTAGAAACATGTAGGTACTTTAAAATATAGATCTAAGCGAGAGCTATCCACCTGTCACGGTATTAGGGTGACTTAAATGTCGATTACAGGTTTACTGTGGTTAATTTTGAATAAAACGCTTGCCCAGGGTGAGTTTAAATCACTGGATTGCTCAGGGAAATTTTTAGTTACAGGCTTGCCCGGGTTAAGGTTTTATCACAAGCCTGGTTGTAATATAAAACTGTATTCTCTTCTCTATTTGTTTAATATAATTTTATTAAGTAAATCATTTTAGACATTGTTAAGCGTGTGTTGATAGATGCTGAATTTAACTCTATTTGGTTAACTAGAAGTGGGCAAGTGAAGTGGGTACAATATGCCGTCCGTTAGACAGGCAACAGTATTAAATAGAAATTTTCTATTTTTATGTTTTGTTCAATTGATTTAAAACTTTTAGTCAGAAAAATTAGAAAAGAAATTAAAAGAGAATTCAAAAAGAATATTATTTTTGGCAAAACATTCTGCATCAGTTTTTAAATTATTTTTCGCTCAAACTAATTTGAAAATGGGACTATAATTTTTTGTCGGGCTTTGTGCCAATCAGGGTCTCTGAAATTTTGAAAACATGAATTGCATTGTTCACAGTGGGAATTTAAGTGACGCCTATCTCCAATCATTATATTATGCAAATTTTAAATAGAGAGATAATCTAAATATTTTTGCAAGCACGGGAGACGGAGTATTGAGTTAAGATACACAGTAATACTGAATGATTTAGTTCAGTTTCAAAGTTTTTAATTTATGTATTGAATTTGATTTGAATAGAATCAGTTTGGGTCGGACTTCGGACATAATCATGAACTGTGAACTGACTGCACTGACAAGGGAATGGTTTTACATGGAACCCGTCGATTTCAAAGAGTGATGGCTACAAAAATCAGGCTACTTTTGAATAGGGTAAGGTCCTCTAACTGTGGTAGCTTTTTGGAAAACTTTCAGTTTTTTAATCTGTAATACCAAGTAAATAGAATTTTGAAAGCAATAGCACTATACACTAGACACGCATACTATACTGAATACTTTAACTAATTCTTATCAAATTCTACCGCTGCTTGTTTAAACTACAGGTGTTCAAACTATACGACCTCGGTGGAGTGGGAAATTTGCTAGGTCCGGTAAATGTGGTATGCAGGGTTCTAACTGTGGTAGTCTCATTTTCGCTAAAATTGACACATTTTACGTTACGAAAATAACGTAAATAATCATTATTAAGCTATTTATGACATTATTAAGTGACTGGGCATACTATAGTTATTAGTTTGGTAACTTTATGAGCACCCACCGCTCATTGCAATTTCAGTCCAAAAAAGTTAAAAGTCAATTAACATCTAAATAACGCATATTAAGCCAGAACAGATTTTATCACACTAGGTTCTATAAATCACATTTAATGATTTAATGAATAAAATAATCGGTGTGTTTACTAAAACTACTAACAAGATACAAACTAATTTATTAAATGAATGTTATTAATGATCTACTTTGAACAGAAGAAATGGCATTGTTAAGGTCTACGTTGGTGTATGGCTTGCTTTTGTCACTTTTCTTCTTTTTTCCCATTTTTATAATTTACGGCATGCTAAACAAACGAAAACGAAAATGATGTTTGCATGGTTTTTACAATACCACAGTTAGAAGCCCTGACATTACCACATTTAGAGCACTACTTTCAAATGACTAAATATTTTTCTAAAATCCACCGAATTAAGGGTTAAATTAATATTTCGTCCTAATCGTGATTAACTTATGCCGACTAACTCCAAGTATCTCCCTGCAATCAGTTTCGGTGAGAATGTGTTTTGTTCAGTAATTACAGGGACTTGAAGAAAATGAAAATAAACTTTCCTCACTATTTAAAATGAGACAGTAAGTTTTGTAATTTTCTTCTCCTACATGTTTTCGACTATCGAGGGGAAAATCAGCCAGAACGTACTCCATGAGTAGTTGAGTGAACTGAAATAAACTTCGGACTGCAGCTGTCGTTCGTTGCTTTATGGTTTCCCACTACCGCAGTTACCGGACTACCACAGATACCCGACCCTACCCTAGTGGGGATCCAAAGTAACTCGACTGCATTTTGCTTTGTTCGGTCACAATAGCCCGCCAAAGTTTAAAAAAATTCAAATTTTGATATTTTGCGACCCTAGTACTTTTACAGTTCTTGTACGATTTTGATGAAATTTCGTTTTTTGGGATCCTTACGCTTTTTACTAAAAAGCAATTTCAGGATTTTGAAAAATTCGAAAATTATTATTTTTTTGAAAAAAATCCAAGAAATGAGTATATTTGAGGCCCAATTTTTTAACACCGTTTTTTCAAAAAAATGAAAATTTTTGAATTTTTCAAAATCCTGAAATAACTTTTTAGTATAAACCCTAAGGATCACAAAAACCGAAATTTCATCAAAATCGGATGAGAACTGTAGAAGCTACAGGGCGGCAAAGTATTAAAATTTGAATTTTTTTAAACTTTGGCGGGCTATTGTGACCGAACAACGCAAAATGCAGTCGAGTTACTTTGGATCTCTACTATTCAAAAGTAGCCTGATTTTTGTAGCCATCACTCTTTGAAATCGACGGGTTCCATGTGAAACCATTCCCTTGTGAGTGGTATGTACATGACATAAAGCTCGCTTATGTAACCGAAACCGATTGAAGATTGAACACAAACTCCGGAAATTTTTGAGATTATAAATTATATCTACATTACATTATTTCATAGCTGAGCTGATTTGAAATGGGACTGGGATTAAAAACCAATTTTGTTTTTAAAATTGCGAAGGTTATAATATTATCTAATTGAAGCCTAAGCGTAGCCTTGATTTTTGGGAATTTTGTAAACACCAACCTCTGCAATATTATGAAAGTCCTTACACAATATTTTCACTCTTGCATTGCCGTGCTTAAATGTGCGGAAGTTCAGGATCAGTTTGTAAGTATAATAATCACCACGATCACGTTCAAAATTATTCTATCGAAATTTTCTCCTTTATAAAAGCTATTAGTTTAGTACCTATAGGTAATGTAATAATATATAAATACCGTATAAACGTTAGAAAAATGAGCTAAAGACAGTGTTACACTATTCCACATATCCTGGAATTGCAATCGTACCGCTGATTTTGTTCGATTTGGAGGTTCTCATTGTTCCACTGTCTTGGATTCTGGTGATTTATCTAACACGTTTAATTAACAAGGAGGATCTTTCACGTTTTGAGAAATTCGAAAAAGAAGTTTACAAATGCGGGATCATTTGGGTTCGTAATTGAAACACTAATAAATATCATATATTAACTCTAAATATTAAACCATGAACATTCCACGTAGACAGGTACAATTCATTTTCATAGTAATCATAATGCATAATGTGCCCATAGTTTAAACCAATTGCATCCATCCATCCATCCATTATAGATTAAAATCAGCGCCCTAGTCCTGAGTTTATTTGCTTCTATGTTTGGAGTTGATTTTCTTGAATTTTCTGGATATCTACTCAAGAATGTTTCCTTGTTTCCAGGAGATCGTTATTTCATTAAAACTGTCATTAAGTGGATGGCTTTTATACAATATTTTAGTTTTTATCGAGCTTATTTATACATATTTATGGCTTTGGGTTCTTACCTCAACCCCAAGATTAAAAAGATAAATAAGGAGCGCAAGGAACAAAAGGAGAAGCAAGAAGCCAAAAAGTCTCAATAAATGATTTGATTAAGTGCCATTCAATGCATATTATGATTATGAACAATGCTTTCAAAAATTTTTACAAATGCACACGTTTATATATTATGTTTGTAATCTAATTATTTGCAATTACTAATTTTAAATAACATAAAAAATATTAAAAATATGCTGGGAAAAATGTGTATTATTATATAATTAAGATTTATTAATGATATTGAAATCGATATAATTGTTGGTATTATAATTATAGAATATGTTACACTATTTTTGTTTCATAAATTGTATTTCTCTTCATCTCCAATAAAATTTTACAAAATACTAAAATCGTGAAAATGCTGTTATAAGTTGTATAATGTTTTTAAATAGTAAAACTTAACATCAAATTCCAATACTGTTCTTTTACATATAATATAACTAAATAAGCCATCAATGCAGACTAGCTTTAGAACGTATTTAATAAATTGCAACATATCATATCCACACAAAAAATACTAGCCTCTATCTTTTTTTATTTTTCACGTTAATAAAAATATTACGGAATATATGTATCACGTACTTACTTACGTTTATTACACGGAATATTATTTACATTATTTTTTATTAAAGGGAATTGATTCGGAGTTGGAAGGTCTTTCGATTTATAATCTATAATAAAACTAGTGTAGTAAATTATAAATTATGCATTTTAATTAATATTCATTATGCCATTATTTCTTTATTTGATAATACTATATAAATTGCTGAGTTTTTATTTTAATGCTGATCGATTCGATAAAGAAATCCAAGTCGAAATCTCGGTAAAAAGTAAAAGAATAAAACCCTTTTAAGTATAGATATTTATGCTTTTTCGACACCACAGGCTGTGGTCCACAGCTTCTTCTCCACACACAAGGTACAGCTCATTCAAAATTTTAAGCGTTAAACATAATCTGATATGATTATATTATTATGATGATGGTAAGATTCGTTTTAACTGATTTTATAAATGGTAATAATTCTTTTAAAGTCTTTTCGCCAGCTTTCTTTAAGGTATTGTGATAAATTTTAAAGATGCCAGATGCCAGCCATGCGTTTGCGTTATCCAGTCTTTCGAAGTTTTTAGAATTGAATACCAGTGTGTTTACCTATATACTCAACGAACCTCAGTTTAGCTAGGTTGACAATATTGTACAAAATTTCAAACTGCTGCACTTCTATAATTTACTCTGCTGTTAGAGTTTTGCCATTACGCGACCTATGGAGTATCTATTAATTTACACAACATCCAACAAAAGATACGTGGCAAAAACAAACCTTTTCAAAAATAAAAAAGAGTTGAGTTGTTATATTAGAAAAATTAGGGTTTGGGATTCGTGCTTAATTTTATTTCTCTCCACTGTCGGCACTTGGTGTTCGCAGACGCTCTCGTTCCTTTATGATTCTATTCGAGTTGGAGTCATCAGGATCTACGTCATCATCTGCTGGGATTTTATTATCCTTGATCATGATTTCCTCCTCATCAGCTGCTTTGTTTGCATCCTTCAGTTCAGCGGACACGCTCTTCAATTTATGGAGTGTGGGGACGTGGGGGAGGACGTCGTCCATAGGTGTGACGTCACCATCATCCTCTTCTTCTTCGTCAACCTCGTTATTTGACATAAACAATGGGTCTTGGAGCTCTTGAGATGTTTCCTCCTCCTAATCCATGAATATGGGAAATAGGCAAATTGTTTAAAGTAGATAAGTAGACTTTATTATTATTTAGTTACCATTTATCAAGGTCATATGCACTTGTAGTAGCAAACTGTAAATCTTACCGCAGAATTGACCCCTTCAGTAATCCCGGCACGCGGAGTATTGTCATTGCAGTCGACACAACTGCAATTTGAAATTATCTCCACATTTCGGGCGAGTTGGTAAGGCTCTCCAGTTATTGGCTTGGTACAGTTTAGTATTATCTACATTCAAAGATAAGGCAAACCACGTTTTTAAAAAATTCAGTACTACTATTGCTAATCAATGAAATTCTGACATTCGTTCAAAAAATGGCAATTTTTAATACAGTGCAGTGCAGTTATTAATTATTTAACGTTTCTTACAACTTTCCAGGCTGAAATCGTTGGTCGACATGCATCACAATAAGGAGGAATGACTGGGTCATCCTGAGCTCTGGGAACACTGTAGCTGAAGCAGGCTCCAAGGCAAACCACGTTGTCAATGGTTTTCGTATGACACTCGGGAGCGTGTGCAATCTCCTGTCGAATCGGCGTCGCCTGACACCACGAGTGTCTTTCCGGGTAAAGAGCTAAATTATGAACCTAGAATAAATTTTTCATAATAAAGTTATAAAATTGTTACTTTATACTTCCCGTGTATATATATATGTCGTAGTCCACAAGAGCTTTAATCCCTTGGGCCAAAGGACTAGTCCCCAAGCCGCGATATCATGGCCTAATCTACAACCATCAAGAGTCAGTCCACAAGCCCTCTGATCTTCTTAAGATCAAAATAAGATACTGAAAGTACTTAAGTCAAACCAAACAATTCGCACACACTTTGCATTGTGGCCATGCAAACGTATAATGCTTCATGCTGATAGTAAAAAGTTTTCATTCGAGGTTAATGATAACCATTGTTCCTACGGGTAAAATTATAGTCTGCCATGCATAGAAATATTTTTCAAATACAGTCGATTGTGAACGTTATTTCTCTAATTAATATACGTTTATCATTTAAGTATTTCATGGCAACCAAATCTAAACGTATATTTATTTACTTAGGCTCTGCTGCATGGGATATTCTGGCTAAGATTGCTCAAATCAAATTTTGACATGCAAAAACATCGTTTTGTTAGTTCCGCAGGATATATTTCACATTCCTTATATAATTACCTAATTACACGCCGCTTATTAATTATACGATTACTATAACGTAAAGCGGAATGTGTAGGCAAATGGCTTCCGTTAAGTTAATGTTACTTTTTCTGTAGACTTCTTACACACAACAATAACAATATTGGACTAAACTGCAATGACATGGGCTGAATAATTTTTAAGATTACTTGCAGTCGTGGCAGTGTCAAAATAATTACTAATTCGACATTTTATCAAGCAATCAACTTATCGTCAACTCTGAATGAGTTACTGTGCTATTACCTATACGAGTCTTCTTCTGGACTAATGCAGAGGAAGACAATGAGAGAGATAAACGGCTGACCTTGTGGACTAGACCAGGATGCCAGAAGCTTGTGGACAGTCATTGTGCGCAAGGGACTAACCTTGTTGTGGACTGCGACATATATAAATCTAGAGATCGGAGACATCGTGATTAAATCGCTTAGTTAAGAATTTAACTAATTAATTTCGTTAAGTCGATTTAACCTAAGCCCTTGCAATCATTTGCTAGTTAAAAAAACGTTATAATAATTCCGATTCCTATGTTTAAATAAGTTGTTTTGAATTGAAGCTACCACATAACATTCTTTAAAACACGTATGACATGAACCTATAGAAGGCTTTATTTTCTAAAATAGAAAAATTATTTTTGGAAACTTTTGAACCTGCACTGCATATTATGAACCTTAAGAAAACACCTCTTGTGTTGTTTAACGATTATCAGCAAAGGTCCCACCCTCCAAACAAAGAGGGTACACAAAGAGGGTAATAAGTTAGGTTTTTGGGTTAAATTCAAAAATGTAGGGTAAGAAAAATAGAGGGTAAAATTATTTACAAGAAAAAAAGAGGGGTTGTAGGGTTGCAGAACACAAAATAAAGAGGGGAAAAAATGTAGGGTTTTTACGGATTAAATATAGAATATTCTTCGAAATATTTCGAATTATTTTTCTATATTATATTTTTGTATATAGTGTTTTTGGATACATGTACTTTATAAAGCGTTAACGCCTAAAGTTTCATTTGAGAATTAATTTTAATTTTTTTAGTATAAATAGCTGTTATGAAAATTTGAGAGCGTGTACGATATGTAGGGTAAATAAAGAGGGTAAAGTATTTAAAAAAGAGGGTTGGGAAGTTAGGAGAATGTGAGGAAAAGAGGGCAATAAAGAGGGCACCGTATTTGAAAAAGAGGGTAGGGTAAAATGTAGGGTAGACAGTTTTTAAAAAGTGAGAAGTAGGATTTTCAGAGGGTGGGAATCAAAAGTGGGACCTTTGATTATCAGTGCTTGCATTTTGACCCTTTAGCATACCAAGAAACTATATATACGTAAGTACTTATTCATTCAGTAAGTACGCGAAATGGTGCAGCTCTGCAAGTGCATAATGATGCACTACGCCAGAATGGTAGTATGTATATCAGTAGGAGATAGACAATAAACATGTCATTAGTCCAGCAGAAGCGTTACAAAACAACTAAATTTAAATTATCATAAGGGGCAGCCTAAAAAATGTATTTTATCTTGGTCATTACTGAACGAAGAAATATAAGAATTTTTGACTTTGAGGATGTCTTCTCCTGGGGCAACATGGATGACCCTCCCATTAGTCTAGTTGTACGCTTACAGAGCTGAATGTAACTTGTGTGCACATTTCATAGTTTTCTGATTTTCTGTAAAATTCACTGCACTTTTCCTTTTTGCAGACAGAAATGTAAATGTATTGTTGTGCACCTATTGGGTAGGTAGGTACCTACATAGTTGATAGTAGAAGGTACCTACCTATACTATTTACCGTATATCCTATAATAATGTGCGGGTTTGTAATACTACACTGAGGGGGTCTGGTGTACTGGGTCTGAGAGGTCTCTGTTTGAATAAAGCGCGGGTACTATTAAATGGCAGTACGCGGATCTGTATTGCTACGGAGGTCTGTAATAGTACGTGGGTCTGGGAGGTCTATATTTAAATAGTACGAGGGGCATACTACTAAAAGATATACGGTATGTAATTTACATGCACACTACACCTTGCATTATTATCATTACAAATGAGACGATCGATGATGCCGAATGTGTTCGCGGTTAGTTCTGCAAGTTTTTTTTGTGTGTCTCATCTCATCATAATATCTTTCTGGGATGTAATAAATTTTTTGCCTATCATTATTATTACTATTTGGGAAAAAAGAATCATTTTTCCTGCGTCCTGTTCAACTCATACAGTGGCACTATTTGTACATCGTAAGTCGTGTAAGTACCTTCTTTATTGCAGAGCTACTTACAAGTGTAAGCAGAACATTGCAATAAATTCACTGTTCTTATGACCATCGTTTTGAGTAACATGATCATCATCATAATTCTTAATTCCCATTCCGCCATTACAACTTTTTTTGTCTACTTTTTATTATTTGGTTTTTGTATACATTTGGAATATTCCATATAGAACTGAATGTTCGTTGCTATATAACCATATAATACAACTATAAATATTTTTACATGCTACATTTATCAGTACATATAAGGTGCATTCATGTAGTATATATAGCATACCTGTGTACACATATCCGTAAGTTCAGCAGTAAATCAACTTTAGTTTTTATATCTGCATCTGCTTATGCTGTATATTATGCGTGTCCCATATTTATTTCCTGCCATATTAAAACTCTAAATCAGTTTTAAAACTAATCAATTTACACTTACTACAATGTACTGGAGGTAAACTGTAAGAAACATAATTCAACTATTTTAGACAAATTTGAAACTAATTATGCATACCTAGTTTTACGTTTAATATTGATTGAATTCTTGGAAGTTCATTGCATGCGTAGGATTTTGAGTTAACCTTAATTATCTATTTCCACACCTATGATGTGTTCTTGTGAAACAACCCGGTAACAGCAACTAAGTATGTAGGTAGGTATACTAATTATTTTTCTCAACTCTTTATGTTTAGTTTAGTAGTCTCCCTGCCCACCACACCACACGACACGGGTAGAAACCAAAGTTTCATCATTTTTTAAAACAAATATATCGCTATTAAGCAAACATGAAGGGCCCTGACCCCAAGGTAGAGGCATATAGCAAATTCGTTAATTATATTTTTCACTAACGACCGGCCACTGCGCTCCAATGCTTTGTTCTTTTTTTTTATCACTGTCTTTGTACTGTTTAGTATTTGTCAATCGCAAATCGTGGAAGATTTTAAAATTTCACAACCAATGCTCACTGATGCATTCGAACTCGAACTTTAAGGAAGCAGATCAGAGCCTATATACGTAAATATTTAGAATCAAAAGACGGAATCAGTGGTGGGGATAAAAACTATAGCTAACCGTAAACCGCAGATACGGACGTTAATAGTTATAATATCCATCTGGTACAGTCGCTGTATTAGACAGCAATAGTATCTAAAGGAAGTAGGCATTAAGACAACTGATCCCATATATGAACCAATGGACCTACATAATACATATAACTTATTGAGTATGGTAATTATACTGTAAAATGTATACCCTTATAATTATTATAATTACACTTAAGCGTAGTATGCATAGAATCGACAGTATTTTATACTGCACTCTGTACGCTGTATATTATGTAGTACATGAAACACATTTTCACAAACAAATATAATGATTACATTGAGAAAACCAAGTATATCACCTTGTGATGGGCACGAGACTCACTGGAAGTGGCCGTAAAACAAGCGAGAATGAAGACGATGAAATATGGCTTTCTCAGCCCCAATCCCAAATGCTGTAGAAACTTCATTATTTTTATTATTATTTATATTAACTACTACCTTTGTCTATAAGCTCTAGCTCCTTCCACCTTACACACCATAAAATCCAAATCCAATTTCCACTATCATATATCAGTTCAATAATTCCACCGATGATATTTTTCACATTATTTGTGTACACCTATAAATTATTGGTAATAAATTTTAGAAGCTTTCCTTTATTGGGTTTCACTTTTTGAGTTAGCAACATGTATTACGAAACAATTCACTCGCTATATTATTTTAACTGATTTCACTAGAACTTTGATAATAATTAATTTATTCGACGTTTAAACTTTTGTCACAGGAGGCACAAGTGTGATCGTAATCGTTTTCGTTTTCGGGATCAGGCTGCTTATAGCAGTGAGTTATGAAAGCGATAAATACTCGTTAATTTTTTACAGAAAAAAATAAACAAGGGAATGAAATCAATATCAGGGGAGCAGAAAAAAAACCATAGTCCAGGGATACGTAAGTAGGTTTAAGCTTTTTTCTTCTTTGCTGCTGTTAACCAGTTCCTTATGACTATCTGTACAGCTGAAGTAAAATTGTGTAGACAATGTCAACTGGGACTTCGTCTTGTCTTCTTCTTCTTCTTGTTGGGCTTATAGATTTTTTTTCTCGTGTCTTTTTTGGCCAAGAATGAGTTTTAGTTGTGGTCGTGTTAAGCCGTTGTCTAATGGGACTATAGACTCCTTCGCCTACCCTTCTCCTTGTCCACCGTACAATTACAACTTACAATACAAACTACACACACTTACTTGGATGGAGATGAAACAAACCCACGGTGTCTGAACTGAAGCTGATCTTGTCCCAGCATCATCATCCCAATCCCATTCATCCCATGCACCTTCAGGTAGGCAGGCAGAGAGTGAGAACAAGAGAGAGAGAGAGACGAAAAGTAAAGAGATACATACAAATAACGCAGTAGACTTTCCGTCTTCTCTTTTCCCACCTTGTCTTGTCGTTTGTATGTATGTAGACGGGTTGGTTAGGTACATACCTTCTACTCAGATTTGGATTTGGATTTGGAAGAAGTTAAAAGTTAGTTCATGCTGTTGATGCCCATACATTATATTATGTACCTACCTGACACGAGCACTTCATGGAAACGCGTAGAGACAGTCGTTCGTATAAGATGTAAGGTAGTAGTAGTAATAATAATAATAATAATAATAATAATAATAATAATAATAATAATAATAATAATGCTTTAGCTTTACCTACAAAAATACGAATAGTACATTACTATAGTTAGTACTTATAAAAGGATTGGAGTCTCTCTACTCTGTGTATGAAATAAACGAGGATGAGGATTGCACATCTCCCCATCGCATCGCATCCCATCGCATCGCCATCAACCATCATACCATCAACATCAACGTCAACTTTGTCCTGTGCGAGTACACCTACAAAGAGTCTCACTCACACAATGGCAGGACCAGTGCCAAGTCCAAGCCACGCTATTAGTTATTACCATATAGCAACAATCCCTATATACCTATATAATAAAATGTAAAAAGTTTCGTCCACTCAAAATACATGGAGATGTTCATCACTATACATATGGCCAGAGTTACTGGAATATGTAAAGCAATTTTTCTCCTATCTACACAGATACTAATGCACACCTACATCGAACATTTGAGCAGTACATACATCTAAAATATAGTGACAGAAAATAGCATGCATTTTTTAAGGTATTGCAAGGAAGCGTAATTCACATTCAACGATCGTTAAGAAGAACTTGCACACATACAAATATGCACATCCAACATCTGTATGTACCTAGGTACCTACCGACAATGTACAACTGACAGCACAAGCACAGTACAATACAGCACAAGAGATTTCTGAAGAGAAGCGAAAATATTAAAGAACGAATATGAAACGATCCCCTCTCCATATATACCTACGTGCACCTACGTAAAACTTACAAAAAGTTACAATGTATAATAAAATTATGTACTTTTATTTGTAGTATGTGCTTAACCATCATCGTCTTCGTCTTCAACAAAGCGCAGAATAACCAACTTGAACTAACTATGAGCATGAACATATCTTTGATCCATTCCATTCGAGTATTCTTATTAGATATATACTACATACATCAATAGTAAACACTAAGCATATAGCGTAGAGTTGAAGAAGAAGACGACCAATAGCATATAGTTTTGATTTGTTCTTGAATGGAAAATATTCCCAGCCCTTATACATGGATTCCCACACACCTACACTAAACTCAATCCATATAGTACATGATTTCTACATAGATATAGTTAAAGTATTGATAGAGGTAATGTCATTCAAGTATAAAGTACATTTTCCGACAATACGTAAAATGAAATGCAGCTATATGCACTATATACATTTACAAAAATAATATTTGTCCATTCTATTTCATTGCTGTGTTAGTTTGTACTGTAGTTAGATATATGTATATAGTTGAGGGAGTAGTAGTAGTAGTAGTAGTACAGCATTGAAGTCCCTGCCTAATTGTAGGTAGATTGGGGTGCAGTTTGTATATTTTGTACAACTAGACAAAAAGTTAAAGCGAGTCAAGTCACAATAAAATACTTTCAGTTTGTATTTTTGAATTGACTCGCAATGCACTAGCCGGAGATGAGGGACTAAAAATCTAAGAGTGTACTTAATAAAAATAACAATCTTAACTTTGAAGTGTGATCCTATATTTATGAGAAGAAGAAACATCGAGAGCTGAGACGTTCGAGTTGAAGACTATCTCATGCAGTATACGTGGAGAGTACGAAATTTAAATCAAATTCGAATTCGAATTCGACTTCGAAATGAATAAGGCTATGCGCTATGTAGGAAAGGCAAACCCAAGCCCAAAGGAAGAGGTGTAAAGATGAGAGATGAAGAAGTGGTTAACCTTACCTTACCTACCCTTTCCAATTTGATTTCATGTTTATAAAGGAAAAGATTTTTCCTGCTCCTGAAACTGCAACACTCACACACGTACTCACGTTCTCCAAGTGTATCCATATACCAACTACAATAAACACTGTGTAAGTATGTACGTAGGCATCTATCAGTAATGGCTATGTCCGTGTCCGTATATCAAGTATCATTATCCATACTGTACATATCTTGTATGATAGAGCGAGGAGCCGAAGCCGAGCCGAGCAGAGTCAAAGACAGAGGATGACGTGATCATCCTAGGTACATAAATATATTAGTGGGTACATCACATGGAGCTAGGATCCACAGGTGTTTCACTCCCTCCAATGATATCTCATATGTAAATATTATTTATATTTATTTACACTGAGCGTATATCCGAGCCCATATATCCATACAGGTAAGTGCTATATATCTAACGATAAGTATGTAGTGGACCTCTTAGATCTTACAAATAACAAATAATAACCCATTTCATATAAAACGTAAAAGCATATACGTGCAATACAGTATGCTTTTCACTTACAGCCTATCTAGTTCTGGTATATGATATATGCTCCAGCATATGATCATAATCATAATCATAATCATGATAGCCACCATTCATACAAAATGGGATAGTCAAGCATAATCTAATAACCATCACATCACTCGACGATGATGTGAGGTGATGTCATGTCAGTCAGCGGAATAGCTCTCTAGACTCTATTGTATCCTCCATAAAAATTAACAAAAAATACTTTAGAATACAGTATGAAGCATAGAATGTATAATTTAAATATAAGTATATGCTCATAGCTATGCATTAATAATGCTACTCTGTGTCAGTCCCAGTCAAGATGGTATATATATGGTAGTTCCTAGTGCTAGCGCTGAGCCATATGCAGGCAGACCTTAAAGAAGAAAATTCGAAAATTGAAAGAAACCTTTACGCTCTCAGGACAGCATGCGTATTGAATGGAGCAGTGTACCTACTATATAGTCTTATACTAGCAATAGTTTCAATATATTCGTTTGTGCATAGTTGAAACACGGGGAAGAATTACAGCGGCAATTTTTATGAGTTTGTATATATTAGCACGTAAGTACTAAAATTAAATATTAGTATATGACGAGCCAAAAATGCTGAGATGCCTTCATATTTTAATGCAGTGCACTGTATGCAATGCAATTTATTGTTGTCGATATTTCGATATTTTTACATGTGGGGATGTACTATAAGAAGGACTTTTGTTGCTATAATATCTAACTCGCATATTATCTTAATACTTCAATAGCCGTTCCTCTCAATATAAACTTGATGTTCTGAATATGGTATTGGTAGTCTAAATCCTATTCTTAAATTAGGTACAAAGGTATGGTGGTACATACATACAGCAAAGAATTTTACCATTGAAAATATATCGTCTGTGAAGAATCAAAATTACCCGTATACATTTTTAAATAAAACTAAAATGGACCATCTACAAAAACAAATTAAAATACCATGATCCTGAAAGCATGTAAATAGAACATTTTGCTTTTTTCCAAAACAAGTACCTAAATTAAATATTTAGTTTTTTTAAACACGTAAATAGAATATTTTGCACTTTTTAAAAACATATAAATTGAATATTTAGTACTTTTAAAAAACATGTAAATAGAATATTTTGCATTTTATAAAAACATGTAAATAGAACATTTTTAATTTGTCAAAAAGCATGAATATAAAACATTTTGATATTTTTAAGAACTCGTTACTAACATTATTGTATTATCTCATTTAGTATTTTTTTGAAATAGCAAATTTTAATTCGGGCTTAAATTAGATATGAGTCATTTTGGTTCTTCACAGAGGATATATAGCTTTTAAGACATCTAGTTATAGATGCATTTCTTTATGGTTACCTACTAATATACATTATACAATTATACCCCCCGATGCACGGTAAATAAAAATGCACAATGTATGTTACATGCATCGCACTCTGTATACTGTCGTGGTGGTTTAAATTTATCTGTAGTAACTTATGCAACATGGACTTAAATTTTATCCCTATGTGAAGGGAGTCAAGTTCAAGTGCTAGTGTTAATGTGAATGCTAATGCTCAAATGTTAATCGTTAATGGTGATGCGACGTGAAGTTTGGTGGGTGTCTCTCCACACCTGTTTAACCCTGAGTCCATTTCCATTCCCCCATTTAATCGTAAAATACTTTTGGAATAAATTGAGAAGACCACAGAGACTAGCAGGGATAGAAAGAAAGAAAAGAGCTCATGGAGATTTTTATGATAACCTTCTTTGAGAATTTGAGATTGTAAGGAGAGATTTGGAAGTTTCTATTCATCAAATGCATCTCTGCTGCGTCCAGTCTCGGTCCTTTCGTCTTGGTCTTGTTGGTGTTTTTTTGAAAGTTTTGCCCGCCTGCTTGGATCTATGAATTTCATTGACAGAAAAGATGATGAGGAAGAAGAAAGATGAGGAATCTTCTTTACTCTTGTGCTTGTGAGCTTGTGAGCGGAGCTTGTGTTGCATGGTACCTGTCTGGTGTGGTACTGTTCCTGTTGGGTTTTGGCTTTGGCTCTGGTATCAATGCTAGTCAGTATGTACACACATTTATGTATCATATACATATTGTACATATATCGTATATCGTATTTGTATACATTTTGGGAGGTATATTACATGTTGCCTCGTTGCATGTAGCCGTTTAAAAAATATTCAAAGTATAAGTTCACCTCGATCTGCTATGTTACTGTTGACTGTGGTATACGGACATATTCCCCCTGGACATTTTCCCCCCGGACCTATTCCCCCCGGACGTTTTCCCCCCGGACGTTTTCCCCCCGGACATTTTCCCCCCAAACCCTTATTTAAGATACTGATAAATAATATTACGCGGTCGTGTTAAGGCATTCTGAGAAAATAATACTGGTGTTCTAACGGACGTCCAGTTTCTAGGCATTTTATCCTGATTAGCAATATGCATTAATTTGCGTAATTATTTTTATCATATGGGAATGGCAATGAGTATACACATTCATTTCGGTTTAACCTTTTATTTTATTAGTCTGTTTCAAGAGCTTGTAGCAGCTTGTTATAAAACTGAATAGCTGCATTGTTATTAATTGGTGCTTTATTCTTTAGAATTGTAATGGCTTTAGGAATTATTAAAACTGCGAGACGCGGGAAAAAATTTTGTTTGAAGGGTTTCTATTCATAAAACAGAAACATCTATCGTAAAATAAATAAGTTTAGGTGCTATGTACTTAAGTGATTTAAGGGGTAAACAGTTTTACTTTCGTTTTCTTACCAATCTAGTAAGTAAGGATTTTATATAATGCCAGCATACATAACTAATCTACATTGTTTTTAGTAATATTGGAAAAATAGTATATTACGTGTTTCTGGAGCAAGTTTAGTACTAACTAATATGTTTAAGAATTTTATTATGATTAAAACTATAGTTACCTCTATTGCCTTAATTTTCTGTTAGGATTGATTTTTTTATGTATTTTTACGCAAACCACGCTCAGGGTTTAATAAAGTATAATTTCGATTAGTCTTTGTGATGTGTTACATTATTAGCCAACATTTCAAAATCCCTAACTTTATATAATGAGCATTTCAGTGTCTAAAATGAGGGTTTGGGGGGAAAATGTCCGGGGTTACTGCTTGGGGGGAAAGTGTCCGGGGGGAATAGGTCCGGGGGGAAAAAGTCCGGGGGGAATAGGTCCGGGGGGAAAATGTCCAGGGGGAATATGTCCTACAACCGTTGACTGTGCTTGAGTCCATTTTGATTTTTAGAATATATCTCGGTTGGCTATACGTTGGGAATTGCATGTTAACTAATTGATGCATCTTTGAAGATTCAAGTCTAACCTAACAATATGAATTTTTCACATTCTTTCAGCATCCTAGAAAAAAAGAGTTCAAAATTTGCCCCTTGTTAAAAGAGCACCTTGCATGTATATTCTAATTCATTGAATTTTTTTTTAAAAGAGTTTTAATTGTATTTGAAAACCACCAAATGCTTATCATTGAACTTAAAATCTACAATTTTCCTGAAAAATTACAAATTCCCAGTACGCGAGTCCTTGATTATTTATTTTTAAAAGTACGAAATATATTCAAATTGAGTATTTTTGAAAATTTATAAATATTGATTTTCATTTAAGTATTGCCTTCTAAGCAGCATTATTTTTAAAAAATCTTTAGTGAGTTACATAACAATGACATGAGCTGAAAATTGTGTATAAATAATAAGCCCCTGAATATAAGCACTGAAATATTCCTTTAGTGCAATAAACTGTACATGGACGGTATTGAGCCTTCAAGTAAAATGTGTAAAAGTTTACCTTGAATGAATGTAAATTGTGCGCATAAATTACTGATATTTTTTGGATTAAATTGAACCTGGAAGACAAGTCATCAAGAGATCAAGACAAAACCAAAAGACAGGAGAGCAGCAGAGGTTTATGCTGTGAAAGAAAATCATGTTGTTTCGAGCTCTAACAAGTCGTGAACTTTACACCCAACCCAACATAAATCTATGTTCATGTTCCTGGCATGGCTGTATTATTACTATGTATGTAGATATTGTGGTATAATTGCAGTTGACCATGTACAAACATATAATATGCCACGGGCAGGCTATAATTGTTATGGCTCTCTGTTCTGTGACTATATGCCTTTGCTGATACTGATGCTGATGTTGTGCAAAAGTTTTTTCAGATTCTTTTTCTTTAAAGAACTTTTTTACAGTGAAACTTGCAGTTCCTGTTTTATTATATGTGGTTGTATCGTTTTTGTTGAATATTGCATAGTGTCGTGTCGTCTCGTTCTCGTGGTACCTGCCTATATACCTGAGATGAGATTTGCTGTTTTGTATTCTACGTAAAAGGTAGAGCACCAGTATTTACATGAGGACTGTACGTTCCCCGTCCATTATGGCTTTGTAAGTCATTTATCGTTCATTCATACTTGTTGATTGTGAGTATACGTCGTCTCCCAACTACTACGATCATTATTATATTTTTTGTTTTATATGAGTCAGCTTTTATTATAGTAATACGTATGTACCTATGCTTATTGCATGCAGCTTGTATTTTAGTTAAAGTGATGCGTCTGTAGAATCGATCCCCTGGAGGCATATTGACATGACGTCGTATCGGATTCGAATTCAAACAATGCTATATGAATTATACTATGCAACGTAACGTTTACGAATTATGGAGTAGAACTTTATGGACAAGTCCAATAATGAAAACTTGTGCCCATCAATAATCATTATTTGAGCAAGCGGTTATTGTTCTGATGCACAAGTAAGGAGATAACTGAGGCCTACTAGCATTGTAAATATCTCAAAAAACTAAAACAAAAATGTTACTGACAATATTTACCAGTTGTTTGAATAATCCTAAAATTCCCGCAATAATTATATTCTTTTTGAAAATTTTCAAAACTATTTTCAAATTTTTTGAAACGGTTACTTAGGAATTTGTTGTAAGCTTGCAATCATAAATGTATGTAGGTAATTGTTGCCAGTAATAATTGTCATATTATGCCCTTTTCATAGGCCAACGACTGTATTCTAAGCTCTAATTTTAAATCAAAGACATTCTGTCTATAACTGGCGGCATTACGTTGCACCATTCAATTTATCCGTGTTTCATTTTACAAATTGGTTCAAGTCCAAAAATGTCCAAACATACATCCAATCAATTGAAATGATATCGAATACATGACCAAAAAACGTGCTTTACCCCGAAATTGCAGACTTCAATGGAAAAGGAAGAAAGAAAGAGTTGCCAATTTATGGACGAAACGTGTGCGGCCAATTCAATTCAATGCTAATGCAGACTGTCAGGCTGAAGTAGCTGGAAAGGTTTTTGGCCAAGACACAAACTCAAATGAAAGTTTTGCTCGACACGATGAAAGACAAAAATAGAAACATATGCATATACGTACACGGAACCGACCGATACACAGAGGCAAAAGGTCCCGGTAAATCCGTTGTCGCCCAATGAAAAAAATACTACTGTATTGATTTATTTATTTCATGCATTCAGATTCAGCCCTTTTGCGAAAACTAAAACTGCCTCAAGTTCTAGGGTTCAGCTCTCAGATAGTTTCTCAAGCGGAAGAAACCACCACTATGTACCTACTTTTACTTTTAGCAGTAGTATCTGTAGGTACGTAGGCTTATTTATAAAAATAAATACCAGCCAATCAAATATATACACGTATACTACTCCCTACTATAATACTACACCTACACTTGTGTCACATCTATGCACATATCCATGTGTTTATATAGTAAACATTTTAAACGCAATTTTATTTTTGTGAGTTAACCATGAATAATATCCAGCCTGGAAAAGACAGGTATGGTAAGTATATATCTAAAAAGCATAGGCTATAGCAACATAATTGGGCATGGTTTATTGGCTTTGCTTGGATAGCCTCCGACTAAAAGAAAGAACCACTACAACATATCAAGACCAGACACGCTGACAAAAGGGAAAGCTCGGAGCCTTCCACAACAGTCAAGAGTGGAAAGGCTGGGAGCGTTTGTTTGGGTTTGATTTGAATTTTTTATAAACTGTAATGACAAAATGTTAGACCCAAGACAATATCAAGATACCTGATACAATGGACCCAAGACTTGGATAAATTATAAATTCAAATATTGTCCTCTCTACTGAATATATTATAATGCGCCCGGGTCCAAGTCCGACCCATGTGTTGTACCCTACACAAAAACTTTAACTAAATTCCAGAATTTGGCTTCCATCATTTTCTTTCTCTCATTTCTCTGCGCACGAATGTGCAATTAAAGTTGTTCTTGTTACTATAGATATTCTCCGGAAACTCCGTCCACCGCAGATACCTGCTGTCCCCGCTCGTTCTCCTACCTCCGAATTTATTTCATATTAAGTCGGGCCAGAGCCAGGATCAGCCAGGTCTTACCTACCTACACGTGATCTGTCTTCCTATTACCTATGTGTATTTTTTATTGCATACATATAATAGTGTTACTGCCGTTGTAATCACATTATAAATTGTAACTGCCAAAAAAGCATGAAATATTATTTCTGACCGACTGTGAGAAATTTCGTATTACGCGTAAAATGCTCTCAAGGTAGGTGGGTGAGCATAATAGTGGTTGGCTACTGGCTTGGGATACAGTATAACCAGAATTGCCAAACTCCATGTATATATCCCATAGTTATCTGCACTAGCCCACTATAAAATATCGTGGGTATGGAACACGTTTACGTTTTTACCCAAAGCAAAACCGACATATTAGTGGTCAGTCAACAGCAGGACCAGTCATCGCATCGGCTTGGGTGTTGCATAATTTAATATTTTATTAAAATAAAATTGTGACCATTATTGCCTACGAAACGCTCATGGCAATAAAAAGAGCCAAATTATTTCAAAAGTTATTGCGTAATTTGGAATTTGCAAAATTTAAAGGACAAGCTTATCCTTTTACATTACAACAAAAACGAACTCGGACGTTTATAACAGCACAGAATAATTATAGAAGCTGAATAGCTAAACTACCTACGTGGATGTGGAATGTGGGCTACGGGTCTACGGGCGTTACTTTTGTGTTGACTTCTGTTGACTGTGCTGGTGCTGGTGTTGACTGAATCCAGCTTTCTTTTCTGATTTTGTGCTAGAACTGGAAATCAATTTAAATCAAAGCAGGAAGTTGAGTCATGCGAAAGCGAGTAATTAATTAATTAATTAAATTACGCTCAATCAAAATCCAAAAACAAGACATTTTTAACTTTTTTTATGTAAATATATTCTCTAACAACTACTAACTTTCCCCACTCTTAATCAATGACCACGTGGTCCTTATACACCCTTTTGTATGTTTGTGTGTGTTTGTGTGTCAGTGAAAGCTGGTTTGAACTGGAATCCTAATCCTACAAACACCCAGTCTAAAAAACCACAACCAAATCCAACCCCGAGCCGAAATCCGACCGAATAATAAACCGAATACTATAAAAAAAGGGAAGAATTAAGGTTCACGACTGACTGCAGTAGTCGCGATCGTGAATCGTATTCTCGTGTGTGTGTATGTGTGTGTGTGTGTGAAGCTAAAGGATTCTTTCACTTTCACTATACTGCAAAGTTTTCGACCTCGTTCTTCTCTTTTCGTCCTCTCGTCGTCCTCGAAAACCTTCACCACCACCACTGCCACTACCACTGCCACTCCGCTCCGTTCCCGCTGGTGGTAGTGCCTCTCCACGTCTCGACTGCTCTACATAATATACTATTTTATTATTATATCCCGTGTGGATTCCTCCTTCCCTGGACCTGGAAATCAGAATGAAGCTTCAACAAACCACAGAAAAAATACTGCAAGTAGTGTATACTATTTTGTGTAGGACAATACAAGCCTGTCTCTCCCTGTACATAACAGTGCTTCTCATTCTTCCAATTTGCTCCGTACTCTGGCTCATTAATGAGATTGGGAGAAAATACATTTCCTTCCGTTTGAAAAAATTCAAGGATGGGACTCTGTACAGCCTTGTGGAGTCAGTCGAAGACAACATTTGGTCTTTCAAAAAGTCTGGGAATTCCAAAAATAATCTCATTTTCACTTTGTCTAAAAATATTAAACCAAATACAGCAAATCCAATCCCAGACCTATACAAGTACCGGGAGAACTTCCGGACGCGTGTCCTAGACCATGTCGACAAAAATGGGAGAAAGCCCAACGAGAAACTGTGCAGGATTTTCACTCGCAAGTATGGCTACGCCTGTTGGAAAGTTGATCAAGACTTTAACATTCAGAACCATGTCCGATTCTACTGTCCAAATCCAAGTCCGGAAAAAGAAAAAATAATTCTCAATGGGAACGACAGCGAAGAAAGCAATAATCGGCGAGACTTTGTGCTCGAGTCAGACTTACCGGATATTCTATCCGGACTGGCGCTGGACATGTCTGAGGATCATCCACAATGGGAAGAGATTATCATCCCAAGATTTGCACTGAGCAAAGATGTAATATTGAGCGGCGGCGGCGGGGACAGGAGAAGTGGGGATGGTGATGGAGAAAGTATTTGTACACTCAAGCCTGAGGGAAAGATTCAAAGTGCCAAAATTTTTCGATTTCATCATGCGTACATGGATTGTCTCTCAGCTCTTACTATGATGAAGACGTGCATGGTCGATGTGGCCGTGGACGGGGATAATGCGAAAGGAGGGGAGTCTAATAAGGCATGTCAAGAAGATCTAGACCCCCTTGCCCCTCTCAAACTTGGAATGGTGGAGAAAGTGACACAGTTGGTCTACTTGATTACATTTGGGGCGACGGAACTAATTCGAAATGTTTTTCGTGAAGCCAGCAATGACAGCAGATACTCAGTGACGAGGTACAGTCGAAAAAATCTTCACTCCTGGTCCGAACCGATTCCTATGAAACTAATTGAGAATATAAAGATGAAAGCTGGATGCTGTACGGATGAAATTCTTTCAAGTGCTCTTGGTGGAGCACTCCGCTCCGTGAGTGAGCACTATTGTAAGAAACCAGAGTGGCTTATTTTCCCGGACTCATTCGAAGAATCCGTTTTTATGGGGGTTATCAAATATATTTTGCCTTATCCAAATGAAAATCCAATGAATCGGGTTGGATCTGTCGGACTGGATATCAGTACAGCCAAGTTGGAGTCAATGGAAAGATTGAGGAGAGTGAAAGAGAGTTATGGGGAGCACGTCCGAGGGAGTCCCGTGCCACTTTTAAATTATCTTTTAATGCGTTTTCTGGGAAGATTTCCCTGTTGGGTTATACAGAGGACGGTGTCGGAGACGGGAGCCCCTGTTATCTTGAGTAATATTCCTCGAATTCAGAGCAGAGTCAGTCTGATGGGGGATGAGATCCACGAATTTGCTCTTTGGATGCCTTTATTATCACAGTCAGGTAGGGAGTCAGAAGGATGATCGGGATTTAGATTTAGTATGCATTACATTATAATATTAGTACTATGTAATTTACAAGTTGAGCAGCATACCCATGGGCTAATAGGGGAAGAATTCGTGGCAGTGTAAAGACTCCATGAGAAAAATGTAGCTTAAAAAAGTACCTACATAAATATATTATGACAATTATTCGAACAATTAAATCAGGTACAGGGTCCCAAAAAATAAAACACAACTATAAAAAAGCTCTAAAAAAGCTTTAATAACTCAAAATGCAGGATACGTGAATTACCTATGTAATATTAATTTATATTATAATTATCAGATATGTAAAGTTTTCATAAATTCTAAATGCCGTATTTTAATTTCGTATTCGTTTGTTTCAGGACTCGGGGTTGTTGCAACAAAATACTGTGATTCCATGCGACTCTGTGGCGTAACTGAAGTTGCCTGTATGTCCCTCAATGAGCTCAATTATGTTTTGAAAGTTATGCGGAACGAAATTCTTCTACTGGGGAAAGAATGTGGGGCTGACACGAGCTGAAGCAAAAATATTGAAATTGATTTGCCTCCTGTGTAGTTATGTATATATAATAAATAATATTAAAATAAGACTTAGTAATTCGGATTCGGTAACAAGATCGTCGTTAAATTAAGAATTCATAAACTTATGCTAAGTTGAACTAAGTTTTACTTTCTACACACGGGTAAAATCTTTGACTGGAGAATCTTTTGTTTTCCTGCCCAAATTGCGGTCTTTATATTTTATGCAAATGTATGAAAGTATTGAAAGTCGAAAGTGAAAGTATTTATTTATTTAGTCACGCATAACCAAATTAAGTCCTCAGAAGAATTTTAACTTACTTTAATTTCCAGACGGTACGGTGCGATGTCCAGATATTCATAATTGTAAACGTATATGTTAATTTTTAAATAATGAAGAAAAAAAAAGGAAAACTGCCTATCAGCCATTATAAGCAAATTCAACGACAACGATGTGGTCTTTCTGCGTTAGTTAGAATTATTGTATTGTAGCTAATTATAAGTATAAATTATCTAGGTAATGTACATATACAAGTATACAAGTAGGTGAATATAAAATTATCTAATAAACTGTATGCGATTATGCATTGGTGATTTCTAACACGTTCTTAAATTTCTGATTGAAAGCTTAACTGTTAAACACATACTTCATACTTGTGTATATCTTTATCTTGTGCGCTATTTATTTTTTTACATACTTTCTATTATGGAGACTACTTTCAAAAGTAAAAGGGTATTATCGTCATATTCGGTAAGTACTAAAGTAATATTCTCTATACTATTTTCTATACTTTATTTCTGCTATTTTTTAAGCGTGATGTCAATATGTAAGTTTTAACTATCCATGACATTCAGAAACAAGCAGTCCACTTCATCTTGGTTTAAAATTTTCACAACTTCATATTCGATTTAATTTAACTTTTACATTTATATGTTCATAAAAATATAGCTGGGAATTGAAAAATATTATTTATGTATTATTGCACCTACGCAACTACGCGTTGAAATGCAAGCAGACGAATGTCTGGCGATTGGCGATTCGGAAAATGTGTATATGAGTTAATCGCAACTGAGATCCATCTTAGAACTTTATAAAGGTATACTTACTTGCAAAATTAATAATAATTGCAAGTTTAAGTTTGGTTTGTAATGTTATTGTCGCCTAGCATAATTTTGTGCTGCTGCATTAATGCTAATCATCTGTTGAATAGCTTTCCATATAGAGTTATCATTTGCTGATGGAGTATGACAATAAAGCGAAATTACAAATTGTAGATACTTACATATACATACTACATAATTAAATATAAATATAACAATTAATTATGGAGCTGCTTTGTAGCTTCGTTTATAAAGGCTGACCTGACAGCTACGAGTTCCCAGCACACACTAACACATGCGCTAAGTGTTGGCAGCAAACTGGTGGGAACTGTTTGAATTTAACCCAATAACTTTTAAAATTATACAAAAACAAAATCAATACAATGTAAATTATAATATAATCATCACATTCAGCTTTAATTTGTAAAATAATTACTGATGTTTTAATACTCTTAAAACATCAATTCTAAGAACAAAATAAAATTATTCATTAAGATTATTACCTACCCTTTAAGTCAGTGCAGTGCAGCGAAATTCTAAATTCTACTGCATTTTTGTGCTGCGATTTTGAGATGTGCAATTTCTAAATTCTTAAATTAAATATCTGTTGTATTTAATTTATAATTTACCAATTACCAGCTCTGCGTGTGATGTTAAATATTGGTATACATTTATTAGTTAAGTGTTTGTGTATCATTAAACCAAAAGACGTACGACAATCATCCATAGTGCAATAAGATAATGGTAATTATATTATTGACAGTTGGCACACCCGAATCCTAAACTCAGCATCGGTTTTAAAAGGTTTAAGAAATGCACAATTATTTTAGATGCTTGTCAACTACAAATACTTTTTTTTTATAAGTATGTGGGTGATTAGTAAAACTGTGTATTTATAATAATGTTAAGGCATTGCTCAAAACCATGCAAGTTACAATAATAATCAGTGTGTAAAGTGATAACTAGTTGTGATTTATTTAATTATTTTTGTGTGGTATTTGACCAAGCAGATATATCTTTAAATTGACGAAATGGCTGTCACAAAATGTTTTATTTGCCTTACCAAGGTACCAGGCGAGGGCGAGGATAGTAGCAATAATTGCACTTCGCACATGAAAAAGGAAAGCATCGAAAGTGAAAAAACTAATTATGGTGAATTAATAAATATATTTACCAAATATTGGCAAATTGAATTTAAGGAAAATGACCGACAAAGTTTAGAGTTAGAACCTAACAAGATTCAGTTGTGTGATTGCTGTCGTATTGTTGCTTTAGAGTTAATCGGGGTAGTAACTCAGTTGGAGTCATTACAGGAAAATTTAAATAAGTTATTATCAAAAGTCGTACTGTCTATAATTGAATCAAAAAGTGTTCATCCCCATTCTTCAGATGAGGCAGATGCGTTCAACATCAAGATAAAGCAAGATGACGACCTTGCTAAATGCGGCAATATGCTCAACATCCAATCAATTAGAAAGACTCTAATGCAAAGTAATTTATATTTATAAATATTTATAATTTTAATTACAACTTACGAAACAATTTATATTTAAAATGCCCCCACACTACTGACTGGGTTATGGCTTGAGACATGTTATGGTATCAAAACAATAATGTTCATTCAATTGCAATTAAATATTTTGGTGTACGAGTTTTGGGGATTTACTAATATATATTAGTAATATTGATTATAGAAAATATGATTTTATTTGTAGGTTTTGACGTCAAAGTGAAACTAACTGCATGCAAATCTAAGAGATATCGATGGAAAAAAGCTGCCAGGGGAAAAGCAAAATCAAGCAGTATTAAAGAGTCTAGTCACATTTCAGGGGAAAACGTAGAGGGAGGCCCTACACAACTTGTCTCAGCCATTATTGGCGACGAAAACTTCCAGGTTATCCCAGAAAGTTGTGATAATCAGAATCCACCCGATTTTGATACCGAATATAATTGCAATGGGCAATGGAAAATATTACCTGCCAAATATGAAGATAGCTCATCAGATACAAAAAAAGATGCCCAACGGCCCAAGCGGAGCCATAAAACCTTGTCTTTGAAATCCAAAACTAGCCCTTCTAGTTCACCTGTAAACAATAATATCTGTGAGGGAAGGAAGCAGAATCACTCAAAACAAATTGGAACTGGAAAATACATTTATCAGGGCTACAAATTTAGCAAGTTGGGAAATGGATATCAATGTGACACTTGTCCCGTTTCTTGTACTCGCTCATCCAGAAATCGAGAAAACATTATGCTTCACCTGAAAAGGTGCCACATAGGTGGGTTTTTGAGTTCCATCATCTGTTAAATATATTTTATAGCTCGATAATATACATATAATAATAATAATAATTTATTCATTGGGTCGATTCAACCGAAGTTCATACAACCAGACTCAACCAGTCACTGTGGGTGAGGAAATAGGAGGCTACCGCGTTAGATCGTCTCGGTCTTTGTACCCTTTCACCTATCCCCGTTCCCTCCTCCACAGTAAAGGAGTCTCATTCCCTAGGCCCCTACAGTAAGTAGTGGTCACTAAGGAGCACCGAAGGAGATTGGGTTTCAATCAACCATCCAGTGACGTTTACCGTACAACACCGAGCCGTAAACGATTAGCAGTGGCCGAGGATTGAAGCCGGGTCTGAGACTGTAAATTTCGTTACAGTCTGCAGTCCTAACCGCTCACCCAAGCACGCCTGCTTGATAATATACATATAACTTTTATAATAATTATATATTTTTCGGAAATTATTTCAGATCAAGGCAAGTTTCCTTGCAAAGTTTGTGGCAAGGCTTTTGGCACAGGAAAAGAGCTCCGAAGACATGGGATTGTACATGAAACCTTACGCCGCCATATGTGTGAATTGTGTGGTAAAACTTTCAAAATGCCTTATCAACTTCAGCTGCACATGAAGCGACATAACAGTATGCGAAATCATCAGTGTGAAATTTGTCAGAAAAAATTCACAACCGTGTACAGTCTTCAGAATCATGTCAAGCGGGTACACGAAGGAATTCGAGACTTCCAGTGTGATAAATGCCTCTTTAAATTTACTTCGAGTAGTAGTCTTAAACGTCATGTACGAGCGCATGACCGTGATTGTCAAGCGAAGCAAAATTGCAATATGAATTTATTAGATAGACCTTTTATATGTGAAAATTGTGGAGCAAGATTAGCCTCAAAATATTCTCTGAAATACCACATGATAACTGTTCATGCTGCTTTGAAAAATTTTGCGTGTTCCGTTTGTGACAAAAAGTTTAAAACCCGGAAAGCTCTTCGGTAATTTATTATTTTATTTAATAATGCCAAAGCTGTACAAAAAAGTATGTTAGCAGCTAAATTATTTCTCCTCTGGATATTAATAATAAATATCATTCATGTAAACTTTTTTCTATTCTAATTCTAGTCGTCATGCAGTATGCCATTCCGATGAATATGACTACATGTGTACAATATGTGGCCTTAGACTCAAGAGAGCAAGAAGTCTCAAACTTCACATGATGACTCACGAAGGAATCAAACGTTTTGAATGTGAAATTTGCAACGCCAAATTTGCTTACGACCAAGGTCGTAAAATTCATATTGCTACTGTTCACGAAGGACAAAAGAATTATGAGTGTAAAACGTGTTTCAAAAAATTTGGAACTCCGCAATCCTTGGCTCGGCACAACCTTGTTCATACTGGGGAACGAAAATATATCTGTGAGACTTGCGGAAATAAATATCAGCAGTCCAATGTTTTGAAGCGTCATATTCAAGAAGTTCATTTAAAGATAAAGCCAAGACCGAGGAAACCATGCAAAAAAACACAGTTAAGGGATTTGGGGCTTCAGCCCGACTTAGCATACTCTAGTTCAACAGCCCTTGAAAGTATGGATTTGTGTGTAGGTGAGAGTGATTTATCAAGTGATAAAAAAGAACAAGAATCTGGAGCAGTACCTCCTTCAAATTGTACGTCAATGACATCAGAAATGGTCTTTGCAGATATAGACATTCCAAAGCTACATTCCCTAGCTCCTGTTAATTTTGATTCTCATTACATTAGCGATACGATTGATTATACAAATCCTACGTTGGTACATTTGGTACATCCTCCTGAAAGAATCTAGATTTAGATTCTTTGGGTAACTGTAGTGATAATATTATACTTACGATTAGACTATGAAAAGGTGCATTATAACTTTAGTGTGAAACACTTCAAACCGAAGTTTTTCTGTGTTAAGAATCAAGAATCGATTCAAAAATACTAATCGTCAATATGTGCAATAAGTTGAATTTTAGTCCAGCGCAGCATTTGCCTTCTAGTCATATGATCTGTAAAATAACGCTGGTTATGAAAAACAACTAGTATCAAAGTAATTATTAAATATTATGCATGCGGCATGTCTAATAAATAGCTTTAAGGTTTTAAGTACAAACAGATACTACGATCTTCCCTACTTCCAAAAATTTATTTACTAATTTTATTAAAAATAATTATTACAACTACTTAATTACTTAATTTGTATGCTCCTATATTTCTCGTAAAATTGTAAAATACTAGTATTTATAAATGCAATACCATAATGGGAGCAATGTAATGTAATAAGTGCCGCATTGCGTTAAACCTTGTTGGCCTTTTTTTTTTACTTTTAATCTAGCTGGCTTTCAATTGTGTGCTGTCTATCTCTCTTCTCGCTTGCTTTCAACTTCGCTGGAGGAATATACTACTTCCATGCTTTTAATCTTGGCCATCATCATTCAGTCGCAATCACGTTTTAGTCGATGTAGAGTGGACGGAGACGGAGATGGGCCTCGTCTATTTTTCACAAAATGTAATATTACATCTGTAACTAAATGCATGAGACATGTTACGTCTGCTGATCATACTAGTTTAGCAATACTCTATATGGATCGGCATAGGGCCAAATCCATCGAGACTTCTGTATAAAATGCAGACGACATTTTCCAATCTTCTATACATTTAGATGCCCACATCGCCGTTATAATATTATCATTAATAAAAGTTATGAAAATATGTGAGTATGAAATAACTATAATATTAATTTATGTGGTGACATTTATATTTACGTCTTATTGCATTTGGCTCTAATACAGAGTATTTTCATACTAGTATGATCAGCAGACGGCAATGTCTCATGAATTTGGTTGCAGATGTCATATTATTGAATTTTGGAAAAAATAGACGACGAGGCCCATCTCCGTGCAATACTTACTAACTACTGAAGTATATTCCTGTATTTGTAACCTACAGCAGTGTTTACTGCTTGGTAGTGCGCTCCCTCTCTTAATATCTTGTATTCTCATTTACGGTGATTCGCTATGATTCACGTTTGAGGTCGGCTGTCGCCTTCGAGCTAACAGGAGAGTCCGAACTATCCGCTCAAAATCCTAACATTCCAAAAACCTATTACTGATAATAATATTAAAAAGTAGTTAGTTAAAAAGTACTTACAAGAAAATAAATCAAATCGCATGCATCAAGATATTAAAATATTTGCACTGTTTCGCCTTTGAACATGCAAAATATTCTATCTTCCGTATTGAAAAGAGCTAAAAAAATTAAAATTTCTCTCAATTGACAAACTTACTAGTTAGTAATCTACTCCTTTACCACCGTTCCTCAATCACTAATCAAATGTTCACATGTTTTAGGTAATAGATAATCAAGTCGTACATCGTAATTTGTAAGTAGATACTTTTTTTATATTTTACGTAGTATCGTACCATTTTAACGACAAAAACAAATAAATAAACATTTGCGCTAACTCTCATTAACTCTGTAGCAATCGTAAAAAATAAGAGTCGACTACAGTAGTAGCCTTATTGAATAAATAAAATAAAATAATTAAATCAAACCACATCTAAACAGTGAAAATAGTTGAGTCATTGAAGTCGTTAATAATTTCAAGTAATTCATATTTTTCGCCATCTCAGCCTGTGCGTTAGCGTAACAGTCAGTTTCTTCTCGGATTTCGCAAGTTGAGATCTCATTTTCAGCTTCTATGAGCATAATTTGGATTATCAATACCGTAACATAACAAGCGCTAACTCAAGTTACCATAAACAGATGTAACTAACAGATGTGATAAAACATGTCTTCCCCCTTTAATTATCTTTTTTACATTTGCATCTCAAAATTTTAAAATAACATCGTTGCTTTTCAAAAATGTCCTTATATGTATCTACATAATTTGTTTTCAGTTTTTTCATTTCATAATTTTAGAGAATAGGGCTACCATACCGAATTGGTATTACCGATGCACCATGCAAAATTGTGAATGCATTTTTCAGACAAATTCAATACAGATTTCTCCTTTAACAGAGCCAATTATCATGGGTTTCATTGCCTCGTACACCTTTCCGGTAATTCGACAGTAAAATCTCGAATTATCGTTTTTTACATCGATCGTTTGTCTTACGTACCTCCGTCGCCGCACGTTTTAAATTAGACTTGCATACCTTAGCTAGGTACATTACAAGCTTAGGTATTATAAATTTTATATTTTAATTCGTATAAAATAATAAAATTATATTTATGTATCACGTTTTAACGAAACATTCCTTATACGCACTTTCAAACTAAAAAATCAAATTAGTACCAAAAACGAAAACTCAAATTTTTTGCATTTGTTACTAAAATTCGGTGCATGTAAATTACTTGTTGAAAATTGATCCCTTGAAAACTAATAATGGTTTTTAAAACATTAATATAACTTACTTAGATGTCTCCTATAATGTAGCGCTGCTATTGATAATTTTTATTACACTGCCAGACTATGACTTGAAGGATATGATACGATAGTAGGTAGATACATGTTCTCATACTCAATAGTTGCAATAATTGCAGTCATATTCTCTATCCCGTTTGCATTCACAATCATAATCACGACACGCAAAAGTAAGTACGCAAGATATGATACGATTTACAACGAGTACGATATGGGCGCCGGAGTCGGATGGACACTTTGAATTAAATTCAATATATGCAGAGTGCAATATTTGAAAGTTGGGGGAGGAAAAAAAATGACCTTGGACTGATGTGAAGGGTGTAGGATTCATCCATAAAATTCCTAAAGTCACATAATTAGTCAAGTGTTTACTTGTAATCTCTCCGCTCTTTCTCTCTCTCTCTCTCTCTCTCAAAGTTAGAGTCAATGAATTCATCACCAAATGTGTGGCTATGTTCGGTCCGCAATCTCGAATCTCCAGTGGAACTCAATCTCAATTCAATTTTCATGCAGACATGATAAAGATAAAGAGGTATTCCAGAGGCTAATGACACGAAACCTGAACTTGGTGGATTCATATTCATATTCATATTATAGTCGTGTAGTCGGAGTAGTCGTAATCCAATCTCATAACAAAGACCTGATTAGGCTGCTAAGATAAAATTTTATATTAAATTCCCATATATATACTGGTACTGGTCTTTTGTTGGTCGGTCGGGAGAATATAAAACTGTGTGTAGACAACTAAACCATCATACTACTGACAGACTTGATTTGGATTTGACTTTATTATCATAATATGTACTTGCGTAGGTATGTTAGTCATGTCTACTTTAATTTTTAGATTCTACACAAAAATAAAAATCAATTGGGCTTTGTCTCGCCATCGTCATCCTCTGTAGTTGTAGTAGTTCCAGCCCCAGCAGTCCCGTCACCCTCCGTGTCATTGGTGTCATCGACATCTAGGTACATGGATATTTGATTAAAGTTTACATTACACTTTTAGTGAATTGTCATAGATTAATGGGCTCTAATATTTCTTGTCACCATTTTAGATCGTTCCTTATCGCTATACGTTACTAGTGGTTTTAATTTCAATTTTTTGTTTCAAAACAAAAACTATGTACCTAGGTATATATAAATAAAGTTTATTTATTATGCGTGTATCATGTACTTATGCGACGACTTCATTCTACGAATTCTGAATCCAAATTTACTAATCTGTATGGGCTTGATGCGAAAACGAATTCATCATTATAAAAAAGCTTCCTAAAAATAACCATAATAATAGCGCATATTTCCTTGCTTCTTAGAAACCATTCCTCATCCTGTCCCTATGTCCCTCATCATCCTCATCATCATCATCATCATCTGTACAATGATAAAATTATGATAATTTGACTACTGACAATTTTTGTCGAGTTTTTGTCCCACAATTCGTCGTCACCTACTAACAATAAGTAGGAGGTAGGTTAGGTAGGTAGTAGGAATTTTGCTGGAAGCATAAGGTTCCGGATGAGATAAAAATGAGATTTCTCGTAATCCTTATACGTGGTGAACAAATACGAGCAGTGCCATAATTTAATTTAATTTTGTAAAGCTTACACGAAATACAAAGTATAGCAGGTATGTAATACCACTTTTGCAATAAGGATAATGGATAGATGATGGAGCTAACTAATAAGTTTAAAATAAAATAAAATAAAATGAAAAAGAAAGTTTGGCAAGAGAGAGAGAGAGAGAGAACCCACCCCAACTCATTTTTCTATTAAACCTTGAAGTATCTCTCTCGTACAGTGTGTGAACTTGAACGTGTGAAGTGAAGACCTTAGCCAATGCAATTCCTATTTACTATGTTTTAAGTGCATATGTGCAGTAATTATATTAACATGTACAAGGGCTTTCAAAAATGTGAATTGAAAAGCAGCAGCACTCTCTGCGTCTTCAGTTGTTGTAGTAGTGTAGTACCAGTATTAACGCTATAATAAACGGACTACTGCTTCCCAGTTTACACCATTTTGAATGCATACAGGCAGATAAAAATTAAACTATTTAGCCATCAGAGGCAAGAACTACAATTATAACATTTTTTTGTACAACTTTTTTCGTTTTTTCTTCAAATTTATTCCCATCATCTTTGACACACCCTGGACATATTCCTCTGCGTGGTACATGATACTTGAAAGATAAAAAAGAAGCCGTGATTTTTTAGCGTTTACATTTGCCAACTATGAAAATGAAACATGTGGAGATGATCGGGTAGTTGAGAGCACTCAGCTCGCACAGTCAGTCCAGTCACCGAGTCTCTGTCTCTACAACAAACGGAATGAAGAAGCAGTGCAATGCAATGCAATGTAATAATATGTAGTACTAAAACACATAATGATGATGTAAAATAACTAGTTTATATTGTTTCTTATTACACGAGGTACACGAACGAGCTGCGACGACGACCTCACAATAGTAGATCGCACTTAATCACACCAGGATTCCATAATCCTCTATATGGAAAGCAATGCTAATGCGGTGGGTTAGTCATATATTCGTATTCACAAGAAGTCATAATAGCATCATGAGTACATTGCATTGCGGATTGCTGTAGGTCCCTTCCATATTAATCCTAAGTAAGTTATAAGCCAAGTCATATATATAGACCATTATGTTTTACTTTACTACACGCACTACTACTCCATCTCCATCCAAAGATAGATCCATCATGCACACTCCTCTTGGTCCAGGACGAGATGACGAGATGGATGAGCAGCCCTGTATGATAAAGTATCTCATCTCCGTCTGAGCTAATGTATGTACATATGATAGATGTGTGTCCAATAAATGTGGACACCATACTAAAGACGCGAACAAAAGACAACATAATGAGGAACATTATTACGTCATTCATTTTCTTTTTTTTTATGGAATTGACAACCGTCACCGTCACTCATTAGTTTCCATCCCCTACACAGTACAATAGACAGCAGTTTAAGGAGTCACTCAGTCAGTCTGTCAGTTGGAAAGTCTCGTACTCTCAGGACTCTGCGGCTCCGGATCTCCTGCCTCAATGGAAGATCACGTCATCATCGTCCCCACTTAAAAACACTTACAAAGTGGAAAAAGCCACCTCCACTTCTATCAGTTCTATCAACCAGCCCCAATACCAGTGTACATATTCCTTACAGACTTTTTTCTACTGAACACATTATTAGCACATTTTATTTCTTTTCAGTCAGAGTCAGATGCGAAGGAAGAGTCACTTTTCTTATGACTGCCTTTCAAGTAGTGTTCAGTTTACAATGCTCTCTACCCTCAACGTCTTGAGTGCATATATATTCATGAAGTCTTCTTATATTTGACTGCCGACTTGAAACTTCGGAGCTACCCATGCAGCAGCAGCAAGGCCAACATACCAACGAGAATGACGACCACCAACACCAACTATTCGAATTTTCTTCATAGTCGTTGCCAATTTTATTACCAACTCCCATATAACTAACTTACTTACCCATTTCTCCACTTCCATACGACAGGGGAAGCTAGAGCGATTTTGACTGTGAGCGGATGACATACGTGGGTTATACTGGTTCTATTACTAGTGCTCTACTAGTTCTAGTTCTAGTTCTAGTGACAGTGACCCTGTTAGTAAGTTGGGCCATAGTATGTATGTGTCGGTGCTGTTGGAAATGTGGAAATATGTCACGTATGACACATTACAAATACATACTATTGGAGGCGCGTAGGTAATCCCACAATGGTAATCGTAATTTCGTAATCGCAATCGTCCCTTCAGATAACTTGTGTGTGTGTGTGTCTATTTTTTCTATATTATAGATTTTGTCGGGGACTCTCATGCTAATACAAAAATGCTAATACTATGAAAAACCAGATACTATGACCATTGCCAATGTGATGCTGGTTAAGTAAATTGCATGGACGTCATAGGATACGAATTTCAAATAGGTCTCTGTATGTATGACACTCCATGTAAATTGCATAAAATGCGACGCCGTGTAATAATAATACAAAAATACTATATAACCTACCTACATAAATCCTACCAGTCCCAGTCCCAGTTCACCAGTCCCAAAGCCAAAGCCAACCCAGTCGGTTCATTTCAGTTCAGTTCAGTAGTGCCAATGTCTCTTGGACCATAAAACCTACCTACTTACATTATTTCCCTCTCAAGAGTCTCACTTGAAAGATATATTGCGAAAGTTATTTTGCTCATTTTGAATGCACGTGGCTGCCTTGGCCTGTAGAGTTGACGTTGACGTTGTTGCGCTTATTGGAGTTTTACTACATATGTCGGCTCACTCCGAGGTTTTTAGATTATTATGTAACCTATGTATGAGTACAGGAGTAAAAGTAAGTTGGTAGGTTGATGTTAATTGTCCAAGAGAGAGAGAGATAGAAAAAACTACCTACCTGAGCTATCTGTTTAAGGCTTTCTTTTTAGTCATGTACATATTGTATTTTCTAGACATGTTTATTTCTTTATCCCGGTTTGTACTACAGAATACAGACAGACAGACAAACACACAGACTCGGCATCGGCATCCATATGACGACCACGACTAAATTTTACTACCTATATAGTATGTAGTACAGATATATGTAATTAAGGTACAAGTAGTTAGGACTACTATAGGTAAGTTAGTCGTTGTCGTTGTAATAATGTAGAGACACATTATATATACATGTGTGCTTTTATGAGCAATATGAAAGCGTCTACCTCCGATTACAATGTATAATACGATATACAATGTTTTCTTCAGATAACATTATAACTATAAAATACGTATGCGCAAAAGGTATTTGCACATTTTTGCTCACTCGCATATAATAATACTATATGTCTCGGTTCCATTATTCTATATTATTGTAACATTATTGTAGCGAGTGCGAAATACATGGTAATTTTTATTATCCGTTGTTCATATCTTGTTTTTCAATGTCGACGACGAAATGGCAGCGTACAGTATAAATAATATAGGGCTTACTCACTATACTTGATTTCATATAGTATTAGTTGTGTTATTGTGCTATAACAGTCTGAACGATACAAAGTCGGTAGTCGGTGTCGGTAGTCGCCGCGGTCTCGGCCTGGGTCTTTTAGAAGCAAAATGTGTAAGTCTTCCATTTCTATTATTCATATCAGGAAAATACCACATAGTCAAAACCCGTACAATCAATTTGCTCGATCAGAGGTAAGCCATAAAGGTATTAAAATTGCGTATACAACATGCTTTTCTAGATTGGAGCTGAAAGGTAAAAATAAGGTATGTCTGGAAGTTGTAAGAAATTCAAACTGTCCTATCTATATCGTTCGTTACGAACAATTAGAGCCAAAGCATAAAGTGTAAGCAAAAATATATAGGCACTACATATATACAGTATTATATTATAGTAAAGAAATTACTTTTATTACTTAACTGTTTAGCACTATTATGGGTATACCAATTCAGAGACGCTATAACGTCTCTTACTTTTTGCCCAATCGAAACCGACTAATAAAGTTTCCTTCCCTGCGCTATTCATTTTTTTGAAGACTGAAGGACTCCAGACGGAAGAACGAATATCTCCAAGTTCATCCATGCTACAAGATACACATGCCTAGACGGAGACCTGTACATGATGGAGCGGAAGACATGAATAAAATGCGTTTAGAATCCAATACAATAAGTGATTTATTATGAGTCTCCAGGACTGAGGAGTGTGCAGAAATGTCTTTCTTCCTTTGTTCACTTGTTTATTTATTAACATGATTATTCTATGTATCTTTGGAATAGTCGCTTGGTTCGTCTGAGTTCTGTGTATTGTGGAGTAAGTAGTATGCATTGTAATTACACACAACGTGTGTATATTCAATAATAAATATGTTTATCTAGTGTGCCCACTCCGAACCGGGTGGGTTCCTACCTTAGTCTGGAATTGCGAGTTGGACTGTGAGTTGTTTCTTGAGCCAGCGTCAGTTACGTTCTGAATTGATTAAAAATTAAAAATATATTATATATATATACCTAGATAGAAGTAGACCAGTAAAGGCCGTCAAAATTAAATGCGTACTATTTTACACCGTTGTAATCCCGTCAAAAAAAGGGGGCAGGGACCTTCCAATCAGCATGTGTAATAATATCTGACTATGAGTAGCTTTGTGTAATTAGTTTATTATGGCTATCATAAACTTATGGTTGTCGTTGTCAGTAGGTTTTTGTGTTTGCATGCCGTCGTGCGTGGCTTGTAAATCGGTGAGGAGTTGTACAGTGTAATAAAATATGGGTCTGTCTATCTGTACAGAAACAAATTGAAACGTTTAGGACACTAGATCCTGGTGATAGATAATTCTCTATTGCTGGTGTACTAAATTTACTTATGGAATTATTCACCTTGGATATTTTCAATAATTATTATACTGCACGCACAAGTCCCATTTTCAAATTAATTGTTATTCTTTTCCAACTATAATTTACCTCACATTACTTCTTTCATGATTTGACAATATATCCAGCTAAGTCCAACACCTAAAAGATAATAGAGGATTTTTCTTCATAGTAGTGATTCCACATTCTAATGTTTTGTTTTTGTTAATCTGACAACAATAATTTTCAATTTGGGGAAAACACGGATCAAAGTAAATATCTACTGTGAAGGTATTATTATAGAGTTTCCCATCGCGTAATTATAACGACAAGGGCAAGCCTCATTTTTAATGAAGATAATGATAACTAATGGGAAGATTTAATTTTCATTGGAAAACGGGAAAAATAAATTTGTTTACTAATAATTAGGAGAGATTCACGTGAATTGGATTTTACTGCCGCATGATTCTATAATTTTCATACACTCATATACTATGTACACATGCATTCAAAATGTACCTGGCTGCACGCATATAATTTCCTACGCTCTGTCACAATTACTGTTGCTACTGTGCTATTAGGCTATTAGTATTACTACATACAGTACAGCAGAAGGAGAAGCACAGGTGCTTGCCTAATACCCACATTAGATTTATGAGCATATTGGCTTGTTGTTTGAATTCGTGGTTTGCTCTCTCTCTCTCTCTCTCTCTCTCTCTCTCTCTCTCTCTCTCTCTCTCTCGTTGAAAATGGTGGCTTTGAACTTGAATACTTGAACTTGGAACATTTGAAATTGAAATACTACTCAAGTTGACGGTGCTACTGTAGAGTGGGGAAGAGTATTTAGAGTGGTGATATGGTGTGGCGCAGGATGACGCATTCATTATGAGGCTTGCACCACTATTTTCCCCCCAGCCATTTATACTTTCACCAAAACTTCTGACAGACGTCCTCGAATCCAAGTAGGTACCTCCATTACCATTACCATTAAACATACTACATATTTATTTACCTAGTACTACTGTAGGAAGTTTCACAATGAAAATTGAAATTCTGGTTGGTATTTTGTGTCCTGCACAATATTCTATTACAATTTTCCCATTATGTCAAAAGAAAGCATTTGAAAGCGTTTTAGCTAATGATGTTGAATGTAAGCGGATGTTAGGTAATTTTGGAAGCATGCAATTTATTTTAATGTATTTTTTCTTTTCTTGCAATTTTTGAGTTTATTTTGAATGTTCTTTTACATTATAGTCTTTCCAAAAAGTATTGTAGGCTCTCGTTTCGATTTTGTTAAAAGATAAAAGTTTTACATGTGTACACGTGCACTAACTAAAAAAGTACAATAGAATTTAAGCTTTTATTACAAAAAATAAGATGATTTAAGCATAAAAAATTACACTATTCAGTCGCTTTATTCAATGCCGATGGAATGCCAATGTACGCTGGAGGAACTTTGGTAAATATCAGTAATTAATAGATAGACGTATGCCATTTTGTAAGCAGTGTACAACTAGTATAAAAATCCATAAATATGTGAATCTGTGAAAAACCAAAATGACACATTTCCAATTTAAAGTAGAATTAAAATGAGCTATGTCAGCAAAAATATATGGAAAATTTTCATTACAAGTTTTTGAAAAGTGTAAAATGTTTTATTTACATGATTTTGAAAAGTGTAAAATGTTCTATTCGCTTGTTTAAAAAGTGCGAAATACTCTATTCGAGTGTTTTTAAAAAGTGCGAAATGCTCTATTCGCGTGTTTTTAAAAAGTGCAAAATGTTCTATTCGCGTGTTTTTCAAAAGTGCAAAATTTTCTATTTACATGTTTTTAAAAAGTGCAAAATGTTCTATTTACATGTTTTTTGAAAAGTGCAAAACGTTCTATTTAAATGTTTTTAAAAAGTGCAAAACGTTGTATTTACATTGTTATAAAATGTTCAAAATGTTCTATTTACTTATTTTTGGGACTATGATGTTTTATTTGTTTTGTAGATAATGCAATTTGTTTTTCGCTCAAAATGGAAATGGGCCATTTTGATTCTTCACAGGCGATAATATGATGTTATATTATTTCATCTTTTGTATGTATATCCCCAGTTACTTAGTTCATTTCTGCCTGGTTGATGTTGATAGAACTGAAACCGGATCCAAAATGGAATAAAATTGATGTAGTAAGTTCAGTTACGTAGGACAGTAATTTCTATTTCCAGGTAATATGGTAATGAAAAACCCAACTGTTCTGTTTTTCCTTCAGTTGTGACTAAATATGTAGTGACGACAGAGAGCAGGCAAAACCAGACCCAGAACCATTACCCTAACCTTCCCATTACTAATGCTGTATACCTATTCAAATATATTTATTAGCCAGACCATTTCCGTAATACTTAATCTAGATATTCAAGTGAAACAAAATACCGGCAGCATTCCAGCACAGCTTATGAAATAATGAAATCGAAGTGAGAGTGAAACAAATTCTGTAATATCACCACTCCATATCGTCTATTGTCCATTTGCATATTATGCCTCCAGTGAATTCAAAGAAAAACAATAGTTATACAAAATACCTACTGCACTTTCCTGTGTGCAATACCTGAAATTACATTGAGATGGAAAATGGAAATTACTTGCGTGTATTATTATTCGTAGGTTGATTGCTATGGAATGTTGCATATACATACATATCTGTGTTGTGAATGCACATTGCCTATTTCCTTTATGAGGGCATTGTAAGGGATTTTGGACAGGCGAAACGATTACGATTGATTAGCATGGAATAATCCACTCAACTTGAGCTTGAAAACAATAATAATTTTATTCCATTTCTGCAACATGTACCTCACAATAGCATACTACTGTATTCGATACGATGTCATTCAAACATTATTGGTGTTCATGTAATAATAAAATTTCAGATTAAAATTGCAAAAATATTAAGGGTCTCTATACTTATACTTTCGTTAAAACCCAGAGGAACTATGTTGACTACATGGGTGCGAAAACAGATGCGGGCAGCGGGCAACCTGTGCTGTGTAGGTACAATTTATTTAATTTCACTTTCAAAATTCTAGACGTGTCTATAAGGTACTGGTAAAATTATATTCCTTGTTTTATACGAATTTTAATGCGGAAAATCTTTTCCTGTACATGTGATAATCAGGCGCGGATCCAGGGGGTGGGCAATAGGGCAGATGCCTACCCCAAAATGAATTTTTTAACAGGAGCCAAATTAGAGGCATTTCCACCAAGACCGAAGAGACTAAAAAATTGAAATGTCATGATCCTCAAAACATGCAAATAAAACATTTTACACTTTTCAAAAATATGTAAATAGAATACTTTACGCTTTTCAAAAACATGTAAATAGAACATTTTACACTTTTCAAAAGCATGTAAATAGAACATTTACACTTTTCAAATGCATGTAAATAGAATATTTTGAACTTATCAAAACATCGTAATTACTTACATTTTGCGCATCTATCCCATTTAATCTCTTTGAAATAGCTTATTTTCATTCTAGCTTAAATTGGATGTGAACCATTTTTATTCTTCACTGACTCTACGCCTAGCCCACCCTTTAAATTATTTTAAGATCCGCCCCTGGTTATTGTTAGATTAGAAATATTACTGATGCATATTATATTCCCTATACATACGGTAATTTGGAAAGGGTTTGAAGAGCACTACTTTATTGTGTAAACAAAATTCAAAATAATAAAAATTAAATTCGAATTCCTGAAATTTTGCAAGGCATAAAAAACGGCTTGACTGTTGATTCAGAGTTCAGAGCTCCAAAATGGAAGTTTTTGAATCCCTTAAAATCTGTTACAGCGCCGACGTGACTCCCACGTCCAAATTTTAAAGATGGTTTTCGTATTTTACTGAATAGGTCAATGCTATTCGCAACACAACTAAAAATGCAAATATACATAATTTAAATGGAAATTATAACCGCTCGCCTTCCACACGCCTGAAGCAATAATTCGAGCAGTCCGAGTACCAGAACCAGCATAGCAGTATCAAACTCCAATAATTGCCTGTGTCAACGTCGACGCTATAGTATATCATCTCTCGTGCTCATACCAACTTGAATTTTGGTAGGTACATAGTAGAAACGAGCACGAACAGGATTAGATTATAAACTGATTACTAAGTCAATTATTTGATTAGCTTGATAATTCTAACTCAACCTTGTGACGACTACCGATGGAAATATGTAAATATTTGCAGACATTTACAGCAGTATTTGCAGAGCTGCTGTGAGGTTTTGCCTGGTTTACTGCGCTAGAACCCAAAACTTGAAAGTAAAATGTCTATTAAATCCGGAATCGGTAAGTGTGTTAAATTGAATCAAAAATAATTTAAAGATGCAAGTTCTCTAATAGCGGAGACACATAGCCAGAAGCTCTGAAATTTTCTAGATTCACCAAAATTATTATGCACATGAATGATTGAATGACTACATAATATACAGCTTAAATTAATGCATAAATAATTTAAGATTTATCCAGCGTACACTAGAAACGTGGGTGTTTTGATAATTTTCAATTACGATCCTTTAAGCGTAAAATCTGAAATCTAATGCAGTAATCCTTTTATGCAAATAGTGTTGAGCTAAATTAAATAAGTTGAGGGGAAAAGTATATGAGATTTTGGATTTGGCGACCAAATTTTGGTGCATCTATTTGAGTAATTCAAGCACCAGAAAGCAACAAATAAATTTGCAATACAAGTGTGTAGGTACTGATAGACTATAGCAAACTAGTGCAGTGCAATGAAAGTTGCATTAACATACCTACCGTATATCCTGTAATAATGTCTAAATTGTCCCCGTTTGAATGGTACGCTGGTCTATTTAACATACTATTAAATGGCAGTACGCGGGTCTGTAATATTACGCAGGTCAGTAACACAGTAATACTACGCGGGTCTGAGAGGTCCAACTTTGAATAGTACGCGAGGCGCATTATTACAAGATATGCGGTACCTATAGGTATGCGTATGCAGATTGTATTAAAACAAAGCCATAACCATGGTGTTTATAATACTATCGTACTCCCTTTTTTGCGAGCGTGCGAACGTCAACCTCAGTTCCTTTCTGTCATCCCGAACATCCCCTTCCACTCGAATCTACATAAATTCATTTGCAGATAAAATTCTAGTTTTTCGCTCAAATGAAACTATATAACCATCAGTATAGCACCACCAGCACATACAATGGCCATTAGCATATACGGGCAGAGGGCAAGAGTAGTGAAAAAGACGAAAGAGGAAATAATATA
Organism: Dicyrtomina minuta; assembly: GCA_949802685.1. NCBI lineage: Eukaryota > Metazoa > Arthropoda > Collembola > Symphypleona > Dicyrtomidae > Dicyrtomina > Dicyrtomina minuta. Next base: position 51,591,425 of record OX461810.1, read on the forward strand.
TTGCTGTCTAAAATTCGAGCTGCTAGAGTTATGGTTGTGGATGGAGTAGGAAAAGTGCATGGATTACAAATTGAGACACGAGCCTCATATGTCACTTCTCCAATGGACAATTTATCTAAATAAAATATCTTGAGTGTGTCTCTTCCGTCTCTCGTCTTTGCTTGAGTTGAGTTGAGCTTGAGAGAGTTATGTATGGCTCTGTATCTTCATCTGCCCATAGGACGAGTAACTATGTTACTCATACTCTCATAAAAAAGTTCACATGGGTTCACACAATTTAACCCATAAATGCATGCACAACTTGAGTATACCACCGTCTCTGTAGGTTAATATCAGTACATGTCCTATGAATATACAGATATAGGGTGGTAGGTATATACCTAAATAAAAAAGTAACATATCTTTCAAGTCTTGGTTGTTACTTGGTTCGAAGAGCAGATTCGTAGATAGGGCAGTTTCTTTGGTACTCTTCTACACACACACATCCATATTGATCTTCCATTTCGCAGAGTTTTCCCAAGGGGGCAATGTCTTTGAAGAAAAACACTCGGAGATAGAATGTCAAGACACTGTAATTTTTCTTTGCACATGAAATGAGACTCTTTAATATTTGAGAGAATTGTCTTGAATTCCATGTCATTGGGCTCTCATAGTCTCATAGCGTGTCTCTGTTTTTTAAATAAAACTTCCAAACATGATCTGTTCAAGATATCACGTACGGCCTGCAGAGTAATAGCCAAATATCATATACAACGTGCAGGCCGGCCAATGGAAGAAGCTAACTAAGGGCTGATGACAAATTTGAAATAAATTGATAAGCTGTAGAGCTGTTAGTAGTCGTGGAAGGAACCAAGATACGCAGAAACAGTTATCAGGCTTCATGTTACCCTATAGCGGTTGGCTTTTTTATGGTTTCTAAAACCGTATATACTATGCTCTCTAATTGGAAAATTAGAATTAGAATTAGAAACCGTCTACTTGTCGTAATCACAGTTGAGCTGGTGTATGTGTCGTCTACTCAGATAATGGACTAACCCTGTAAAAATATTTGAGATCAATGCACTTGACAATTTATGAATAAATTAAATTGTGTAAAATATGATACAAGGTAAAACGTTAATCAATAGCAACATGAATTGCAAGTATTTAATGAATTATTAGCTTATTGACATGTCATGTGTACGTGTTCTAATGTTTTTAATGCTATGTATATTGAAGGAAGGCGCAATACTAGACAAGAAAAATTCCAATAAATTATAAGTGTAAGACTCAATTTTTGGAAGTTTTAATGGTATTTAACTTGTCTTGCTTTGTTTGCACTTTTAAAAGAGATGCATTTACAGTATTTTGCATTTTTCCAAAACATGTATTTAAAATATTTTGTACTTGTCAAAAAGTTGTATTTAAAATATTTTGTACTTGTCAAAAAGTTGTATTTAAAATATTTTGTACTTGTCAAAAAGTTGTATTTAAAATATTTTGTACTTGTCAAAAAGTTGTATTTAAAATATTTTGTACTTGTCAAAAAGTTGTATTTAAAATATTTTGTTCTTGTCAAAAAGTTGTATTTAAAATATTTTGTACTTGTCAAAAAGTTGTATTTCAAATATCTTGACCTTGTCAAAAAGTTGTATTTGAAATATTTTGTACTTGTCAAAAAGTTGTATTTAGAATAGTTTGCACTTGTCAAAAAGTTGTATTTAAAATATTTTGTACTTGTCAAAAAGTTGTACTTAGAATAGTTTGCCCTTTCCCATAAAATGCATTTAGAAAGTTTTGTACTTGTAAAAGAGATACATGTATTTCCGATATTGTGAACTTTTCTAAAAAGATGCACTTACAACATTTTCACATTTTTCAAACTTGTAATTTGAACGTTTTGCACACCCATAAAATTTATCTCACTAGTTATTGCACCCTCGACAACGCTGACGTATCTACGTTAATTAACCCAAATGTAATTTAATATACTTGAAGAGTAGTATATGTATTTAGTTAGTTCATATTAATATCATGATACATCTCATATGTATGCATCACAAATTATGCTATACGCACAAATCAAATGGTAGACCCAACTGGTAAATAAGGTTTAGTTCCAGGAAATGCCAGTTTTTATTACACTTATCGAGAAAATTACACCTATACTTTGAAAAATTATGACAAGTTTTACTACGTAATAATAATTAAAAAAACATCCTATCCAATCTAAAGTAATGCATGCATAGATTGGTAGTAGTAATAGGATGCCAAGTCATGACAAGGCAAAAGTATATAGAAGGGTGTTGTTTGTGTTTGGTACGTACTCTTGAGAGGTGAATGACATCTTTCAAACAGAATAAGGTTAGTACGATGATCATGCCAGTCTATATATGTATAATAATGTACTATAATTATCCTATAGTACATACCCATATGTTTTAGAGTTGTTGTTAGTAGTGGCAGGGATGAGTAATAAAATATGTATCGTCACAGATATTTTGCAAAAAAAAAAGAAAAAAAGACATTTTTTTTCATTTTTATATCACATGAGGTTATATGAGTGCTATGCTCCTTTTTTTACACTATACTATAAAGCATCTGCCTCGACATGTATATGTCTATACCTATACCCACTATACTTGGTTGTTGGTACATTTTTGTCTTGTTTGTTATGTTGAGAGACGTGATAGGATAGGTGTAAATTACCCACATAAAAGGTAATATTAATATTACTATGTTTGTTCCTGGATCTGGAAAGTAGGTGGGTAGGTAGGTAGGTACAAAGTTTGACTGTACGGTTAAATTTGAGGAAAATAAGTGCTTTGTTTTTATTCACCATGCAATATGGCTCTATGAAATATTATTACAGGTAGGACACGGATATGCTTTTAAATGAGTAGGTTGTAGGAGATTTTATACGATTTTTTTACACATGGTGCATGCCAGAGTTTGCGAATACCACAAAAAAGTTCCATCTACTATGTACGTGTGCTTACGAAACCTGTGGGACCCACTGAATGATGGTGAATTTAAGTAGTAGGTTGTTATATATGTACATAGTTCGGAGGGTGGATATAATAACCTCATATTGATTTTTAATTTGGAATAGAGGACAAGCTCACGGTACCTGCAATGTCAATGTCAGAGTCACCGTCCCCGTTCCTGTCCCCGGAACCGGCACCGGCTTCGGCACCGGGCCAACCCAATATAAATGGCTCATCTGGTTCTGGTCCTTGTCGGAGTAGAGTGAAAGGAGTGCATTGGAATAAAGGTCAGCATTTTATTGCATAAGAACATGGCATTGGATTAAGATCTTGTCATTGTCACAAAGTTGATACGTGCAGGTGGAGCGAGCTTTATAGGAAGTGCTTTGGCCTCCCTTTCCTTAGGTCATTAGAATAAATGCATAGCTAGTGCTTTTGTGCTGGTACTGGTACTGGTGCTGGTTACTGTGGTACGGGTTACATTTCTCAGGATGGCATGACATATTCTGAAAAAAAATTAAGGATAATATTCCCCCATTCCATAAAAATTCCAAGTGCATATCCTCCGTAATAGTTTTACTAGAAAATAAAAAGTTAAAAACTTTTTTGTTAGGTAGAAGAAGTCTAATAAGTAATAAGATGCTTACTGTAAGAGTGGGAATGGGGTAATGTTCCGCTTTGCATCTAAATATAGGCTCTTTATTGGAGTATATCTACAAGGATATATTATGTATCAAATAGACAAAAATGCATATCATGCCGAATGACAAAGATGCAATACATGCTATCCTCATTTTTTCTTCATTTTTTTCTGGAAGGGTTGATAACACGAACCGTGTCCTATTTACTCCAACTCGAATCCATTGCCAAATGTGTCATGTATAATATGAGCGATTTTCCCTGCACGTCCCAACCATATAAACACCTCCAGTTTTAGTACATAAGGGGACTAGAAATTTTTCATTCTTTAAAACATATTATTTGAAACTAGGCTATATACTTAAAGGAAACTGCAGTCCAAGAAAAAGCAGAGTGAGAAAATAAATCCATCTGCAGTATAGGTAAACTACCTCTCTTTTTTTTCTCACTGTTTTATTTAGTTCTCTCTGTTATTACGGTCATTGCCCGTGTCCGTGACCGTGACTTTTGTGCAAATAATAAATTGTAATTTCCCAAAGTTTTATTCGGACTCTCGGAAGAGCTTGGACGCGCGGGGAACGCCGACAAGTTAGTGTATATACTTATATAGTACATTACTCTAACCTCTTCCGTTTTCTTTTGTTTTCCTTCACTATAACTAAAAACCTACTCTACCTTGATAATATGTATTGTCTTAGCTTTTTATAAGTTTAGCTTTCCAAAGCGAAAGTCCAAAGCGGATCGATGCAATAATGGCAATTTGCAAAAATTGTGCAATTTCCTGAAAGAAGCCCGTATATTAATTTTTATTTAGGAAGGACGGTTGCTAAAAAAAGTGCCACGCTAGTGCTGAGTAAATAACGATAGCGTGGAAAGCTGGAAAGCTTGGTTATGGAGAGTGATTACATACATTACACCTGACATTTAGTCGTAGTAGGTAAGTCGGTCCATATTTATTTCCAAAATCCCAAACTTCATTCATTCAACTTCTTTCTCCTTTATTTTTTGTTCAATTTCTCTTTCGTATTTCGTCAATGCTCAATTTTGATTTAAAAAAATCAATTCTATAACATGCTGTAGGACTTTGTGCGTGACTTTTGACTATTTTTTTTTCGTGGCAAATTCCATGTCCACCTGCTCTGCGTTGTTGGATGGATATGAGATTTGAATCTAGAATTCATGGAAGAGGTACGAATAGGCACACGGTGCGGTGGTGACTCTGATATGACGAAGATCCACTTCTACCTTCACCTTTTCAGAAGGCCATTCCATATAGTATATATGCCCTGCCATGGCTGCCATGCCCTTTAGTGCATCCATTGCATGCCATTACTGCTAAAAGAGTGGGGAGTCGCAGGAGTATAATAACAATAACGCATAGGGTAGAAATGCGAAGAAGGTAGTAAATTTTATCTGTAAAATTCAGTTCAGTAGTACTACATGTTCAGATTGTGAGCATCTCGGTCTCGACCTCGCCTCTCGGCTAGAAAATCCACTCTTCTATGTACACTTTACGCCGATCCACGTACATAGTCGCGAGTTCAAGTCAAAGTCGAGTACTAATTCGACCTCGACTGTCACTATGAGGATATATGTACATACATAATGTCCTTACCTATATAGTACATGCATCCTATAATTATAACTTAAGTGGATTATAGACGTGGATGGATATATAGAGCTCATAAAATAAATTTCACCCTTCCGCAATTTTCTTCAAATGTTATAACATTATAGGATTTGCTAAATACTTAAGCATAGCAGAATAGCAGCACCCAAGAAAAAAAACTGTTAAAGTTAAAATCTATAAAAATTGTTTCTACATTACAATTTACAATCTCAAACATTGTAACAACGTTTGCAATTTTATGATGACGGTCGGGCTAGGCCTACTATAGCAGTTATAGTCGCGTTAAAGTGCGAGATTCTACTCGTGGTACTGGGACGGGAACAGACAGAAACTGCTCCATTCTAGTTGGCGTTGGTAATGAGGTATACTGTATATTGTAACTGTTAGTCATGTAAAGCAATTCATTGGATTTGATTTTGGTGTGCTGTTGATGTCGAGTGGAATTACGGTATGGGTATGGTGGTATGGGAAGTTGTTGGATAGTTAGTTGTGTTGGGCTGGGGCAGTAAATCAGTAAAAATTGGCTATAAACTATGTCCTCGTATAATTTATGCGGAATTTCTCTCAATATATTAACAAGAAGATATTGTATCGGTATCGAAGTATCGACAGTTTCATCATTTCTTCCTCAGATGAGAGTCTCTCAAGTATTTTGACCTGAGAGCTATAAAGCAGTTCATCCACACACAACACACAGCAGAACACACACAAGCCATTAAATCATTTATATGTACAGAGGCAAAAATCCCCTTCCATGCTTTTAAAATCAAAACATAATATTTCGCTGAGCAACTTTATTCAAATACAAAGTTTAAACAAAAAATTATTTGTAGCATATATCTATGTATATAACTAACCATACCCGTATGTGATTAAAGGTTTCATCTCCATATAAAGCAGTAAATATCAATAATCGATAGCATTTTACAGATATAAGGAGACAATACGCACCTATATGGGATGGATCTTACGTTATTCAACACTAAAAGTAATGGTAATAATCCACAGCCCATTAATTCCCTATAGTTTTGTTCCTTGTTAATCGTAATAATTGCCTTTCTTGGAGGATCATTAGAGATTTCCGTGTAAGATATTAAATTTTGTAATCCTATTATATTATTGCTGCAAACTTTGGGAGTTTCCATTCAAATGTAATGTTATTGGCTCAACTTACTTATTGGGATGTAAAGGATGTATCATACTGAGGCTTAACTGTGACTCTAAATTTCCTACATTCTCATCAAGCCAGGGCCGGACGAAGGAATTGCTTTTAGGCAGCAATTTGTTTCCACACAAAAACCTCCATTTTGATTTCATTGATGGTTTTCTTTGGTAAACAAAATTGTTGTTGTATTTACATGTTTTAGAAAAGTGCAAAATGTTTTTTTTACTTGATTCAGAAAAGTGCCAAATTTTCTATTTACATGCTTTTTGAAAAGTGTTTGATGTTTTATTTCCATTTTTTTGTAATGTATAAAAAAATGTATTTGCCTGTTTTTGAAAAGTCAAAATATTCTATTTGCATGTTTTTGAAAATTAAGGCAGCGGGGGCTGCCTGCGCTGGCCGCAATATCCGGCCCTGCATCAAGTCATCATGAAATAAATACAGAATGGTTGTTGGGATTAGAATCGAGATCAACATCGACATCGAGAACACCTCATCACAAACTTCAAAATTCCCAAACCAAATCCATTCTTGGAATAATGATGTGAATAACAAATGTATGCATCGAATATGTGAGTCTTGTAATTCTATCACAGTATCATGTGCTTTGTAGTTTGTTAGTTTGTAGTAGGACAGAGTGTGGCAAGGAAAAAGGAACAAAATTACGAATCTCATCATGTTTTTACATCTCCCCACAGATATTTGTATTAACCATAGGCATGAGTCGGCAATAAAATAATGCAATAAATATTACGTTGCGGTGTGTGCTAATGAGTTCAAACAAGCGCTGGATCATGAGCCTCGACTAACTCTCAACCAACATTACCAACGCCAAACGGCAAATGGCAAAGTTAATAATTTTAATTACATTTTATTATTTTCTGATTTTGATACGCGGATTTAAATTGTGATTATTTACGTATGCAGTAGCTGGTATGTACTTTATGTATTTGCGGGTTATGCTGTAATAATTGATCGATTTATTTACTATTTATTCAGTGAGGCATTCCTTTCCAAAACATGTTGTGATTGCTATATTGCCATAATATATTATTTGGTATTCTACAAAATTGAGCGTTGAATATTTAATTCAGTCAACCTTCTCGGTCTCGGATTTCTCGGTGGACATTTCCTTGTATAATTAATGGTTCAATACGTAAGTAAAACAGTGGGTGTGGATATATTATGTTATGGCGAGAGTCAGGGCAGGACGAAGGAATTACAGTAAAACTTCGTTACAACGGTCTTTCAAGGGGGTGGTGAGTTTTGACTGGTGTATCAAAGGTCCGAAGTAAAGTTACAACGGTCTTTGGCCGTTGTATAGTGACATATGGTTTTTGCAATATACAATTAAAAATATCTTTACGACTATAGCCCTCACACATTTTGGGCCACACATCTTTCAGCCAGGTCGTTACTACAACATCATTTACTGATGCTGCTTCGCCTGAAATCGCACAAAAGGATACACCATTCCTTTTTTTCCAGTTATCAAGCCAACCGCCACTTCCTTTAAAATCGGGCTCGTTTAGTTTTTTCGCAAATTGCATCGCTTTTTCTAACAGTAATGGACCGTTAAGTGGTACATTTTTTTGCCTCTGAGCGTCAAACCACTGTGTCAAAGCTTCATCAATTTTTGGGAATCCACTAGTTCGAGCACGCTTTGATTTAGGTGCAAATTTGAGGTAATTATTTAAAATCTGACCTCTGCCTGACCAAATCGTCTGTACAGTTGATTTGTGCAGGGACTTTTCTTTTGCAACCACGGACTGTTTTTTTCCACTCTCAAGTTCGTGAATGATTGACACTTTTTCACTCATTGTCATTTGCTTGCGGTTTTTCTTGTTCGTTGTTGGAGCCCTACTCATTCGCTAATAAATCGCCAAGGCAAACAGAAGTTAAAATTCAAAAAAAATATTTTAAAGCTAGCAAAACATCTAACTCCTAGAGCCTAGTGGTACTCTTCGTGTTATTAGATCCCTTCTAATTTGTCTCATTTGTATCCACCCGCCTATTTATTTCTTTAAATATAATTCAATTCCATTTACAGATGGAGATAATGTTAAGAAAGAAAAAGTCGAGCCAAAGACCGTTGTAACAAATATCATTCTAATGGTAACAGTGATGTGCGGCCCATAGATTTGGACCGGTGTATCAAGGCGACCGTTGTAGAATTGACCGTTGTAAGACTGTACTTTAACATTACGCAGTATAGCGTTGTTGCCGGGACTAAAAAATTTGACCGGTGTATCAAAGTGGCCGTTGTAGCCCAGGCCGTTGTAACAAAGTTTTACTGTACTTTTAGGCATCCATTTATTTCCATACAAAAACCCACCAAAAAAATTTTGATTTTATTGACGGTTTTCTTTCGTAAAGCAAACTGATGGATTTACATGTTTTAGAAAATTTTAAAATGTTCTATTTACATGATTCAGAAAAGTGCAAAATGTTTTATTTCCATGTTTTTGAAATGTACAAACAATTTTATTTGCATCTTTTTGAAAAGTCAAAATATTCTTTTTACATAGTTTTGAAAACTGCCAAATGTTCCATTTACAAGTTTTTTGAAAATTCAAGCAGCGGGGGCTGCCTGCGCTTGCCGCACTATCCGGCCCTGGCGAGAGTCGTGCTTCTCCATATTATTAATTATTTAATACAAACTAACAGCTACAAAACCAACAACAAAAACATCAACATCAACAACTGGACTAGAAGTCTTAGAAAGGACCTGCCATCAGCCATATCGCCATCAGACAAGGACAGGATAGGGCAGCGGACCTTTTGTTTCTGCAGGTAAGTAGGAAGACACCACAATTTGTTTATGCTCCGTGTACGGTTTAATGGGATTGTGACGGTGATGTAAATAAATGGTGATGGGTAGGAAGCAGTTGGTCTGGGAGGCAGTGCAGTGAGTGGTAGGATGATACAGTTATCAAAGTATCAGTCTCTATATACGTTCACACATCCCACAGTTCAAATTCAAATCCAAATCCAAGAGTCCAACCGGTGCCGGTACCAGTACCGGTGCCGGTACCGGTGTGGTGTGATTGGGACTGTGATAGAAATACAAATCGATACGTAGAATAGATGTTTGAATACACTCACAGTATTATAGACAGTCCCACAGCACAGAACTTTACAGACTTTACACTATATGTGCAAAGTGGGATTCGACACGGAAATCGATAACTCCTCCAAATTCCACAGACAAAGAAGACGAGAGAGAGAGACCGAAAAAAAGGTTGCTTACTCCTATTATTCCTATCCTCTGCCTATGCCTCGACAGTATTTTCAATTCCAGTCAGGAAAAGCTTGAGGAAGAATTTTCATGGTCGAACAGCTGGATTACAATACTTTGGATACTTTGGAATATATAAAAAAAAACGAAAGAACCAACTATTTTTCACCAAAAGTGAGGAGAAAGGGAGGGAGAGGTGACCGACCTTTCCATGCATCCAGGACAGAGTGCACTATCTTGTCTTCAATTTTCTTTTTTTCTATACCTATAAATACATATTATCTACCATATACAAGTATTTCTGTATACTACATAATATACTTAACTTAGATGGCTGCTCACTTACTTTTGAACATTCTGGACTTGAACCATACCTAAAAAACCTAATAAAAACATTTCTAATTTTCATATTTTGTAGAAAATTGCGCATTTAACTTAAAGCACGTCATGCCACGGCATGCTCTGCCCTGGGTATAGGGTTTCGTCATGCGATTTCAATTTGCAATATTCCAAATACCTTGATGTCGATGTCGATGTCTATCTATTAAGCAGGTATAGGTAGGTACTTTAGAATACTCTTATGCAGTCGTAATGGTGAGCCTCATTGAGAACTCACTGGTCGTAATAATTATTATTGAGTACCTATGCACTTTAGTTGGACTTGGACTTAAGAGGGACAGCTTAAGAGACAAATTTCCCTTTATTAGTATTTCCTAGAAGGGAGCTCACGGAACGGAGAACGGACACGGTGTGCGAAAATCAAATAGCATAGTATTTCCTCTCTCAAACTTTTTACTCGCACACACTGCATAGACAAGACTACTACCTATATGGTTATGGTATGGTCCTTACGGAACGGTTACGACTGTCAAGATTGAAGATAGTAATGGGCATAGCAATTGCTAGAGACACTCTCAAGTTTTCTTTTCAAGAAAAAGGAATAATGGGGAAAATAATATGAACTCTGCTCAAAACTTGAAGCCTATAGAATGTCTCCTATAACCTTGGCCTTAACATGGGAGTGACATAATGGAGGCTCAGTATGTACCAGAGCCTACCTACCTACCTCAAATGTCCCCACCCCCACCAGTAACAGTACCAGTACCAGTAGATTACGATGCAATACATGTCATTCATCATACATACTTTATTCATAGGATGCCGGATGCAATCATCCCTATGTACAATGCAATACCTCCAAATAATAATTTTAGGCACATTAATTCTAATTAATTCCGAGCACTAAACAGCGCATTCAATGCTGCATATGAATACATAATCTTCATGGATCGTGACGCTTAATTGACTTGAGGAATTCATGCAACAGGATTAAATAAGGAAATTATAGGGAAGAAAACATGGGAGTAAATAATTCTGCCTTCATTTGTATCTGAAACCGAAACCAAACCAAATAAAATATAAATCCTCCTATATTCTCGCCCTGATTCTGATGTGCTGTCAGATGAGGGGATTATTGATTCCTTCCCACTGCTGCTGAAATATGAATTAAATCGATACCATCCTGCCTCTGCCTCTGCTTTGTGGACTTACTCAAGATTAAAAATAGAGCATTGGTAACTTTGAAAAAAAAACAGCATCTGTATGAAAAAGTCGGGCGGGTTCCGTTCCATACGGTTAATGCTATTTTGATTGTCATTGTCATTGGATTGGATTGGATTTTGGATCGGAGGCTCGATTAGTTTCGATGCCTTCCCCCCACTGCACTCGTTCGTGTAGGTATAGGTAGGTAGGTTGATTGTCCTCAATGAGATACGCGTCATTACTATGCAAGGACAGGTAGAGAGACCAAAGCAGCAGGACCTGTCACAGAGGAACAGGGCGGTGCATAACTATAACTAACAGCAGGTTAATTTAACTGTAACAGAAACTATCAGAGTAGTGGACACAGGTATTTGTGGATACCCGGCGCCGGCAGCATGAGACGGAGATGGAGCTGACGGATGTAGTCAACTGAAACTTACGATTAGATTTAAGGCAAGTTCCTTGAGACTTGAGATATTCTTAGATGTTGACGAGAAAATGCACAGTCTGCTTTGGACACTATATTTGAGTATATAATTCATGAGCGAGTGTACGGCTCTTCGCTGTCTCAAGTCTAAATGACATGACGCTGCAACTTGTAAGTTCGTCTCTTCCTGTCTCAACTCCACAAATTACAGTAAATTCCACCAGCGTACGGTATACACAGGAATTTTTTAGCGTAGGTAGCTTTAACTATCGTGTATTGGACGTATATGTTGTATGGGAATTGGCAAGGCAGGTACATAGCTGTTTTATTTTTCATACTACGATGCCGATGCCGATACCGATGCCGAGGACGACACTGTATATAATCTGGAGCTGGCGGCTGGCAGTCACATTTACAAAGTTGTAAGTTTATTTTCATTCAAAGTTTTTTTTTTCAGTATTATTTGTACAGTCACAGTGTTATTTTTGTACGTCGTAAGGCCATGGCCACGGACACTCAATTTTACTATGCATAAAGCCGCACTTACTCACTTACCTGTAACTATAGCTATATAGCTCTATTTTCTCTCCGTATAAGATGCGAATGACATTATGTAATATAGTTGTTGGCAAAAAGGAAAGGATAGGGATAGGGCTATATAGTTCTGCGAATGGTTGCTCGTTGAACTGCACACAATAATTATTATGCAATGGAGCTTCTTCTAAACCAAGTATGAAACACTGTCTTACTATAACTATATATAACTGTTACTCAAAATTGTAGAATATGCAGAATAGGCACACACAGTACACACTCGAAACATGCTGAGTTGAGTTCATCAGTTTTCAGTATGGTCTGACTCTGGCTTTGCGTTGGTGTAATAGTTGGATGGATCTGTACAGATACTATGTGCGAATTGTGTGACTGTTGATCTGTGTGAGTGGCAAGAAGAAAATAAGGACTATATACGCATATTTCGATCGCATAGATATAATTTGGTGTTGGTAGACGCACTAGACGGTAAACGTTTAAAGGTATATAATTACTGTTTGAGTTTGAGTGAGGCTGTAGACATATTAGACCAATGCCAAATAAAAGGAACCACCCTATAAAGATTAAAGATATAGTCAAAAAGCTCAAGTCTAAATATGACGGAACATATATAATAAATATAATATGGGCAGGTAGTTTCTATCTTGTGTAGTAAGTTAAATACAGGGCCGGATAATGCGGCCAACGCAGGCAGCCCTCGCTGCTTGAATTTTCAAAAAACATGTAAATTAAACATTTTGCAGTTTTCAAAAATATGTAAAACAAATAATATTTTGACTTTTCAAAAACATGGAAAATACAATTTTTTGTACATTTCAAAAACATTGAAATAAAACATTTTCCCCTTTTCTCAAAACATGCAAATAGAACATTGAGCACTTTTCTGAATCAAGTAAAAAGAACAATTTGACTTTTTCTAAAACATGTAAATACAACAAATTTTGCATTACCAAAAGAAAACCATCAGTAAAGTCAAAATGGTGGTTTTGTATTGAAACAAATTGCTGCCTAAAAGCAATTCCTTCTTCCGGCCCTGGTTAAATACAAATACAGCCTCCGAGCCATAGTGAAACCGTAAACCGTACTTGTGTTAAATGGAATAATTTATATAGATTTACATTGAGCTTAATAAGATTTAAATGTGGAAATTCAAATTGGGAATGGAAGCATTGTTACAACACCAGAGAGTTAATTCCAAAGAAGTTGAAGATGTCGATGTCGATGTCGAGTCGAGATATTATATAGGTATAGCAAAGAGCCGCAAGAGGTAAAATAGCAAATCCCACTACATGACATTCATAAGTACAATGTTAAATCAACACCTGCCTGCAGTTCACCCACTCTCTTGCAATTTTTATTTCCTGATACACAGAGTACACAGCTCCACAGTATACAGCCGCAGACCACGTCACCGTAGAGCCAGAGCCAGACACTGCGAGCAATGAATATATCTGTAGTAGAGTATCTCAAAAGGCCGTCTGCTCCAATGTCTATACGCACTTCACTTGTCAGACATTTCTTTTCAACTGACGATTAGTTAGGATAGGATTGGATTTTATTTTCTACTATAGAGACCTTATATGTAGGTACTATTACAGCTCTTGTTCTAACTAGTAAGCTCTGGCGCACAAATGAACTTGGCCCAACAGGTATTTTTTTCCCCTCATTGATGATGATCATGATCATTGTTGCCCTGCTGCGGTGCTGGTGCTGCTAGTGTATTGTTTGTACTCAAAATGAACTCAAAAGTCATACACGTACCCCTGTACGCACAGACATACAGCTATATAGTAAAAAAAGCCGTAAGAGGTGTCTATCTATAGTTCACATATAGAATATTTTTTAATCTTATATAGGGCTTTTGGTCTTTAAAGGCTGACTATTGGAATGGGACTGGAGCTACGTGTTTGTTTGTGTGTGTGCGAGTTGTAAGTCCATTGCGAGTCATGATTCGTGAGAATCATTATCATGGCCATGATCATGAATCAGGTTAAAAGTGACTGACTCTTACGTAGCAGCATTTCACTCTTTCACAGTTGTTCCTTAGATTTCCACAGAATAGATTATTGTACAGAATGTTAAATAGAATCTGATATCCTACTCCTCCAAAGGCCCAAAGAGAGCCCAAGGAAGGGAACAACATCAACATGGACATCAGTTTCAGAATGACTTTATGTAATTTGCCAATGGCCAATGGAGTCAATGTCACGAGTCACGACTTTTCCCATTCTCTCCTCTGGGGAAACATTATCTAGTGCATTATAGTATACGGTCTTTTGTCTTCCTTAAAAAAATAGCCTACGTTTTTTCTCCCCTTTCGTTAAGCTAATTTAAGATTTACAAACTTTCATCACAAAAAAAGAAGCTCGTTGTTACATATCCCAATTTGTTCACTGACTGAACGTAGAACAATTTTCTGCATTTAATTAAAAAATACCAGAATGCTGCACAATCTACATAAATAGTACATAGTTGTAGTTTGTTGCATAGTAATAATGAAATTTAAAAAAATTAATAATGTTGCCTGCATTAGGATTTTGAGGATGTTACGTAACCCATTGGGAGAACACAAGGAGAATTGAAACTACTGGTTAAACCTAAATTATTACCAGTAATTAGAGGTTTATGTTTTATTACACTGCACTGCTGTACGCTGTCTGCGTATATCTTAATGACTGTTATGGGAGTACACCTTCAGTTTCAAACTGCATAGCTGTATTAGTAGTTTAGCTGTTTATTTGATTAGTTGAGTGAGCTATTACATTTTTTTTCAAAAGTGAGGATATTAAAATTAATAACTCTGCTGATGTTCTGTGTGTCTGGCTCCGGTTTCGATGTCGATGTCGACGTCGACATCGAAAACCCATGCATAGTACCTACACATTAAACAATTTAAAATACAAGCCTGTCTTGTTCTTGTCTTGTCCCATCCTATCCTGTCTGTCCTGAATCACTTGAACTTTGTATTTAATTTTCATTGAATTTTTTGGCTCTCAACTCAAAGTGTCATGGGAGAGGTAAGGGTTTCCTATACTATAATCCTATCACATCAGTAAAAGCTGTCAGCCGTGCGGTGGTGGTGGTGGTGGTGATGGTGTCGGTTCCGTGCCAATTCAGTGTCAATGCCAAAGAAAAGCTTTAAGCTCCTTCTTTTTTTTCTTTTTGCATTTCTATTATCACATTCGCATTATTTGTTATATCACGTCGTTGATCGTCCTCTGAATCTTTTTATTACGGTTAAATGCATGATGTAAGATTCTAAAGATTAGGACTACTACTACGACTACGAGGATGACGAGAGCAGAAGGACAAGGCAACGTACTTACGACGGCATAGGGCGATTTCTTATTCAAATATCCGCGTCTATCCATACGATTCAATTCATCCCAGCCCACGAAATACAGGTAGGTAGGTATAGGTAACTACTACTACTACTTACATAATGTGTGGAGTTTAGTTATAGGACTAATCTTGATTTATAACATCAGTTCGAACTTTTCAAAGTTTGAAAGTTCGAGCTCACAGTGAGAGTCTGAGAGTCATTCCGGCATATTATCTGTTGTTGTATGTAGGTCGCTGCCAGTGCCAGGAGTGAGGAGAGAAATATAGAGGAAGAGAAATGTGAAACATTTTCAACACTTGACGAAGTAACAGTAATCATAATTCAAAATAAATTTGATATCACTCCCTTTTCTCTGTCCTATCACTCAGTATGCCCTGTACATACATTCCCAGATTTCAATCTAGCGATCAGAGTCCCACGCCAAATCCAAACCCAAACCCACCTCCCATCCCAAAAGCAAGGAGTGGAATTCTTAATCTGAGACGCAGAGATTCTATTAAGGTATTTCCTATATACGTCTTCCATATTATGTATCCGCATCTCCGTGGAGCTACGCGATCCTTACATAAGTCAACGTTATAGAATAGGGCCGGACGAAGGAATTGCTTTTAGGCTGCAATTTGTTTCCATACAAAAAACACCATTTTGATTTTATTGACGCTTTTTTTGGTAAAGCAAAATGATGTAGTTATGTACATGTTTTAGAAAAGTTTAAAATTGTCTGTTTACTTGATTCAGAAAAGTGCTCAATGTTCTATTTACAGGTTTTGAAAAAAGTGGAAAATATTTTTTTTCCATGTTTTTCAAATTTACAAAACATTTGTATTTTGCGTGTTTTTGAAAAGTCAAAATAGTATTTTTACATATTTTTTAAAACTCCAAAATGTTATTCCATTTAAATGTATTTTAAAAATTCAAGCAGCGGGGGCTGCCTGCGCTGGCCGCGGCCGCATTATCCGGCCCTGTAGAATGGATATTAGTTACACCTTTAGGTATAACTATGTACCTCCCTGTCTTTATGAACGCACTATTTGTATTTGTATTTTTATCTACAAATCTACAGCTCGCAGCATAGTATGCTCGGCATACGGATACTAGGGACGGAGCCATTATTGCTTGCTGATTTTGATTGGAATGAAATTCTCAATCTCCAAGTTTGGCTTTGGATGGGAGAATGAAGATGCGCTGATGACGCGGCAGTGACGGTGAAGATGACTGCGCTGTTGTTGAATTAAATCCCTGTGCCCTGTGCCATGTCATACCATGCTATAATAAACTACAGAAAGTACTAATTGTAATTACCAAGACCAAAAAAGTGTCTACCTAGGTAGGTAGGTAGGTACATTGGCATTAGTATTGATATTGGTAATATCTATAAGGCATATACGGTATGATTACATGATCATCTTTAATCTCTACTCTATAGAATGTGGCCATAGCCGTAGAGCTACGAATTTTTTTCAATCTTCCTTATTGCACTTCTTCCCTTGGACTATCTAATAAGCTTCGAGACTCTGATGGGAGATGGGACGGCAGGGCCACGACGAAGTCGCTCAGCTTTTGCACAATTCAATGGACGAGGGAGCATATACAGATAGCGATGGGAATGAGAGATGAAAACTTGATTGAGTATTATATCTTCTATTCTGTCTCGAGTCATTTCTTCCCTATCCGTAATTGTGAGTCCTCATCCTCTACCCTTATGCACTGTGGCGACTCAAAACTCGAGAAGACTTGACCGAACTAAAAGTTGAAAACGTTCGTGAATTGGGCCAGGGCTGCGAAACATTAAACAAAAAGCAAATCAGAGGAAAAAGCAAAGCGCACACACGAAACATAATAGATAGATAATGTGGTAATATGGCAAGAGCCTGCCATCGCATCAGCTGTAAACTGCTCTGCGGCTCTGACAGTTGGCAGTGTAAAAAGTTCCGTTATCAAACTAAAGTTGACTTACTTTACTCATTTCATCTGTCTCCATCTTGGGAATTGTGGAACAATATCTCAAGCTGGATACATACGTATGATCTTTCTTCATGCAGTTGCAGTAGATCCCTATATACCTATAGCTATAATATTGTATTTTCCCATTCCTTTTAAATGTAGCTCCTAAAAAGTTTGAATGGTCTGACGTCAGTATAGTTCTGTATTTTATAGGTAGGGAGCATAATGAAATATTACGTGATCATAATATGTACACTACAGACTTGTGAGTGGACATACATGAGTTTCCTTGTGGTGCGATACGACGAGATATAATTATACAATACATTGAATGAGGAATGTTGAGACGCAACTTTGAGAGGAGCAGAAGAGCGAAGTCTAGGGAACAAGTGACTTCCACTTGGAATCCCAATTCCATTTCGAATTCGAATTCGACTTTGACTTCGACTTCGACTTCGACATCATCGACCAAAGGCTCATGCCAAGCTCCCAGTAGGACAAAAGCATCCTCATCGTCCAATTAAAGCCCACTCGAATGATTCTTCTCAGAAATCCGTTTGGTATTCATGTAATTTCAGAATTGAAATGTCTACATTGTTCAATACAGTAATGAATTCATATTTTACAGTATGGGAAATTTCATAACAACAGCTACTTACGTAGCTCATAATAAGCCAGGATCAAAATTAAAATCAAACTTCAATTATATTCAACATTCAAAAGCTTTTTACACTTTTCTGGAAATTTTAATCTAAAATTCATAACAAAAATATTGTGTATGTATTACTATTAAATAGTGTGTAGGTAGCTACCGTATTTCTTCTCATACTTCCTGCGGGTCTCCATTAGGTCCCGGGTCTCTTATAACTCCCGGCCCGGCGTCTATAGCATTGAATCAAATGGGGAATTTTATATTCAGATTTCTGATAGGTCCTACGGATATATAGCAAAGTTTGGCGTAGCTATTAGAAGAAATACGGTACGTTTAGTCACATTTCAAAAATAAATTCATTTGTCGTTGTTTATGATAGTGATACTAACAAGGTAATGGTAGAAAAGTCAAAGCATTCTATTGCTTATTATATATGTAGAAATTATCGATTTACCTAATTACATGCTCGCTAAAAAATTCAAAGAAAACATTCCATGACTATGCAATATGCTATATATCAAATAGAATGCTTCCTTTGACTATTCAGTTGTCTACAAAGTAAAGTAAAGAAATAAGAAATAAATATAGGAAAATGTGAGCTTGAAAATAACACGTTCAAGCGCCGAAACAGGCTAGGTACATATTATACTCAGTCAAAGCTTTACTTGTAGAACCCTAAAAAAAATATTAAATAATACTTGTTTTTATATACCAATTCCAAGTACTACTACTAACTGGGACTCCCGATACCGATACCGATACTCGTGTGTAATATTTCCATTTTCAATTTCATTTTATAGCGTCTCAAAAAGTAAAAGTATTTAGTAAGTAAGAGAGAGAGGCATAGAAGGCAGACCAGGAGAAGCTGGAGTTGCAGGTCGGAGAGCTAGAACAAGGACGACTCATACATAACATCCGTCCCCCTTTGAGTCTTTGAGGAAAATGAATGAAAAATATTATTCTAATAAATATGTTCAAATTCAAGACGACTCGTCATGAGTCAAAGGGGACAAAAAATAACTTAAGTGGCTATTAACTATAATATGAAATCGCCTATATAATTCGCAATAATAATTATACCTACTTTATACAGCGTATATACCTACCAACTAAAAATGTCCAGTATGTATTATATGATTACCTAAATAGTAAATAGGTAATGCAGGTACCTGTGGCACTTACTTTACATACTATACTCTTTGCAAGGTCAGGGTTAAGAAAACCATCAACATGCATTTAAAAAGTATTCGAGTGGAAACGGCAACGACTACCAGAACCAGAACTATAGCAATACATACGTGTGTAGGATGAAATGAGAGAAGGCATAAAAAAAAAATATTGTTCTACCAAAACATTTTTACACACATACAACATTACATGGGGACAAAGGGCGATAAACTGGGCGAAGGTAATTCCATGTTATTTTAAGAAAAAAAATATCAGTGTGTCTTACGTAGAAATACACGTTACATTTATTTAGCTCTCGCTTCATTTCCATAATATCATATCAACATAATAGCATCCAGCCAGGCCAGTACATTACGGATTAGAGTGCAAGTAAATTGCAAACTGAGTCAATGCCAATATAAATATCTTCCCATCGCATCCTACAAACAATATACACTATACTACTAGCAGTGCGGTGCAGTGTATAGCGCATAGTAGTGTTAGGTACCTTATACCGACACAGTATATCTGTAATAAAGCTCGCTGCTCGATGCAGAAAATTTTTTTTGCGGTGTTATTCACTGAGCGTGAACTTGGAATGGGACGGCGTGGCCTAGTGCCTGCCTAGTGCTGGTTCTGGTTCTGGTTGGTATGGTGTGGTAGAATAAAGAGGACTTTTCCTCATCGTTTATTTATGTATATATCTAATTATTTATGTAATGCAGGTTCCGGCTGCTGTAGGCATGTGAATAACTGACGTTCATCGTGTTAGGTTTCGTCTTTCATATATTTTTTTTAAGTTTGAAAACACTTACCTACTTACATATAGTTTTAGATCTCAACTCACAGTATTCTCAGCTCAGGAGTTACTTTGGAATTTGGAGCTTGGACATCAATGTCACAGAAATTATAGCAATGCAAAGTAAAAAAAAAGCAATATGAAAGTCGTAATGCAATTTGATGCGAAGTAAAGGAACGCAAAATAAATTCGGGGGGAAGTCAGTTTGTTTATTAGTGAAATCAAAGTCATAGGGGGTTGTCGTTTTCAACTAAAATCCCATCATTTCGTATCCATTTTCATGTAGATCACATACGTAGGTAACATATTTATACACATAATAGTAAGACAGTCTGTTATAACATTTTTGAATGAGTACCAGCCCAGAGATATGGATTATCTGAATAATGGCAAGAAAGAACTGCAAACTGCAACAACTACAATTACCACAATCAGCACTGTACAGAATTAAATTGTCCACTTTTATGAGTCTTATAAACACTCACTTTTAGTTCCTAGAATGCATTTTCAGACAGGGGCAGGCCTAGGAAAAAAATCTGGGGTGGGAAATCCATATAGGTAGGTCGGATACAAATTAAATTGTATCTAATCAATATAAACACCAATTTCAATATCATAAAATGTAAAAAGCATAAATATTAAATACACAAAAATTGTATCTAGTATACTGTGTCCAACAGGGCAAACATGAATGCATGTCAGTGAATTTTTTAATAAATAAATTTATTTCTCTCTTAGTGGAAATGCCCCTATTTTGGCCCATGTTAAAATATGCATTGTGGGGTGGGCAATTTCCCTGTTGCCCAACCCTCTGGATCCGCGCCTGTGTTCCAGTATATACAGTGATATGACTGTATAAAGCGAGAACAAAAAGTGAAGGCCACATATAATATTATTGTTGCGAATATTATGTATCCATTAGTAGGTTTAATGCTTAATATTCTAATAAAAGTACATTTTATATTGAATAATATTATAATTTTTTAGAATTAGCATGACACCTTATTTGGCCCTTTGTGAATTTATAATTGCATTATACTTACAGTGGTAACCTTCATTTGTATTTTTATTATGAGTCCTAGTGGCAAGATTTAACGTTAAATTTTAATTAATTAATTAATGTAATTTATTTTTTTTAAATTTAATCATTAAAATAAATCAACCAACGAAATTTCGTAGACTTACAATTAGATTTGTAAACTGTACACGAAGTCACGCAGTCTGTTGACTTAACTTACATCTAAATTTATTTATTGCTTCCTATTTAAAAAATATACTCTTACTAATAATTATAAGTCAGTAAAAGCAAAGTCATAAAAATGTGCTAAAAGTGACGAATGCATTTTGTGCACGCACATAACGAAATAATTCCCAGGAGGTAATTAGAAAAAAATTGGAATTAGCAAGTGTAGCCCGAACGTCACTCTATTTTTATTTAGTTTTTTTTTGTTATGGTATTTACGGTTTGTATTATAAAATTCAAAATATCAGAAATGGCCTAGGGGCATATTTATTGTGTAACATTGAATTAGTTGTTAAATACGCACATATCTAAATTGCTACAAGGATTCAAGTTTTTGTTTTACGTTTGAAAAACATAACTATGTTACCTATATACATCGTTGATATTTTACAACGTGAAAATCATCTGTTCAGTCCCGTCACATTACACTCAATTGCATTCCATTCAATTGGACATAAAAAACATATACCCACTAATTTTCCACATAACATTGCATTGCCCGTAGAACACGTAATAAAGAATTGACATAACATTGCATTGCTTGCAGTACACTCAAGATTTAAGCTTGATATACATATAATTATGTCAATGTATTTGTAGTATTACAATTTTTAATACAATAGATACATATACTTACATATAGATATATGTTCTTGTAATTATTTTTAACATAAATAATAATGCATGCAGTAGTGTAATAAACCGCAGTGCTATCTCATCTGACAAGTGCAACCCACAAAATAACTTACGATGCATTCTCATTTAGAGGTAGCGTTCTACCTTGAGATGATAGTATTTTAGCCTTATAGCTCCATGCCCACACGTCCCTCCTCGTCTGCATTATGTTGAAGGTGCATAAGTAGAAGTAGTCATGTCATCGGGATTGTGGGTTAATAGGTAGGGATATTATCATATGTGTAACTATATAGTGATAGAATAGTTAAAAAACAGTTCTCTGTTCTCTATTCTCCAGTTGAGGAAGTTCATGGTCTATAATTCTCAAGTGTACGAACAACATCATCATCATCATCATCATTTATCATCATGTGCAAGAATATAACGAACAAACCGCATCCTCCATCTCCATTTGTTTGGTTTGGTTTAGTTTGATTTGGTTTGTTGGAGGAACGACAATCGCAGAACAGGAGTGAGCCTGGGTAGATACATATATAGTGAGCCCAGCAATGCAATCTGCAATGCATTCACACAATACAATGCAATAAAGGAAGAAGATAAACAAAGAGTATGATGATGATGTGTTTGAAAAACCTTGAAAATTAAGAGTTCCAAATTGCATTACATTGCACTACAAATATACAAAGACTTATGCAGCAATGTTCATTTTGCTTACGAGCCTGGTCTTTTTTTGTGTGTGGAGAGTACAGAAGAATGTAGGAGACTTATTCTAATTTGAATAACATTACGAATGACGAAACCATAGGGATTTTGAAGAAAACGTCCGATGCGAACATAATAAGAAGAATATGCACTCACGTATTTTGTATGCAGCCAACACCGTCATTAATAATAGTAGATAGGTAATTCAGCATTTAGTCGACGCCAAATTCACAATTATAAATACTGATACTGATCATATGCACCAACGCAACTCATGTAGGAAGGTACATATCGTCGGTGAAGAGTCATTCTGTCGTAAGTCCATTCAATTGGTAGATGCTGTCCAAGTCGCTTCCGCTGTGTCCTATGCATTAGGTGAAGGTGGTATGTTACTGACTGGGTTGTACTCATGACGCACACTTAGGGGTCGTCCACAAAAGACGTAATCAAAATTCCGTTCCCAGAATATTTTGCGCTTTTCAAAAACACTTTTTCAAAAGTGCAAAATGTTCTATTTACATGCTTTTCAAACGAGTAAAATGTTCTATTTACATGTTTTTAAAAAGTGCAAAATGTTCTATTTACATGCTTTTCAATCGTGTAAAATTTTCTTTTTACGTGTTTTTAAAAAGTGCAAAAAGTTCTATTTACATGCTTTTCAAAAGTGTAAAATGTTCTACTAACATGTTTTTCAAAAGTTTAAAATGGTCTATATACATGTTTTTTTAATGGACTTGCGACAGAATGATTTTAGCCGTGCACAGGACTTACGACAGAATGACTCTTCACCGACGATATGTAGGTACGTAACATAGGGATTTTTTATCTCTGTTGTAATGCACGTGTATCAGCATCTTTGTTACTCCCTGCCTACGCTGCACTTTTGCATCTCTCCACTTATATTAGTATGTACCATGCGTATTATTAATCTTTTGCTATTCCTATAATATATACTGGGAGATTGACTTAATATTTTGATCATGTTACTCCAGTAATAATTCTGACTCTAATTCAAATTCTGAGGTTGTTGTGGCAAAGTGGTACCTATAATAATATAATATCCATATCAGTTGATAACTTGTGGTGTTCGGCTGTGATTGCGGTGTGGGACATGGGATGAAAGCGTACACGTTTGTAAATATGCATCATCTACACCTGATTATGTACGTGTAGCCGTAAGTACCTAGGTAGTATTGGGCCGGGACACGGGTGTTGGTCTTCGTCTTGGTTGGTATTGGCACTGGCATTGACACTGACATTGGATTGGATACAAATACGCATTGCGCTTGGGATTATTGATGAAGCAAACAAAATCCACAATCAAAAATGATTATTATTATTGCAGTCATCAAAAAGGAGTAGGTAGGTAGGTACTTTGTATTTATGTGTGTAAATCTGAATTAGAGGAGGGATGAGTTATACGACGTGTTAATGCTGTTACAGTAGCATGAATTGCTCTTTAATGAATCCCTCCACTCTACCGACATAACACTTTGCAACTGTGTGTGTGTGTGTGTGTGTGTGTGTGTGTGTGTGTGTGTGTGTGTGTGTGTGTGTGTGTGTGTGTGAATCTGGGCTCGGACTCCGACACCGACTGTTGACTGTACTACGAGAGAGCGAGAAGCAGAAGGACGATGGGGCTATTACTTTTATGTTGTGCTTCCACTCACTCGCATTCCCCACTTTTTATACTTGATACTTAAAAGACATGGTATAGGAAGTTATGTACCTACCCACATACCGAATCATAGAAGACGAAAGGCTCTACAATAATGTAAGCTTCCTTTTAGCTGTGGCGGTAGGTATGCACTCGTATTAATTTTTGTCTTAGTCTTGGTGCTGGAGCGATGAGGTGTTGTAGTGCTCGTAATTGTAATTTATTTGACGGGGTACAACCTATGATGACCATTCATGCAACTTACTTATTGATCATAAAAGTCAACAAAATTAAATTAGTTTCCCATGTCATGGAATCAAATGTGTTTGGGGGAGTGCTACATTCTACATTGCATTGTAGGTATCCATTTAAATTTTTGCATCATACGCACAAGGCCATTGTGTGCATATATACATATGGTCACTCCAGGATATTTACAATTTACAAAGTATCGGAATGCCTGTTGGACTGGAGACTGTAGTTCGTTCGTGTTTACATAGTATATAGTGTCTCGACTCTTGGGACTGATGGCTTTTAACCAGTGTCATTAACAACAATCCTATCAATTTCATGGCGAGCACCGTAAAGCTCCAGCGTGGTCCCACATCTCCCATTCCTCCGGGTCACAAATAATTCCTTGGGTCTTGAATCATTGAATCGAATAGCGAGGATATTGTTTTTATACTTTGGTTACTAGTAACTCCCGGGCCTGAAACAAAGTTTGGCGTAACTACCCCCCGGGTGTTATTAGGAGGTTTACCGTAACTTTATTGTTAATTATTGGTATGTTATCCTTCGTCCTGGCTGGCACTGGCTCTGATGCAGGTACAATGGCAAAGATACTATATAAATGCAACAACAAAAATACCAAGATACGACTAAAATCAAAACAAATGCTGTAAGCCGTAAGCGCAATCAAAAGGGATGCTAACAGCAGACATGAAACCACCTTTTACATATATAAAAAACTTAGAAAACTACTCACGTTGTACTTTTACCCAGTAATTTTTTTTTAAAAAATATAAACTTAGAAAATATAGGTACTTTGATATTTAACAAAGAAAAGCAATTAAGATTGTCATATTTTTAGAAATATACAAATTAAATTTTTATTTCTGTAGCATTAAAATATAATAGCAGTTTCCACTGTAAATAAATGAAGTACCTACCTATAGTAAATACTCCCCATGCCAATGCTCCCTCGTCTACCCGGATGTTGTTGTCGTCTTTTGTTGCATGGTGTACAGATTGCGGAACAGTGCGTAAAACAATAAAAGAAATGTGCGTCAAAATTTTATGTGCAAGCAAAGGCCAAGGTACCAAAGTCAAACTGTAACGTATATAATAATTATTAATACTACTACGACTCTCTCACACGTTCCGTTGTATATCTTCGTACAAGGGTATTTACGCATTGAAAAAGGATAAACCTTCATTTCCTCGTAAAAGTACCTACCTACATAAACGGAACTAAAATGTGTGTAATAATAACCAATAACAAGCTCGTAAATCTCCAAGTCAACTCACTTTTACTCACAGAGCCAAAAATAAGGCAAGCCACAAAAGGCTCCATTCCTTTAATACTCCACGCGTCACTCGAATTCGAATTCCGAACCAACTACATACCTAATAATATGAAATATGTCATAAAAGTGTGACTAAGAATATATTTTATTATAATAAATAAAATACAGCAGAAAATATGAGTGGTACTTCATTCAAATTATAATATAAGTATGTGTAATCAATTGTCAATTTGTCAGATGAAAATCACGTGAACGTCAAACATCAAACGTCAAAAGTAAATACAAAATAATGTGGAAAGGGAAAAGAAACTCTGTGTCATTTGGAATTTTTTTCTTTTGACCATTGTGAACCTTGTGCTACAAAGGTAGGGACATGATCACCGTAGTGTGTGCGTATTTATTTGTTGTGCTCATATATTTGTTTTCGTACTACATATATACGCGTGAATGCAAACATAATCTCCCACCTCTACCGCAGAGGATCCTCTGAACCAAGTCGTTCTCGTTCTCGTTTTCGTTTTCGCTTTCGCTTATATACCTTTCGTTTGTTGTATGGAGTGTTGAAAGTGAAAGAGATCGCCAAGGGAGAGACAGTAGTAGTAGTGACAGCAGTATATCACTCTATCCACCTGTCTACACATTCGACATTCATCAGAGAATAATAAATCCTATACTATGTACTATATGTCCTAGACGTGATGTAGCGGAATTTGTATCTGTAATATAGCAAAGTCAAAGTCAAATTAAATTGAGTGTAGATAAACACTAAGTAAGCATAAATTACGTGCCAACAACCAATACTATACATATAGGCAATATACAATGCAATAGAATTAGTGCGAAACTCTCAGAATTCCCCCCTTTGTTTCCAAGAAAACGGAACTGAGAGCGTTCGTGTGATGAGGTTTATCACTCACTATTAGACCAGGTTGACAATTTTCCCTCCATACTCCACATGGAAAGATATGATACAGTGCAGAATAAGTTGGTAGGTATATACGACTTACCTACCTACCTACCTTACTTGTAAACCTGAGCTGATGATGTATACGTTTTATCTCATTTTCTCTCTCTCTCGGTATCCCTCCCTATCAGGAGACTGAACAAAAATACGAAAATACCCAAGCACTAATAACGCAAACACCTTGATAGTAAAAGTACCTACCTTTATAGGTCTTTATCACAAAGTCATAAACATAATATTATTAATAATATCTCTCGCACAATAGTACGCCTAATTTTTTTTCCTGTACATTTCCAATTGCAAAGCAACACTTCTACCAACTTCCTAATACGAAATACGAAGCAACCGACCGACGCAGTAGCTTCAAAAAATCAAAGAAGCAGAAAATATATTGCGACTAATATTGACTACATGTCAGGACTGACAATGAGCATGGCAGACGGGTAACTGATACGCTGATATATCAACACCAAAATTTACAATAACAAGAATACAAATTAAGCATGAGTGCATTGCTTTACTCAACCACTTTACCCTCCAAGTCCGTCATTTCTATTATGTATGTATATGTATGTAGGTATTCTTATAGACAAAAAATCAGGTATATAGATTATAGGGGCAGTATTATGCTCCATCCAGACTATGATCATAGGCACCTATGTTAGTCATTGAGTTTAAACTTAAAAGCGCGAAACCCAAACACACTGCCTATGAGGGTTATTGATAATAGATTACGGTCAATTGACAAACCAACCTCAATTGACTCTAATCGTATACCTATCATAGTCTGGATGGAGTATTAGAATAGGATATATAATAAGCAGGTGGTGTGTGTACATAACAATGTATTAGCCTGCTGTAATTATTACAATATAGTCTGTGAAGATCTAAAATGACCCATTTCCAATTTAACCTCGAATCAAAATGAGCTATGTCATAAAAAAAATGAGAAACATGCGTAAAATGTTAGTTAAGAGTTTTTGAAATGTGTGTAAATTTTTCTATTTTAATGTTTTTGAAAAGTTTAAAATGTTCCACTTGCATGTTTTCGAAAAGTGCAAATTGTTCTATTTTAATGTTTTTGAAAAGTTAAAAATGTTGTATTTAAGTGTTTTTTTAAATGTGTTAAAGGATGTATTTACGTGTTTTTGAAAATCCCAGAATGTTCTATTTAAATATTTTTGAAAAGTGCAAAATTGTCTATTTAAATGCTTTCAAGACATATTTCAGTTCCATAGTTTCATGTTTGTAGATAGTACATATGGTTTTTAGCTAAAAATGGAAATGGGTCATTTGGATTCTTCACCGACGATATGTATTTTTTTAATTTGTAGGTAGGTACATACCTTCTGAGCTCTGTTATTGTTTGTCTGATAAAATTTTCTCACTTAGGAGCTCGTTGTTGACAGAGTAGGCAGGGTAGGCAGGGACAATCACACGCATTGGAAGATATTGCTCGAATTCGAATGCCGGATACACGTTGATAGTAATGCAAACAGGAGAATTTTTGAAATACAATAATTAGTTATTTTAATAGTAAAGGTGTTATCGCACCTCCTCACAAATAATAACCCTTGTTGATTCAAACAGTTCTAGAAAACCATTACGCATATCCCTCTTTATTACAAATTACTATCTAAATCTACACGCATATATAGTACATAGTGGGATTGCTTGGAATGTAGTAATGCATTCTTGGTTCTAGAGTCTAGACACTTATTGTATAGCATACTGTACACCTTCTGATAAAACTCGAGCTGGAGGCTGACTGGAGACTGAAGACAAAGATAGAAAACTTCCCAGACAGAGTCACATAATTTTGTAGAACCAGAACCAGAGGCGTTGACTTCATTTCAAGCTCTCACATTCAGAGAATATCGGTTGAAACTGGAAAAAACTTTGTCTATTATTTGCATTTCAAATGTGATTTTATACCTACACACTGAAGTTGAACCAACTTTTCACCACATTGTTTTTTTATCCTCTCCCTTTCTTCCTTAAGAAATCAATGAACGGTGTGTGACAAGACACAGACTGAACAAAACCGAAAACGAAGCCATATTGTATTTCCCCTATTGTCTTTGTGTCACTATAATTTACTACGACCCTGGAAATATCTCAGGCGTAGCAGTACTTAATTACATAAAGTATCCGTTATCCAGAGTTTTTTATGAATTTCTTTATGATTGATATAAACTGACAACAACAATAGAAAATCAAATACATTTGGACCTTCATTATGAGCTGAAGTTCAAGTTTCTTGATAGCTACTTGCAGCAATTATTACGTCATATATTAATCAAATTCAGATTCAGTTACTTACTTCTGCGTGAGTCACAACAACCAAATTCCCATATCCAGTACCAGTACCAGTACTCATGGTATGGAAAAAAAGTTAAATTATTCATTATTATCTATTTCATAAATTTTAATTTACGGTTTAGTGAATGGTAACCAAAACCCAAAGGGGGTGCAGTGTACAATGTTGATAAGTGATTAGAATTATCTTTAGGTATGATGATGTGATCTTTACTTTACATTATTTTACTATACACTCTGCTCTATATCTAATGGGTGGGTTGTGGGTGGCACTATTGGAAGTTGTGCAGGACCTTCATGTATAATAATTTAAGAATGTGTGAGTTGTTTACATACAAATTATAATTTTAGTGCTTACGGAGAAAGGATATAACGATGACGATGACGATTGCATGACTCCGAGCTCATGATATTACAGATATTATGATGCGGAGTTTTCATTTTAAATGTAAATTAGACTCAACTGCCCTGAAATCGTGTAGCATATTTGATATTATAATACCAAACCATTGCATTGCGAATATAACAATTGTCCGTATAAAAATTACAAATCCAGTCACTGTATTATTTGTACAGCTTTTATACATATTTACAACATTGTAGTGAATGGGAGAGGGACACGGACTTGTGGATTGCTGCTATACTATATACATATATCAAAATACGCTTTGTAATGGTTCAGAATCTGAAGTTTTGTGATTGTGACTTTTTATCCGTTTAACCTTTCTAACCTTGAGAAATCAAAATAAAACATTTTATGCAAGCGGGAGTATGTATTATTTGTTTTCTGTTCAACTCTCAACTCAACTCAAGTGATAAATAAATTGTCAACTTTAAAAATATAAAATAATATAATTTTTATTGACAGTACTTGTGTATATATAGTGTGCAACATTGTGCTGCATAAGACATTTTTTTTAATATGTCAGGTATGTTTTATATTGCTACATATGATTTTGTGTCTATCTTTCTACTCACTGGGAGTACTGTTTGGTAGTAAATAAGTCTTCCTTTATTACACGTTATATTCTTACGTTAGTTTTCGACGCGTGTTTTCACAGTATAATAACCCTTTTACGTCCTCATCTTCTCTAATTTTATACAATTCACGTGCACAGATGCTTTGCAAGAAAAAATGTATCAGTTAAATAAGGTTTGGTTTTACTCAAAGAGCTCATAATCCATGCTAAGATATTGATATTTTGGCAAATTAAAATTTTTGAAAATTTTCTAAAAAATTCCAGATTCTGTCTAGTTTTATGAAACTGCTTGTAATAAAGCTTCGTCAGTTAGAGTGCATGTAGAAAAAAATTGAGTTAAACAAAATAATCCTGTCACCAACTTTAATTCATTATATTCCTTGTTCCTGGAAAATTTGCTTTGATGGACGTATCCTGTTTTGCAAAAACCGCTTCA
Organism: Dicyrtomina minuta; assembly: GCA_949802685.1. Classification (NCBI taxonomy): domain Eukaryota; kingdom Metazoa; phylum Arthropoda; class Collembola; order Symphypleona; family Dicyrtomidae; genus Dicyrtomina; species Dicyrtomina minuta. Next base: position 51,621,952 of record OX461810.1, read on the forward strand.
TATGCATAACATAGAAATATGTATAGTCGTCAGTAAGTACGTCAGCATCCATGCCTCCTTTTGATTTTGATATTTCAATTTCTTTCATTTGTCCATGAACTAAATACTTTGAAAAATGAAAATCGGTCAATAAGTCAAAATTATTTGTAATGTGCTGTTAGTGCTGTATGTAGAGGTTTTCAATTATAGAATACATACAAGTAATCAAATAATACAAATACCGACTCGATTATGTGGGTCATATTGTGTGCTCCATATATATGCATCTATCTATATCTAAGAGCGGCCTGGAGGTAAATTACTCGAGTCAGTCAGAATATGTGGGGCAGGGTCTCAGGATTTATTAAACTTCCGATTTGTATCTTGTATATTTTAGATTTTTGAATGTCAGCGTCAGCATCAAACGCTCTGTTTGTACTGCTTAGGAATTTCATAATTGTGAGATTCTTCCCACAGCCCAACCGGATCCATATATCTATACTCCATGCCATGAAACAATAATAATGGAGAAAATGGTCGACCTTTAAATGCCACTTTATTGGCATACCATAAATATCATTAGAAAATAAAAGTCACCGTTTATCATTTTTGGTATGTTAGGATTTAAAATTCCAATGACAATGTACCTATACCGACGTACAGAAATGCATACCACGTAGCAATAAAATATGATATGCCATATACAGTAATATGCAATTCCATTCTAATGCTAATACATGGTATGGTGTGGGTATGAATTATGAACGTTAGCTGGAATCTCGTCTTCCTCGTCATTGTCTTGTCTTGCTGGCGTGGTTGCAATTTAAAACGGAAGCCGAAAAAACTGCCCATAGGCCCAGGACATGAAACTATACATTATGTGTTACCAAAAATATTTTATATCTGGTATGGAAGTGTATGCGGCACAGTCCTAAGGCCTATAGCGCTTCACGTATTTTCAAGCCTAACGAGATAATAGTTAATTGACGTCGGAAAGAAATGAAATGTTTGCTGCCTACTATGGCTTACTTCGTGGGCACAATTATACATTATAGTACATATAAATATTATAAAATATAAAATTACCATAGGTAAAACTGGTTACTTCATTTACAAATTCGTATAGCAATACCTTTTTTTGCATCTTAAAATATACTCAGTAACCAAGCTGACATTAACATTGTTAACATTATAATAGTGAAACAAGAAAGGGTAGCACCATTATATGAACTGCATAGGATCACTATATAATAATAATAATAATAATTTATTCATTTTGTCGATTTGGCCTCAGCCCATACAACATTAATAGTTACAAGTTTGGTTTTGCGGATAATTTATCCTTGGTTAATATATTATAATATGATAATATGTGTAGTCAATTCTTGATATTGTGCGTTGGTTTTGTTTTTCTTTGTGTTTTGTTCCTGTAAGAAAGCATGGTAAAGAAAATAATAGTAAAAAATGATAATACAGTGACAGTAGCAGTATGGTATTCCGGTTATATTACATAGTCATAATTTGTTTCGTAGAAATTAATAATTTTCTTAGTATTTTAATATTGAAATAAATGCATGCGAGATCATTATAATGCAGTAGTAGTAGTATTGTATTAGGTTTATTTATTTGTAGGGGCGGTCAATTTATTCGTGAGTGTTGGTCAGTTTATAAATCTTCAGTACAGTTGTAGTAGAAATTTCGGATTCTTAGGGCTTCATCCCAGAAGTTGAAAAGTTGTTCAAATCCTCTTACATCAAGGTAGCAGCTGAAGGTTTTCTGGGTGATATTCGATCTTGTTGGGCTTTTACTCGTTAGTTCTTTGAGAAATTTGGTTCTTGGCGGTTTGTAGTGAGGACAGTTGATCATTATATGGAAGGTATCTTCTTCGTCCTTTCCGCACAGGTCGCATTCACTAGGTCTCTCTTGCTTCCAGATTCTGCTCATACCGTTGAGGTTAGTCGTTTTTCCTCTAAGGACGATTCTTGGTAGGCCGCATCTAAGGTTCACCAGAAATTTTGTCATGTTCCAGGCCAGACTTAGTTCAAAGTATTCCGATCTCAGGGCGTGGGTTTTCAGTAGAGTGTAGTGCCTTAGTGTGTTACATCTCTGCATCTGTTCAACGTCCATGTTGATGCAGTTTAGCCGATATTTTTCGAGGATCTCATTTTTGTGCTTCATTAGATATTCACCATTCATCTTTTTGAAATCTTCTTGAAGGGATGCATCAGTGAAGATCTTCTTAACCTGTAGCATCCAGTTATATCTGGGATCCTTGGCCTTTGTGTTCATTGTCTCTTTATAGCAGTTTTTGGATATACTATTTTCCTCAGCATTCATAATCTTCTCTAAGAATTTAAGCAGTGCTTTAAAAAGCTGTACCTTGATGTTCTGTGCTCCTGTCTCTAGTCTAAGGTAGTATCCGGGCGTAGAGTTGGATGTTCCTGTGAGTCTCCTAAGAAACATGGTCCGAAATGTTACCAATTCTTCGGTGTATCGAAGCCCCCATATTGGCGCCGCATACATCAAGATAGAGCTAACTAGTGAATTGAAGAGTCCAATATGTAGATTTATGTCCCTGAGTTTTGCTCGGTAGAAAAGTTCAAACAGTTTGGACTGCGCTACTCTAGCTTTGCTAAAGAAATGGTCTTTTGCTTGATTGAAGATGCCACTCTGTGTAAAAGGGACCCCTAGGTAGACGTATCGGTTGACGATTTCTAGCGGCTTAGTTTCCCAGTTAAACAAAGTTGATTTAGAAATTCGGTTTCCTTTCCTGAAGATCATGATCTTGGTTTTAGATAGGTTAACCTTTAAGTCATGTGCTTGAAAGAAGCTGCTGAGCGTGTCAATCTGCTTTTGAAGGTCCAGTTCATTAGATGCAAGAAGGATACTGTCATCTGCGTATAAAAGGATGAGTATTTCAAGTGTAAACATTTTGATTCCGTGTATGTTACTTGCTCTTAGTATCTCCGTAATTTTGTCTATAAATACTGTGAAAAGTGTAGGCGACAATGTTTCTCCTTGTAGTACTCCCCCCATCACTTTGATCATGTCTGTATATCCTTCTTTGCATCTAACTTTTGTTCTAGCTTGATCGTAGAGTTCTTTGATCTTTTCTATGAAACACTCACTAAGTCCAGCTTCCTTAGGCCTTATCCAAAGCTTATCTCTTTTGATTGAGTCAAAAGCTTGACTAAGGTCAACAAATAGGGCAAATAATTTTCCTTTCTTTTGGAGGGCCGGTCTGTTAAGCTGCTTTAAAATGCAAGTGTATAGCGCAAATATGTGGTCTGTACAACCCATTCCTTTTCTGTAGGCTGCTTGGTTTTCTGAAATTATACTATTTGTGGAGCAGAAGACGTTCAGTCTGTTCGACATTATGCAGGTGTATAGCTTAGTAATAGTATTGATAAGAGCGATCGGCCTGTAATTACTTGGTGCTTCCGAGTCGCCTTTCTTGTAAATAGGTGCAGTTATAATTTCAGTCCATTCGCTTGGAATACGTTTGTTCTTAGATGCGTTTAGTAGTTGTAGAAGGTAATCGTAAGTCGTGTTGTCCAGATTTTTCCATACTTCATTTGGGATTCCATCAGCCCCAGGTGATTTGTTGTTAGCAAGTTTATTGGTAGCTTTTAGGAGTTCCATCATAGTGATCTCAGCATCTAAGAGGGTGTGGTCGCATTCCAGCGCTAAGTTACTGGATTTTGACAATTCCTTAACTTCAGTCTCTTTAGTTTCAAAAACCATTCGGAAGTGGGCATCCCACTGAGACTTGGTGATGTCGTTTGGCTTGAAGTTGAATTTTTTGTCTCTCAGCATGTTTACAGCTTTCCAATAGCTTGTTGAATCTTTGCTATTATGAATTTCGTTTTGCACTTTATCAAACAAGGTCTTCTTTTTGTCTAGGCATAGACTCCGGTACTCTTTCTTGGCTTTTAGGAATTCTTCAAGACTGTCGTTAGCTGAAATACCATGTTGTGTGTCCTTTCTATATTTATGCAAAAAAGAGAGTGCGTTTCTTTTAGCAGTGCTACATTCTTTGTCAAACCAGTTTGGACCATAGTTTCTCCTTGTGCTGCTTTTGGTTTCAGTGCTTAAACCAGCTGTACTTGCTGTATTGTAGATATGGTGTGTAAGAGTTGCATAGTCACATTGGCTAAAGTCTAGGTTTTTGCTGTTGATCTCTAGTTGTGCTTGGAAGATTGTTGCCTTCTCTTTACTCCATCGTATGCGGGGTTCAACAGCTACAGCAGTGTCTATGGGTTTCTGTCCTATTTGTGTTGTTTGGGTTAGTATTGGGAGATGGTCTGATTCTAGGCACTCAATCACTGTAAAGTCAGCTACGTACTCGCTCATTCTGTCATTACACATGCAGAGGTCCACCACACTGTTTCCGTTGTGTCCTATAAATGTTGCGGTACCATCTTGATCAGAGGGGCTTCTTCCATTTAAGACTATTAGGTCATTTGCTTTCACTAGTTCGATCAAGTTCTTCCCTCTTTTATTTGTGTTCGGGTCTGACGAGTGTCTTGTTCTTCTAAAATTTGGCGCGGGGATCACTATATGTAACACTATTACGAGTGTAAAAATACACAAAATATCTGTAGAGGGAGTCTCTCGGCATATGAATACATTTTATAGTAAGAATAAGAAACATTGCATGCTGCCCTATGCACAATGTAGACTGAAAAAAAAAAGCTGAGCAAAAATGCAATATTTGTTGTGTTGTTATTGCTTGGAGCATTTTTATGCAAAAACTATACAAAAAAGTTTGCAAGAGTTTAGTCCATTTTTAATTCCATATAGTCACGACCATTTTGTATGCCTAACTATGAATTTTGATCTTGCGTTAATTTTTATTTAAATGAAAGCCTCTGTAGTCTATAGCAGTAAGAATTTTAAGCTGATATGTACAAGAAGAAATAACTAACTAGTAAGCTGTATTAATTATTTTAAGGCACTGGTATACACATACTACTGCTTTACTGACTCTGTTGTACGTTGCACTTCACTGCTCTGTGAAAAAAAATGAATTTATCATAGTATTCTAAAATTGTTCTATGTTGTTGTATCTATACCCCTATACGAATGGAATTATACACTTTAGGCGTTAGGTTTGGCATTCGTGCACTGTGTGAAGAGCTGAATAATAATCGGAGGGAGAGGCAGAGGGAACTGCTAGAATTTTCTCGCAATGTTTTTATCTCAAATCTGCCGAGTTCGTAGTACTATTTATACTAAAGCTTAACTTCCTATACGTCAAACTGTCAACCAGAAATTTTCCTTGATTAGAAAGCTTGATACAAAAACAACTCTTTTCACTATGTCCCTTCCACACAATCAACATTCCCACACTGTATATCTCTACAATTAAAATTACACTGGAGCTGAAATATCATGGAATCATTGTCACTGCAGGAAAAGAACGTTAGCGTCATTGACGTGTAGACATATAGTCCAACAATAACAAAATTATGCTACTGCTGTAGCAGCGTATATAATACACTGTAAAAAATTACACAGAATGCTCATTTACAATATGTATTTATTTACATAGATTTTTATTAATTAATTATCAATTAAATCCAATTTTGTTTACGTTTTTCAAGCCCCTAAAAAATTTACAATTTTTTATTTTTCAAGAGCTTCAAAATTATGTGGCATATTTTATGTCTCATTTTGCTTAGAAAATAGCTTGTTAAATTATGCATATATAGGTAGAAATAAGTTACAACAACAACATAAACCCATAGATATTCATTTTCCAATTTTCATATTTTCAAAACGACGTAGGTAGGTATGTGCCTTACCAAACATATACATTATATTACATCTTCAAGCAAGATTAAATATTAAAAATAGATTAAAAATTAGATATTGTTTTTTGAAACTTTTTAATTAAAAAAAACCAAACCACTGAAAGATTGGAAATTCAGATCCTAAAGTTCTGATCCTGAAACTAAAAACTGGTACCTACTGATACTCATTTAATGGCTGTCGAATTTCAATTACAGTATGAAACTTGTGCTTTCTTCCAGATAGTTTTTTTTTCGAAATTTTGACAGCAACTAGTTGCATGTGATAAAACCGAGCTCCTATCTATAGTATGTATATGTAATGTTAATTTAAAACCTATAATTACATTTTTACATTATCAAAATAGTAATTTATTTCAAGCTAAAACATATTATACATAGTAGAATAGGAGTGACGTATATTCTTGGATGCTGGTACTGATGCTGGTGCTGGTGCTGGGGATAAACTTGGCTGAATGCATTGTTATATACTGACTCCTCAATGTATTACGTGAGTAGACAAGAGATGTGACTTGAGAGATTGTATGTGTGGAGCTACTTATCTGTATACTGCCATTTGCATTCGCGCTACGTCCAACTAGATGTATTAAATCCTACAGGAACATTTTCTTGTATAAATACACACACAACAGCACAGATAGGGATGCACTAATGTAGAAGTAGAAGACGAAGAAGAAGAAGAAGCAAGAAAAAATGATGGGAAAATAGAATGCAGCATGATGTAATAGTGCATGGAGTTGTTCTAGGTTGACGTTAGAGTTGAGAGTTGAGTAGTTGCATAGTTATTAGTTCGAATTTTGGAAGTTAAAAAGCCTTGTTAGAAAATTCATATGCGATGACATCGAGAGATGTGTTGGATGTGAGGAACGTTACCATGCATAAGAATCAGACGCTTTTTTGAACTATGTGGAATGAATGAGTAATGAAGTGTGAAGTAAAAAATAGCTCGGGACTTTTTTCCTTGGACTTGAACATGTTCCACACACTACTTACGTGTCCATGTAGTATGTCATGTACAACTAAAAAGCAGCACTACCTACCTACCTACGTGAGAGAGCAGTGGAAATACTCGGAAATAGTAGGCACTGTATAGGGAGTAAGTAGGGTTAGGATTACTTCAGACTTTTGATGGCATGTTTTAGTGGCTTTTCCAAAGCTTTAACTTACTTATTATTAAGGATGAATACCTTAAATGCATTTTGCCTCCATGTAATTCATTCACTAAAACTTCAAAATAATAAAGGTACCTACATCTACACTTTTTCCCCAAAAAATGTAGCAAGTGAAATTTAATCAAGTGGTAAAATGATTTATTTGCATGGTTTCAAAATCAGAAAAAAATTTAATTCCCTCTTGAAATTCATTCCTTTATTCCCGTTTAGTTTTTTTTCGAGATTCAATTTTGGAACATTGTTTTTCAATTTAGAAAATTAATACTTTGAAACTCCGCTATGATTTTTTTATTCAAGTTTCACAATTTTATAAAATTCAAAATATATTACATAATAATATGTAATTAGCTCCTTTATGAAAGTTTGTACCAAGTGGTTATATATTATATCTAGTTTCCACTACTTTCTTAAGTAATAGAACCTGTAACTTTTTAAAAAGGTGCCATTAGCACGCTCACCATCAGAGAGTAAGCATATTGTATGTATATGTGACATGACGGTTATGCATTGCAAATTTTGCTTGAATGTAGAGGTAGCGATGGTAAGTAACTAGTCTGGTTTTCAACAATTACACCTTTAAATAATGCAGGGTATATATTCTTTTTTTTTCGCACCGCTATATCGTCTATGAAGAACCAAAATGACCCATTTCCAATTTATGCTAAAATTAAAACGAGCTATGTCAAATAGAAAGACAGTAAATAAGATAAATGCTTACAATGCTAATCAAAAATTTCTTTCTAAAATGAGCAAATTGTTCTGTCTACATGTTTTAAAAAAGGTAAAAATGTCCTATTTACATATTTTTGAAAAGGTCAAAATGTACTATTTAAGTGTTTTTAAAAAGGTAAAATGTCCTATTTACATGTTTTTTGAAAATTGCAAAATATAATATTTACATTTTTTCTGAAAGTGTAAAATATTCTATTTACATATTTTTGAAAAATGCACGAGGTTCTATTTCCATGTTTTCATGAACATGTTATTTTAATTTTTTTTTTGTAGATAGTACATTTTGTTTGAAACTAAAAATGAATATGGGCTATTTTGGTTCTTCACAGACGAAAAAACTTGTTCGTAAGAATTGGGTATCGTGGATATTGTTTTTTCGTAGGGTATTGAGTACGTAGAATAAAAATAAAAACTAAAGGGGATCAAAAACAATGTTATTAATTCCTACGGAAAATAGTTACCCAACACACAAAATATACGCATCAAAGAAAAAAGTTCTTGAAAACCCGACTCTTCAAACCTTCCAAATCCATATTATATTTTGAAGAAAGTAGAAAATATTTTTGTTCAACATATTTTACACACACTACCACACAGTAACTTCTACCAGAACCAGAACCAGAATCAAAACCAGACGTATAACCCGTTGACTATAAAAGAACCACATAAAAAGAAAAGCCCAGCTTCCAGCAAGCACCTTCACTCGCTCTCTCGCTCCCTCACACTTAATAAGATAGTCAATAATCTTGAACCCTGTCTTATATATTCTCCTCTTTTAGACTTGGAAACTAAAGCTTTGAGCCTTAATAGAGTCGGCTATCAGTCAGAAAATTACAGATACGCGACAGAGTTCTGAGACCTCAAAGAGTGCTTGTGTGTGTGCACGTATAATATGCATAGCAAATAGCAACTACTGATATCCATACAAAGTAGCTAGCTAATAGCATCCGTAAAAGAGTGGAGATAGATGTAGTATATTAGATACATAATAGTGCAATGCTTGCAGAAATGACACTGAACTGATGAGATGGAGTTCTTTTCTGACTGTGTGGCCGTGGTGTGGAATTATGTCCATATGTCAGAATGGCTTTACATGCTTTTGCAGATTTTCTCACTGAGTGAATGTGATGTTGACTTGGATGGAAGTTAACTTCAGTCGACGTACGTCGACTCACTATATTTTACTTGCCTACTTGGTTTTTCACTCCGTCGTATTCGTCGTCGTCGTCCCAATGTTCCATAAGCCTCCTAACATATAGAGCTCAAAATGACGAGTGAGTGCAACTCTGACTCTAGTGCCCTGGCTAATTTTATCGAATTGAGTCAGTCACACAGTAGAGTCATAGTACTTAGCTCCCTATAGGCTTCTATAGGCAACTACATAATATATTATCTCCCTCCACCACCACCACCACTAAAACTATTACAAACCCTACACACCATATACAAATATCCCCGTATAGTCACAGTACACAAGTATGTAATCCTAGTCCTAAAGAAACTATAGAAGGCGAACTTTGTCTGGTTGCTGTAGTTACATTATTTAATAAGCTAGCTAGTTATTACCTATGTATGAGAAACCCAGTACACACATACCTTTAAAATCTGTAATTATTACACCTGCATATAGCTTATATTTTTTGCTATTGATATACACACACACCATTACCCGAAAGCCGTACAAATTACAACTATAAGCAAGAGATAAAACGAATAAGCAATCAGTGTCGCAGCTATACTTAAATTAAACATATAGTGAGCTATATGCCTCTAAAAATACCAAACAGCAACAGCAAACAAAACCAATGCGTATTTACTTACATATCCCCGTGTCCGTGTCCGTCCTGACTCCTGACTGACTGACTGATGATGTGATTAAGATACTAGTGTAAGGTATTGTGTGTGCTTTGGAATTACCGGCTGTAGATTCACAGCTAATAAAGCTTACACTATTTCTACATATAGTAATATACACAGATATGCCTAACCATAGCCGTACTATACCACAGCAGCATACAACACAGATTATACATTGTGGCGATTGTTGATAGTTGATAGTGCTAATATTCGAATTCGAATTCGAAGCGTTAGTATAAAAAGCTCTCTCAGTCAGTCTCTTTGTAGTCTGTAAAAGCATAATAACCTCCACTTGGTAACTCTGTGCTATATGTATGGAAAAAATGTGTGTGTTTGAGAGCGAGAGAGAGAGATGTGTGTGATGGTGGTCGACGTCGTACTACGACTACAAGTTATTACATTACTAATAGGAAAGAAACTTTAACATAATAATACACCTGTAATTTTAATGCTATGGTCTATGGCGTATAAAAAATGTATAATAATGTAAAGTATGGGAAGGTAATGGCAAGTAAAGTAAAGTAAAATAAAGTAAAGTAAAGTGCGGAGCTGGCTTTTCTATTGACAGTCATATGGGCACGCCGTACACTATACTACTAGCGCTCTGGCTATATAGGTACACACTTGCATAGCGTTCCATTGAGCTTTTCCCATTGCCATTGCTTATAAATTTGTGTTCTTGTATTTTGTCCAAGTTCTTGCGTGATTTGGTTTTTTTACTTTGTATAAAACTTTGTATAACTTTGCTTGTAAGTATTTAGGTAGGTAGGTAGGAGAGAGAGCGTATGTACTTACATACGCATATACGGTCGATTATGGGAACGGGACGATGTTGCTTGCTATAATACTATAAGGTGGATGTGTGGATATAGAAGGTGGATGGGTAGTGAGTGTTGTAGAATATGATTACATTATGTAGTAAAGAGTTTAATCGCCTCTCTGCTACCGAATCGACTTTATGCCGCTGCTTCTGCTCTGCTCTTCATGCTCTCTCTCTCTCTCACACACAAACTCACACAGCGTCGAATTCGAATTCGAAGTCGAATTCGAATTCCAACTTGACTTCGACTTCTCTTCTCCTGTCCACGACCAGTTTTCTCTCACAAGTCTACTGTGGTGGAACATTTTGAGTGAAAACTACTCCTGAGATCGACTGTCGTTGTGACTAGTGAGACGAGAGAGACGAGACAAGATACACAAGAATAAGAGAGAGAGACGGACGGACGGAGATAGGATATACACGACGTTGTTCACATTCACACAGAAGAGAGAGAGACGCTCAATTCTTCTCTAGTTTTGTTCACCATCATCCTCATCATCGTCCTCATCTGCTGCTGCTGCTGGTGCGGTGGTTCTGTTGCTCTTGCTCCTTCTTCGTGTCTCAGGCAGAGTCAGTCCGTGAGTGAGCGAGCGAGTGAAGTGTGCTTCTTCAAAAAGCTACTTTATCATTATACACTACTACTAATACAAAAGTTGTCTCTCTCTCTCCTCTCTCTCTATCTCTCTTACGAATTTCTGTTTCTGTTCTTCTTCTCGTGTTGTCTACTACTGGTACTCGTACTGGTACAACTTACCTTGGCTTCTCCTGTGGCTATACATAGGTGACAATTATTACTACTCTTGTACCTTGGAACATTGAGTATAGATTTTATTATATAGTAATACAAAAAATTATTATACATGAGTGTCCACGTCCACTATTCCCCACTGGTACTGGTCGTCCACATTTATGACCACAACAAGAAGGAGAAGAAGAACGACGACGACGAGGACGACGAGACCACTACTGAGCAGATATTATAGATTAATATAATTAATAAAAATAACAATTGAACTCGTACGTGCTTGAGCAGTTAGAGTGAAGTTGGTAAATAAAATAAAATTGTGGTTTGGTTTGGTCTGGTTCTGGTTTGTGGTGTGAAGACTTGTGAAGGGGAAGGGAAAACGACAAAGAAAAAAAAACTCGATTGTGATTGGACTAAACAATTAATTTTTTTATTTATTTTATAAGTAAATAAAATAATAAATTGGAAATAATAGCTTTGTACTATTATTATACTACTATAATTATTCGTGTGAGCTTTGAGAGCTGGAGCTGGAGCTGAAGCTGAATGCTAATATTTAATTGAAAGGTCCTATATATACACACTGCAGATGCAGTTAGTGTAAAAGTATTTGTACAGATTACTACAGAGGCAGATATTTTAATAAAAATAATAATTACCAATTAATTAAAACATTTACTCCACAAAATTTTGACCCTTTCAATAATAATGTGGAATGAACATATTTTGTGATAGACCTCTTCAATATACCTAAAAGAACAACAAAACAACAACAGCAACGTTGACAAGAAGAATGCGGATAGGATTACATTTGTTTCTGTAGTACGGAAAAGTATATAGAAGGAGGAAGTTTGAATTTTTAGGTTTAATTTAATTCAAGGCACGAGAGCAATATAGGAAAAAAAGGATTGAAAAAAATTATAAAGAAGATACAAAAAAAAAGAGAAAATTCTACAAGGAATTTAATAGAAATAAAAAAAAACTCTTTTAAAAATAAAATATAAACAAAGGAAAAGATCATCATTACCATTTTTAAAAAAACGGAGAGGACGGCAGCTTCAAGTGCAGCCGCCGGAGCCAGTGTAAAGACGGAGGGGAAAAAAGAAGTAGGAGATTACCAAAATTTTCTGTGTCAGATTGTGTCAAAAACCGTCGCGAAAATAGGTTCTGTGAACTTTTGGCGGGGTGAAGGCGGCAGTGGTGGTGACGGTGGTGACAGTGGAGACGAGAGCCGGCCAACAGACAAGGACAGAATGATTATATCAAAGGATTTACTCGTCCTCGGGGATTATCTCCGTCTTCCTAAATCCAGTGAACACACTGAGATACAGTAAGTGAACGTTTCTCTCATATTTTTTTCTTTCTTTTTTTTACTTTACTTTCTCATTTTTCACTCATTTAATCTCATTTCTTTTCATTTTGGTTTTTTTTTCTTTTTACATTTCTAAAAAATGTAAAAGAATTGAAATATGCACACCCATATTAGGCATAGTCAGTGAACTCTGAACTCAGCTTTAAAAATTCTACTTTTTCTTTAAAAATAAATAAATAGAAATTGAATTAATATTCGTGAGTCGTACATACAAGTTTTTTTTTAAGTTTTGTATTTTTCCAGTCTCAGTCTCAGTCAGCCAAAAATAAAAAGGCTGGTAAAAAAATATATATACGATATACGAAGAATTATGCATAAAACGAAACTGAAATTGAATAAACCAGGGCAAGGAGTATAGGTATTTATAGCATAGTAGTTACATACTACTACGTAGGCAGATATATATACACTTGAATGGGAATGTGATTTTGTACCTACGAGTTATAATAACCTGACTGGAATTTTGCATTCAATGGAAATGCTGACAGACAGACACTAGACTGAGTCTGGTTCTGGGTCTGGAACTGGAGTCTAGGCTTTTCATCTTGTTCCTCTCTTGAGCTTTTCTCATATATTTCGTATATTTGTTTAATAAAAGGAGGAAGTTCATCTGCGTCACTTTTCTTGATGAAGTCAAATAAAATTGAAAATAACCAGAGAGAGAGAGAGAGAGAGTCAGAAAAGAAACCACGTCGCTTCTCACTTCGTCAGATATTCATATAGGTATATTACAAGTTCTATATTATTATGGTGCCTCCGTCTACTCTACTGTCTGACAAGGAGAGACGTCTTTCTGAACTATCAAAACTAAATATAATAGTAGTAATAATGTAGTAAGGAAAGAAGCCCGCGGAGGAAAAAAAATAAGGGGGAAAATAAACAAATAAAAAATGGCATGTCTTGGGTAATGATGGCAAACATTGTCTGTGTCTGTACTCTGTACATGCTCATAGCTCCGAGATACTATGACATTGATGTGGTGGAAAACTAAGAAACTAAACTAATGTGTAAATATGGACTTACTCACTCAAGTAGGTACATTACATTATGAGTCAGACACACGTAGGAACCCAGAGAGTCTGGATCTGGATCTGGATCTGGAGAAGTACGTGTCGTCACATTCTTATTATGGAGAAAAATTATCTTATGTCTAGAATCTAGAATCAAGAAGAATAGAATCTATCTCAAGATGTGTACACAAAATACTCTATTCATATATTAATTTCTCGAGTTTTGTAATTTACGACGACAATAGAATAGAGTGTGTCTTTTGATGAAGGAAATCTCTCTCGCCTCGAGAATCCCTTGTGTGCCCTCCTTTTCCAAAGTTCAAATGTCTCCAAAATCTCTTCCAGAGCTTCTTGTGTTTTGCTTGAAATGTCTTTCCTTTTGTTAAGTCGAATCCAGAGCAAAATATTTCATATTTTCAATTTCGTACTACTGTCAAGTCAAGTCACCGTCAAAGTGGCAGTCGCCGTGGTCGTGCTAATTATAAACATGGATTTTACTGTTTGCTGTATGTATGTCTTTTGTCTCACCATTGCATTGTATTTCAAGTGTAAAGTGCCATGTCATCATCGCATACAAATCAAAAATGTATCTGCGGATCCAAAAATTTAATAAACTTATAGATAGACAATTTAATGAGGAAAAGTTTTTTCCACCATAAAATTATAAATGAAATCTGTTACCATTTTGATTTAACCACACAGACTGCAATAGTTTGTAGCATTAGTATTTCCAATTATGAGAAGCAGGAGTCTAAATGCTAAGTTTAAATGGGAAACAGCATGACATAATAATTATTGTGGAAGTCAAGCTAAGAAGCAACTATACTAATAACTAATAAGTCCCAGAGAAATTTTTTCGTGCTTATTCTCTATGAATGCGTAGTTTGGAAAATATTCTTAGCTGTCATGGCATAAGTTTTTGAAGAGCTACACACATTTTGGAAATGTAAACATGTACCCGAATACCGTCCATTATATAATCCACACCTATCTTCCGCCTGCCTATATCTCTATATGAGCTTTTATTCCTTTTTACCATCCTTTCTTTCTCTGTTTTGCATTGAGTCAGACACAGTAAAGTAAACTGCGCAGTCAGCACTATATGAACTTTTGCATAATATTCTATTATGGTTTTCATTTTTGCAAACTTGTACTGAATTGTATTTGTTTTTAGGATTTGAATTTTAGAGAACTGTTACAGATGCAAACTTTACAGATTTTTTTTCAATGCTATATGCTATACTATACAATGCAATATGTCACATGTATGTCAAAAGAAGGAAGAATTCTAAAAGGCTTTTTTACATTTCTCTCTATTTTACTTTTGTGCAAAGAGTACGAAGATCGAAGACCAAAAGGACTTTTCTTTGTCCTCTCAGTTATAAAGGAAAGGGTTTAGTAGAGATTACGTGGTTTTTATGTTTTCTTTATTTGGAGAGGAAATGTATGTCTCAAGTTATGTAGTGTTGAGTAATGGAAGCTACTGGGAAAAAAATTACTTGTGTTCTGCTCTGCTCTGCTCCGTTCTGTTCTGGTCCTGTATAATAACTTCCCTTTCACAATAACTTTCCGGTTTATGTTACTCACACACAGAAAGATGAGCGGAGGACTTTTTGGGGATGTATTTTTTTGGCATTTAGATTTCGAAACTCTGCACAAATCTGTGTCTTTGTTCCGTATAATTATCTCTAGTGGTATAGGCATAGGCAGAGCGGATGATATATGTTGCAAAAACTGTTTCAGGAGCCGCAGGACCCGAAATAGAAGAAATTAGCTGGGCTTTATAGGCTGAATGTAGACCTGTAAGCAGTATTTAGGGGAAAATTCACCGTTATGTTATATAATTATAGATGAAAGTGGATGTACCTATAGGAAATATGGAAATACTTGTAACGTTGAGGTTTGCAAAAATGCAGAGCGTACAGATCTACGACCCCCTCGCTGGCTTTGAGTGAGTCTATGACCCTAGCCATGGCCATGACACGATCCCTAAAAAAGTCATTGCATTCAGCTTGAATCTGTAGTAGTATTTCAGTCTAAATGTCAGGATGAATAAATATTTTTTTCTTCCCCTTCAAATTCAAGAGCAACGGAGGAATCGCATCTGTTCCCATAGGAAAGATACATGTGTGTGCAATTTCTCGTTCAGGAAGACGGAGTTGTCCTCTTGGATACTATTTCAGAGTGATCACATACTGAGATTTTTCTCCCCCTTTCAATTCCATGTAGTTTCCTGAGGTCACCATCGCATCTCTCTCTCTCTATCTCCCTGTCCCACTTGGGATGCATCTAATATTCTATAGTTCCCTATGAGTCATGCAATATCTTTGGTCAAATTGCAAAACCCACATTTTTTTTGGTTTCTAATTGGCTTCCCTTGTATTTGCTCTGTCCTGTCCTTGTCCCTGTCCTGTTAATGTTGTTAAAGGAAGGGGTTCAAAATACTGTATTCATTTCAGACTCAAAGTCAGACCTGATAAATGTTGTACAGTAAAAGCAAACCAGGCTAACTACGTATAGGTTGAGGGAGCGTGTGGAGTGTCTTATACAGAAGACCTGTTATGCATGCTGTGTTTCCAAAAGGCAAAAGGTACATAATATCTTTCAAGATATCATCATAAGGTTTGCAAGTTTCGAAAACAGAGATTTGTATTTTTTTTTATTTGGAAGAAAATCTGGAATAGTAATCTCAGACGAGTTGGGCATGGACCATGTCCATGATTTTGAACGGGCCTTCTTGTGGTATGGTATGGTATGGTATGCATCTGTCTTCTCGTACTAGAAGAACTCTTTCAACGCAAATAAATAAGATGTAAGATGAAGTACCTACTTGAAATTGGAGATTTGGAATTATCTGTATAGTTTGTTGGCTTGGACTTGGCCAGGCCAGGCCATAGAATAGACTAAGACGCCTATCTAACAGAATAAGATTTTGAAGTATACAGTAGTTATATAACCATATAGACCATTGAGTCTGTCTCCATGTGCAATTTCAGTAAGGATCCTCGGACCGAGATGAAAAGTCAAAAGCTGGAATAGGTACTTAAATATTATAACGGTCCAAAGGATTTTGTTTTTATAGCTTATGGTTGAGTCAGTTACCCGGAGCCAAGCCTCCTTGTAAGTACTTTTGTAGTGTGTAAACGACGAGACCAGGTCTTTAGCTCCATGTTTCGCTTGGACTTCGCCACACAGGACCGTCTATAGTACGAGTGCCAGAAGAGAAGAGACAAAGACAACATTACAGAGATATAATCTCTCGTTGTGTGGAGAGTGGATCGAGTGTCTACATAATACTCCAGTATAGAGCATAGGACCAGGACCAGGACGAGTACCAGTACCAGGGAGAGACACTTGAAGGTATATTTCTCTGTCTCTCTCTCTCTCAAACCAATTGAGCCATTACCCACACGGCTCCACAATACTTAAGCTCTTTGTGCAGATTTTGAGAGGGGATTCATTTGGTGGGAAAAAAGATTTTGCTTAAGACTTTTGTCTGTCCACACAGCTCACTTCAACTTTTTGCCATTCTCCAGATTCTTTCTTTTTTTTAATTCTGGAGTCATTGATCCATGTCCATGTCCATCAAGTCCAAAAGCCAAAGCCTCAAGCCCATTGAAGATTCAAAAGTCATCCAAATAACACTTTAGCAGATGTACCTACCTACCTACCTAACCTAGCCCACGTCTATATTATAACCAGTGTACAAACTACCCATTTAACTTTTAACGTTACGATTTCCCCTTTCCAAGTGAAGGGATCGTGATAGTCGTGTCCAGCCCATATAGTCCAGTCCGTCCGTCATTTGGTTTTGGTCTCTTGTTCCTCCAAATTTCAAGGATCTTCACCCTACAAAATCGTTTTATTTTATTTTCGTTTCTTCCCCGTTAAATCATCGACAGATTATATTGCGTAATTAAATAGAAATACAGAGAGAGAGAGAGACAAAAAAAAGGTTCCAGTCCGAGTGCCAGTGCCAGCGCCAACCCCATCCCCTAACAAATTAATTGTAAACAACTTGAAGACGACACACAAGAAAATTAGCCTCGCCAAATACTCAGTACTTATATAGTGGGACACGAGAGGAAAATCCGTCACTTCATTTTTAACTCCGGTTCAGGCTCTTCTTCTTCTTTTTGAGAGTATAGGCTTGTGCACTATAAAAGCTTACATTTGAAATCTGGAATTGTTGTAAAACCCTTCAACAACTTAAACCCAATACATTACTTGGAATTGAATCGAAATCCATAAATAAAAATAATAACGTTGTACAAATTGACACAAGCTTTAAACTTTGATCAAGTCAATAACCGATTTGAAATTGGAAAAAAAATTGAGAGAATTCAAATTTAAATTCAACTCAAGAGTGTACTGTGTAGACTGGAGATAGGGATATAAGTTTTTGAGTGTTTGATTAAACTAAAAAAATAGAGTGAGAATATATATAAATTCATATCGGCAGTAGCTCGTCACCCAATCAGAATTGCGTATACATACCAAGTGAGTACTAGGAGAGGATTGCATTAAAAGATTAAGCGTAAAGATTTATTGTGTATCTTTATATTATTTAGCAGAACAGTAGCAGTCGTCAAAAAATCAACGTCAGGTCAGAGCAAAGTTTTTATTGCAGCGTCAATTTTCTTTTTCTGATATAATATAGGTATTTATTATATAATAATTATATATGATATGAGTAGGTGTTTGTATTTGACATGGTAGGATAGGAGCAGATAGTCGTACGTGACATTGTTGTTAAACATTTTGAATTTTGGTTGGGGATTGCTGTGTGGAAAGTGTATCGTGTTCAACTCACACAGCACTCATGCAATTTAGTTGAGCTAGGACTTGGCAACTCTGAAAATATTGACGATTACAATAATTGACATTAGATATGCGTAGTGGGGGAGCTGATCCTCCTACTTGTCAAATTAGAATCAGTCAACCTAAATTGCATTTTCCACCCCTATTACATCCACTCACACGTATTAGATACTAAATAATTTATTAATAATTTTTTTTATATATATTAAATTAAACACATACACAAATAACTTCCTGTCAGTACAGGTACTGGTCAATACAGTGCTGTCACCCCATCAAAACCAACGAAATTAAAGCTATAAATTATATTATCGTCCATTTTCCTCTCATATTTACCTCCGTCTTTCTATAAAAAATAAATAGCAGCTAAATAAATAAATTTTTGAACAACCAAAAAAACTTAAATAAAATGGCGAATGCATATGATATATCCGGACTGTACAGTCCCTTAAAGCAGAAGAAAAAGTGCAGGGACTTGATCCCCTGTGAACTATTGAGTGCCAAAATAATCAAAAACGGAGCTGATAACCACGCTAAAATGTCATTTATGATGATGGAGCTGCTGGAGAATCAAAGGTGCGGTTATGTAATTAGTCATATTCCAATTTCTACTAATAGATAGTATTTTGATTATTTTTAAAATTTGTAATTAGGCTTTTCACAACTAATTATTAGTCTACTATTTTTAGTATTTTTTAAAAACTTATAACACTACGCAGTACTGGATTTATTTGAGTTTTAAAAAAAATCGTGTGAAAGTTATTTGACAAATCAAAGATGGGCAAAATGATACAATCTACAAAAGGGTTTACGACATCACCTAATCAATGAGTCAAACTGGAAAATAATAATGCACTTTTGTTTTGCTGACAAGGACACACACGTATTTACGCTTGACAGAAAAAAGCATCTTCCCATGACCCACCAATGCAACTGACAATCGCAATCATCGACAGTCCCACATATAGTTGTCCTCGTCGTAGTTGTGAATGTGACTCTGACTCGTCGTAAGTAATTCTATTACTCCCATTACCATTACCATTTCGAATAAGGAAAACTTGGAAATAATCTCAAAAGCCTTCACGCTTTCCAAACATTCATATTATGTAGCATCATCAGATAAAGGTTAAGGTGTCAATTTAGAGTACAAATCAACGTAGAAACAACATGACTATGGGTCTATATACCTACTGTAGGTATATTATATTGCGTCCTGGTCCTGGTCCTGCGGTCCTGGTTGCATATTCATTTCAATAATGGCAGTGACAGTATTTTATACCTGCCATACGTACTACGTAGGTAGGTAGGTAGGTATCTTTATTAATATATTTTCTTATTAGTTTATTTATATGCCTCCAATATTATACTCACTTTTTTTTATGATGGCTTCATCACTTCTCGAGTAAATTGCGCAAATTGCAAATTACGATTCTGATAGCGATTACGATTACAGTATGATTCATAGCCAGATGCCTATAAGGATAATTTACATTTATAGGTATTCTGTATAGATACGTTCATCACTGACTGTATGACTCTGTGGTATTATTTGGTATTTTCACGACTATCATTTATTTTTACTATCAGATTACGATTTTTTTGTACTCACGACGATGACGATGACGACCACGAAGACTAACTTTCTCTGATATCTTTTTGACATTCGTTAGTAGTCACCCTCCCCCCCCCCTTCTCCTTAGAAATACGTTGTTAAAGGGACAATCTATACAATAATAGCATTAATAATTGGAATGTCTCAGCTATATTATGTGCCATGCCACACACTTATATAACTAAACGCAATGCACAGCATTCACCGCCTACAATGATATTATGTCATTACTGTGGATATCATTGACGCTTCCACAAATGATGTCCGATATATCAATAGCAATGGTAATGGTTGAGTACGACTAGTTTTTAATAGGCAGGCAGTTTGTTTTCGTTATATTGCTATATCCTCGCGCTGTTTGTTTACTTTACAACTTGCAAATTTTGAGAGGAGTAAATTGATACTTTTGCCAGGAAAATGAAAAAGAAAGTATGAGTAGGTAGATTTGTTTTTGTTTTCATTTTAATGATCAGGTATAGTGCGGATATATTTATTCCTGTTTATCTATCCTACCTAACAACGCACCACACTACCACTATCACCACCACATAAACGTAATTATATGGTATAGTGTATGCGTTCATACTGTCAGAAATTTTACATAATAATTTTAATGATGTCATGTGAACTGTGGTTGTGGTATTGAGCTGCAAAGTTGTATGTTTTTCGTTTGAATGATTGATTATGAATGATAAAGTGAATACAAAACCAAAATTCAAATGGAAATGTATGTAGGTAGGGAGATATAGATACCTATGCTGCGCTGAATTGGATTTAATTTTCTTAGAGAGCGCCGCTATGGAACCTAATACGTTATATTTTATTTTGAGAGGTATTGAATTTCAAAAACTTTTGTTATTTTTGTTTTATTAGTACTGCTCTTATAGAATAGATGCAAAATAAGATAACAGCAGTGATGACAGAACAGAGTATTTGAATTTGACAAGTCAAAAAACGTATAGTGCGGGGATTTGCAACCTATATTTTATTTAGCTATCAAAATCAACCTTTAGTGCTTATATACGGCTACACATACATATTAAATAGTCCATGACCCTTGCCATTAGAATGGAAAAATACAGTAAATAATATAGTTTCAATTTTCTTCATTGAAAGCAGATTATTATTTGTTCTTCGGATGTGTTTGACAAGGAAATAGAAAATAAACTTAAAAAATATATAGATAGTATTGGGTTTGTCATGATTTATGCGCACTATGTTTAAATTTCAATTCCGTTTTTAAATCCATATTCACGAGCTAACTATATACGTAATAGATTCTTAGAGCTAATGGATTTATGTGATCGTCCGTCAGTCCGTCATACCGCCGCTTTTTACGTTGGATATATGATGAGTTGAGAGCCATTGCGAAATATTACTGTGTTACAATGGAAAAGTAATCTGACTAGTGAGCACTTAGCGCTAGTTTTTTAAGAATGTTTTGCATTTTTTTTAACTTGTAAATTGAACATTTTCCAAATTTAAAACATCACAATGATGCATTTATAAAGTTTTGCATTTAAATTCCCGTTTCTAAAAAGTCCAAAATCGGAATGCTAGTTTTTTCGCAGCAAAATAGATGTATGTTTTTGCATGTTTGGAAGCTTTACAAGGTTCGCTTATTCAATTATATTATTATTTATTTTAAATTCAAACTTCGATTTCTACCATCGTAGCCACTCAGCCAACAATTTAAAGACACGTGTTGTAGAAGTTAGGACTACGTCGACTATCCAAATTCAAAAATTACGTAGCCCAAAAAAGAAATTTTTGTAATGGCAATAGTAAAGGTATCCCTGTGTGGCCTATTTCTCCATTACGTAATTTATGGATGGCTCGTAATTTAATATTTACTTGCCCTTTATTTTATTGCACGTAGCCAGAGGCATAAATGTCAATGTATCGCTAGTCAATAGTTCAGAAACAAAAAAATTAGATGACTGCGGAGGAGACGGTTTGGTCGGAGGATTGATTAAGGAATAACGATGTAATGCGAATTGCGATGTAACAAAAACCGTGCATATGTGTATAAGTATACAGACAATTATACGGATTGGAAAAGTTGAAAATAGATTCACGTATATGTATCTAGAAACATGTAAGGTTGATGTACCTATGGCCTATGCATAATGCATGCAGGTGCTCAGCAGGGAGGAGATTTATGAACAAAGTACATCTATCGTTTTCCCTTTGTAACTTATTTATTCATCGAAACTTCTTCTTAATAATTATTTAATGCAGTCAGTGAGTCTGGAACAAAGCACACATATCTAAATCCAATCTTAAGTGCAATCATTAGGAATAATAAAAGTACGAGTGCATAGGACTCACTCACTGGAACAATGGCAATGGGAATATGTCCGTAGTTCTCGTAGTTTGTGCGGCTTTTTGGCTTAACTCCCTCTTACACTAATGTCTCAATACTTTGATCAATCCTCATCTGTCTCATCCCATCTCAGGAGTCATTATGTCAGAGTCAGAGTCAGAGTCAGAGTGGAATTATATAAAAGTACCAGAGATATCTTCCCTTTTTTCCTTATTGCCAAAGTAAAAGTTCCATTTTCCTTGTTCGTGTTCCTTGAAATGTACAAAAAATAAATAGTTTTTCTTCTACAGTATGCAAAAAGCACTATCTTTGCTGTCCTGATTCGTGCATTTTGTCTTATGTCTTTTCATTCCAAAAACGTTTCAGGTTTTATTTAAAGTTGTAAAATGTGACGCATTTTATTAGTTTAAATACCAAAATCATTTGAATTTTATGGTATTTTTACCTATTTTTGAAACATGCAAAATTCTAACTGCTTTTGGGTGAAAAGCTATTATGGGGCACTATGAATATTTTTGCACTTTTTGAAATTGTGCGAAAAGGCTCAACTAGTTTTAACATTTTGAATTTTGGAAGGACAATTTGCAATCTTTAGAAATGTGTAAATAACACATTTTGCATCTTTCAAAGATGTGTCAGCAGAACATTTTGCATCTTTTAAAAATGTGTAAGCAGAATATTTTGCATCTTTGAAAAATGTGTTAATAGAATATTTTGCATCTTTCAAAGATATGTAAATAGCACATTTTGCATCTTTGAAAATGTGTTAATAGAATATTTTGCATCTTTTAAAGATGTATAAATAGCACATTTTGCATCTTTGAAAAATGTGTAAATATTACATTTTGCATTTTTGAAAAATGTGTAAATAGTACACTTTTCATCTTTGAAAAATGTGTAAATACCACATTTTGCATGTTTTGAAAATGTGTAAATACCACATTTTTCATCTTTGGAAAATATACAAATACAATAATATAGTTTTTTAAAACATTTGCAAATAGAAAATTTTGCCCCTATTAATGCAATTTTAAATACAAGATTTTAAACTTAAAAGAATAACATGGCAAATTTTCCATTGTGTATAATTTAAAAACAGTTAGATAACATTTTAAGCACATTTAACATTCCCAAAAAGTTTTGATTAGATTCATATTTCAGGCTCATTATTATCGTGATTATCATCTTATTGGCTTTTTTCAATATGCCTCTGCCCTTTATATAGAATGTTTTCCTTTTTCTATTATTCATACAGTCAATCATTATTTTATTAATAGTAAGTTTATAAATTCTTATTTGCTCATTAAAATGATTTCCCTCACCATCCCACAAAACATTTATATTCAGAGTAAATACCCCCACCACATATATTTCAAAGAAAACATTAAGAAACCTTGGTCACCTTTAACGCTATTGCACATGCAAATAAAGTTTGTGCGTAGAAAACACCATAATAAATTCATGATAATAACGTCTATCTGTAATCGCACCCATAATCGCAGTAAATAAATTTATACATCTCAAAAAATAATTGTGAAATTTAGATTTTATTCTTATTGCATCCATTAATAAATCTCAAAACTGATGAGTACTTTAATATATAAGATAACAAGGGAGAAAAAAAATCACACGTGGATTTTTTCTACTGCAAACAAAAAAC
The DNA here is from genome assembly GCA_949802685.1 of Dicyrtomina minuta. Lineage (NCBI taxonomy): Eukaryota > Metazoa > Arthropoda > Collembola > Symphypleona > Dicyrtomidae > Dicyrtomina > Dicyrtomina minuta. The sequence goes on from OX461810.1 coordinate 51,645,871, forward strand.
ATATTTTTACGCACTTGCAAAATATTAAATGTTTATTTTCATTTTTTTTCCTCTCTCCGTTGCTATAAATGCTGAGATCAAATTTTACTTTCTAACTTAATTTATTTTATAGAATTTATTATTTATAAGAATTTGCTTCGCTCCATACACACAGTGTAACATTAACACTAACCTTCACTCACAAAGTTACAAAGAAGGCAGTCAGCATAATACGAAATGTAAACTGCTATGTAAGTTAACATACTTGCTTTATTTCAAAAGTTTCTATTTCTGCGGGCTACAATTTATAAATACATATTTTTAATATTATTATTATTTTAATATTTTGCTAATTCATGATTTGATATTGCAATTATATAGGTATATAGTAAAGCTCCTGGCTATCATAGTACGTTATGTAAATTGCTGCAATTTGTTTGTGTGATGATACTGATGACTCAGTACTTGCAATATTTGTTGTTTGACTATCTACGATTGCAATAATTTCTCTCAGTAGATGTTACAGGCATAGGAGTTTATATATCATCCATCTAATTTGGTATCTTGATACCCTATATTATGCTCACTCCAACCACGAGAGAGAAATCATGAGCAAATATTGATGACACGCCATGCAAATAATGTTCCCCCGATCCGATTGCATTGGTCAGAAATGAAATGTCAACACCACGAATCTCTACAGTACCACGCTGCGCCTCAACCATCTCGCAACCAAATAGATGTACCTACTTACTGTATTTTACATCAGAAACGTAGTAGTAGTAAGTTTGAACTAATAACCTGGTAGGTAGGTATGTTACTTTAGCTAGCATGTTAACCAATTATCCTTACAGTAATACCAGAAATCGCTCAAAACCCGAGGGAGCGAAAGACCATGCATGAAGCATGCCCAGGTTTTTATACCAATATCCGTATCAATACGGAAAACGGAAAATGTAAATACAGGCCAAGAAAAAGGCATGTGCCTATTTCCAATGGACACGAGTAGAAAAATATTCGTATTATAGGCAATATGCTTGTGCAAAAATAATTGGAAGTAATCCTAATTCCTAATGGCACGTATGTATCTAGGTACGTAACTATACACCCACTAAAAGCTCATAGAACAACGGTATTTATTTTTCCAAACAACAATGTTCACAATTTAAAACAACATGCACAAGAATTCCGACTTATTATACTTTGGCTCGGACAAAGGAAGCACCGCAAAGGAATATTGTGACCCTTTGGCTTACACTTGACAATTTACTGTTCCTATAAGGAAGATGGTATGTCCTATTCGTGGAAGGACGCTATGTATTTACCATTTACTCTCCTATAATTTATGTAGGTACCTATGCACAATTTTGCATTATTACTCCAACTTTGGCGCTTATACTTATACTAAAGCTGGTCATGCGAGAGTTATAAGAAACAAAATGTCTTGGTAATTTGGACGTGGACAATTTTCCAACGTCCTATTACCTATAGGCCTATAGTAGGTTTAACATGCGTTACTCAAGTCTGAAGTGAACAAAGGAAAATATTGCAAATACATAGGCAGCCCAAACGGCAAGTAAATAAAGAAGACAAATTCTCAAACTCCTATAACAATAATGTATAATGTATAGCTATACAGACAACAGGCCGAGAGTCGAGATAATAGCGTAAAATGGGGAAATTTTAATAACTCTCATGCACCGGAATTCGAACATTGTAAAGTCCACACACACTCGAGACTTTTGGACACATAATAAATGCACATAATAACATGTAATATTGTCATTTCTATTACCATATTACTATTATGATTATTTATCCCTGCGGACTGTGTGTGGATGTCGGACGTGTGGACGGAAAGATATCCGTATAGTATACTGCCTACCCTTATAGATATTCCCAAATTCTGATATAACAAATCATGCTTAACTTCATGCTAGTGAGTAGTACATACTAAAAAATTACTATATCGAAAATCAGCGACCCAAGTTTCTCCACGACAACACACACTCATAGCATAACTTCCAAATGGCACCACCGGCAACGGCACTGGCATATGGTATAGCATGTGTATATAAGAAATTACTTGGAGAGTATTTGTACATACAAATACCAATATGTAGACAGCACACATCGAAATTCGCTAAACTATGAAACATAAAGAAGAAGACGAAGAAGAAAAAAAAAGACAGAAGGGGAGAGAGAGAGAGAGAGAGAGAAGAGACCAACTAACGGGTCATTCAACCAAGTGGCCTACATGAAATAGGAACTTGTATTGAGTAACCAACTAACTCTCCGTTTAGCCCGTAACTTTTATCTTCTTACCTACATTTGGTCACCTGCAAGCCTCCCTCCTTATTTTTTTTTCTTTACACGTCTTCTTCTCTACAGTATGTCCTGGCCCTGGCCGTCTGTCTCAAGTCTCAGTTGCCTCTTCTACATGACGATACATATCTACCATTAAAAACATACATCTACATTTTAAAATAGACTAAAGTTACAAGTCAACGTGTGATTACTCCGGGTCTCCTATCACATATGTCCTCATTGCTACTAAAAAGACAGAGTTGGAGAGATATAGCAAAAAAGCCATGTATCCGTTGGAGGAGACGGAGAGACCCACCCTCACTCACTCGAATTACTGTAAAACTTTGCCTTCCTCTAATTTTCAATCATATCAGAAACTCACTAACAACAACTCACACATATCTTTCCAAGTTGGTATTATTATAGTTTTTGTTGTTGATGTTGGAATTTGAAGTTTTATCGTTAGTATGGTCGCCCTTTTTTTTGCCCAGGATAATAATATAATGGTCATTCTCCAAAAACTCCAAACTCATCTACCTAAATCCATACAACGGTCATCATGCATTGAACTCTTAATTTGTCTTTGAAAGTGTTCTGTGTCTGTTACGACTGCCAAGTTTTCTTAAACCTACCACCACCATATACCCATGCCATGTCACGACTTGGACTTCAACTATAGCCAGCTCGTTTTTGCAGAATTATCAGTATGTAGAACAGAACTGCATTTGTATATATGTACTGGTACTGGTTCTGGTACTGGTACTGGTCAAATTATCAGTAGTTGCATTAGTATGTACTGTAAGCTTACTTATAACTATATCATAATATGTGTGGCAGTAGGTAAGCATTTAATTGTGTATGTATTTCCATACAATTGTCTAAGTATCAGTTTCAGCACTGCTCTGTGGTGTGGTGGTGCTCGGACTGACTGACTGTATGACTGTAGTGTAGTACGTAGTGAAATTCTTTCCTTCTCATCAGTCAGAGTACGAGTTACAGTCCCACGTGCAACTCTCTTGAGCATCTCTCCTTTGAACTTATGGACTTGATTCAAAACAAAACAAAGTTAAATGAACCATACATGTCATAAGAGTTATATGACACCAAAATGGACCACTCCGTCACGATTCACGATGATGTTTACCTTTGCAAAGCTGTATATACGAACGACTGTAGGATGTTCTACGCTGAGTACTGAACAAAGAAATACTGATAGCACAGTCTTCCCATAATAATATATGTATCTCTAATTAGTTTGTATTATGTAAAACCAAAACGAGCTTACGTAGTCAACATAGTCACAGTACAGGTTTAAGAAACTCAAGTAGTGTCAAGAAAGGCAAGCCAATTTGAAGTCCAAGTCGAATTCGAATTCGAGACATAGACTTTGGCCAAGCCTATATATGCCAAACGGCCGGCATTACTGTACTCTACTGCTCTGCCTTACATTATTCCATTGCTACATTCCACAATATCTGTACAGCACATAAGCCTCCCCGTCCCTTGTGGACTATTAACATTAAAAAAGTATCACATATGGCGCTCTACTACGTAATGCCAAATATAACTGTGCTGTATTGTAATGTCCGATTGCACTGCACTGTACTGTGCTGTAGGAGCACGACGAACGAAGGGGATATTGATATAATGATAATGCTGTATTTCCATGCACAAGGTGGTACTGGTACTGGCAATAGCGGGACGGTGACATTTGCTACTTAATAGAAATGTTTTTTACTGCAATTAATTTCGCTAAAATTGAGAATATCCGTCCGTAGGAATAGCCTATAATACCGGATATGTCCTAGCATGTGTCACTAAAATTAAAATAAAAAAATACACAGCGTGCCCGTTTGTAATTCCAATTAAGTATATAGCCCTTCCTTCCTTCCCCTTCATTCATTAAGCCTCTCTGTAATTTTTTTTTCTTGTCACATAATTCAGCTGTTGCTGTTATATGACTTCCCATACCCCATGGACGCTACTAAAACTAATGCATAATGCCTCATAGTAGATGGTGAGTGGAAGGGGAGAATGTGCCTGCCTACCACCCATACAGATAGATTGTCAAAAATGTAGGTGAGTAGGTATATAGTTCTGTAGGATTCAGTGACCCTTGAGGAAAGACGAAGGAATAATAATAATTCCACGTGGAACGTGTGGAGCAGCGGATATTAAAAGTATTGTTATTATTCTCTGTACTTACTAGTTGGTAGTTGTAATAATAGTTGGGGGGAAGACAGCAAGCTTGGACTTGAGTTCTTGTTCTTGAGACTACTGATATACAGTCACAGAAAGATAGAGATAAGTAATTCATTGGGTCATCATTGTAATAAATGTCTTGGCATGATTTGACTTGTCTCAACTTGAGCTATTGGATTTTTCTTATTGCTATTGGTAGTGGTCCTTTAGTATGTACATGGAGACGGCCTAAGGAAACAAAAAAATGTAGGTAAAAGAGAATTCAGAGCGGAAAAGAAGGGTAAAAGCGGCGGAACAAGGACAACGACCATTTAAACACCTCGGAACACCCATTAGAGAGATTACATACAGGTAACACCTGTGGTGGGGTTTCCTCTTTCTCGTCGTCCACACTTCTCAGCCTTTGTTCTTCGTATTCGTATTCGTATCTAAGCCATATTCAAAATTCGTATCGTGTCGTTGTCGTTGTCGTTGCGGTCATTGTGGCAATAGTTCCAAATTGAACAAGTAAATTGTTTGTTTCATTTTATTTTATTTTTTTTTGCGTCAGTCCTTTCTGTAATAGAATGTAATGTAATTTCATGTATAAATTTAGATACACATATTTCTACAAAATATAAACGTCACACAACACAACGGTCAGATACTCATATACTATAGGGTGGTTGGACTTCATGGACGAGGATTATGGATTTTTATTATTATTACTTTTTGTTTATGTTCAAATCCAATTGGGAAAGTGTTCCGCATTCTTCAGTTCCAATTCCAATTCCAATTCAAGTCGAATTTACATGTTGAGTGCTATGTACATAATATATGATGATTGTAATTGTAGCTTGTTAGTAGTGGGTTCACATATGTATGGAAGCACTTTTTGCGGAATTCATAGGACCATACGATACGAATGAATGGATCTACTTACGTATGTATGGAAGCCAACTTGTTTGCATGCGATCCCATTTATTATTAAAGTCTCTACGGACACGGACTAGTGACGGACATCAACATTAGGTCAGTCCAGTCAAACTCAAGACTGCTCTGAACTGTGTGACTCAAGTGTTGAGTTCTATGAAAGCTCTGTGTAAAGTCCACTGCTCTAAAGTCTAAAGTGTGTGCGGTAACTTTTGTGTGGGAAATGACAAATGCGGGGATTGTCAAGAGGAAAGGAAGTTACTTCCTTCTCCTTCTCCTTCAATTTGTTTTACTTTACTTTATTACATACGCTTAACCTACATTTACAAGAATAGAAAAACTAATACAAACAAATATATGCCTACGAAATTATAAATAAGAATGTAGAATCTATAACGGGCAACGGGGCAGTTTCAACGTTTTTAAGTATCCTTCACTTTCTTACGACTCGGGTTACACAGTAGACGAGCAAGTAGTAAAACCAAGACGTTTACAACTGGCAGGTAAAAGTACGAACCTATTTGTAGGATTATTTTTAGTATGGTATGTTCTCATGTAGAATGTAGATACTAAACCAACGTACGTTCCTACCTAAGAAATTTTCCATTAAATTCAAAAGGGGATATCTTTCCAATCCACGTCTACTGCAATTATATAAAACGTTTCTGTATTTCAATTTTAAACCTTAATATATTACAATTAATCTATGTGTATATTTTAAGTATGGTTTTCTAGTGAATGTCTATCTTGAGTACGTGTGAAATTAATAAAAGCAAGTTTAATTAAAAAAAAAAGGTCTAGGACTTTAGAAATCAAGTGGACATGCAAGGCCGGACGAAGGAATTGCTTTTAGGCAGAAATTTAATTCCATACAAAAACAACCATTTTTATTTTATTAATGATTTTCTTTGGTAAAGCAAAATGTTGTATTTACAGGTGTTTTAGAAGGTTTAAAATGTTCTTTTTACTTGATTCAGAAAAGTGCTCAATGTTCTATTTACATGTGTTTGAGAAAAGTGGAAAATGTTTTCTTTGTATGTTTTTGAAATGTACAAAAAAATGTATTTTGCATGTTTTTGAAAATTCAAAATATTCTTTTTACATATTTTTGAAAACTGCAAAATGTTCCATTTAAATGTTTTTTGAAAATTCAGACAGCGCGGGCTGCCTGCGCTGGCCACATTATCCGGCCAGGTGGGCATGGGGCATGAGATATGTTCAAAGGTGATAGCAAAAAATAATAATGCATACAGTGTTTTAAATTGAATTAATTGTAATACATTGCGATCCATTTTAATTATGTAATTTGAATACCATGTCACATTACATCTGCGTGTTTGACGCAAGTTGTTATGCAGGATTAAAATGTTAATACGAATACATAGTATATCGATATCGATACTTGTAATAATATTGGTATGTTCAGAATTTGGCAGGGCAGGACTGGTCGTCTACGATAAGAGTATTGGCGAAAGGCATACATACATAGGGTAGTGATAGACGCAAATACAGATGCACATGATGCCTTATTGTCTCTGTGTATTTATCCTTATCGTAGTATCGACCTATCGTAATTTGTAATCATATATTATTAATAATGGCTGATAAAATTGATTACAGAGTTCATACATTTTTATTTCTACCTATTTACATAATTTTTTTATGTGTATATTTTACCCCACTACCCAATACTTAGTTAGTACAAATGATAAAAGAAAATTCCCCGTAGTCCGTAGTGGTAGTACGAATCTTAAGCATTGGTTTTTTGGCTTCCACTGTTGACACGCTCGACGTTCATCATATGTTATTACACTCCTTTTCATTCAATTTTCAAGTTTATTCCCAATGACATGATGACCACCAGGACGAGCACTGCACTGCCTGCCTGCACCTCTGTTCAGAGTTGGAGTGTACATCCTCCTAGACTTGGACTTGTCAAATGACAACGAGTGACAATACACCTTCTGGTTTTCACCTCTCTCGATCCTCGTCTTCTATCTCTCAGTACTGTAGACTGTTCTCTCTCATCCCATCTCATATTATAGAGTGTCGGGGTTGTTGATATATGTTGATTAGTGCCATTCATTTTCATACTCGTACTTGTTGTATCGTCGTCGTAATAATTCGTAATACTTTTTGTGAATTGTACAGTTCACTGTAATTACTGCAACAGGACAGGAGACAAGACTACTAAAAGGAGTCAGACTTCCCTGTCGTCTGACTGTCACACCTCCTTTTCTCACAAATCTCACAATAAATTGTCAAAATTATTATTGGAATTATTGGAAAATTGGAATTTGATACATGGATTTGAATTTCCAAAATCGGTGTTTCCCATATAGTTAACTGTCACTGACAAATCCATCTATTTGAATTACTCATGGATTGTGCCTCGTATATTAGTTTACAGTTCAAATTAAAAATCAATTACAATAATAATTGATTAGTTCCAACACAGTTTAATGCTCAAAATTTGAATATTATTTTTTACATTAATTAGTGTTAAAATAAAAGTTCACAAGTGACAAACATGTGGCTGGATGTACGGAGCGAGTAAGTCACAATTTATTATAGTTAATAACACTGTTTAGAACTATGCTTGTATTTTTTTATTTTTCACTGCTGATGATTTATTTTGGGCTGGTGTGAGTTTGGTTTTTGGAATATATAGCTACACTTGTATCAGTATTGACATTGGACGAGACATCTACAAATTAAAATTGAATGGCCATGGCCATGGCCACTACTGAAACATAACTAAAAGTACAAATAATAATAATAATTGTTGTTATTATTATTGAGGGTTCTAGTGATACACATAACATAGTGTTTTGTTGTGTATGTGTGATGTATGCGTCAATTAGGCTTGAGATAAGAAGTGGATTAAAGGATTAAGTGATTTGTATGAGATTGTATGAGACGTATGAGTCATTACAAAATAAATTGAAATAGCAGCTAATTCTCGTGACAATACAATAACAATGGAAATTGATAGTTTAGTAATTCTAAATGCAACTAATAGATGACACTTTGTGGTGGTCTCTGGATTTAATTGTCTTCTTTCCCCATTCACAATTTCTTCCAGCTTTTAAGTATATCTGCCTATATACTTACACGTAAAATACAAGCACAGACCTACACTGTATAAGCTTTAAGCTGGAAACAACACTATAGGGAGCTCTCAAAAATAACGTTATGCAAAAATCTGGTTTGGCCCCCACCCCTCCCCCTATACGTCACTTTTTTTTGGTATGTACACACATGTAAAGGATAGGGCGGTTGGACCCCTCCCCCCTAAAAAAACGTCCAACGTTATTTTTGAGAGCTCCCATAGAGATCTCGCATACCATTCCAGTTTCCAGTTTCAATTTTTATTTTTGGGAGGCGTGACTATATGGTTTACGTTTGGATCTTGTGCTTACTGTATGTATATGTAGCGATATCATTTATCAGCAAAGATCTAAAAAGAATTCTGTGAAAAAATACATAGTAAAATCTTAGTAGCTATATGTACTCAATCGGTTTCCAATTGCCTATAGACTCTTGCAAAAGGTGGTAGTTTTTGCTGTCACAAAATTGCAATTTTCTACAAAGCTCCAATGAGGAAAACCACGAACAATGTAGGTAGGTACCTAGAAACTATTGACTATATAGCTAATTTTTTTAAATTTTCAACTTTAATTTTAATCACAGAACAGACTTCTCTTTTTGTACTTCTTTCCCTCTTTGATTTATTTGATAATTGACTGATAGACGGGATGAAAAAGAACAGGTAATAATATAAAACGCGTTTATAACAGAATTACATTATTGAATTTTTTTTTGTCTGCAGTCTACATTTGAAATGCGTATAATGATACTGACTGACGACGACGACGCCGACTAGAGTTGGAAATTAAATTAAATTGAATTATTTTATTTGAAAGCCATCAATTTCACATTTCACTCTCATTGATTTATGAGACGGCATTCTTCCCCCTGTTCGTTTTTTCTTGTTGAATGCACCACCACTCGCTTTATTGTAGCTCAAAAAAAATCTTTGATATATCCTTTGATTTGATTCCAACCTCCAACGTCAACATCAGGGAAATCGGGAAAGGCAGACAGATAGACAGACAGACAGAGGATCAAAATCCAAATCAAGGATTGAAGAAATCAAATAGATAGACGTGTGCGCTGCTACACTACAATACTATACAATCACAAAAAAAGTCAGAGATTGTAAATATAAAGTAAAAAATGTTAAACATACCTAATCGCAAGTCTGTAATTAGATTGTATACAGTTCTATGATGTGAATCTCGCCCTCTCTCTCTGGCATAATATTTACATTCGTAGTATTTTACTGTACACTGTACATAGAACTGAGAGAGATACAGAACACTCTCTGTCTGCGTCTGGAGTCAAGTCTGGACAATGTGAACTTAATTATGTACAGCACTTTTATAGTTGGCTTGTTTTCATTTGATTTGAAGGCGGCTAGAAAATGAGAGATACACGTACAAACCTTCTGTCTGTCTCAATCACTGACTGACTGACTGATGAGTGACTGACTTACTACTGGCTGCCTCACTGACTACCTCACTTGTTATTATGGTTAATTTCAATGTTATACAGAGTCAGAGGCCTATATGTCTCTCCAGGAAAATGTATGTCTGACTAGTAATGAACTTGAGATGGTACCTATAGAGACAGAGGACTACAGACAAATACAGCATCAGTCAGAGGAGATATAGATCCACGTTCCACTGTCATACTTTTAAATTAGCCAAGTTAAATAAATCAAAAAGATCATACAAGCTGTGAAGGAAATCATAGTCTGTCTCGTCGTACTCGTTTCTCTCGAATCACATTATCAAAAATATTGGAAGGCTCAAATTTCTTTTATTAATTTACCACTCGCGTATGTAAAGGCATTCATCACCAGCACTGTAGATGAAAGACAGATTGCAAATATGCATAAATGTAGTTCATTATGTAAATAGCGTATGAATATTTTACAAAGATATAATTTTACATAGGACACACGATTTGAAAGCTTTTGCTATTAAGCATTACATGCATATGAAGTCTATATACGAAGGTAGGTACTAATTGGTTCAGAAGTAAGGTGTATTTAACTGGAATTATAGGCAATTACGCTTGTTTTATAGCTTCACCTCAATAATATACAATAAATAACTTAATTAGTTTTATTACCTAGTCAAAGGCGTTCCTCCTTTTAAATATTTTTAAATGTCGTTTTATATTTCAAATGTTTTATGTATAAAGTCAAATGTCAGAATCAGATTCAGAACTGTGGTTTACTTTGAAAAACTACACACTTTGAAAATATATTATGATGAATACCATCATAACTTTTGAAAGGGCCCTGACATTGAGCATTAAAATCTAAGAAGTACTAATTAATAAGCATACATGAGTCTCACGTAATGCATTATGCCTGTATCCTCCCATGAAATACGTAGGAACATAATTCCTTTTACTTTTTTTAGAAGATTAGTGAACTGGAGTATGTATTTGATTCGTCCTTCGTCTTTTCTAGAAACTAATAAACTGCCAGATTATTACTTACTAGTTAGGTACGGTGTCTGCGTACTACCAGTACCAGTACCAGTATAATTATACCTATGAAACTTTGTAAGGAGTTAAGAAGGCAAAGGAAAATGGGCCACGTGACTCTTGGGCTTTGGGTCGACTTCGACTTGACAAGGAGTGTGACTTAATATATTAGTCTTATTTATCTTCATAATTTGAAATTCCTCTTTCTGATGTGTACAAAGCACACCGTCATTTTCTTTTCACTTTATTAGTCTTCTGGGCTGCTGTAGCAATTCAACGGCTGTGTATGTTTTGGGTGGGCTTTTTCTAATGTTTAATACATTCATCTATTTATCTTGTATTACTTTATTACGCCCCCTGCCCTGGTACTACAGCATTGCACTGGTGGTGCTGGTACTATAATAGTTCTACTTCTAAATTACTACTGCTCCCTGCTCTACTTTTTATTATGTAATACTGGTATTAAAAAATGATTGACGGAATTTCCTCTAGTAAAACTAATTTTCTACACATAGAATTTTGTATACTATTACCTATACATATTTTGAAAGATTTTAGAGCGTTTACATAATATCTAAAGTGTAAAAAACGCACACAGCCCTTCGAGTGAAAGTAGAGACAGAGGCAAATACTGCGGGCTTGAAGTCTCTAAATTAAATTCATAATGTCTACCTGCTCTTCGTTTTTTGATTTATCATCTTTATTATATGCCTATATGTATCACATTTCAGTTGTATTATTACCCTCACAAATTTCAAATTTGAGTATAAGCATCTACTAAAATGCAGTTTAAATGAAATACCAATAACGGTAAAATTAAACTGGAATTAAGTAAAAGAAATATGTTCATGAGTATTCTATCATTTCTACCCAAGAAAAAAAAATAAAGTACAGAAAGGAAAGGCTGTTTGGGCTTTTGATCTGGTTATATCTCTTTTGGATTGGATCTGCATTAGGATTTGGGATGACAGCTTTAAGCTTCCTGAATCCTGAAACTCCAAACAAAATGCCGTAGTACTGATAGACATTAGCCTGTATGTATGTGTAGCTGTACATACGTAACTGCTGATTCTATAATCTTATTTACATATAATACTTGTGAGTTATACGTCAGTTATCTGCAGTCCCGAATCTAGGTTGCGTAAAGGAAAACTAGGTACAAACCTATAGGAAAAACTGTGCAAGAAAACGAATATATGTGAGCATCCCTATAGCTAAACCTAAGTAAGTTCAGTCCTGACTTCTTGCTCCCGTTCTGCTACAGTCCAACGATAAATCCTGGTCACATTACATTCAGTAATAATTTAGCCGTAGTAGCAGCCAGTAGTAAGTAAGGAGAAGAAGTCATTGTGTCATTGAAATTGAAATGTAAATAGTAATATGTATCTACATAATAATACAAAAAAGTGAGTCATACAACTCCACACCGGCACCGGTGCGGACACCATCTGTAATATGTAACAGATGCATAAGTAGATGTAGACAGTGATAATACACATTCTATATGCAAATAACAGATATTTGCAAAATAAAAAGATACAATATGCTCCATATATATTACATTGTAACTTTGTAATAAGTCTGCGTTTTGTTGCTCAGTGGCAGGAGTGCAATTTTAATGCTGGGATTAGCATTCAAATAATCTAAAAGGTGACTATCTGTATGACACACGGGAAATAAGTGCAACAGGTTAGTGTCACTTTTTGAGAACACAACGCAACGGCCACACCAAGCAACCAACCAACCAGCTGTTTTCTTTGTCTCCTCCGTCGCTATCCCCCTCCATTGTTGTTCTCATTGGGATCTTACCCTATTACAAAATTCTGCACACTATATTATACCGTTTCCATTTCGAAAGGAGAGGTGTGCGTTAATTCTTTTGAACTCTTGAGTCGTATTAATGCGGTGGCGTAATGAAATGAAATAACCACACATTACGATGGCGAGTATCGTGTCGCCTATGCTTGTGACTTAAGTGTACATAAAGTATCTGTATTATGAGTTTACGAGGTGAGAAATGAACCACAGAAAGTGTTCAGAATGGATGCAGACAGATATGTAGGTGGCCCGCCAATCTATACTGTCTGCAGATATTACCATCTGTGACCGTTTCCACTAAAAATGTCAGTAATAATATCTCATACCCTTAGAAACTATATACATAGGACATAGGGAATCGTATTCTAAACGTAGTATTGTATAAGTTGAAACTATGGCATTTTTATTGCCCATCTTTAAAAATCCTACGCAGTCAGAGACAAAGGCGTCGTGCATATATCTCGTATACAAAATAGAGGGGGGGAGGGGTGTGAAGCTTGATCACGTTTGTATACTATAAAACGGAGGGGGAGGGGGGTGTTCAAGCACTTGATCACGTATACAACCAAAAGAGGAATTTTTTTGCAAAACACTTACCTAAGTCCATGCTGCCTGACTTTACAGGAACCAAAAATTTTGATAATCATGTGAAACGTGATTTCTTTTTAAAATTTTTTGTTCCGTGGTTGTATAGTGCGAATTGTATTAGCTGCAAAAAATACTAAAATCTGGCCCTGCGTGTGAGTTTTTATTATTATTCTATGCCAATAATCTAATTTTTTAAAAAATGGACTTAACCTGTTTTACCTGCAAACTCCTCAAGCGTAAATTACAGAAAATTATAACTGTGAGTTCACTAAATTAGGTATGTAAGAAACAAGGGCTCAGCTGTAGTGAAATTTCGGGTGTTGCCCGTCACACAAAAATTACCGTCCACACGTCCACACTTGTGAAGGTAAATATGGAAAATGGTACTGCAGGGTATTAATAGCAGTAGCGGGAAAAGGACAAGGAAGGTTGGGGATGGAAAACCAACCGACGTCGTCGGTACAAGCAGTAATTTTCCACTGCGTATAGCAGGAGAGGAATGTAGGTATAGGAGAGGAGCGGGGCTAGGAGTATAGCAGGTAAAGTAGGGCAAGTGGAAAAGACGGTTGGAGTTGAGGAGTATGACGTAGGCACTCTCTCGATCGTACGATCGTCGTCCTCCTCAGCAGGCGAAGAGAGCCAAGACTTCACTTCCTATTTTACTCGTCAAGGAGATACAACTAGGTGGAAAGCTAGTAAAGTGAGGAAAATAGATAGCCCGTCAGCCATCTTGTTTTATATCTATTATATATATTTATTTATTCTCCTTCTTATTCTTCTCCTTTCGAGGATCTTATTTTAATTACCCTTAAGGGAATAATATTGTGATTAATTAAGAGATCATTAATTGATATTCGTGGAGTGAGTATTGTACATTGTGTGAGGTAAAGTGAACGGATTCCGAGTTCAATAAAGATACACTCCCAAAGACGATATTCTTGTGCTGTGAACATTAAACATTGCATTGGCATTATTCGGCTTACTGGAGCCGGCACTGTAGTACTGTAGTGATACTCCCAGTTCACCGGGTACCGGAGTATAACGGTCACCATCATCATACTCCGGGTGTGAGTGTCGACGGTCTTACCGACACCTACACACCGGGTCATTATAGTCGTGCATTCCCATCCTTAACCACGGAGCCCTTACCGAGTCACCGGGTTCTCCGTAGTCAGTCCAACGTAGCAAGACTCCGTGAGCAGGAACTTCGTAAGCGCGGTCGGCTTCCCCCGGTAGCTCTCACTGTAAATACTAGAGCGAGTCGAGGACGATCCCGGCCACCGAGGACCGCGTCTGCTACTAATCGCGGTCGAGGGCGAGGAAGAACTCCAACAGCAGAGACCGACCCGGTCGCATTTCTGTTCCAGCCACCTGTCCCGGTCGTGGTACGTGGGAAAAAGGGAGATATTGGGAAAATCCAGTTTACACTGGCGACCCTGCAGGACACAAAACTTTCGTTTTGTCCAAGTTCCAACAATACCAGCACAATCAGGTGAGAACCACCAGTTCCACATTTCTGTTTTTTCTAAAACTTATTTAGTTCTAAGTTTACCGTAGCTAGTCGACCGCGACACACAACATTTATCTTGTCTCGGTCGGACGGGTAGCATATGAGCATACTGAATCATACGGCAGGAACGCATAATCTCGAGTTGAGCATAGACGCGAGTACCTCGGTCGGCGGTTGTGGTTTGGCAGGAGTAGTCGAGCACACCAGAGCCCCAAAGCAGGCCGGATTCAGCCTGTCCGTAGAGAACTTGCCGCATAGCGCAGACCGCGACTCGGTCGCGGGGTAGACTCGGTCTCGGTAGTCGTAAGTAACATAGGCAACCGCGACATACCTCATAAGTTAGAGAAACAAAAAAGTTCCGTATAGGTCCGGCCCAGGTTAAAGAGGTGGTAGTGCATAAGCAAGGGCCAAGCCTGAAGACCAGGGACCGGGACCGAGATGAAGCCAATATGCGACATCAAGACGGAGGGGGTAGCGTGGACGGGCCGAGAAGCTGAGCTGATCTCAAAGCAGCTCCTGCTAGAAGACCCGCAGACACCGGGAGCATGCGACCTGTTGAATGTAAAGAAGAGGTGGTATGTGTATCAGTATCAATTAGATGTGAAAGAAGCACCCAAGCCCATGACACCTTCGGAGGTGGCGGTCGCTTTTGCAGCATACCAGCATCAAATGATAACGGCAGAACAGGATGGGGAGACCGACTTCGAAGGTGTCACCGAGCTGAGTCAAGCGGAGACCAGGAAGTTGGAAGACTCGGTGAAGCAAATCGCGACCGCGTCAACGAGTGGGCCGATAGCACCAAAGAAGGCAGAAGCCTCAGGAAAGACAATGCTGGACTATGTCTTGCAGATGTCGAAGGATATGCAGTCCATGCAGTTAGTAGTCCAGTCCATACAGGCGGACCAGGGACGCATCAAAGCCCAGTTGGCAGGGGGTAGGAATCCCGGGGGTCCAGCAATTCCGTCAGGAAACTTGCTACAACAGGTCACAGCGAGTACTGGCCACCAACAGCAACAGCAAACGCCAACGGGTACCGGGACGAAGCAGCCATCGACACCGGGGGTCACCTTCAGCGCGATACCCTCACAGTTCAGCCAGCGGTCATGTAACAGCTCGAGTAGCACCGCGTCAGCACCGGGGATTGCGGATATGGCAGACCACTTGTTACAGGTCCTGGACCAACAAAATCAGAACACCCGGCATGCCCAGGAGGTACAGCGGGAGCAGACACAGCTATTAGCAGGTATGATGGCCCCGACCGGGCTACACATCATACCGCAGCACTTCGACCCCAGAGTGGATATCGCAACAACCTACATAGACGCATTTGAAGCACACCTCGAGATCCACGGAGCCCAGCCGAGGGCGTACATTCAGATCTTCCAGAAGTGCCTGACAACACCAGCAGAAGCATCCTGGCTTAAGGCGACGCTTCTGGATGTGAACCACACTTGGGCAGCAGTAAGAGCGGAATTTCTGAAGGCGTACGACCGGTCGAGCGCGCAGTCCGTGTTGAACAGGGTAGTCAACTGGAAGCAACAGGCTCACGAACCAATACGGCAGTGGGCATCCGATTTCTACACCCTGCTGAAAAGCATCAAAGAACCTCATGCTTGGGAGCAACGAGAAATTATTAGTCGCATTAAGCAGAATATGCATAGCTCGCTGTACGGAGCATTCCCACCGGGGACAGTGGTCCCGCAGCGGTTGAATGATTTTATTAAACAAGCAGAGGAGTTCCACAGAAACCGGGTCCGAGCCGAGAAAGAGAAGGAAGTGTATCGGCCGTGGACTCAACAAGACCGAAGCAGAGGCCGGGACCAACAGTCGTCCCAGGGGCAGCGGAACCAGCGTTGGAACTCAAGAGACCGTCCGCGAAGCAACGAGCGAAATCCCGGTCCCGGGGAGCGCAGAAGGGTGCAAAGTCGAAGCCCGCAGACACAGAACTCACCGGGCCGGTCGAGCCCAGGACGGGACAGATCAGTTAGCCCTCAGGGTAGAAGGGAATCACCGCGTCGGGATAGGCAACCAGAGCGAAGAACCGGGAAGTGGTGTCACGTATGTAGCAGAAATACGCACAACACAGAAGACTGCAGATCAGCAAAGGCTAAAGTCATGGCGTTGAAGATACTGGCTCAGGCGTGTACCGAAGAGGAAGTCGCGGAACACCAGACCGGGACACCACCGACCGGGACACCAGAAGGAATGCAAGGCCTACAAGACTCGGTGGAAAACGAAGAGGACCCAGACGAGAGGCAGTTGTTTAATGCGTTGCGGACCGCGAAGAATAAAGAAGAAGGAAGCGCGCTGAGGCGAGACCGGGATCAGCAACCAAGTCCCGGTGAAGACCAAGTCCAGAGGGCGATAAACAAGTTAGAAGCCAAATTTGTGCCTTCGGTACTGCCACCGACTTTAAACTGGGTTCAGACACGGACAGACGAGGGGACCCGTGTCTTCTACACCGGATAAATAAAGCCCCTTACGCCCTAGTCAATATTAAGCATAAACAAAAGCTATTTCCATATTTTGCGCTAATAGACTCGGGCTGCACCGCGCTCGCTATATCCAAGAAGGAGTGCGATAGACTAGGGTTAGAGATAAGAAAGTCTTCAGTAAAGATGTCGGGTTTCGATGGTAAGGTAGTTACAGCGGGAGGTGCAGTTACATTAGATATGAAGATCGCGGGTCGGTGGTTTAGAGAGGATTTCCTGGTCCAAGAGGGACTAATGTGCCCTATCTTCATCGGGAACAAGTTCCGATGGAAGCATGGTCTGAGTTTTGACGACGTGAAGGGCGAGATGCGATGGGACGTCCCGACCGAGGAAGAGAAGGAGCGAGATGCCGGGTACTTTGTCCGTGGTTTGTCAGTAAAAACCGCAAAAGACGTCTGTGACTTGTCACTAGCGTCGACCCCGGACAGGTACGACCGGGCAAAGCTGGGGACATCGTCCGTCCAAGTGTTCGTCGAAACTCTGGTCAAAAAGTATCCCGGGGTAGTACGGAGCGATGGTAGGTCCGGGATCACAAACGCGATCATCCACGATCTGCGCATCCCGGAGGACTGCCCGGTGATACAGTGTAAACCTGCTCGAAGACCACCGGCGATAGCAAAGTGGGAAGACGAGACACTGCATGAGTTGGAGCTACAGGGTAAGATACGGCGGTCAACTTCGGCATATTCCTCGCCAGTATTAATTATACCAAAACCAAACGGCGATAAGCGAATGGTGGTAAATTATAAAGAGTTGAATAGTTACACACCGAAGATACAGAACCCGATGCCTATCATACATCAAATCTTGGAGCATCTTCCACCTAACCGAGTCATGTCCAAGCTGGACTTAAAGTCAGGCTTTTGGCAAATCCCCATAACAGAGAACTCCAAGAAGTTCACCGCGTTTCACACGCAAAACGCATGTTATGAGTGGAACGTGATGCCGATGGGGTTGAAAAATGCTCCAATGATTTTCCAGGATCTCATGAACAGGTTGTTTGGTAAGTTTGTAGGTGACTTCTTGCATGTGTACCTGGATGATATCTTTATCTTTAGCGAGACCGAGCAACTGCACAAAGAGCACCTAGATTTTGTGTTTAAGACACTTCATAACTTTAATCTAACTCTAAACTGGGCTAAATGTGAGTTCGATCTACCGGAGGTTGAGTTCCTGGGCCACATCGTCACGCGCTTCGGCATCAAGAAATGCCCCAAGAAGGTAGCGGCGATCCAAGATTTCCCGTCACCGAGAACGAAGAAAGAAGTGCAGCGATTTTTAGGGGCTATTGGATGGTACATGCGGTTCATACCGCATTACGCCACTCAGTTAGAGCCGATATTTTTGAAGCTGAAGTCGGAGGCAGATCCGAATTTACCGTTCCGGTGGGGAAAGAGCCAGCAGACCGCGTTCGAGACGATTAAGGCGGAAGTGGCCAAGGAAATCACGCTAAACACTATTAACTACGACCACCCGTTGTACGTGTACACTGATGCAAGTGATGTAGGGCTGGGAGCAATCTTGGCTCAAAACTACCACTGTGAGTTGACCGGGGAAGACAGATTCCGGGTGATCGAATGTCGCAGCAAACTGCTGAATGCAGCGGAGCGTAAGTATGACGCGAGAGAGAAAGAGTGCTTGGCTATCAGGTTTGCAAACCGTGTGTTCGACCCCTTCATTAGGTACCAAAAGGACGTGATTTTTAGATGTGACAACCAGGCGTTGACACATCTGAAACATGCGGCCATTAACGATCACCTCTATAACCGGCATATTGTCAGGTGGGCAATAGAGTTGGGTCATGTTGTCAATGACATAGACTTCGTGAAGGGAGAGGATAACAAACTGGCAGACTTGCTCTCTCGCGGCGCGCTACCGGATCCCAAATACGACGACAATCCAGATGAGCTGGACATGTGCGTGGAGAGTGCTTGCGTATGCCTGGCAACGTTTACGAATACCACGGAAAGAGTGGAAGTGGATATGGACATGCTGAACAAGGACATGCTGCGGGGTGTGCAGAGAGAGTGTGAGGCACTATCCACTATTACCAAAAGCCTTAGCCGAGTCGGGGAGCGGTCTCGGTACCGCTACGACTACGTGATCGTCGAAGGTATCCTCTGTAGGTACGTCCCGTGTAAAGAGCGGACCGCGACGCGGTCGATCCTGAAAGAGGGAACACCGGAAGGGGGCTTCTATAGCAGCCAGGTGGATAAGTTGTGGGAACAGAGGCTGGAGGAAGACGAGCGGACCGGGCAACCAGTGCCGCCGGTAAGGGTGCGACCGTCTATGCTGATGAAGAAGGGTAAGCATATTAAATGGCAGCATCCGTTAATCCAGGCTAGCTTTTTAGATCCAGAGTCAGTGACAGCCAGGAAACGCATAGTCCCGGTCATACCGCAGTCCATAGAGCGGGATGTCATAGCACACTTTCACGATAGCACGATGGCCGGGCACCAAGGAGTCGAGCGCACATACGACCGGATCAGGAAAAGGTTCTGGTTCTATAACATGCATAAGATCATAGAGGCGTATGTGAAGACTTGCGCGGTATGCCAGCTAGTAAAGGCTTCAAACCAGGCACAACCGGGAAAGATGGGCATTCATTCATACCGGAACAACGTGTTCGAGTGTGTGCATGTGGACATTGTCGGAGAGTTGACCGCGGCTTCAAGTACATCGTCGTGTGTGTAGACGAGTTTTCTAAGTGGGTGAGCATGGAACCCTTAACATCGGTATCATCTATCAAAATCTTGAAGTTTCTGCAGAAGGTGTTTAACCAGTTTGGAACACCGAAGCGCATAGTCTCCGACAATGCGTCATATTTCTCGGGTGATGACTGGAATGATCAGCTACGCCAGTGGGGAGCTACATGTGTTCATGTGGCACCGTACCATCCCAACCCGAACCAGTCGGAGCGGGCAAACCGGGATATTAAAAGCATATTACGCGCGTTTTGCATGGCGACCCAGACAATGTGGGCAAAGCAGTTAGGTGACTATATGGTGGCGCTCAATACCGCGAAATCCAAGTCATCCCGGTATTCACCATGTCAATTGAACTTAGGCAGGGACATATTACTGCCGATAGACCGCAAAATGCAGCTGCTTGAGACAATGAAGGTAACTGAGGAGGAGTACGGGCAGCAATTGATTAAGGATGTGACTTTCATCAGAGACCAGGCGCGGTATAATCTAAGGGAGGCGCAATTGCAGCAGAAAAAGTACTTCGACCGAAACAGGAGAGATGTTGTGTACGCGGTAGGGGATCTAGTTAAGATACGTAATAAGAAACTGTCCTCAAAGGAGGAGAAGTACGCGAAATCCCTTGGACCGCGGTACACCGGGCCGTGGAAGGTAGTAGAGGTACACTCAGATTGGTCCTACAGTATCCAGGACCCGGACAAACCTAATAGCAACCCAATGAGGTTTCACACTTCGCTTATGTTACCTTACCACGAGAAAGAGAGCAAGGACCCGGTCCCGGTAGAGGAGTCTGTAATAAGTGCAGACGGAGAGTCGGGACCATATACCAATGAACGTCCACAGCCGGACTCGGTGGCCACCGAGTCTGTACCATCACCAGATACCGAGACTATACCAGATTCCGGAGGGAGTCCCGGTAGCGCGGTTACCGCGACCGGAGGTACAAACCAGAGCACAGGTTGGAGAGGAGGTTTTGGACCTATCGACCTGTCTGATGACTACGAGGTAGACATTGATGACCCACCACCACCAAGACGCTATCCCGGTCGGGATCACAAACAACCAGTGCGTTTGGGCATCAACTACGCGATGACCGAGGAGGACACTAGCAGTGTCCATGAGTTCTCGATGTTAATGATTGAGATTGCTTAAAATAAATTTTTAATCATTTTTTTTTACTTTATCTTTTATTCTTTCGTCTTTTGCATGGCGTGTTACTATATAAAATTTTACAAAAACCGAAAAAAATCTTTTAAAATTCTTATAAAACTGAAAAAAAGTGTGTTTTAGGTTAAGGTGGGAAGGATAGGGATGTCTTGACGGGCACAAACCTATTCTTCCTCACGTCCTATGGTGTGTACGACGTTAAACTGCGCCTCACGCCTGTCCCGATCTCCACCGTAGGGGCAGGCATAGAAGGTAGGATCTGAACATAAGTGAAGGTCTTGTACCTTCGCGGAAAGGAAGTCGAGAGGAGCAAGAGGCTCGGGCTCAAAGCTGCGGGAGCATATAAACCAGCCGGAGTGGAGCTCCATACCCCAAAGACCATCGCCAACGATGCTAGTCAGGGGATGCCGTGAAAGTCGGCCTAGCTCTAAGCTGTGAGCGATCTAAATATCAGCAAAAACCAACATCCCGTAGGCCTTCGAAAGAGATGCTAGCCAGGGGTGAGTCCGTAGGCCCGCATTAATCGCGCTAGGTCAGGACAGAGTGAGCGGAGTGTAGAGGGTGTGTACCCGTCCCGTAGACCATCTTGGATGCTAGTCAGGGGCGAGACCTGGTACGCGGCAATGAATTAGTGATCCCGTAGGCCTTCGTAAAGATGCTAGCCAGGGGTTTAATCAGAAATATGGTGTGCGCCCGTTCCGAAGACCATCTTAGATGCTAGTCAGGAGCGAGACCTGGTGCGCGGTCTCAGACCAAAAAATCCCGAAGGCCTTCCTATAGAGTTGCTAGCCAGGGGTTCAGAGCGAAGTATGGTGTGTACCCGTTCCGTAGACCATCTCAGGATGCTAGTCAGGAGCGAGACCTGGTACGCGGTAGTAGTGCAGAGAGCGGGATTGTCTCGTAGACCACCGGGGGTGCTAGTCAAGAGGCGAGTCTCGTGGCGGCGGTAAGAGAGTCGGGGGGATGTCCAGGTCGTAGACCATCAGGGATGCTAGTCAAGATATGGAATCCCGTAGCAGCGCGATGCTCAAAGCTTTGTGAGGATAAACTAAGCCAAAACCCGGACCGCGGTCTGGAGGACGCGGTCATATGCTAGGTTAGTTAAGCATAGGAGCAGGGAGAGTGGAGGCGCGGTCGTAGCGACCGCGATAAGGACGTGGCCAAACAGTACGATGGGACTTTTGTCCGGCCTCGGTTCTTGTAGAGTTAGTCGCCGGGGATAAAGTAGACGAACCCGGTGTTGGCGCGGTGCTCAAAGCTTTGGGAGGATAAACTAAGCCAAACCCGGACCTTAGTCTGGAGGACGCTGTTGCAAACTAGGTTAGAAAGTATAAGAGACAGCGGGACGAGTGGAGACGCGGTCGTAGCGACCGCGATAAGGATGAGACCAAAACAAAACTATGGGACTTAGTTTTTTTCTTCTTTTCCAATCGAGTCTGGCCTCAGTTCTTGTAAAGTTAGGCACCGGGAATAAGGTAGACGGACCCGGTGTAGGCGCGATACTCAAAGCTTTGGGAGGGTAAACTAAGCCTAACCCAGACTTAGTCTGGAGGACGCTGATGTAAAATTAGGTTAGTAAACGCAAGAGTCAGCGGGACGAGTGAAGACGCGGTCATTCTGACCGCGGAGGATGTGGCCAAAACCTTCCATGGAACAATCGGCCGGCTTCGGATTTCAAAGAAACAGCCGCCGAGAACTTCCCGAGCATGAATAAAATCGTAGAGGCTCGCATCGAATTTGAGGCAGAAGGTAATCGCGGTCAGTCAGGGACCGGGATTAGTATTAAACAGGGTAGAGAAGCGAATGGTAGGCGCGCGCGGTAGAATAGACCTCCCAGGACATCAAGTGGAATCACCGGTAGAGAGCCGCGTGGATAAATATTAAAACTCAACCTGAATGGGGACCGCTCGGAGTGAGGTGTTGCGGAACCGAGAACTCGACAAAGGTACCATTCAGGAGCAGGCGACCAGATACCGGAAACCGTGGTGCGGTGTACGGTCACAGTTTAAAGTTTTCTGTGGGTAAGCAAAAAAGGTACGCGCTTAAACGTTAAGTATTTGCTCAATGCATCTTAGTTCGCACCAGAACACCTTAGAGCAGAGGAGACGACCGGGATGGTCTTGGACCATCCAGAAGTAGCGGGGAGTACAGTGGCGAGACCGGGCGACCGGGATCGCCGCACTGAAACTAGTTAAGTTTTGGTTTGTTTTAAGTTTTCTTTGCGGTACCACTGGTACCGCGGTGATGGGATTTCTATTTGTTTTGGCCGCGCCTTGGCGCGGCCACATGCATGAGTTTTGGGAAACACAGCGAGACGGAGGTGAGGAGAATCTCACTTAGACATTGTCTAATCTGTGGTTTTAATTTTTTTTTAGCATGGAGGCCCCACCGCAATGGGAGCTGGACGTCGCACAGGCCTATGGCACTGTGTCGTGGATGGCTGCATCATGCAGCGAGGGATTGAACGATAGAGCGTTCGTATCGGGTTTGCCAGACAACCCGGTAGATTTCGGGTGGCTTTCGCGGAGCATCAAGGCGGAAGCACTCGAACGAGGTACGACTCGGGTCGCGGAGCGACCGCAAGATCATGAGTCCTTGAAGGGCTTAACGAAGGCCTACCGGCAGCAGGCTGAAAACGAGGAAGCCTTCAAATACAGTACGAAGGAGGATCTGCCGGCGAGGCGAATCCACTCATTTGTGGAGCGGGACGGGTCCTGGGACCAGAAATCGTTGGATACGAAACCGTCCCTGACGAAGAAGTTGGTGGTGAGCGCGGACACCAGCACGGAAGAAGAAGTCAATACTAGTGGACGGGATGAAGCCTCGACCGGGATGCAGGGAGTCTCGACCGAGACGAACGAAACCGCGACCGGGATGAATGAAGACCGGGATGATGAAGAACCGGGACGGTCGCAGGAATGAAGAGGCATGAAATATATTATAATATGTATGTGTCCATTGGTATGTGTGATGGTAGTTTATGGGGTTCGGGGAGGAACCGAGATTGTATTTTTGTATTTTTGTACCCATGTTTTACATTTTTTTTTATGTTAGTTGTTAAGGTTTAGCACATAGTGATGTGCATAGGTGATGAGAATTCAGATGGCCCGGGGAGGAACCGGGATGGTATTTTTGTACTTTTATATTTATTTTTACATTTTTTTTTGTGTTAGTTGGTAAAGGTTAGCACATAATGAGGTGCATTGGTGATGAGAATCTAGTGGGTTCGGGGAGGAACCGGGATTATGTCTTGTACTTTTGTAGTTATTTTTTTTATTTATTGTTTATGATAAATTGTTAAGCTTTAGCACAGTGGTGCGGTATTATGAATTTATTACCTATATGACTAAGTGTATGACATGATATTATGTACGATGTTGGTGATTTTTTAATGCGATGTAGCCGCGATTGGTTTTTGTGTAAAGGCGGCGGCGAGACAAGTTAGGCGCGGCGTAGGTCGACCAGCCCGGTCAGTCAATAGCTCGTAAGTAATTTTATGTTAGGACGAAAGCGGGATACCGCGTCGAAGGTTAGATGCGACGAGCAGTAACAGGTAGTATGCGAGGACCGGGATGCCGAGCGCGGTCGCGGTCGGTTGCTTGACAAAAGTGTGTAGGTAACAAGGAAGGGATAGGTTAAGCATGAGATAGAGCGACCGGCCCGGTCAGTCAGGAGCTCGTAGGTGTATTATGATTAGGACGAAAGCGGGATACCGCGTCGAAGGGTAAATAGGACGAGCAGGTAGTATGTGGGGACCGGGACGTCAAGCGCGGTCGCGGTCGGTGGATTGACAAGCAGTGTGAAGGTAATAGGGTTTAGGCGTGACGACGACCCGGCTGCAGCAGTACGGCACTCTCTTTTTACACCTTTGTTTCAATGGGTACGTGCTTTGGGGAGCATCCAACGATGCTGGAGCAAGTACTACCCGGTTGAAACAGGTGAGGGGGATAGTGTGAAGGTAAATATGGAAAATGGTACTGCAGGGTATTAATAGCAGTAGCGGGAAAAGGACAAGGAAGGTTGGGGATGGAAAACCAACCGACGTCGTCGGTACAAGCAGTAATTTTCCACTGCGTATAGCAGGAGAGGAATGTAGGTATAGGAGAGGAGCGGGGCTAGGAGTATAGCAGGTAAAGTAGGGCAAGTGGAAAAGACGGTTGGAGTTGAGGAGTATGACGTAGGCACTCTCTCGATCGTACGATCGTCGTCCTCCTCAGCAGGCGAAGAGAGCCAAGACTTCACTTCCTATTTTACTCGTCAAGGAGATACAACTAGGTGGAAAGCTAGTAAAGTGAGGAAAATAGATAGCCCGTCAGCCATCTTGTTTTATATCTATTATATATATTTATTTATTCTCCTTCTTATTCTTCTCCTTTCGAGGATCTTATTTTAATTACCCTTAAGGGAATAATATTGTGATTAATTAAGAGATCATTAATTGATATTCGTGGAGTGAGTATTGTACATTGTGTGAGGTAAAGTGAACGGATTCCGAGTTCAATAAAGATACACTCCCAAAGACGATATTCTTGTGCTGTGAACATTAAACATTGCATTGGCATTATTCGGCTTACTGGAGCCGGCACTGTAGTACTGTAGTGATACTCCCAGTTCACCGGGTACCGGAGTATAACGGTCACCATCATCATACTCCGGGTGTGAGTGTCGACGGTCTTACCGACACCTACACACCGGGTCATTATAGTCGTGCATTCCCATCCTTAACCACGGAGCCCTTACCGAGTCACCGGGTTCTCCGTAGTCAGTCCAACGTAGCAAGACTCCGTGAGCAGGAACTTCGTAAGCGCGGTCGGCTTCCCCCGGTAGCTCTCACTGTAAATACTAGAGCGAGTCGAGGACGATCCCGGCCACCGAGGACCGCGTCTGCTACTAATCGCGGTCGAGGGCGAGGAAGAACTCCAACAGCAGAGACCGACCCGGTCGCATTTCTGTTCCAGCCACCTGTCCCGGTCGTGGTACGTGGGAAAAAGGGAGATATTGGGAAAATCCAGTTTACACACTACACCTCCCCCCAGTTTCATAAGTCACAATTTATTTATATCTAAAATTTACATACTTTTAGCACCCTGAAGGTAAAATGCCTTGAAATAAAAACCTTTGTGATTGTTATGGTGTTAATTTATTTGCTATGTTCAGAAACAATAAAAATGTCTAGTTTTAATTCAAAAATTTCAGGGGTTGCCCGGGCACCCGGGCAGCCCCCTCAGCTGCGCCACTGGTAAAAAAATTGAGGAAAATTAACGTCAAAGAATAAATAGAAAAATTTGAATAATTTATAGTAAACACAAAGGTATCATGGATTTATTTCATGTGTTTTTTATGCCTGAAGCTAAAATACAGTTATCATGGCTGAATTTAAGTATGCATGTACATAATAAGTCGAAAATATCTTATAGGAATTATGACTGTTCCCAGAAAACCAATCAACTGCTTCACTGCTTTCTAAAGCCCAGCACGTAATTAACTATATAAAATCATTTAGTATATAATAGGAATACTGGAATTACTTCTTTAAAACAGGGATTCGTTAAAAAATTTCGAGACAATTGGCACTGTTGCCACTTAAATCAAAATCTTGTAATAATTCGCAATGTTGCTCATTTGATTCATTTTGCCCACCATTTCAACAGATCTGAAAAATAGAATCTGCAACGCATATTTCGGTTATTTTACTAATCGGTTTTTGGCTTATCACACCAAGATTGTTCACAAAAGCTCATCCGAATCAATTATCAAACCAATGGAATTCGTCGTAAAACTTTACTTTTTTCCATCTGTTAAAGTAACAGTATGTCAAATATAGAAGACATGATCAGCTGGAACATTTCAAAAATCAAAACTGATTAATTTGAATACCTGAATTATTTTGCTACTATTTTATATTGTACATATTCTTGGTTATTTTATTTGTTTAATAAAATTAATTTGAACTTCATAAAATAAATCTTAAAAACTGTATACGTTTATAGGGGGGGGGTAGACGCTGGTGATCACTTTTGTATACTTAGAGGGGGGGAGGGTGAAAAAATACCAAAAAAGTGTATACGAGATATATGCACGACGCCAAAGAACAGAATATAGCCATTAAAATTAATTTCAAAATATTTTGAACTGGCAGATATATTATAGTATACACACAGTACAGCAGAGCTTGAACAGTTTTAATAATGCAGGTCAGACAAAGAAGAATTTCTGCCAGATAATATAAGAAAGAATCCAGGCCCATCGTTACTATGTATTACAGATTCTGATATTGGCTACGCCTTTGTTTTTAAATTTCAAAGTGTGGACCATTCCAAGCCTAAATACAGAAATACATGTCAGAATGTTCATATTTTTAAACTGGGATGATCCTCTTAAGGCTAATTTTTTCAAGTATTGAGTTACATACCAATGCACTATTCTATTTTATCCGCATACTGTATGCTTCATAGTACTAGGTACGGGGTACTTTGTTTAGTGGTATTTGGCTAAGGACTTCTTGGAATTTATAGAGACAGAGACGGGCTATCGAAATTCGCTTCATAGCATTCTCTCACGAACGGACAAACTTTGCATGGAATTTTGAGAGCATATGGGTCCAAGTTATCTACCACACTTCAGATGAAAGATTCCACTGCACTATAACTATATGCCATGCGATACCGCAATATACTTCTATGTAAAGATACTCATACACTATTTGTTAGAGAAAACTTCAGAAAGCCTTGCCAAGGCAATAAGAGCTATATAACAGGTAGGTACCTATATAGCATGACGTTAGGTGGAAATCCTAAAATAGAGAAAACAGAGACAAGTTAATCCATAGCCCTTGTAGTTGGAATGAAATACAATGCTATAGATATGGGGGAGAAAGGAGAATCTAAAACGGAAGTTGGGCCGCTCTGTGTGTCAGTAGAGGGTTTCGGTATTTGCTCTCTTCTGGTCTGGTTCTGGCTCCGGGGAAGCCATCTGCTTGTAATTATATTGTAACGGGAGGGAATGCATATATATATATGTCCTTATGTCCATACCTACATATGCATAGGATGACATGTACAATGTGCTGCTTCGTTAAATTCATTGATCCATTCCCATTCTGATTTTTCTCGTCGCCATCGTCATCGTCATCACACGAGTAGTGCCAGTGGCTGTGCCATCCCCATCCTCCTATGATCCTCATACACTCGTTCTAATTCTCGGTCTAAATTTGCATCAGCCTCTCTCTCTCTCTCTCTCTCTCTCTCTCTGCAATGCGAATGTGAATGGGATGAGATCGTCATGTCATCGTCATCGTCATCCGCGTTCTACTGTACACAAAATGGTTGGAACTATAGAAACTAAAGTTGGAGCTTCACAGCTGTCCACAAAGCTGTAAATTATAAGATTGTGTCAGTTTTAGTTTTCAATAGTTTCCTTAAGTACACTTTAATATACCATGTACGATTATAACATGAACATGTAGCATGTAGCATGGAGGGGGTCACGGGTGGGACGGCCGACGGGGACGACTGATAGTGTGCATGAGCACACAGCATATAATATACAACCAGTATATAGCATGTAGTATAGTGGCTATGATTATAATGTAATTATAATGGAGATTGAATGGAAACAGAAAACAGAGATGAGGAGAGGAGCAGGAGCTCATGGCGTTTCTAGTCTCTCGAGACTAAAGATGTAACATTTGAGAAGATAATAAAGAGAACTGAAGATGAGCACCATTTGCCCAGTCATTTCCCATCTAAGTTTCCCTCTTCCGTTTCCATTCCATACGTCCATTTTGCAATAATTCTCTGCCATTCTGTGGCCTAACCCAAGCGAGTGTGCTTGCACTATAGTAGTAGTAGTAATAGTAGTAGTAGTAGTATCAATAATGGTTCTATCGTTATCGTTATCGCTATCGTCCTTAATGGTTCAGGGAAAAAATATGCGTAGAAAAGAGTTTGCAATTTTACATGTTTATAGGGAAAGGGGAAATTTCTATGTGGATAGAATGTTAGCATAGGGAAATGTTGACACAGGGAAAGCAATGAACTTTTTCAAGGAAATAGCAAGAAATATATGAGAAGCTGTTGATATGTATTTTGCTAACTAATAGTTTCAACGAATACTTCACTTCTTTTCATTCCCGACGCCGGAGCCGAATACTCTTAGATTTCAGTAGAATGTTGTTTCTACAGTTGGAATTTTACTGTGAACAGAGCTTCTGTCTATCTCCTGTATTTACTTATTGTCTCATCTGTGTCTGCCTTTTGTATATTATTATGGGTAGCAGGATAGGAGCAGCTGTACAGAGACTTAGGCAGTAGGTATTATTGACATTATACATAGTGAAACTAAATTTTCTAAAATATAGAAAATTCACAGTTTTTATTTCAAATGTGTCATGTAATAAGCAAATATATGAATATGAAAATTCGAATTATTGAAACAACCTAATTGTAACTTATGTAAGAAAACGTCAGGAAAATAAACAATGTAAAACCGGGCATATTTTTTAAATTTCAAAGCCAGATATAACTAGAAAGCAACTTATTAGGGCCATAGAACCGAGACCACGGAGTCTAAAAAATCTGAATGAATTTTCCATTCCATTATTTTTTGAACCTATAAATTGCAGTTCATGGCTAAAGCCCTAAAGTCAAAAGCCCCCATGCTTTTTTATCTCTACTCCTCATCTTTTCCTCCAAATTATACATACAAACGACGTTACATTATGTGTTTGAACACGAGGATGAGAAATAAGTTTGAGCAAATATGCAATAACGCAAACATCCAGGATGAACAGACTTTGTAATAAGGCATGGCGGAAGGCCAAAATAGTTCAAATTTGCATTTTCAATTGAAAAACAAGTAAAAGTCTCAATGAAAATCGTATAAATGCTCGCAAACTTTATAACTTAGAGTTATTGCCAAACTCCCTGTGGCGGTCGGTGGTAGAGCCGGTGCCGGTGCTGGTGCTGATGCTGGTGCTTATGCCACAAACTGTATTAATATCTGGGAACCGTATTTCTTCTAATACTTCCCGGGTATCTTATAACTCCCGGGTCTATGGCTATAAGTTTGACGCAACTCCCGGTAGAGTTATTACAATAAATGCGGTAGATACATCCGACCGAATGCAATGTAATAAAGTCATTTTTCAATTTCAACTTGTCAAATCAAATTTAACTTTTAGGAAGAAATCCTAATCATATCATGGCAGTTGACGTATTATGGGTGCATACCAAAGGAAAATACAAGGAAAAACAAGAAAATATAGAGAATGGAACTTAATGACGAAGCATAGCTTAAAACTTGGCATATATATAAATATATCTCAATGAAAAATTGGTGTTTTCTTCCTCGTTTTATTATCACTGTTGGTCGTTGGTGTACGCTACATTCTACATTTGTACGGGTGTCGGTCTTTTGGTTGGCGGTTACATTTGTTAGTGTTGGGTTTTGCTTTTAGTTGAAAAGTTGGAAGTTTTGGAATGTATCTATAGTTGCTCCCGAGAAATGCGTTACGAGGAAAGCGTGGAGCGTTTTGAGATTGATGATCCGTGAAGTCGAAGTCGGAGTCAGAATCGTGGGAACGTATATAGTAGCATTGAAGTTAGAAATTGAATGTGACGTCTCTACAATACTCATACATATGTGTAGGTAGGCAGGCAGTTTCTACTTTTACGTATATGAGCCAAGCACACACGTGTTTTGTGAGGGAATATCGGCGCCATAAGGGACAAGGGATGGATGCCGAAAGCTGAAGAAAAGCGAGAAAATAAACTTTTAATCGCCTCTCCACTCAAATACATAGATACTAAAATAGACAATTAACAATAACAAACCAGGAAGAACATACTTTGGAAGTAGTGGCGTCTACTTCCCATGTAGTGCAAGGTAGTTCTTCTGCAGATTTGTATCACTCTGAATTAAAACTTTGAATAAATTAAAAGTTGTACGGTGTATAGTTACATACTACATTATAAATTTCCCAATAAATCAAACACGTTTTACTCAAATATTCACAATAATACAAATATTCGACCTCTATACTTTGACAAAGGTCACCTTCGCCAGTCATACAAAATTTAATATGGTTAATAGTTTAAAATTCCGAAATTAAAAACATGATTATTAAATTATTGTGAAACTCGCATTATACGCTAACTGACGTGAATTTGCACTATTTATATTCAAGTTACAAAAATTAAAAAAACATATCGTAAAAAAGCCGTACCTAAATAATGCAAATACCTCATGCAAATAATCATTATTTAAATTAGACTCTAGCCCTGAGTTGAATTTTACAATAATAATAGATAAACACTTGTGCATTTAAACTTATTTTGTCCATATGGATGTTTATAATATGGCGTGGACTTGCCGTCTTTTTCCAGCTCCAGAATTTCCAGGATTTATTCATTACTGGGGCGTGTAGAACCTTTGCGTCATTGCTTACGACTACGAATACTGTTTTTTTTTAACTGTAAGTTATGTATTCTACGTCTTTTATTTGGGAAACAAAATGAGCCGAAGAGTTTTGAATATTTTAATGCCTCTGATTAATTAAATCGATGCAGGATTTGTATAGATTAAATCCAATTTTGTTATTTCCATTCAGAATTCCTAATTAGTCAAGTCATGTCACAACAGCTGCACAGGGGAAATAGAAAAGTAATTACCTTAAAAAACTTAATTAAAATAAGACAAATCTCCTGTATAGCTGTATACTGTACATTTTGTAAAGGTATTTAGCTTATTGGGCTGGATCTAGATTCACATGGCAACTTTATTGCAGTGTAATATCAGTGTAGTACATAGTATGCAGATATTTTGTCATTTTGTTATTTTCTATACAGATAT
Source organism: Dicyrtomina minuta (assembly GCA_949802685.1). Classification (NCBI taxonomy): domain Eukaryota; kingdom Metazoa; phylum Arthropoda; class Collembola; order Symphypleona; family Dicyrtomidae; genus Dicyrtomina; species Dicyrtomina minuta. The sequence goes on from OX461810.1 coordinate 51,677,964, forward strand.
TTTACCCATTGTAGCTTTGACATTCAAGAATCTAGTAAGGCGGCATGTTACAGAAAATATAGCTAGAAAAAGAAAAATAGAATCGCTGTCAGAAACAGAAGCCGTAGCCTCTTAGTTCTTACAGATTAATTTTGTCTTTTTTTTTACATTTGTTGCATCTCGTCTGAAAATCTGAATTACCACAGTATTACAATCGGGATTAGATTTGGTATGGTTTTGACAATTTACTGAAGCAGAGCACATTGGCTTCCGTTAGTCATCGTCATCACTGCACCATTTTTCTTCCCATATTTTCGCGCTACTAACTTGCGTACATAAGATCCTAATCCTATGTATGTAATTATATAAAGAAAATATACGAAACACGATGACAAATTTAAAGTATGGAATTACTATATTATGCTGGTAAAAAAAAGAAATAAATAACACTTACAATACAACTTGTAAAAGACGACCTAAAAGATCTAAAAGACATGATCAAATATTTCACGTTAATGTTGTCTCTGATGAGACACGTACCTAAAAGTTACATAATAACTTTAGAGATATTAGATTAGTAGGGATCATTCACAATGTACGAGAAACAGATGCTGTTCAAAAGAGTGCATGGTGCCGGTGACGGCGCCGATGCCGATGCGGTGCGGGACAAGGAAAAACTTAGTAGGTCTTTATAATAACCCACCAAAAAAGCACGAACCAACAAAAACTCTTTCTCCACTTCTTTTTTCTCTTGAGCAAAAGGAACAAAACTTCCTCAAGAAAAATTTTGGCAGGCTGACATTGAACTAAAATTGAATGAGAGAAAAAAAAGATAAAGATAAAAATGCGTCGAGAGCGTAATTTATTTTTGGAAGACTCGATCACATAAACTATCTCAAGCTGACGCCATGACGCTCACGGTCATGTAGAGCTGAGACTCAAAATATAGAGACATAATAATAAAGGAGGAAACAACAAGTTCTTATGAGGAACGTCGGATCGGGCGAAATATCGTAGGCGTGTTTCAAAATCCATACAGATCCGGATCCATGTGAAACATTTATGTATCTGTTGTTCCTTTCCTATACAGATATCTGCTTCATTTATTCGATATAATTGCGTCAATTGGGAATTCGAGGAGAGTACAACAATAAAACACGCTTGAGATTTCAAACAAAAATAAGAATTATTATTATGATGGTGGACAATGCGAGATCGCAGTATCATTTGTCTTCGTCATTAATTCACATGGGCAAAAGGGATTGAAAACAAAATGTGATATTAATATAGAAAATAACCAATATCGCTAATATGTACTTTACATGGTATCTGATTTTTGTTTTTATATCTATAATTATATACGAAGAAAGTCAATAAATACTTCAATATAAATTGTATTATTATGCAATCATGGCGCCGATTGAGATGTATAATGTTTGCCAATTTTGAAATCTAGAAGCGAATCCTAATTTGAATAATATGAATTATACAGAATAGTAGCACCTATTGTTTTGGGTTGTGAGACTTTTGCACTTGAAAGGTGCATGGTACTTGCTACAGATATTTTCGGATGTGGCCATAATAACATGTAAGTAGTTGCCGTAGTATATGAGATTGGGTGGAAACGTGTTGATATAATAAGGACAGACATAGTAATAAATGGGAGCCTATATAAAGAGTAGTGTTGCTGTCTCGTGCGATTACGATTACGGTTGCGATAGTGACTCTGATTACGACTCTACGAGGAATGAACGCGAGCGAGTTAAAAATGGACTGGAAAGAAATGAACGCTCTTGAACTCGGATTTAACAGTGAATTATCAGGAGTGAAATCATTAGGAAGATAATGATATAAAAATTCAAGTGTAGCTTATTCTATACTGTTGTCATTGTCATTTAATATCCACCGACCGACGACACCAAAGAAGCAACGACACCACTCAAACACGACCACGACCACGTAAAGTAAAATACACCTACCACCGACTTATAAAATCTCTCTGCCAATATACTTATTAGTATAATGTGGAGCTCCGGCCTACCTTTTTTCCGAAATAAATCTTCTTTCTATATTTTAATGTTGGTAGGTGCATACATGTTTATTCTCCTCACAAAACTTCCACACAAATGTATGAGAGAGCGACATACAGAGAGAGAGACAGAGATCTTGACATTGTATTTATACAACTTGCCAAATAATTTTCCAAATGGCATGTGCATCTCGTCGCTAACTGAACGCGGCATGATCTTGGCAACTTTTTAAAAAGAAAAAACACGTGCAATTATTTTGTGTTGCATTTTAATTTTCTTTTGTAAATTTTGCAAGTTTTACAAATTATTATTGCATTAAATTTGCAAATGTTAAAAAAAATTTATAACGTGCTTTCATATTTACGTGGTCGATTTAAATACATAGTATAGTATATTAACAGTAAGTTATGTGCCTACTTACCTATGCTGTGTATACTATAATTATTACGCTGTATATAATAAAGCACGAGATCGGAAAACAATTAAAGAGAAATTGAAATGTTTATCAAAATATTAATTGCATCCATCCCCTCTCTCTAATTCGAACCTTTTAGTTGTCGTACGTTGTCTGTAGGAATTTACATTAACGGAAATTCCTACGATGTAATTCAAAAAATCAACATACAAATATCAATATTTTTTGTTATCTAATTGTAAAATCGTAGGGGAGTGTACAGGTCATATTTGACATTTTTTATTTTCCTCATATTCATAATACAATAATTAAATAATGTGTAAAATATTAAATACTACTGTAACAATCTCACTACAGTAAACGCCAGTATACCGATACCGATGCCGATATTGGTTCAAGGAATTCTTCATACTATAAAATTTAACAGCGGATATGCACAGCGTGTTTAATGTACATATTTGAACGCTGTTAGTTAACATTGATATTAGTGTATAGTAATAATACTGCAATAATTAGACTTTAATTGTATGTATATCACAATACAACTGTCATTATAAATGGAAATATTTGTTTAGCTTAAGGGTTGTAAGTACTTTTGTAGAATATTACTATAAAGAAAAGACGATACAATGAACTCTCGCTCTCTCTCTCTCCCTCTCAGCTTATAATATATTTTCCTGACAACTGATGTTCAATTGAATGTACTATGGAATTGTTAACTATCAAAATAGAAAGAAGAAAAAAAAACGAATGTAATTTTTATTGTCTATAGATATATTACTATTAATATTTTCTGTACACGTTCAGTTTACGTTATTTAACATGCCCCAGCCAACCAAACCACTACGAGTTCATGAGTGTTTCACTGCGTGCGGTGTCTATAATATATTCTATAAATTCTAAATTTTTATAAATAAATGGTCACTAAGCAAAAACGACTATTGAATGTATGACATGACATGCGACTTGACAACGACAACGAAAACGACAGGGACAGCGGGTTATGAACTTATAGCTGTCATTTCTCACTCAATGGAAATATTAGCAACATAAATACAATGCTCACTTGGTACTTAATAAATAGTTCGCACCAAGAACATATTATACTGTACACATGCACGATACGATTTAAAATCAACAACCTTTATGCTAATCCACTTTATTTATTTCTACATACATTCAATTTTTTGTCTTTTGTAGCGAAATCTTGAAAACACGTTGCATTGTTAATACATCTATTGTAGGCTTCTTTTTTTATACATGACTGAAATTCCACTCCAATAGGCTTCAAAAGGCAAAGCCAAAATAATTTAACTGTTCACGAAAAAAAATGGGAAAATGAATGAATATAGAAAAGGAAATTACAAAGAATGATTACATAAATATTTCAAAGATTACATGACATGACATGCTTTGATGAGTATCTTTTAGCGAAATAAATATCGTTTAAAGGTGATAAATTCTTGGTAAGTATAACCCGTCCTAGTTGTACGTTGCTATTTAAATTCCACTAACTAAATAAAAAAAAAGATTTTAGAATGAAATGGAAGTGCTATATAGTAAATAGTATGAGCGAGTATAAAATCCAATTTTATCGCATTTGATTGGATTACTTGGGAACATGTACCAACGTGCCTATAGTTACACTTTTGGTAGTGTATTAAACGTACGACTGGAAGACTGGAGTATAATCAAAAGCTAGAGAAAAAATATTGAAATGTGATATCTCTACATCATATCTTTTAGGTATAGTATGTGGGTTGTAGACGATTCTACGGGGAACTGAGTGAGTGCCAGTCAGAGCCACAGTAAGCTATATTAGCTAGGTAGCCTATAGGCAGTTCTACCTACCCCTACATAAATATACAGTAAAAACTACATGATACCTTTCAATATTAAATATCCATATAAAAAGTATAATGGCGTTAAAAGCTATTTTCTATCACCGACAATAAGTTGATACTTAATTTATACTGTGACTCTATACTACAAAACCACAACCACTTATTCCATTTGCTTTTGCATATATTTCTTTTCCTTTTTTGACTATTTGAATTGCACTCCAGCCTGCTACATACTCGTTGATTTGACTTGCTTCCCTCCCAATCCCAATAGCTCCATACATACATACGGTACATACGTGTGCATAGCAGTTTCCATATCTATGCAGGCATGAACAATGAAACGTAAATCAAGCCCTGTTTAAAAAGTCAAAGTAGCTAACGCATTTTTTTTTCAAGATATTTTAAAGCATTATTTATTTCCAAGTTGTATAGCCTTACAATTAGTGGTTCGGTGGCACTGGCAGGAGAGACGGAGCAGCATCGTGGTCGTTGTTTTTGTATTTGTATTTGTAGACGTGGTGGAACATACTGAATATTTACATTTAACTTGTAGCTAATAAGTTGTTTTTTAGTGAGTATAATACAGTATACTGAGACTCTCCAGCACCAGCACTACATACTATATAGTGTTACACAGCATGGTTTGTGTGTGTGTGTCTTAATCTGGTGGTGATGGTGTCAAGTGAAGTGGATTGTAGATCGTTTTGCTTATTATAAGCTTTCCTCCGTTTGTCTCTTTGTGTATCTCTCTCCCTCACTCTTTTCGTCGTCCGTCTTCCTCCTCTGGCCAAAACGAGAATCAGAATCGCTATCAGTCCAGGCCAGAAGAGTTGCCGTAGCCTGGCCTACCTTACTGTCAGTCGAATTCGAATTCTAATTCGTAGAGCCCACTGCACTGCACTCCTGCATATAAATATACTGCCTATATATGTACATTTTATTAACCCCTATATGAGGCCTCCTCCATTTCCATTACCATCTCCTTTTCAATTTCATCCCCATCATCAACACCATCATCATCATCGCACAAACTTGGTCAGGAAAATAACAAGAAGAACACCATCAGAGGAGAGAGGTCGAGCTAAGCTCCAGCACCAGCACCAGCGTCAGCCCTAGTCCCAGTCCCAGTCATAATCACATACGCCTAGGAGCAGGAATAACAATTCACATTTTACATTCACATTTTTACAAGACACTACAGATTTTTTATTTTCCCAAGTGTCAATTCTTTTAACTTTTAACTTTTGTCCCAAGTGCCTTTCCGTATCTTATGCATATAGTACATAATATATTTAAAGTTAATGTTAAAGTCAAAGTGAAACTGGCCGGGTTTCTTTTTTTTCCTCCTTGTGTTATATGTTACTCTCTTGAAGACAATTCTTATATATATATATAAACATTTTATATACAAATAGAAGTACCTATACTGCCTGCCTACTACTATAGGAACGAGTCCCTATTGTAAGTTATATGGTTCAACAAGAATCAAGAAAGAATACCACACCAGTAGTAGTGTCAGTACACAGAGACTACACAGACAGATATTTTAGCTATATCATTCCCCATTTTTGCCATTTCCATCGTATTGTACATTTCTGTGGTCCACCTTGAAAAAAAAATATTAGAAACATATAAAATTATATCGACTTGAAATCTGATTGTGCTCCCCTCCGTCATCGCTCACAACAAAGTATATAGCTATATAGCTACATAGGGATATCTATATAGTATCTGCTCAAAACGTCCAAAGTAGAAGTGGGAACTAACTACAACAAAATGACCAAAACTACTACTACTACTGCAATTGGTACCTATATTCATAGTTGGACGAGGACTGGAGATTGTAATAAGTAGGAGAGTTAAAGAGTCAAGAGTACCAGTACAGGTACACACACAGACACACGGGGATCGATAACGTAATAAAGCAACAGAGCTTCTTAATATACCAATACGAGTACACAGGACACAGAGGAAAAATTATACGAGATACGAAAAAAAAAATATAAAAAAATTTGTCCAAGACTTTTCAAAGTCTTCTTTTTTTTTCTTCTTGGACCAAGAAGAAGAAGACGAAAGAATTTTGTTCCCTCAACAGAGAAGAGAGAAGTGAAGTCTCCCTTGTACAAATAGTGACTTTCTGAGAGCATCTCTCTCTCATCATCATCTCTCACAGCTCCTGATTTCTGATTCAGACGAGAGAACGAGGAGTGAGTAAGTGTGGAGAATAGTGTGTTCTCATAGACTCGGGATTCTATTCTAAACTACTACTACTACTACTGTGATAATAAAGCCGTGTGTGTATCTGGAGAGCGGTCGGTCTTATTGTGGACGAGTGTCAGTCTCATCGTCAGTCAGTGTTGTATATGTAATTTCGTACTCGTAATTTGTAACCTTGAGAATCTACATTTGAGATAGGGATAAGACAAGACTGAGGAAAAGTTGACCACCAGTTTAAGTTTGTCAGTTTATTTGAGTGTCAGCATGGAAGTTACTCTTGGAACGGGCTTCCTTTATCTTAACCCGTCGTCATTACTCACCGCACAGATTAAGTACGGACCATCATCACACACAAAATTACAATACACATCTCTCATATAAACACCTTTACTTGCACAACAACGTAGTACTACGTTGCCCATTCTTAAACAATACTAATTTCATTTTCATTTCCTATCCCCGGTTTTGGTTGATTCAATTTCATTCGTTCTATGTGGTTATTTCATAATTTGGGAGCCATAAAAAATTCTCTCGTGTAATATTTATAAAAATCTGAATTACAGTTTAGAATAAGGATTTATTTTTATTATTTAAAAAAAATGTATTTATTGATTTATTTCAAAATATAGATTTTATAAGAAAAATGTTTTTTGTTTAAATTTTAGGTGTGATCAACTTAAAGATGCAGAAAATTCCTGTCATCTCACCTTCTCAAATCTTCGAACAAGCTCTATTCCAGGGAATTCCTTTATACTGTCCGATATATCGGGAGAAGTTAAGCCCGGGGAAGTCCTTGCCGTTATGGGATCAACGGGTAAGAGAAAATTAACACTTTTCATATACATATCTTTCCAGCCCCTATTTTTACTTGAATTAATTTACAGCCTGCCCAAAAGTCAAAATTAGGCCCCAAATCATTTACATATTGCAAGAAAAGAGCAACAAAATTTTTATTTACTTAAAATTTGGGTGGAGTACAGATATAAGTATTCCTGTAAAATTATTTAAGGGTTTATTTATGGACAGGTGATTACACTTAAGTTCAATATTAAAGTGTTTACAATTATTAGTCTATTTCTACCCACACTTGTCTCTCACAGCATATAAAATATAAAGTCATCCTCTAAATGGGAGTATTATTTTAATAAAATTAAAAGATAAGGTAGAATCGAATTAGAATGCAGTTTACTACACAAGTACGACGATTAGCATATCATATGATAAAATCAAGGGCAGTCTTATTGATTGGTATTAACTATTACCGATACCGCGAGAAGAAAAATTACCATATTTCTATGCATGTACAAAAAGCAGTATGTATAGTCTTCTAGCTAGAAAACAAATGGATCAGCTACGGGCAATAAGCTCCTTGGAAACAGTGCAGCATGTAAATTTTCTTACGCTTAAAAAAGCATTATTTCCAAGTCCAACGTTAAAACATATAGTCTAATGACTTTGATAAAAATGCACCTACACTGCTGCACTGATTGTAATAAAAAACAAGTTGTATAAAAGGAGCAAAATAATACACGTTAATTTAATTACTTCTCTCTGCAAGTAATATTAGCTCACATATGTGCCCATTAAGAATTCATAGTTTTCTCTGGGATTTACATTACAGTTATATGAAAAGCTACTTAGAAAAAATCAATTTTCCAACTCCAATATTTTATTACGTTTTGAATGTAAAATTGACGCAGGTGAGAATCTCCTTGAAGAATCTCACACGCTACAGTGGCTATACAGACAAAAAATATCACAACAAATTATATGGAATACTGATACCCCTATGACTTTGAGTGTTGAGGTAGGATGGGAAATAATACCACGGAGTTTGCAGGAGTTGTTGAGCTGTTGCTAAATGGGCTATTCCATTATACGTGTGTGGTATAATATGCACTGCTGGTGTGGGTATGTTACTATGATTACTACTGAAGCCTATGGATATACGTAGCTGGTTTAGGTAGCTAGGTAGTTGATCCTTTAATGGGTCACTGTTGACAGGTTTATGCATTTCCTCTGCCAAATGACTATGCTCACTATGTGTTTAAGGTTCAAGACGTAATATCAGCCACACCATTTCATGTCATCTGTATTTTTTATATGTCACCCTCCGAATGTTCTTTTCCACCGACTTGACACTCCATGACATGACTGACAACGTCAATGACAAGTGATTTATTGTAAATTGTAAACACGGAAATTTGGATTTGGATACGTCAATATAATGCTTGTTTGCGTAATAGTAAACTAGGTTTACTTACGATTAGTATGCGAATAGGGCCAGAAACATATACACATAAACCAACACGTAAACCATGCAAAATCCCAAATTTTATTCATTCGATTTTGTCTCTTGCGCATATTTATTTTTCTATATTGCAAAAAATAGACGGTGATAAAATCAAATGTGTATTGGACTTTGGATTTTGAAGCTTGTTTATAATGGAACTCCTACCCGGACCTTGCACTCAATTTAGAATAGCATTATTTTATTTTGTTTTATCCTCCCTTGATTATTTCACCGTACGCAGAATAGAAAACTGGCAGTGAGGTGAACTGAAGCTGAATATCTGTTATTCCAATTAAAGATGTTTTTCATTTCTCTAGTCAGTCGAGCGTCACTCATTCAGCTCACTAGTCAGAATTGAACTAACGATGGAAATTGATATATTTTTTCACCAATAAAGTAGACCATCTTTTACTTGCCATATATGACATAAACTGACTGTGCTACCGTATTTCCTATTAAAGTAGACCCGTCTATCTGTACTACTCAAAGTATGACCTCCCATACATATCTACTGTTCTTAAAGGGCCGTCTACTATTATGGGAAATACGGTATGTTACGTGTAATGTTTTCCACTCTAGGCTGGAACTAGAGTCACTACCGCGTTAATAGACAGATTTAATATTTTCTGCGCGGCTATAAAAAATTCTATATTATGTGCAAGGCTACTACTACTACAAGACGTCATCTCAGGGTCGGACGAAGGAATTGCTTTTAGGCAGCAACTTGTTTCTATACAAAAACCACTATTTTGATTTTATTAAAGGTCTTCTTTGGAGCACAAAAATCTTGTATTTACATGTTTTAGAAAAGTTTAAAATGTTCTACTTACTTAATTCTGAAAAGTGCAAAATGATCTATTTACATGGTTTTTAAAAAGTGTTAAATATTTTATTTTAATGTTTTTCAAATGTGGAAAAACATGTATTTGCATGTTTTTGAAAAGTCAAAATATTATATTTACATATTTTTGAAAAATGCAAAATGTTCCATTTACATATTTTTGAAAATTCAGCCAGCGGGGGCTGCCTGCGCTGGCTGCATTATCCGGCCCTGCGCAAACTACTAATATTAGGTTGGGCTACACTTATTCTATTTTCGTTTCTGTGATGTTGTGGATTGGAGGGCCATAGAAGACCAAGAAAGAAAATTCTTTATGTGTTATGCTGGAACTCCATTACTATGGTAGCCTTACTGTGGTAACTAACTACAGTCACGAGTTTTTGACAATCATCTCCATTACAACACTGTTTGGTTGCTAGAGTAGTGGAGACGATGTAACGTGTTTGTACTATAACCTCAGTAAAGCACGGTACTGTAGTAAATAGTAGCGATGGTAGTGGAGACGGAACAATGTTATTACATTGCAAGTTCAGTTAAGGGTAGCCAATGCACATTCAGCTCAGTCCAGTGCCGAAAATTGTTTTCATCGCCTGATTAATAGACTATCGTGTTGACGATATCAAATGTATAGTTAAGTAGTATTTAGCAGTTATAAATACGAAGGTAAATAATAATCATTGCCGTTATTCACACTATTAGAAAATTTCCGAATTCTAACTTTAACTTAAATGACATTTGGAGTACTTCAGCTACAAAGAGGTTGTTCGGAAAAAAATTTCAAAAACAGTGAATCAATGACAGAATCACAGCTACAAATAATGGCAACAAAATGACACCACTTCGATACAACCGCCATTGTCGTGTTCCAAATTAACTTAATAGAAATAGGACAATTTGAGTGCAAGAAACAATGATTTTTTAAATCCTATAACATGAACATAAACAAAACGATGCTCGTATAGTAACACATTAATTAACATCTACAACTGCCAAGTGCACTGAAATTGTGAATTTTTATTGTTATTGTGATTTATTGTGAAATCAAAATGTAATGAAAACTTTAAACTTGGACGTAAAACATTAAAAAATATAAATTAACAATATTTCCCAATTTCAGTGCACTACAACTGACTTAAATAGTTTTTTAATGCATATGGTTAAAATAAGAAATAACATGAATGTCTGGTAATTTAAGTATTACCAAAATGAAATATTGCTATGAAAATCGTCAAAAGGTCAACTGGCCCCTTTGACATGGCGATGACATTGACTTCCCCCGCTCGTGGTAGTATGTATTTGTTAGGATTGGTCCGGAACACGACCAATGGTCGCAGGTTAGGTGTGGCTGGTGTGATGGTTTACTGTAGTAACTCTGGTTTACTAGGAAACTTTTCCTAGTCGACAGTTTTACTGCAGTAAGTGTCCTTACTACAGTCGAGTTAACTGTCGACAATGGTTCAGTGCAGATGGATTCTATGCGTTTCTATGGTACGTCAGTAAACCAGAGTTACGCTACCATAGTAGTGGAGCTGGCACATTAGTCATACAGTTGAACTGAGTACTGCTCGTATACTCAGAGTACAGAAATACATATAGGGTAACATACCCACACCTATGTAAAAAGAAAGCAATTTCATTTGCATTTAAGGACGACAAGTTCGTGACTTTGTCTTGCCACTAAGCAACAATCATAACCATAACCAAACACATATTCAACAATGGAAATGAAATAAAAAAATGTGTAGTCAGGAACATTAAAAGGAGGAGTAGGACAGGTGACAGGGTCCATCGAACGAAACTCGTTGTCAAAATAAAAACTGCGGCGGTGAGGTAGTGCTTTTAAAAATACTGGCTAGTGAGATTGCTTCTGCGACGACTGCGACGTAGGTATTCTGTACCTTACATCAATTTCTCTCCTAGAATTATTATTTAGCAACCAAATACTATGCTGGCTGCTGAAGGGGTAACGATACTAATAGTGAAGTTTAGCGATGGATATTGTCTCAGGCTTCTCTAGTTCAGTGTTTAGCAAAACGAATCAACAAACAAATAATAATGCAGTTCTTGTTTGTGTGTTATTTCTCTCACGTCCATACTTACACGTCCCCACGTCCACAATAAAGCCTGTCCACAAGTTACGAGAAGACAAATGATGTAAACTTTCCTCGCATGCATAATCACAATCACATAATAATAGCAAATGCAAATATGTAGACAGCCTATGGAACACACACACAGTAAATCCTTACGATTAATTCAAGATTCACAGAGTGAGAGGTAGAGAGAGATGAGGAAAAAAATCCCATGAAACATGGAAAATAAATGGATAGTAAATGAGTGCGTCATAGCAGTGAATTAAAAATACACACACGCGCGGATTGGCTACATTGTTGTATTGTCCCAACCAGAATCTACATTGTAAACTGCATCATGGGAGATGGGATTAAAAATATTTTTAAAAAATCAGCTGTAAAACATCAACAGAGACAACAAAATTGTAAATACTTAATCCTAATTTTTTGTTTGATTTTCTTATGCAGGTTGTGGGAAGACAAGTTTATTAAATTCCATCTCAGGACGTCTTCGTCTCGAATCCGGAAGTATTCGTCTCAATGGAGAAAATCTGTGCAAAAGACTTCGTCGAACGAAAATTGGTTATGTACTCCAACACGACGTTTTCTTTGCCGATCTCACCTTAAAACAAACTTTAGTGGTAAGTCCATCTCTCCATTTTTTGGAGTAAATCTTCTTTGTAAAAAATTGTATAATGTTAATCCATTGTAATTATAGTAAGCACAAAAAATAGAGGAAAAAAACTATACTTAAACAACGCACGTATCAGTATAGTGCATAAGAATACCTCTCTAAAACTGCACCGACAGAATGTATGTGCAAAATAACCTGCACAAAATTTTATTGATTTAATTCTAACTACCCATTTCCCTCCCATTTCCCCGACACCAGCCCATGCCACCATAACTCCCATAGCCAGGCTGAAATCATTGTGGCTACATAAAATATGCAATGCAATATCATCATCATCATCTCCCATGCAGATGCAATGCTGGGCGGTTTGGTTTCGTCTCGTGAGATTATGTAAAGTTGCTTTAGCTCAAGTCGAAATCAACTTCCACTTCGACTTCAACTCCCAAGAAGATGCTCGTGTCTCACATTTTTATTTTTTCCAGCTTACTTTTCCCATAGTCCCAGTCCAAAATTGGCAGAGATTATAGTATGTAATACATCAGTATACAAAAGCCACACTCGCGATTTGCAATGCGCATTCACATTAGTATAATGTATGCAAAATTACCTAGCTATTTACATTTTTTTATTTCTTGAAACCCGCCAAGAAGATTACAAGTCTACGTAAATAAATAGGAGACATATAGCAGATTTTACAGGAATCTATTTAATCATTTAGTATTTACCTTATGCACTTGCACAATCCTATCGTAGAATGAGAGTTTAGGATTTTCACAGAAAAGATACTTATGCACCCTTAACGAGGATGCTATTGTCCCTGAATCTGAATGAAAGCAGATTGCCCTCAAGACTCTCACTCCCAGACGATAATAATGTACCTACCAATTTTGAAAAGTGTGATCCCTATTGTGAATTCCTATGGAATGCTATGCAGTGTAGTAGGTATCATCAAACAACCGCCTATCAATAATTATATAGTTCCCGCATGTATAGTGCGTAAGGGTTGCAACATATAACAGGCAGTATAAACATTGTGTACAAAAACCACGCTTCCACTATATCTGCCAGTAGTCGGTGTCGGTGTCGGTTTCGGTGTCGGTCTCGGTGTCGGTACCAGTGCCATTGCTGTCTTTTTTGTACCTTTCTCTCCTGTGCCTGTGTGTGTAACATAATATCTGTTTACTTTGAAGGGATCGTGAGACGGAGTGAGACATAAAGTAGAATGGCGAATACTGATATTCTAAACGCTATATTATGGTAGGCACCTGAAAGGATTCTCATTCACGGTCTACACAGTACGCGAAAGAAAGATTGAAGGTAGATGAAAATGTTTTGCATGGTTTCACTATGCATCTTCACGATGAACTTATCTAGACTGTGTATTGACTAATATAATAATTATAATAATAATAAAAATATCTGTAGATGTAGATGTAAGCGTAGACTCGAATCAGACAGGTTTTGCTATTCGGAACTCTCAAATTATATGCGTAGTAGTGGGTTTGGGAAGAATGTGTCTGAATGTGCGATGTAATTCAGAGAGTCAAACGGCGGAAAAGTGATGGTGTGGTAAGTGGTATTGTAGCCACCATTACAAACTACTACTACACTACTGCAGACACCGAGACAGACTATATACTAGAGTCAATGTGCATAATTATAGATATTATAGCTACTACACAGAATTTAGCATTATTAAAGATATACGCAGTAACGTATATGTACAGACATATATTCTGAACCCCTGCGAATGCACTACAAAATACCTACTTACAATGTGCAAAAACAATTTAATTTCCAAGTTGTCAGACGAAGAGGGAAAAAAAGGGACGTAGACGGAAAAAAATTATGTGCGGATGGATGAGGAATAAAAAGTAAAACTACGCGACAGAGCAAGACACGATCAACGATCACACACACACAAGATTTCGAACTCGAGCAAGTCAAACTTTGAAGTTCGACATCGACTTATCGTTATTATAGAACAACAAGGTTTCACTGGCACTGGGACTGGCACTCTCGCACTCGCAGTAGTGGTCATCCTATCAGATGAGATCCTAAATGCAAAAGTATTGCAGACCACATCTTGAGAGTCGTTGTTATTTATCATTATCATGGTCATACCCCTGCTATTTCCAAGTCTACCTACCTTCCACTTGGTGCTAAATGCCACTCATCTCACTGACGGTGGCTTTATTATGTACAATCCAATACAATAAATGTGTACCTCTGTCTGTCTGTAAATGCTGAGGCTGCTGTACATATTTTAAAGTTGATGATACCCGTATACCAAATATAATTACAGCGCTATGACTAAAAACTATAGTAAGATGGGACACATGCAGAGTATTGCTTAAGAAAAAGAAATAAAGAGAAACAGGATTTGTAGAAATTATTTTAGTTACTCATATTTAGGTATAGGTACTCTCATTATCCACATGAAATGGAAACGTCGTTCCTTCCTGTACACTTTGGATTTTCTGCAGAAAGCAGCCAGCAGTGGAGAGTTAAAAGATTTAAGCAAGTACAAAATATGTACACAACATATTATGTTTGCACTAGGAGGAACTAATAGTTGTTTTCACGTAATCCCTACACAGCCCAAAACTACAAGAAATCCAACCAATTGCAACGTAAATATGTAATGGTTAATGGTATATAAGAGCCTCATCTCTCAGAACCAGAACCAGAACCAGCAGCACCCGTAAGACCTTGATTTCACTAGAAAAGTTAACAATTGTTAGCCTTAAGAAACACGCTTTCAGAGTTAACCATTGTTAAATCTGAAAGCGATTTTCTTAGGGCTAACAATTGTTAACTTTTCTAGTGAAATCAAGGTCTAACATAGTTTTAACTTTCAGATCATACCATACCAACTTCATAGAACATATCCGACCCAAACCTATGGGTGGATCGGATGTACTGCAGTAAAACCTGTAGAACTTGAGAAATTAATTTAAAAACTTTTAATAAAAAATATGAAGAAAAAGTATTAAATTTTTGTTTTCTTTTGAATTTCTATGATGACTACAACAGTATACAGCCCTGCTGAGACTTCCCGATCGAAAATTCAATAAAGCAGAAAAATTGGAGAAAGTTGAAGAGATTATCGACATTTTGGATTTAAGGAGATGTCAAGATACAAGTAAGTAAATTCCATACATACTCACTCACAATCAGTTCAGTAGCCCTCTGTGCACAGTTGTCAAAAGTCAAAAAGAGCTAAGTGAATTTTTCAAAAAGTGCAGGAGGTCGCATATTATATCCTTCCAAATATTAAAAATTTCGTCCTTCACAAGAAGTGCATGTAGAGGTTTTTGATCTGTTATTAAGCTCTTTGCATTTATGAGTATCAGTATGTTGCATTGCATGTTTCGAGTCGAATTTTGAGTTGCTATAGTTTGTGAGCAAAAATCAATCTATACCACCACTGATTTTTGTATGTGCTTATGTAGCCTATTAGTATATCTCTATTCTGTATGGGTGAATATAAATGTACACAGCATGCAGATATTTGTATGTAGATAGCACGAGAAGGAATGCAATGCGACTGTGTGACTGTTAAGAGATGAAAATATCTAATAGTCTATAGGAATTTAATTTGAATTTGAGAATGGCAAGCTTTCGTTTGCCTTTGCAAATACAAAAAAAAATGCACCCAATGTATGGGCAGGATTGATGATGGGTTGAAGTTGAACAGATTACTTGCTACGCGGGTCGTATAGAGACACAGACAGGCTCTATAACGTACTAGTCTACTGTGTGATATACATACAGATGGCATGGTCCCCTTACTTACTAGTACTTCACTATTTGAATTAGCTTCGTGATTACAATCATATAATGCAATGTAGAATTTGCCATTTTTTTTCTTCTACTTCTTCTTCTTTTTCTTTTAGTCTGGGTCTGGGGGTCTCGCCTCTATGCTACTCTCTACTTTGCCTTAATTTTGTGACTCCCTGGCTGTTTGACTAGTTTACGAATACAATCAAGTTTTTTTTTCTTCTTTAGCCATTCCATCGCTCAATTTTTTTTCCTTATTGTAAACTGCCATCGCCATGCGTTTTATGCCCATTAGTTTATGACACTGTGTCAACATGTTAAGTAGTGGGACTCTGTATAGAGTGACTTTCGCAACCATTATAATCTTATAACCATACCATATGCAATACTCGTTCATGTATCACGTCTCGTCTTGTTTTGCATTGTATTGTACTGTGAGTAATGATATTTTGTGGTTTTTGTTGACTACAAATGTCACATGATGACGTCGACGTCCGCGTTAGCACTGCTTATCTACTTTGTTGGTTTTGCATTGTTTTATACTATACTGATTGATGCGTGAGGTCAGAGCTCATCTCCGTCTTCAAATTCTCCCTAACTTCTCTAATAGATAGGTACTTTCATCATCATACATACAAAAATCATACAGTGGATTAAATATGAAAAATCGTTTTTTTATATCCCTGAAAACTTCAACTTGAAAAATGGTTTCTTACGTTTCTATTTTTTGTGTTCCAATCATAATACACTTTGGTTTTGAATTGAATCTTTCGTACTTTTTTTTAATGAAATTTCAATATTCTTGGGTTGAAAGTAAGGAGGGAGAAGAAAGAAACCTTTGTTCATTGATTTATTTTTTTACCGTGAAATTTCAATTTCCAGCATGATTTATTATATGGATATGTGTGAGACTGTCTATAAAGCTGAGAGATCGAGAGTTGTGATTTTCTGCAACGTGAGCATCTTTTTTTGAAATGTGTGTGTGTGTTTGTGTGGGTTGGACTTGAATCTTAAATTCAATCCATCGATCATCTCATGATGATGAGACTCTAATCGTCAAAAATCACATTCGTAATCGTAATCGTAGCAGCATAGCAGCCGCAAATTAATGAAGCAATAACATATCTGAAAGTTTTACGTTTTAGCAAAAATTTACAATATTTATTGGTCACAGCTTAATTATAAATTGAATAAATTAAGGGGACTAATTACAAAATAACGTAAAGAGGATGTTACATACACATATATTATCACATGTGGAAGTGGTAACCTCAAAATTGGACAAACGATGCGAGGGGAGAATATAATGGTGTACATATGCTAAAGTATTAAGTATAGGCAGGAACAGGATATTAAAGTCTTTGCTTTTACAAATATTACAAAAGTTACAAGGAAAGCTCTATACTATATGCTTCTGCCACACCTACAAATATTATCATCACGAGCATTGTTTTCATTATTCTAGTTTAGTATAGAGTAAAGAACAGGCGGCCATATGCATAATTATTGTATGTTGTAGAGTAAATACAGATTTAAACATAAACGGCCTCGTTCTACACTTCTCTCTCAACGAAGCAAAAGCAAAAAGGAAACCGTCCTAGAGAAGCACACAAGTAAAAAGATAATGAGTAAAAGAGCCACAGAGTAGCAGTATTATTTGGCAGCGTGGTTTTTCTGGTTCCCGATTGCGTCGTCACACAAAAGATAATCTCGCTTGGTTTCTGTTTATATATGTAAATAATAATGGAACCATGAGCCTCGTAAGGAACCGATACGAGCTCGAGCCCAAAGGCATATAATAATATTATAGTCAGCAACGCCAAAAATTAAACTCAAAAGGAAGGCAATAGGCAAAAGGGAGGGAAGACAACAACAACAGACACACACACACACACACATACAAAAAGACAAGATGTTTAGTGTAAAGTAAACTAACCAGTCATTGACCCCAAGAACTCACGTTAGTAATGTATGGTAGTAGTAGTAGTCGTGTAAATGTATATAATGTAATGTGAACTACTGCCACAGTGCGGGGTTATTATTCCGATTCCCTACTCTTTTTTAATCATTATATATTGTAACAATGATTATATGGGACATCAATTTCAAGGCACACAACTGCAGTTTCCATTATATATTTTGAAAGTACTTACTACACATATAATAATATCCTCAAGTTTATGTCTTGTACATGTGACTCCTACATGTGCATAGGGAGTATAGAACATTATTATAAGGTAACGTTTTCAGCACCCTATTGTTTAATGATCAGTTTTTCCTCCTTATATTATATTTTTTTTATTATTATGATTTCATGTTCACTCGATAAATTTTTTTACGTGCCTATTGGCATATATGCCTATTGACTATTGATATAATATCCCATATTACCCTAATTATAATGCACACCTATACAGACAGTACTATGGTAGGTATTTATACATGGATACTCCGTGCATTCATGAATAATATTAGTAATGTAATTATTAATTATGATTACGCGAGAGGTTGTTGCATCCATTCTTTTATCCTACTTATGAGTATACTACTACTACTACAGATACTACGCAGACACTAGTTTTTTTTCTCCATTTTTGTTGCTAGTTAGTTATAATTTGCTTTGGCTCTATAGTGGTTAATGCTCTCCTTCTCTGTATTTTCCTCGTAAATTTGTAACTTGTTACTAAGGATGTATCCGGAGGCCAGATGAATCACAATCAGAACCACAAGTCAGCCCACGGTTATAACGTTGAACTCATTAATTGAAGCTGAGGCACGATGTATATGTAGAGTCACATCTTTGCAGAATAATAATAATAACAATAATTATGTCACAGCTTCCCCCCTCCATTCATGACTAGGGCCTTTCAACTTTCAACTGATACTGATAGCACTAACATTCTTTCAGAACATCCTTGAGCCGTTTGAGATACTCTTGACTTGAGACTGTTGGCAGATAGAATCCAGTAGTGTTTCACAGGTGGTATACAACTTGACGCTAAAATACTACAGCTGATGAACTCATTAAGAGAATCACACATAACATATTATTATGTGCATGCGGCAGCATTGCTATTTGATTTCGAGGGGAAAGATCCTTCCAATGTCAAATTATTAGTAGGTGGTTGCACTTAAAGTTGGTTATTTACTCGGATTTTGATCTCACAAGATTCTGTTTTTCAACAAAAGGCAAGGGCTTCTCAAGGTTGAAATAAATTGGAGTACATGTAATATTATAGTTGCAGTTCCTAGAACTCAAAATATACAATAAGGAAAATATTAGCATGAAGGACTGGGAGTGTCAGTGAGCTCAGGCTTAGCTATTTGAACTCGAAATACTTACCTATGCGAATGTACCTAAGTAGGTACATATTTACGTCTCCGCCCTCCGCCAGATTTTCCGCGCATAAAGTGCAAATCTACAATCTACATTTTAATTTCTGGAATACACATTTTTTGGGAGAAGAGAGGAACTGAGAAGTCCGAAAAAAGAGAGGTACCTATCATCAGCACTACTAATCAACGTTTAGCAGTGGATGTAAAGTAATTAATTTTAATAACCTCCGAAGCAAAGCCCTCGATTTTATCCCTAACAAGTGAAGCTAATGCTCTGTAGGAAAACTACCTTTCAAATTCGTTACAACTGCAACGGACTAAAAACATTTCTAAAGTTAGGGAAATGCCTAATCAATTCTGTGTACTTACTCGCATCACATTACATAAATTTTTATCTAATCGGAAGAATATAATACGAAAGTTTGATTGAAACTCGAACTGTATAGTGTTATTCTCGCGTCGCCTGATTCTTATGTAAGTAAAATAAGAAGTGTGTTATGAAATGAAGCTTCATCATTTCCGTTTCAGATACATAGCGATTAAACAGATTCTTCACAGTTGGAGTTACCTAGGTGTGAAACCGAATTCGAATTCACAACGGGCAGCCGGTTATTTAAAAAAAAGTTTAGTTTAAAAACGTTCACAAATCACTACTTTGCTATAGTATTTTTTACAAACATTTTGACTGCTGCCCGGGTACTTTTTCCCCCTATTCACAAATGCATTTACAACTGTGTAAATTGGTTTCGTATTGTGCAAAGTAGAGTCACGAAGAGTTTCGGGGAGGTAACCAGATACACCATTCAAAGAACTGATCATGAAAAACACAAAGCCAGATCCTGAAAAACACAAAGCCAGATCCTGAAAGAAGGAATTATATAGGAATATATCATGCAATAGAAAAATACAAGTTTGCTCGATACATGCTCACGCTATAATTAAAGTGCAATGGCATTAACACATAAAAAATATTTTATGCATATTATTTGATGAATACTTTGGTTGGATTGGAGATGCTTATTGCAACTTGCACTTACTACTTACAATCAGAACACGAACTAGCGAATGGCGACCAACAACGACGATGACTTTACACTAAACGTTGAAGACACATTCAACAGCCTTTTTTGTTTTGGCAGATTGTCAAATATTGTCATTGACCCTTTGCTCTCATTGATACTATTATTGATTAAATTCATTTGATTTTTTAAAGACGCTATATAATGCATAACTTATACTACACATAATATATTAGGGTATAGGTATCTTTCACAGTGTATGAGTTATAACATATTATATCTGTAGTACGTAATACTGATAATGAGAACATGTGAAATCAGAATCTGTAGACACTCTTTCGTTCCACTACTGACACTTAATCAGAGTACACTTGAAGCTCAGGCCAAAAGCCTATTCCAATATGATGTACCCACCTAGGTATCTGCTTAGTTTTGTAGTGATCCCATATGACAATATACAATACATTATATGTATACCTAAATTCCGAGTTGAGTTTATTTCACGTGAATACATTCACGATGCCAATAAGGATGGAATGCAAAAGCAAAGCAACATTTGTGATTACACTTAAGCAGAGCTAGAGAGGGAATTAAAGTTATATTACTTTGTTGTATAAATGAAATTATCTTGAATCTTAATGCGCCATGAATAATTAATATCTGTAATTTAGCTCGAATTTTTCCTCACACACGAATCCCCAAGATACTCTCTGACTCTGACTCTCTCGATCGTTGCTTCCAAGACCCAAACCAACGTCAGAATTCCAATTAAAAGCAAAGTCCATACAGTTCCCCACGCTAATGTCAAGTCAGCTGAAGAGATAATTTAATTTTTCGTTCGTATCCTACATAACATGAACATTATTACGTCGCTGCAATAAATTTGATAATTTGACAGTCAAGTCACACATGTCAGAGTGGGAATGAATCAAGTGATGGGCTGTTTTGTGCAATAATATATTATGTGGTTATGCGGTTGCGGATGCAAACAAGATCGAGATAAATCGAGAGAAAATGTTTTATGCCCTTTGACACTCAACAACACTCAGACTGCACATTCTCTTCTATGTGAAAATAAATCAAACCACGAAGATAATAATAATAATACTGCAGTTACTTTCTTATTGGCTCTGACGCTGTATCCTTATACCACCCTCGTAAAAGCTATAGTCACAACAAAGTGCAAGTTAAGAAGGTTTGTACGAATCGCAAATAAGAGTGGAAATCGAGATCGAAGTCAAGAATGTAAATAATATGTAATAGTAAGTATTCAAAATGTTAAATACCTATCTTCACTGCTTCAAAATAGACAGACTTCATTAGGGGCCATGTACATATGACGTCAACACTTAGGGGGGGGGGGTCAGCCGATATTAGTAAAAATGTTGACCAAATTGTTGACCAAGGAGCCTAGGGGGGGGGGGGGTTTGTAGCTTGTTTGACGTCAACATTTGTGAACACCTTTTTTCTTCTTATGCTTTTAGAATTCGCGAATTTAAAAAAAAACGACCAAATTCAGTTTGTTTAAAAATACTTGAACTATCTATGAATAGATGGCGCAGCGTCATTATGTTGAGTCAACAATTTGGGGGGGGGTGTATGCAAGAAATGTTGACCAAATGTTGACCAGCGAGCCTCGGGGGGGGGGGGAGTCGGAAATCGGGATTTTTGTGTTGACGTCATATGTACATGGCCCCTTATTTTTTGTTCAATCTCAAGAACTCAAGAAAACTCGGAGTCGGAATTCATCCTCCATGCTTCTTTCTGAAGACTCGAACTATTCAGTTTAGGTTTTAATCATCCCGATGGATACCATAACAAAGGAGTCAACAACAATCAAAAACGAAACGATGCGCGATGCGCTCGTTTCCCGTTTCCAATCTTTGTTTTGCTCCTCTTTCTTTCTTTGTCCTCAGTGCCCTTCTTCTCCGTTTATTCTTTGTATTCAATTCCACTAAAGTTTACCTCAATTTCAATTGAATAGAAGATGCTCCCTCGACAATCTTCTCTCGCTGGGTTTGACTCTACTCCGGCTCTGGCTCCGATATTGGATGCTGATCTTTTCTCATGACATGTCTGCATTCAAAAGTTAAAATAAGTATCAAATCAAATGAAGTAGACACACAAATAGAAACGAAGTAATAAACTTTATGTGTCGAAACGGAATTCGATGTTGACGTCAGTCAGGTTGTCGTATTGGTCCTGGTTCTGGTCCCGGTCCCGATCCTGGGCTCTATTTCATTTCTCTTTGGTATTTTGTGCTCAATTTCGTCACTACACCACACGCCACGGAGTCAGTTGATTAACATTTCTATAGCATTCCAGTTTATTTGAACTTGTGAATACGTATAAATATGACGTGTACTCTGCTACCTAAAAGTATACTTACACTATTAGTATTCTCAGCTGATCTATTCTACAGTAGTCTCTGGAGCAATGATGTTGCTTCGAAGCCAAGAAGTTTTAGAAGATAACTACACATCTTTACTTTATTTCCAAACTACAACGTGGCTCAAAATACCCTTAAATCAACAATAAATACAAACGAGCACAATATACTATATACTTTAGTTCATTATATACCATTAGTCTCTTTATACAAAATTGCAAACTTCGGGTTAGACACTATTGGACTTGAGAGATGTACGGGAAAAACAGAAATAGTAAATTATTTTTACAGAGATAGGAGACAGAGACAGCGACTAACTAAGAACTATATAGAGATGTCAAGTTTGTTTATTAGTGGGCTGAAAATCCGACTAAAGTTGAAAGTAATGAACTAATGAAACTAGAGAAGGAGAAGCAAAATAATAATGAGTTGCATTGCACTTGCATTCAAACTTTAGTGCGCTTTTAAACAAGTCATTAAAGATAGGACAGAGGACATTAGAAGCGGATGCACTTATTGCCTTGAATTTCCTTTTACACAAAAATACACTCAATCTAATCCAATAATAACTTGAGAGTTTTGCGAGTTACATGAGAACTTTGCACTTTGAGATTTTGGAAACACATGCAAGTTTCTTATGTGACACCTTTGAAAAACATATTGCATCCTATTTTTTTTTTGGAAAGTGAAAATATGCATTATCTCCACCATCGCATGCTTAGATAAAATGGGATTCCCAGCCAAATTCAAGTCAAGCCGTTCACAATCACAATAATAAATATATCATCTTGAAGACCTCCTACATGATAAACTTCTACTTCCTGATGAGGGAGAGAGAGAGAGAGAGATGAATTATCTCTCAAAATAATGAGTTATTTTGCGCAGTGCACTGCCCTGTAAACAAACATAAAACTTGGGAATCCATCTACTACTGCATTGGAACACTTTTGAACACTTAAAAAAATTACTGCGATCAACAAAGTTGTACCATTATTAATTATCTTGTGAATAATATACGTGGAGCTATTTAAATCTTTTACAATTAGTTGCTGTCCATTTATCGATTTATCTATACAGACGAGAGGTATAAGGTACAGAAGAATGCAAAGTATATCAAAGGGCTTTCCTTCCACACAACATATCCCTTTTGTTACCCGTTTTACGAAATATACATAATATATATAGCGTAATACTATAACATTTCATTAGCTCATACGATGATAAATATAGGTAATGATCTGGAATAGTAAATGACGGCGACAGGTTGAGAGGTATTCCGTATACGTAGGATGCACTTTCGTAACCATAAAATGACATTTTAATAGCTTTAAGGTTACCGAACCAGATTATTCTCCGTTTTGGTACTTTTTTGAGAACGTCTTTGTTATTATTATTGGAAGGTTCTACATACATTGCATTGCATTGAAGATGCAAAATCTAATCTCCACGAATTGCATAAAGACGTAGATATTACTTTTTGCATGTTCATCAATGGTTGGCGTTAGTTAGTGCTATATGTTCCTATTTGAGTTCTTAGCGTTATACTGTATATGCTAGGCTAAAATAAGTGTGGTTGTAAAATTCTATTTCCACTATAAAATGCTGCCAAGGTTAACTTTAATAGCTCCAACTCCCAGTGTTCCCTCGCTCCTGCTTTCTTTTCATTCTAAAATCTAATCTTATTTCATCCTCTCTCTCTCTCTTTCTTTCTCGCTTAGCAGAGTCTTTGACCCCATATCGCACAGGAGAATCCAAAATGCTTTTACTCTTGCTCATGCTTTTGATATGTTTAAACAATTGATATTTTAATTATTTTTAACTTAACTTAATGACATTTTAAATTGAAGTTCCTAGGATTTTCTGGCAACTAATTTCACCACATTTCTATACTTTGCGTTACTTTGTCTTTTACGCTTTTGTGTCTTATTGTTATTTGGGGGTACCTTAATTAAATGCATTCGCGTTCCATCACCAGGAGCTAGGTGCACATCATGTTCGAAAAAATCTGTGTTATTGTGAAATATGTATATCTGCATCGAATCGATAAATCAATTTCACACGAGATAGTTTACTATTTATTTTCAGACCCAAAAAACAGACGCAAATTGCTGAATTATTGAAATAGAATATAAGAAACAATATAAGAGACAAATAATCTTATTTCTAAGAGTTTAATGTCTAATTAAATTACCCTTAAAAATAAAACTAATGATGTGTGTCTGTAATTTAATTTTTCAGTTATTGGAGATGTGATGAAGCGAGGCTTGAGTGGCGGGGAGAAGAAAAGGTTGAGTATAGCCTGTGAACTCATTACAAATCCCAGTGTCCTCCTCATTGATGTAAGTTATAGACTATTTTTGAGCCTACTATATATATTATATCCTCTACATTCCAATTCCAATTAAGTAATTAGATTATCATAAAATTAGATTCAGATTTTTTTTCTGAACCTATGAAAGTTGAGATGGAAGCCATAGTGAACATTGAAAACTTTGAGGGCATGTATATTTTTTAACCTAATTTCTTAATTGTCATGTCTGCTACTGATGCCTTATATTTGGTCTTGGTAAACTTTTCGTCTGCGGTAATCAATATAATCTGCAAAGACTGCAACTTATGTGTAGGTCTGCGGTCGTGTTGGAAATTTCTATTCTATATGTAGGTAACTAAAGTCTAAACGTCTGGCAGCGGATGTCTACCATGGCCATGTAACCTTTTTAAAAAAACCCTAGAAATTTAATGAATGGACTGCACTTTTATTTCTATTCTTAATAATAAGACATAGAGCAGCAGACAGACTGCAAAACTGCCAAAGAAGCATATTATTACACATAATATATTATCCGACCGAGAAAATGGCAAATTGCAGACACAGAGATGCGATGTGTTGATGTTTTTCATCTTATTCTTGTTTCTTTAGTCCAAGTCAAATTTCACTCTTGTGTTCTTAAACCCATGCATTATGTAAATAATTATTACCTTCAACAAGAACAGCAACCCCAGCAAATGTGTTTTTTTTGTCTTTGTGTAGCTTAGAATATAAATTGGAATTAAAATGACTTCTCTCTTAGCATCAAGTAGATGCGCTGGTACTGGTGCTGGTACAAACAGTCACAGAGTGGAGATATAATAAAAATAAAGAAATGAAAGTAGTCCAAGACCTTAAATTAAATTCACGACTATAAAAATAAAAAACTTAAAAGAAAATATTAGCTGTCTGGAAAAAATTTCAAAGTGGGACATAGGCTCACTACTGATAGTCAGTCAGGCAAAGCACATGCATAAATGATAAATAAAAAATTCATGGGAGCTTTGCTTTGTTACTCATCATAATAATATATGTACCTACCTACAGTAATATTAAAAGTTCTTCGCCTTCCCTTTCGCAGTTCTTTCTTCTTTTTTGTTCCCGCATGGCTGTATAGGCTCCGGTTTGTTGGTTAGGGAATTTTCTGACGATGTCTTTATGAAGAATGCAGAGAATCCGAGTCTGAATTAATTATGGGCGATCCCAGTTCTCATTGTCCAAGAACACGAAAGTCATTCATGAACAACATCATAATGTGAAAGGAAATCGCAGAATTTTCATTTTACTAGGTACATGATTTTTTTTTACACATCCTGTCCAATAAAAATAATAGCTCCACCTGGAGATCATGAGCCTGGTACTGCTACGCTGTACTACTACTGTACAGACATTAAGACATAGCTTGAAGTATAAACCGTTAGAGTAAAAGATAAATGCCTTTCTCACATGTAATTAAGGCGCGGACACTTGTGCCCTGATTTTATTTTCTGTGAAATGTAAATGAATCACCATCATGTAGCACGAGGTGGAGAGGTACTATATTATATTATGAGGCATAGTGTTAAAAAAACGAAAAAATGGCGTTTAAACCTATCTCCTACATAATACTACAACTTTTATGATGTCTCTAGCATCAGCCCATTTATCGTTCCAGGCTCAAGCAGCGTACGCAAATTACAGTTTATTTTCCAGTTTAAAAATTAACGGGTTGTTCGTTGTTCCTCTAGGACCTACTTAGGTATAGTACCTATTATTTTTTTGCCATTTAAAATCCGTGTGTACTCAACCATTTAACTGTATTTTGCGTGACGGAAAGGGTTCAAGGGTATTAAGGTCCACTCGGCGCTGTGTTGAACTGAATGAATACAGTAAAATTTTCTTGGAATTTTCTTTGTCTTCCACGCATTTTGCTTGGTTTTGTATTTTAGGGTTTGGCTTATGGTTTCATTTGGCAGTATACTGTGTAAAACAGCATTCACATCACAAGGCAGTAGGGTTGAGACTTGGGACATCCAGCAAAGGATATAAAGTTTTTTATGTTCCACACAAACACGATTTTAGTATCACAGCAGAACCCTGTCATTTTCATTTTCATGGATGGGTTCCGCTATTGGGAGTATGGACCCGCAGTTTGGGCTATGACTTGAACTTGAATAACAAAACCAAACCATTACTTAATATGCTTCTAACGGTTAGGATAATGTAGGCGTATAGGTACTATTGCAACAAAAAAATCTATAATTTATTTTCCATTCATTTCATAGTCGTAAAAGTTTCCATTTAAAACATGGAGGAATCCGCAATCCCAATTTTCATGTGAGCGGGAACATAAAAACTCTGGAGATATATATACATATGCTAAACAAAATTATAGATAATTAAATTTAAAAGAAAATAATGAAGTAAGACCAGTCTCGGTAAAAGCTAGACGTTGCATAAGGATTTCGATTTCGGCCTGTTCTTGTTAACAGCAATTAAAATTGTAATAGGAAAAGTATTATGTTCAAAGCAGACAGTTGTACTGTATTACTATGTACTATGTGCTGTGTATATGATGCAAGGAAAATTGTTAGTTAAGTTTTAAGGCTTTTCATGTTTTTGAGTTGGCATAAAAATTGGTGGCAGGCCTTAATAAAGTGTTGTAATTTCACCAGGTATAGAACATTATAGAGTAAAAGCTATAATACAGTCTGGGACTGGAAAATTGGTGGTTTAAAATTTCTGTAACTCTTGCATTTTCTGAAAAGGAAAAAGAAGCTATAGAATATATTCAGCTTAGTAAATATCGAAGCTATAAATAATTGAATAAAATACTGCTTAAACTAAAGAGGGATCGGTTTTTGAAAAATAAGTCTAATTTGTAAGTACGCAACTTAATTATGACATATTATTTCTTTTGATTTAATAGGAACCTACTTCAGGTTTGGATTCCTGTACAGCCTCTAACCTCATGTTAATGCTCAAAGACTACGCTCTAAAAGAAGCCAAAAGCGTTGTCCTTGCAGTTCATCAACCATCCTCCAAAATATTCCATTCATTTGACCGTCTCCTCCTCCTTGCCGACGGACAGGTGAGTATTAATTTCCCCGAATAATAGTTTCTAATGTTGCTCAGCAAGCACTTTCGCGATGAAAATCTAATTTTCAAAATTATTTCCTTGTCTGCAAATAATTTTCCGCAAACATTTCCCTTTAACAACTTTAATTGTTGTCTGACTTAAGCCGACTACACTCCCAGCACACTATATATATAGTTATGGTCCCTGTAGTACATTATATGGATCCAAGAATGACTTCAGTTAAATTAGCCAGTCCAGTCCGACAACTATGTATGTCCATAGTATACAACTTGAAACTATGCACTTTCATGGAATACTATTATAAATACGGCCTACCTCATCCAGGCATTAAAATCCAAATGAATCAACATCAACGTGAAAACTTTAAACAACGTTGCAAGTTGCAAGATTCCGGAACCCAATTAATTTACAACGCAAGCAATAAATCCGCTCATTAAAATTATTAAATGATCCCATTCCCAGTTGCAAATCCCAAAATATACCAGAAATAATAACTAATTGCTATTACTTCTTGGCAGCTATTTTGCATCGACAATCTACTTACTTCCGTAGTGGAGTGCATTACCGCCTGAATTAGAATTAGATTTAGGCAAGGAAATATATGGAAATGGAATAGTAATCAAAATGAAGTGATTCCTGTGCATATTGCTTCTGCTTACCACCATGAGTTTGTCTTATAATTCATTGACATAAAATGTCCGTCGCTCCACGATTAGTAATTAGTTTGATAGTTACAATGGTATTAATTTTGACATGTACAATTTTCATTGATTTCCCTACAGACGGCGTATTTTGGCCAAGCCTCACACGTGATATCCCATTTCTCTACCCTTGGTCTTCACATATCTCCACACTACAATCCTGCCGACTTTGTTCGTAAGTGGAACACACTTCATCAAAATCCTCATAATCATTTTATATTATTCTCATGTATATGTTAATTACCAGTACAATTATATTGCTATTTTATAGTACGGTCATAAAATGTTATTACGAATTCCAATCACTGGCGATTTGTTGGTGTTGGTAATACTATTAGACAACAGCTAATACCTAGGAACATAAAAAATACCCGTAGCCCTAAACATAGGAAGTACCTACTATATAGTTTAAAGCAGAGTTAATGATCTGAGGATTGACAGAATACAGAACGGCATCTCGCATTGTAACTTAAATATTTCTTAAGCACATTAATTATCACTTTGAAACTAGTCTTGTAACTCCTTTATAGGTGTAATTTCATTTTAATCTATCCTCAAAGTAAAT
The DNA here is from genome assembly GCA_949802685.1 of Dicyrtomina minuta. Taxonomy (NCBI): domain Eukaryota; kingdom Metazoa; phylum Arthropoda; class Collembola; order Symphypleona; family Dicyrtomidae; genus Dicyrtomina; species Dicyrtomina minuta. The sequence continues at coordinate 51,707,469 of OX461810.1, forward strand.
AGACGAGACAGATTACATATTGTTTTGTAAGTAAAGATGAAGTTGGAGAATTTATGTAGGTACCTGCATGTATGTATGTATTACGCTTGGGGTAAAAGAACAATAGCTGGTGAGAAATCAAATTGAGATGAGTCATTAGACCGAATAAGTAGGTAGATACAATTACTAATACTCCACACTGTAGACGAAGTAATCCGAGGAGGTATTACATTCTCATATGCAAATGATTCAATCGGATCAAAGAACAAAGAACAAAGGAGTGTATAGTAGGATGGGAAGCCTCAACAACAGTAAACCAGACTGTGCGTGCTCTATCTCAATCTCATCTCATCTCACAATTAAATATGCAGATATAGTAGATTACATCTATAGAGACGACTCGCATCTTCATGGCTCCAAGTGGTTGAACTACTTCTTTTCAGAGCGGACTGTGTCAGTGTGTAATCCTGCGGTCGATAGTCTTTTTTTTCTTCTTCTTTTTATCTTAATCCGCGGCATCAGTCTCTCAGAATACACAAGATCAAGATTCAAGATTCTTCATCAATGTGAGTCTCATTACATGAGCATCGGCAGTGCGCGGTCATCCCCCTTTTTTGCCATTTTCTTTCTCTTCTCCATATTTTTTCCCCCACTTCTCCAATTTTGTTAACGAGCCTTATGTTTGTTTACACGTTCGGAGTACATATATAATTATATGTAAATGAGGCATGCAATTATATACGTGTAGAAATATATGTATTTTAAATTGCTCACAAATAAATAGGATGTAAGACGTAATTCAAGTGAGGGAAGTAGGTATAGGCTTCCATCCAAGACTCACTCAACTCGATGAACCTTATTAATCTAAAAACGTGTTCAAGTCATTCATCTCTGTAAATTGTGGTTGTTATTATTATTATGATGATGATGATTTGTGATGAGATCCTAGTTTTGAGATTCTGGTTCTGGCACAACACAGCGTACGTAGGTATATGAAATTTTCTCGTTACTAATCATATGAATACGAAGACGAACACGAAAAAAAGCTGTTCATTTGTATAAGCGAGTACCTGCCTGCCTGCCTCTGCCAACTCCCAACTGCCAAATTGTATAATGTCTATATCATTTTTCCCTTCCTGCCTTTCAACAAAGCTTTTCCATCATGTTTTTGATTTTTAATTTGAGAGTGGAAGAGTGGAACACGTGGTCCTGTAATTGGGCCCCAGTAATTCTGAGTTTGATTCTGTTGTGAGTTTTAAGCTCCACTCATTGTTCCTAAATCCTAATTCCGTATTTGCACATCTCAAACAAAAAGTAGGCAGCAGAGCTTACGTATACAAATTATACATTGTTTTTAACATTATCCGTAAAGTAAATCGTTGAAGTACACTCCGAAAATTCAAAAGAACTTCAAATCAAGCTCTTTTAGTAAAGACACATTTGTGTGCCTAATAATAAGACCAATTTTTTAACAAAAAATAAAAGACTGGAAATAAAAAATCCGAGACAGAGTTTCAAACCCCTTTGAATTGTACGGATATTTGATAGAAACGGGAAGTCTGAATTTACTTGAAAACTGACAAAGGAAACTGAAACGAACAAATACATGACATAAAAACTACCTCCATCCGCCCTCAACCTTCGATTTCATTCTATTCTGCTATAAAATTCAATAGAAATTTGATTTAGAAATCAAATACCACAAGTATCTGCATGAGTTCGTAAGAATCACAGTAAATTCCCGTGAATGAAGACTAGCAAAAGTTGTTCAGCTACAGATATTTTCATCTTTGAATGATATTTTATGTAAGTAGTTAATTCCTATCAGTCCTAGGAAATTCCAAACGCATTGATTTTTATTGTACCACAAGTACAGCACAGAATGGCTAGGATTCTCCATGAATGATGAATGCTTTTTCGTAATTATTCTATTGAATTTTATCAACAAATGAAATATTATTTCTAGGGGTTTCGAATTTTGCTTTCATTATTATTCGGAATGGAAAATCAAAATCCTATTTTATAATCCTATACTGCACAATTTCTTCCTACTTGAGTTGAGCGTAGGCATTTTATCTTCAAAGTCCAAGAATACTCTAATTAGAAAGAGCTTATCATTATCTACATATACATATTATTTAATGATCATTAGGGGTGACTGGGTGACTGTATACGGCATACGGGGAAAACCCAACTTCAAATTGTAAGAAAAGGCAAAATATGATAAAGCAGCACACTGTCAAGTAGTATACAAAATCAAATGTATGTAGCAGGCGGCGTTGCGTTGGTGTTGTATTTACTCTCATTTTAATATGATTTGATTATTGTGATTGTGTGCGGTGTGTAGTACCCAGGAAGAGGAAGAGGAAACGCAAAGTTTGCACAAAGATGTGTGTGTGTGTGTGTGTGTCTTGTACTGCTGGGTTATGACCATTTTAACTTGAGCTTCCATCATTTTCGAAATCAAATATATATTTTTGTATACTTGACTTACAAGTGGTGGTGGCCGATGGAGATGGATTGGTGCAGTGGTGGTGGTAGTTTGCATAGTGGATAAAAAAAGAAAAGTGCTGATAGGAATATAATAGACTAGTTCCAACTGTGTATTTCTAGTTTCGTCATTATGTATGGATCAGATGTTAGTCATGGTGATGATGTAAATGACCGTATTATGTCTTTATACAAAACGTTATAAACTCTTCCGTCCATTGGAGATAGGATAGGATGGTACACTCACACTGGTCTTGTACTTGTGTGATGGCATAATACAACGTAGATTTGTATTTATGTTTTTTTGAGAGGATATTACACTGACTTTCTTCCTAAATAGTAAGTGTATTATTTGTAGTAAGGATATAATTATTACGTACGCAGTGCGGAAGTTTGACAGATTATCGCTGCGTTTTTATTAGAAGTGGATTTTGATTGAGGTGATTCTACGGAATCTGTCGTACTGTATAGTAAAGGCTAATGTACCATATAGTTGTAGCTATAGTTGTTGTACTAATAATTTGCCTATATATAAAATACTATAATTATTATGACGTCTCTGTAAAATGTTCAAATCGTCACACAATGTACTAATTTACATATGATTTTTTTTCTCCTTGCTTTGTTTATGTGCTGACTCCTGGATGTCCTGAATCACTCTGGATCTGTGTCTGTGATGCACAAAAAAATGTTGAAAAACTAATGAAACGAAAACAGTGGAACAGTTAAAGAATGAGAAAGCACGGATTCTAACGGGATGGAGCAACCATGTGAATGCATTCCATGTACAGATTTCATCGGCTAAAAGTGAATTGAATGATTTTAATGGGAACCAAATGTTGAGACACTCAAGTGAGTCCTCCCTCTCCACCTGGCCCACATCATTCTTCTCCCAAACTCGTGTTCTCGCCGCTCGCAATTTCCTCGAAGCTCGTCCTCGTATGCTCTCAAAATTTAATTGGCTCCAGACTCTGGCTCTAGCCATCATGGCTGGACTTATATGGTTCAAGGTATATAGTTTTTAATACTATACTATAGGTACTATGCAGAATTTGAGTCATTCCGTTTCCGGTCCCGGTGTTTCGTGTCGTGTTGCATTATGCAGTGCTGTAGTAGCAAATATATGTGCAATGTGTAGTATCCTGTTAGAATTAGAATTGAATTCTTCTTTTGGCTTTCAATTTGTATTTTGAATTATTTTTGCATAGATGCATTTACTTCAACGTATAATAATGAGGACTTTTAGAGATTTGTAGACAATATTCCGTGGTTTAGGTCTTCATATGTTTGAGTACTTCTCGGTTAATTACTACCCCTTAGCAACGCAAGCAAAGTCACCTCTGCATAATTTCTCATAGTATAGTAACTTACAGATGTACAACGCTTTAAAAGCGTTGTACAAGAGATGTTGCCGTATAATTAGTAGCATTAAATTAACACGTAGTTTTAGAACTTTTTACTTAAAAGGCTATACATATACAAATTTATCACATTTTAATTTGAAGTATTTTTAAATACTGTGAACAAGAAGCTTTATTTTTCAGTTTATATTTAGAAAAAAGATAAATGTACAGAAGTGGCTCTTTTCTAAGGCGTCAAATTAACGAAGGGCACGCACTATATAGGCGCACCATGTATATATTTGAGATTATATATATAGATTCTGTTTGTTGACTGACTGAGAAGCATTGATTCGCGAATGACAGGCATAAATTAATTAATCACTTTGTTATGCATCTTCACGCTTCATACACTCATCATTGATGACAGTGTTTGCCTGTTGGGTCGAATGAATGCATCGCTGAGGCTTCATTCCTCAAGTTCAATTAACACTCGTGCCCATTACATTATATTGCCCCGTGGCAATGGCCTTTTTATTGAAATAAAAATGCAATGAGAATTATGCGCAATCCAAAATGGAATGTCAATGTCAACTGAATAAATAAGCAGGAATATATAGAGACTTAAACCGATTTTTGCGTGTAGTACAGATATAGGAAGTGTAAGACCTGACGCAAATTAGAATGAAACTATATTATAGAATACTAATATGCAGTAATATTGGCAGTGGTTAGTTTTCGAGTACTATGGATTAGGCCCACAGTGTTTAAAATGAAAACGTTTGCAGGAAAAAGAATCAATTTTTCATACGCTGCAAAAAAAACTATGCATAGTTGTCAAAAAAAAAAGAATGAAAGAGCGGAACTGCAAAACTCGTAATTTTTTGTTTCTTTTCTGAAGAGTCAGCAGTATAAATTTGAATATCTTAAGTAATATATATATACATATCGTGGTTGGCAATGCATACGCAAAACTTTGACGTCAGTAAACATTTCAATCCTTGGTGCGGATAAAACAAAATGAGTATGTACATCATTTAAAAAAAAGTTATTTTTTAAAAATTTAATATTTTATTTAAATTTTTGTTTTTTCAGACGGAGAGAAGGGAAGAACAGTTAACAGATTTGGAAGGCTTCATGTTTTTTTCAACTACTTACTGGATGTTATTTGCACTTTTTGGTGCTCTCACCTCCTGTAAGTACACTATTTGTTTTTAAAACATTTTAATCGAAATTAAATTTATTAAATGTCGAATTTCAATTAAATCGTCATTAAAATTGCTTCCGAATTCTTAATTCTTGTATATGAAAGTGCGGTAATTTAAATCTTAAGGGCATATTTACTGATTAAATTATGTTTTGATTTTCCTCCCTTAATGTTACAGTTCCTAGCGAGAGAGCGGTTGTTGAGAAGGAGCGACTTTCTGGAGCCTACAGACTCTCAGCATACTATGTGGCCAAAATGATTGGTGAAGCTCCGCTTGTCATAGTTCTCCCGTCAGTCTACTTAGCAGTGGCGTATCCGCTGTTGGGTGGAAGTGTGGGTGCTTTCTTTGGTTTACTCTTTGTTCAAATGTTGGCATCATTAGCAGCTCAGAGTGCGGGTCTTTTCTTTGGGGCCGCACTCAATGTAGCTGCCTCGGTGACAGCCGCTGCTGTATTTACATTGGCTGCTCAGCTCCTAGGCGGATACTTGACTAATAATGTAAGAGATTCTTTACAGATTTTTGAAGCTTTAAATTAAAAAATAATGTTAAGTTTTTAGGATCCTATATTATGTAAAATTATGAATAATTGAGTCATTTTTTAACTCTTTGTTTAAAACCCAATAGGTTCCTTCATATCTCAAGGTCCTCTCACTTGTTTACCATGGATTCCGAAATATGCAACTTTTTGAGTACCACGTGGGTGAGCGGATTCGGTGTGCGGAATTAGAGACTTCTCGGTTTCCAGGTTGTTCCAATAGGACAATCGGTGGAGAGGGTGGCTCTCTCATGAACTCATCAATGGATGACCCCTTCATTCCAATCACCAGTCTTCTCGATCGTGATGGTCTCAGTTGGCTTCCGTACTGGTCAAGCACACTGTTTCTCGTGGCTTTCTTCGCCTTTTTCCGAATCCTTGGCTATATTGCTCTCCGACGGTCTTTGTGATCTAATTAGTTTATAAATTTGTTTTTAAACTTAATATTTTTTTTTAACTCTACCTGTCTACCATTGTCTTTTTTTCGTATGTATAATATATTAGTATATATAAATGAATAGGGTACCTTAGAAAAACTACTACTGACACAGAATTAGTGGTAGTTTATAGTATAATATAATTTTATAGATATATAAATATAGTTTCTCTACTACTTTTTAAATCACATTTCATGTAATACAGTAAATGCATAATGTTATTATTTTAATTGTTTATATGAATATACATGAAAAAATGAGTACGAAAATATGAGTAGAGCAAAAGTGAGAATTAATTTACGAGGTCATCATTTTAATAATGTCATTTTTTTTAAAAGTTTGTGCGTTATCGCGTCTTAGACTTTTAGAGTAGGTTATTTGAATTTGTGACTAAGATGGCATTATTGAGAAGGGGATGAGTGGAGACAGAAGGAAAGACACACAAAAAAGTATTTTAATATTTTAACATTAACTAATTGTAACACCTTTCATAATGTATCTATATATACTAGTAATATATATTACGATAATTTTTAAAACCTGTAGTAAGTAATCCTAGCTTCTAAACTGTACTGTTTGTTATTATTCTATACGTATACTATGTTGTGTTGTGTTACTATTGTTTTTTTTTGTTAAATTCATTTGTTAGTTTCTTAGCGTTGTTCGTTAATTAATTTGTATAATGCATACATTTATAGTATGTGTATCCTGTACTTTCCCCTCCTCCTATTTACTTACCTACTGTTACTTTGTCGATATATCAATATATATATATATATATATATATATATATATATATACTATATAGCATTACTACATATACATGTAAGTGTATTCCATGCGTACCTTCAATTATTTACATGGAAGTCATGAACATGAAAAAATAGTGGCTGCGTGAGAATTGAGACTTTCCAAGGTATTAATTAATTAAAATTTACTTTAACTCTACAATAATTATAGTGTGACTATATAAGATTATTTAGTAATTCCCGGCCACTGTCATAAACTATAGATATAATAGAAAGGCATAGTAAAGTATATGTAATTCTATTATTGTAAAATGTCATATGGATTATGCGCGTCGCAGTTCTTAATTACGGTTACAACTAATTTAATTTAAAAGAAAAAATTAAACAACTTAAACAAGGGAAATATCTAAGGCTAATTATTATAGTTAAGAAGAACGTGAACACGTTCATTTCAAATTGTGATCCTGTCCTGAAGCAACTTACAATTATTATAAAAATATTCACACACACAAAAAACTATATAATTATGTGTATATTATAAAATTACATAGTTTTTGTACCAGTTCATTTTTGACGATGTAGTTAAGCTAATTGAGTACCTAGTAATTAATAATACAGTACTAAAACAAATGTGTATACTGTAAATGTATACATGTTGTACAGCTGCAGCTGATGATTACGATTATGATTGACGATCACTGTGAAAAAAGTAAAATATAATAATTAGGTATATATATATTGAAATTCGAGAAAGTATAATATGATAATTATTGAATAATTATACTAATATTGGATTTTTTAAAAGGAAAAACGGGGAAAGACAAGGATTTAATAGCTTCAAGGGAAAAGTAAGGGATGAAATTATTTTAAACTTTACATTATATAAATGATTATTATATATGTACTAATACACAGGAAGGAAAGAAAGGAGTTCCCTTGATGTGCTCAAAGTTGTTTACTGAAACGAAGCTTAACCTTTATCAAATGTAATTTTATGTAATTTTAATATTATTCTATTTAAATATTAAATAATGAATGATATATGTATATTCAAAACAACCAGAAACCAGATTGAAATTATTTCCTATAATAGAATTGTAAGTAAGTAAATGTAATTAGGAATGTTTGTACATAATAAAATATTATATCAATACATAAATATATAATTATATTTTAGCCAGAGCATAACGATTAATTTTGTACAATAAGGACTTTAGTTTTATAGATACGGTGAACTAATAATAATTACCTGAGTAGTTTATAATATTAGTAAATTAGAATGAAATAAGACATAATTTACATTTAAAAATTATTAATTAACAAAATATTATTGATGGATCAGATCAAAAGCTGAGAGCTTTTTTTTGAGTACGAGTTAATATTAAATGTAAATACATAAGTATACATATATTATTTTACCCTTTTTCTCAAGCACATCGATCTTGATCTTGATCAATTAATCATCATCATTAATAATCTTTTAGATTTCTAATTTCGACTCGAATATTTTTTTTCAACTTGTATTTTTTAACGTATCATATAGTAATATGCGAATGATAGCAACAACAACGACGACAAATGGACAAGGAAAACCAAAAGATGGATAAAGAAAGAAAAAAGAGGAGATAGAGAATAAAATCTAGTATGAGTGACACAAGTTTAAGAATTAAAAAAAAATGACGTATTAATACCGTACATCATATAAATTAAGAAATCATGAAAATTGTCAACAAAAAAAAACACGAAAAATAATAATTTTTGAAATAGTTCGACACACATATATATATAAATACTTAAGTACATAAATATTCTTATTCTTATTAAATTATTGTTATAAATAATTGTAATTATTATTACTGAAACTACAGCCAATATTTTTGAAATATAATTACACTGAAAAATAAAGCTTTAAAAAATGTCGTTTTACTTAATATTTGGTTTTGGTTTATAATTTTGAGGAGTCAATTTTCGGTTTTTACCTCTGGTAGTTGACATGTGTGCACAAAGCTTTGAGGTCGGGATGGCATCAACGTTCATCCCCATTATTCTCAGCAACCACTTTTGACATGAATTGAAAACAAGATTTGCAAAGTAATTGATAAAATCAATCTTATATTACAGATAGGAAACAGATAGCTTCATTTTAGCGCATCGCAAACAGTAATTCACAACTTTGCTTATATCCGACTGGTCGCTACAACATCCATAATTTTAATATACCAAATTGCAAGCATTCCAACCAAAGACCAGGGAAAGCCTTGCCACTACAGGGATACACATGGCCACACACAAAACTGTAGTAGGTGCATTGCATTTTTAAATATTTTGATTAAAACATACCGATGCGATGTGCGGATGATTTATGCATATATGCACCACGCCACTGTAAGTCACTCGACCCGTACAGCCACTGTTCCAAAACACTAGTCCAAGTACAACCACCACCTGGGTCAACAATTCATTCCCCGTAGCCCCAACATGATATTAATTCTACCATAATGTTGATTCCGAATTTATGAATGAAAAAAATCTCCTACCATAATAATTCACAATGTTATGTCGTGTCGAACTTTTTATTTTTCATTTATTTACACGAATGTATTTTTTCACAATATTTTACTATCACAAAAATTTCCGTTAAGCATATAATGTGTTTTACGAATATAATAATCGCTTAAACCTGTCTTTACGCAATACGTGTATTTCAAGTCGACACCGCAGTTTAATTATACATTTCTCGATGTGGACGCGATGGATTATTTCAGAATGAACCATAAATAACAAAAAGTATATATATATATAATAAAGATGATTATAACTGATACATGCCTAACGCTCATGCATAATATATTAAATTATAATTATCTTAGAAATATAACATCCTGTGATTCGGTCTCTCTCCTGCACTATCTTAATCCTTAATTAATTACAATTAACTACAATTAATACGATACGTTTACTACAGAATATATTATGCAATTATGTGTACACGACGCTACGACTTTGACTATTACATAGTTGATACTTATACGCTTACATCTAATAATGTATACTCGATAACGATGAACGATAAAGCAGATTTGACGAAGACAATGACTTTAGTTCACGAGAACATTGAAGTATAATAATTATATTAGGAGCAATTACATTATAATTTTATGTTCAGCGTCAAAAACTTATTATTAGGTGTAGGCCTTGCGTTAACTGCTGTACTGCCATAATCACTTTCCCACATATTTTAAGTGCTGGTGATTTTAAATTCTCTATTTAAATTAAACTGCCTTAGGTAATAAAAAACAATTTACAATAATTAATACCTCCGAACGTTAATTCTGAATTGCAGGCAGCAGCAGTTTTCATATGTAGTGTATTCCTTAAATTTCAAAATACCAGAGTAATACTTGTACTATACTTTTAACAGTTACAAAGGAAACTAAAGGATAACATCGCAACAATTAAGAAAAGAGAGATACAGATTAGGAGCTGTACTAGCATTTTCGCTAGTCACTTCTTCGTCACGTACTTAATCGTACGATCTTACTACAGTAGAAAAAAATCAAAATCAAGTTGATATTTACAGATATTATTACTTACTGTTAGACTACTTACAATGCAGTAGCATTTTAGCATTAACCCCATCAGATTCTCGACCATACACTATAATAATTTATTCATTACAGTTTTATGATCAAAGTGATTTCAGGCTATTATGTATATACTGAACTGGAAAGAGCTGTCATGTCAATTGGGAAATTTGAATTCGAATATCTCTTGAAGTGTGCAAACGGACATTAAAAATATACATATAAGAATTTTTGCCCACACAACTGAAATACAAACCAAATATTATACCATTAACATAAAATAACTTACAATATACACTCCACTAAAAATGTATTAATATTTAAACAATGCGAAACAAGATTTACTGACGACGAAATTCGTAACGCACATACAAGTTATAAATACAAATACAATACTTACATTCTAATTTTTATATTTTGTGTGAAGCTTAGCTAAGATTAGTTCGAATTTTCAACCGTGTGGCAGAAGGAAAAACCTGTGAAAGTAGTATTCTGTTCGTCCGGTCAGCTAATTTTTCGTTACAACGTTTTTTTAATGCCCTGCTATAGTAGTACTACAGTTATAGTTAGTGCATCCTTCAATGTAATTAACTCAATTTAACTCATGAGCTCAAGTTTGTCGCGTAATTTTTAGGTACCTACATTATTTTACACTGTACTTTGGTAGCTCACCTAATTCGACGATGAAATACACGGTACTTAATTAACATTAATAACGTAATTTGTTCTATTTTCCACTTGCAAAATAACATCACGTCTTGGTATGGTAGGCATATATTATTAAGTCTTGGTATCATCAGTATTTTAATAAATTAGAATAAGAATGTCTAGCCTAATAGTAAGAACTATAATAATAAAATACGTAGTAAATAGAATCCTGTGACTGAAAAGGAAATTCAAGAGAACTAGCATATTACAATATATCGAAAACAGAAACAGAGAATAGAAAAGTGTTAAGACTATATAGCACAATCTATTTATTATTTTTTATCTATACTCCAATTTGGGGTTTGGTGCTACTTAATACCGAATTACGAAATTATTTGTTTTAAACTATAAAAGAATGTTAGAATATTTTACAAATTAACATAGTTTACTAACTAACACATTAAGAATGGTATTTAACTGATTAAAAATTAAGTCTTTTACTTTTTAACAGGTAGTAGAAAACAATAATAAAAACGGTGATGGTAACATAGCACAGTTTCATATTGGTAGTTGACACATGGAAGCAACTGTAAAAAGTTTACTAGAAGACATTTCCAGTACACGAATGAACAATGTACGACTACAACTTAGTATTATTCTCGAATACTAATAATTAACTATTTAGGTAAGCTAGGCCAGCTTTGCAATTAATTAATTCTTCATTTTTTGTATAATGCATGTGCAGCTAAAACATTAATCATAATTTAATTTCCATGTTTCACATTTTCTGACACCGATACCCCTTTGCTTATAGGTTAATTCGACCAATATTTGCAATAATGCATACAATTATACCTTTTCTGTCACTTTTTCATTTTTTAAATTTTAATATTTTAGTATAGGTACGTTTTTTAACATGCGTGCAAATGGCATGAATTGAAACAAGAGTTTCTCATGATTCAAAACGATTGACCTGTCACCACCATGATTACGATTAGGACGTACGTTTTTTACTTCCCTAAATTTAAAAATAAAAAGATATTAATTTTTAAGTATTATTTATTATCTAATTAACTTTAGTTTTAGTTTTGAGTCAACAACCAACTTGTAGTTTCTTATTCTTTGTTTTTGACAACACATTTTTTATACCGAAGTAAATTACATTATTAAAATTTTGAATTTAGAACAGACTAGTTTTCAATTAGCTGATAGAAACAAAGCCCCTGGCTAGGTTCCAGTTCAAAGCTAGAGCTTTCAGTATTGAGGGACTTTGATTTGAAAAGACATTAGTTGTAGAAAAATTCTTGTAATCATTATAAAGATGATTAAACATTAAATATCTCTTTGGTAAAATGCTTGTATCAATTCCATGAAATCAACTCCCACCAAGAGCTACCAATACACACAAGGGAATACGCACCCTGCAGTTTTGAAAAAATCGACACTGGGCTGCAGTAGTGGCTACTGTCTTGCTTGTCAAGAGAAATATTTTGAGCATCGAGTTCAACTGTACATTCAACTTTTGTAACTACTCTTCATATTTTCAAATAATGACGAGCACTGATTGACTGGCTCTACGCCACGGAATGAGCAACAACTCCGACAAGATTATTCTTGTCATCCTCGAGGCCAGGGAGTTGAGGGAATGGTGCTCGCCAAAATTCAAAGGAACTATATCCATCAGTTGTGCTAAATGAAACTGCTGCCTGTTCGTCTTCACCATGCTCCTGAATGAACGGCGTAATTCTGTAAGGTGGGAATATAAATTCTGCTAATTCCACAAGACTGGTGTACCTGTAATTCATAAAATGTATAAAATTAATGGTGGGCATTTATCAATAATATTATCTGGTTATTTTCTATAGGATTGAAGTTCTTATGGTATACGCTATATATGTTAACAACGTGCTGGACGTATAATATCTTTTATAAATTTCCAAAACCAATTGCTAGCAAATTACTTAAATTACTTGAGGCCCAGTCAAGACCTAAATTACATCCTATGTTAAAGTCTAGAACTACTCCATACATTATTTAGGTATACAGTCACACTTATACATAGTAGCTAATAAGATAGGTACGCCTATGACCTTAACCTTTCAGTGATACAAATATCTAGCTTTGCATTGTCAACCCGATAAGTAATTGCCAAGTCAAAGAAGATACAAGTAAAGGGCAATACCTAATGGATAACAAAGCCTACGTTTATTATTATCTTTTAAATGTTAAAAAGAATATTTAAAACACGAATGTTAGTTCACAAAGGTTCACTCTCACTGGCACTCAAAAGCCTCAGAATATTTAAAAAGCAAGTAACAAAAAAAACTTCGGAAGAAAATATTAAATAGCTTTTAGTTTGGCTAAGAATTTGTGATTAGCAAAAGCTATAGGAAAACATTTAAATACGGAGTAAAGAAATAAAAACAGGTTATTAAAATCAAAGAAACGAAACACGGCATGAAATTAGAAATTCTACCTATAGAAGAAGACACAAATTCACCTATACCACTTTAATAGGTCTTAGACTCTTAAAGAAGACATAGTCCAATATTTTGGAAAAATATCATCGGAAATATGACTAAGGCCAATATATCTGCAGATAGGTAAAAAGAACAAGAAACAAAAAGATATCAAATCAAACCTGAAAATGTACTTTTAAAATACAACTATAGAGATTAAAATTATAAGTGCAAATAATTGTCACTGCCTACTAATGTATATACACAGACGAGGATTTCCCTACGAAATTCTCATAAGAGAAAATGCATGTGAAATGAATTAATTAAAGTATAAACCTAGAATTAATAACTATACATTTCCTAGAACACCCACAGAATATAGAAGAAGTGTACAGAAGAACCAGACAGAAGACAACCTACATTTAATGAGTTTTACTAAATATATAAATTATGTATTCGTGCAATATTAAAACTGCAGAAAACACGATACTATGATGGCTAAACATAATATATAATATGCAAATGCAGCATATTATCTCACAATAATTTATTATTTGATTCTTTATTTACATTAATAAACATAGGAGAACATAGACCTGCTGCTAAAGACTAGAGAGCAAGAAAAACAAACAAGAATTTGAACTTACGAGGATTGGAACGTATTTGTGAGAGCATGGCGGAGTTCACCTTTGTGATTAATTGTGAAAATTCTGGGAATGGCAATTTCCACAGCCCGGTAAGCCCAAACATCATTAATTTTATTTCCATATCCCGCGTAAAATGGATTTGTTGGGAATAAAGTCTGCAATGAATTTTTACATTATATAAAAATTAATTAAAGGAATTTTAACACAACCATAATTCTGAGAAACTATAATATACGTGCACATAATTACATACAATAACATAAATGAAAGAAAAAAAACACTTTCGTAATCAAACATATTTATAAGAAGAAATTTAGATTACAGCAATGAAAGCTTGCGTATAAAGCAAATAAACAAGCATACCTGAATGTCTCTAAGACAAGCGATTTTGAACTCTTCAGGCTTTTTCTCAATTACTTCACGATGAAGTGCTGACATCAGTGACGTAGGGTTTAATAAGAGTGGACCATCAGGAAGCGTAACATCATCCTGCCGAATCGATCTTAAATAGTCACGAGTAATCGCTGCCTGGCCTATAATTAACATTGAAAGAGTTATTTAATATTTAATGTAATGCTCAAACCGCATGCTTTGGTAATGTCAAGCTAAAGAAACACTACAATGACACCATACAAAAAAAAATCTACAAGCGACTGACGCACGAAAAACTCCCGAGACGATCAAATATCGAAATCATTTACTATTAAGTAATATAAGAGCATAAAATAAGTGGATAATCAAATGCCATACCAATAGCTCTAGCTGACAGATACAGCATTTTGTAGCCATTGTCCTGGATTTGTGTGAATAGTTGAGCAACTCCAGACTGAGCCCAATCGTTCCCAATAATGGGAAGAATGTGACCAAGAACATCAGACTTTGTAATGGTACCATCAATGTCCGAGACCACAACACGATCATCGTATCTCCACAAATAAATGTGACAACGAGCCACTGTTGTGCCTTGGTACGCTGTGGTCACGCTGAAAACAGCTTCATTCCGTCCATACAAAAGTCCCAACGCAGCCTGTAAACATACAATAACAATAAAATTCCATTCCTTTATAACACATAACAATTTTTTTAAAACACTTTGTGCTCATACAAAAGTGAAGTTACTTATACTATTTACAAAACATAATATCCTTTACATAGGTACACCCTAAACTCAAATTCTGGTGTACAAGCTGCCCCACAATTCAATTACTAGCTATGCCGTGAGAGGAATTAATATGAAAACAACTGATTAGCACCCTGAAGAAACACAGACGTACAAAGTACCTCCTTACGTTTTAATTACTGGCATTTAATTAGCAAACGCACACGGTTAATTCATCTATTAATACACCAATTACAAACCATGTATGAAGTTATACGCGTAAGCTTATGATATCAGGATCAGGTTATAATCTGGCCTTCCACTCCAATCCAATAATCTAACACCACATGTTTAATATTTGTGAATAAAAAATGTGCAACAGTTTAATAATGTACCTTTAAACACTACAAACTGGTTAATGGCTCAGTTATGATTCGAATACGCAAATTGTGTTCACATCCAAATAAGAAGGTAGCGTGGCCGAGCGGTCTAAGGCGCTGGTTTAAGGCACCAGTCTCCTCGGAGGCGTGGGTTCGAATCCCACCGCTGCCAGTGATTTTTGCTCCTTCTAACCGATTTTTTAAAACAAAAATACGTAGGCGTATTGTTAGGGTTGGTACACAAATGATGTATGCAACGCTACTTCATCGACTAGACGATGGTACTGTTAACTCGCTGGCTGTGTGGATAGGTCTGGCAGTCTCTCTGTCGACCAAGAGTTTATTCGATAGTTCTCAGTGCATTGTTTACATAGTAAGATATGTAAACATCTTACGTTCGCATCTTAGAATGTGAATGAGATTACGATGAGCTCATCCACATTCTAATACACCCTCCGCATATAATAAACGAAGCTTTATCTCTACCTCAGCGTAATACAATGCATCAATACTACTTAATACTACAAAGTAATCTATATAATAAAATGCATCTACATCATCATCTATATAATAATACGGATTAATTACACTAACAGTATACTATGTATGTAACGTAACTATATACACATACTAATTACTTAAAATTACACGTAATTAAACTGTTAAGACGTGTCACTTGGTCAACCATCTTGACAAAATAAAATCTGCCCATCATTTATACACTATACATATTATCAATACTTAACAATACGCATAATTAAATAATACAAATCCCTGGATGGACTGCTCCCTTTTCCAGTTCTACCTACCATTTGGACAAAAATCTTCATAATTTGGACAATTCGGTACGTACAAACTTCTATAATAGCTTAAAAAATTCGTAAAATTCAGCTCTACCTGATACTATATACTATTTTAACTATACTACTTAACATAACTATTTAAGCCTAGATAACATGATTTTTAGCAAAATTTTTTGCCGTCGGCTGCAAATACTACGTAATTTAAATCTATTTATTTCTAGATGGGCCCCACTTGCTGCAGGATGACCCCTTCGGTGACTTTCGACCCGGACTGACCCGGACCGGTGATTTTGGCTATCCACGCTCCACTTACGGATTTAGTGCTACATATTATTTATATTACAAGGTAAATAACTGAAATTAAAAATACATGTTCAAAATACTATCTACATGCTATATTCTATTATTTACATTACAATCGTAATAATATTCGTAATTCTAACTTTTACTAATCACATACTTCCCATTGGAGTTTTGTTTTCGTTTTTCAGCGTTCAAGCATGAAGACAACTGCAGGTAAGTATATATTATTTCTACAATACTATATTTACATGGCATTACAAATTACTACTTACTATATACTTAATTACACATTATACAAATATTACCATATTTTTGGCCTTCTAATCCCGAAGTTTCTTTATTTCCCAAAATACATATATCTCTCTAGGTGGAGGAGTTGTTGGTCCAGCAGGCTGGTTTTACGTACACCAACTCTCCTCCCACTTACAACAATAAAGTCCTTGATATTGAGGCACAGCTGTACGGACTTAGTCCCTTAATTAGGTAGTCTATCTATCTACTGTATTGAATGCCAAGATTCTGACCTTGACATTGACACTCTTAGTAATGCTTATATTTTATCTCGTATCATTAGGTATACTATGTGGCTAACTTATTACTTAAATAAATTAATTATTTATAAATTCATCTACTATTTCTATATTCAAATTTCCTTGTTCGTAATCATGCCTGATTATTCACTAGTCTTGTTCGCGACCAAGAGCTTGTAAAAAATACTTGACATGTTTTATCCCAACAAAATTCAAATATTCTACCACTAAAAAAAAACAATTCTATTCTAACAATTTCAACCAGTACATGTGGAAACTATACATAACATAAACAAATTGTGTGACCAATCTACTGGTATTTTCTATTTAACTAAAATTATCCGAACTACGTCCCGTATTCGGAACAAAAAATCTAATATCCGACTACAGCGGATATAAATGAGAATTGAGTTTATGTGTCCCGATAATTAACTCCGTCTAATTTTATATCAAACTCCATACTATTCCTTTCCCTGACTGTCCGTGTACTAATGATGAGTACTAGTTTTCCGGCATATAGGTCCTCAATGGCCTGCGGTGGCAGATCCGGGCATCCGGCTTCTAAGCTTAGGATGGGATCCTAGTTCTGGATATGGTACAATGTCATCGTCTAATAATATCTGGTTGTACCCTGACTCTAAGTCTAGCGCCGAGAATACTTTCATGTCTCTAAACCTATGAATGATGTCTTGAATTAGTGGTAAAGGAAAGCTTAATTTGCGTGTTACATTATTCAGGGCTCTAAAATCTGTCACGAGGCGCCACGCCTTCTTGGCAGGGTCAGGTGACTTCTTCTTGACTAAAAATGCAGGACTTGAGTAGAGGCTATTACTTGGTTCAATCATTCCATCCCGGAGTAACCTTTTGACTTCCTTGTTGATGAGCTCGTTCTGGGCATCACTGACTGGGTGTGGACGTAGTCGGATGGGCTCTGTATCTTCCAATTCGATCTTAAATTTGGCATGAGGGTAAACTCCAAGTGGGGTTCTCGAAAACTTAAATACTTCTTGTTCTTCTCTGCATAGCTGCTTATATTTTTCTATGTTCTCCGGGCTCTGATCTGGGTTAATGTCTACTGCTTCAATTTCCTTTTCAAGCTCCTGTCCCCTGTAAATTGGAATCTGGCGTGATATCTCCATAGCTGTAAGACTGTTAATAAAAACATCAGAATTAGATTCAGACATTTCAGCTCGTATTGAATGAATGCTTCCTACTAAATCAACTGCCTTAATTTCGAAATCCTCGTAGTCAGTAACAACTGCTGTAGCTATTACTGCATGTGGCTGAATTATGATTTTCTCTGATGAAGGATTTATGACACGTATTCCTCTTGTTGTTTCTGACATGATGAACTCTGGGACGATTAACTCCTTAAATTTTCTTTGCCCTAGGGACATTGCAACGAAGCTTGCGTATCGTATTTTCTGCTTTGACTTAATATACACTGGTATTTCCATTACTGTTCCTTCTTCTACTTCAATTCGTTCAGTTGAGTGGAGTCTCAGTACGTCTGGCCTCTGCTCATTCCTTCTCCTTGGTGGTCCTGCTTTTCGGGCCTCTGGTTGTCTTATTTTCTCTTCTAGTTGTCGTCTAAAATCCTGCAGTTTAGTAGACAATTCCTTCCTATTTAACTTACTCTGAAGGGTGGGTACCTGGTGTCCTGCCCTCGTCTTGTTTGGTTGCTGTAACCCTGATTTGAATACTGGGGACGTCTGATCCTTTCTTATGTATTCACTTGTGCTTCTGGCGGAGCTCTCGCCATTGGCCTTTGACTTCTGCGTCACTTGTTGACTGAAGTCCTTCTTGTTTCTTGTACTAAGCGTAGCATGACTTGACACAGAAGGCACGTCGACTTGCCTCTGCACATTCATACCAGCTGTTGTTGAAAAAACTACTAATCCGAATCGGTCTGACTGCAGTGTCTTTCTCTTGCAATCAATAATTACTCCGAATTCCTCCAAAAAATTCTGTCCTATTAGAATATCTTGGGGTGGCTGGTCCACTATTATGAATTCAAAGTTTATCATTGTCCTATTTATTCCCAGTAACATATCTGCAGTTCCATATTGTCTTATTACATTTCCACTATAATCACTTAATGTCATTCCATTTATTTGTTTAATTACAGCTCCGACACTCTTAACTAGTGATGATGAAACTAAACTGACTTTTGCCCCTGTATCTATAAACATCGTAATTACTTTACTACCAACAATCGCAGATGATGTAATACTTGCTACATCATGCTCTTGAGTTCTATTATTTGAATTTCTATTATTATTTCTTACGTCCGGTTGGGCAATGACGGACGTGGTGACATCATTCTGCTCGCTGAGTAATTCAAATCTATTTCGTAACTGTATTCCACTGTCATCGCTCACGTATGTATCTGGTGGCCTAATATTGGTGATCGATCGGTCCGGCCTTACTGATCCACCTACGTGTTTAAATTCCTTGGTGCTGTTGAGTTTGGAGTGTAGTAATTTCCTCTTGAGTCATTCGCATTCCCGCTACCTCTTGCATCGTTTGGCCTACGTGACTCCCTATTGTCTCCATTATAATAGCCTGACTCACGACTCCGCTCGCGCGATCGCTGCCTACGTGGCTCCCTGCTTCTCTCTCGTGATCGTCCTCTCCCCTGACTACGTCGTTTCTCCTCCTGCTTCCGCCGCCACTCCTTAGTTCTCTGTGATGGTGGATCTCGGCAATCCTTTGCAAAATGTCCTGGTCTGTCGCAATTATAGCAATTGTTAGGTTTTCTCTTTTGCTCCTCTTCTCGTCTGTAAGTGCTACTAGTTGATCCTTGTGGTCTTTTGGCGTTTCCTGATGTCTTCCACGCCTTCAACTCCTTTGTTAACATATTAATCTTAGCTTCTAACTCCGCTGTTTTGCTATTTTCTATGACTGCGTTAATCTCTTGCTTAATTGCTGGTGTAGATGCTGGTGAGTCAAACCGAACTAAATTGCGTTGATCGTAGTCTGCAAGTTGTGCTTTAAATGCTGCTATATCTGTTGCTAACGTGCGTTCGGCTAAATACTTTTGCACACTTATTCTTAGATTTTTTGTTATTACTTCGATCATTATAGCAGCTGGCATTCCCTCCCAGTTTGCACCAAATGCGTCCTGTATTCTCATTATAAATGCCGAAGCTGTTTCGCCAATTTGCTGTTGTTGTCGAAATATCTCATCTGCTGCTGCTCGTGGGACTGATGTCATAGGACAGTTTGCTTTAAACGCTGTTATGAACTCTGCTAATGTTGATGCGTCACTCAATGTTGCCTTGTTTATACTAAAATACGATTGTGCTTGGGGTGTGGTGATAGCGCGTTTAAGGTGTGCCTTAGCTGGTACTGCTTGCAAATTGTACATGGTAGCCCATAATGTGAATTCGTCTAAAAACTCGTTCACTGCCTCTTGCTTCAAAACAGGGTCTGAATATGTAGGCATTGGTACTGGTGGTGCAGCCATTATGAAAATATCTACCTCAGGCTTGTCTTCTAGATTCTCAATATGTTCTTCCTCTTCCTCGTCGTTATTGTTTTCTGCCTCTGGTCCTACAACTACTGGTTCTGGACCTGCCTGTTCTTCTAATACTGGTTGCTCTACCACTGGTTCTACTATCTCTGGTTCCACTACCACAGGTTCAATAATGACTGGTTCTACTTGCTCTTGCTCTTTTGCTTCCGATTCCTCTACTTTGATATGAACCTCTGCTTCTTTCTCAGGCTTAGAAACGTTTAATGACTTAAATAACCCGTTTATGCCTTCTAACTCGTTGTCAACGTTCCTTATCTCGTCTTGTAATGATAAATTTAAAAATCGCTTACTTATTGGCTCCCGATTATGACCCTCTGAGATTACCTCAAACGTCTCGTACAACCCGCTTCTGTGACTGCCGTTGGAGCTGGCTTCTGATTCTACGCTTTTTGTTGGAGATTGAATCTTACGGAAATCAGGCTGTAGTATGGATGGTTCGTCGATCCCGTCTGAGCTGTCTGACTTTTCTTTCTGGGTTGTGTCGATTGTTGTTTTGGCTGACGGCAACCTCTCTGTGTTTGGGTCTGAAACTTCGTTCTTCTCACTTGTCGCGTCTAACAGTAGTTTCAAGCCTTCCAGTGATAATTCCTGAGCTTGCTCTGATAAAGCCACACGTCTGTTGAAACTCGTTCGGGGTGTTGAGTACAATGGTCCTCTACTTGCTGAACCCTGTAGTTCCCTGGTGAATTGACTCTGCCCCGCCCTTAAGTTGTCTGCTTCTGGTGTGGCTACTAAACAATCTGGAAGTCTTCGCTCTGGAAACTTCAACGCTACTTCCTTCCTCAGTAAATATTCTTCGCTCACAAAATCGTTGTATCTCCGTTTCACTACTTTCACATAATCAGGATTAAGACACGGTAAAAGGTCGTATTGTTCAAACGGTGTCTGTGTCGGAACTGCTGGCGCTGATTTTCGTCCTTTTGACTTTCCTTCACTCATAACCCTGTTACTGTCTGACTTCTTCTTTTTTAGTAAACTGAACATTTACTACACTTAATTAAACCTACCATTGTTCTTTCACTATGTGGGAATTTGTAAAAATTATAACTACTACAAAACTGTAACTACTATAACTCTTACAAAACTCGCACCTCCACCATTGTTAGGGTTGGTACACAAATGATGTATGCAACGCTACTTCATCGACTAGACGATGGTACTGTTAACTCGCTGGCTGTGTGGATAGGTCTGGCAGTCTCTCTGTCGACCAAGAGTTTATTCGATAGTTCTCAGTGCATTGTTTACATAGTAAGATATGTAAACATCTTACGTTCGCATCTTAGAATGTGAATGAGATTACGATGAGCTCATCCACATTCTAATAGTATGCGGGCATAGAAGCCAAAAAGCACGCCAAATTTTGAGGCTATGGAAGTTGTTTTCATTTTGGAAATAGTAGCTAACAATAATATAAACTTCTAGAATACCTTTCAAAACCTGTAACAAAGGTAAAGGAAATAAAAAAAAGCTATACTGGATGACCTTTGCCCTTGTGCCGATACTGACGTCGAATACAATTCAAATTCAGTATCTTATATTCCAATTTATTTGAATTTTAAATTACAATGTCAATGGTTAGAAATCAAAAAAATTTCTTGAATACAATGTGCCCTACCCTGTCAACTGTCCTGTATTTATGAATGTAATGATTCCGAGGATTTTTTGTTGTTGCTGACTATATTAGTCTCATTGAAGTTGAGTGTTATATGAGGGAAAACTATGTATGAATAAAAACAGTGAGAACATATTTACAAGCTAGTACTAGTATTCATATAGTCTTTCTCAAGTCTGTTGTGTCAAGCACTTTCAAGACAAGACAAAGTCACCGTCACAACCAAGTTCAAGGTACTAATGATCTCTATCACAATCCCTGCTGACTCTATAACTTACCATATCTCATATCCTTTTTGAAAATAATGCTACAGGAGGAAAACTTTGAGAATGAGAATGGGAATTTATGCCGTCAGTAATTTACTTCTAGAAAAAAAGCGTGAATACTTCAGTTGGTTAGTGCTAATGCTAATATTGGCGTGTTTGAAGTTTGAACCGGAAAAAAACTATCACACAAATGATAACCATATGATCAAAATCGAGAAGAATATTTATAGCCATATATCTGCTCTACAATTAGAAACTATAAAAAGATAATAGGCATGCTGATAGTAAATATGTTGAGCCCCTGTTTTATTTATAATACTCTGCACCATTGATAATACTGTAGAGAAACTAAGCAATTTTGAAACAGGGAAAGCAAAGCACATGAGAAGTATTTTGCATTGTATCATAATATCATGAGTGAGAGTCGTGATAATACTCCGTGTGCACTGTGCCCTTGTGTGATGGGTTGAAGTTGGTTGATCAATAAGTAACATAACAGCCAGAAACCAGGACGTTCCCATTTCCCATCTTACTATCCAAAACTAAGCCTAACCAGTAATGCTACAACTATAAATACGTATGTACTACTGCATACGAGCTGACAACACGCAAATTGCATTGGTAACCAAATCTGAGTCAAGTTAAACCTTTTCACGCGCATAATAGAACACTTTAGTTGTAGAAAAACGTGATCAGTTGATTGTACTAGGGAAAAGTAATCCTAATCCTATCAACAGGGATACGCGAAATAGAAAATACCACTTTAACACAAAAGAAGGAAACCAGAGATAACGATACATTGCAAGCACCAGTCATAGTTCCTAGTGCCAGTTCCTACAAATTACATTATCATAATATTATGCCTAACTTTTCCTGTACAACTCTCTTTTGAAAATTTTCTGCAAAAGTCTAAAACAGATATAAAAAACAATTTAAAAAAAAATCTCAAATAAACAGAACTTATCGTCAGTATTAAACATCAAAATTACTGGCATGATAAAGTTTTCCTTATTTCAAAGTCCGTCCTTCAAAATAAAACCCCAATGCTAATCATCAGACTATAACATACGTCTGATGTAAAAGATGACAACGACAGCACTTACACGGATGATGAATGACAAGATTTATTGCTAATATTTTGCAGAGGCTAGAGACTGACTAGTGAGCAAGATAACATAATTACTAATGTCACCAGGACGTGAGAGCATGAGCATAGAGCATTAAATACGTGAGCCCGAGTTATCCTTTAGTGTCAAAGCCAAAGCGGATACGAGACATTCTAATTTAAAAATAATGCTGTATGGCAGTGATGGGCATTTGAATTACCGCTGCCCTACCCTGCCCTATACCACGCGAGCATTGAATCTACCGCTATCACAGCCCTATCACAAGCTAATGCTCATGCTGCACTATAACTATCGCTATCACTATCCAAAATAGTTCCATAAATACGATAGCGGCCCTATTTACCCCTACCCTAGCCACGCCCCCAATGTTGAAGCATAGGATAGGGGTATTTCGACCCCTGCCCTGCCCAACAAATTCCATTTTAAGGAACTATCCCTACTTTACTCCTATTTTGGTTTGGGAATATTTGCCCTGGCGTTATCGCTATCGCTATTCAAAATAGTTCCAAAAATGCAATAGCGGCCCTATTTTGCCACTATCACTATTGAGAATAGGGCAGGGCGCCCATCACTGCTGTATGGTATTTTTCTAACTAGTAAGAGTTCCATTCATTCTATGCAAATACTGTAATGGTGTTATATGGTATTTTTTTCAGAGTTCCATTCATTCTGTGCAGTAATGGCAGAAAACTTCCTTATCAGTAAACTGGTCACAATCCCTCAAGCTCAGGTATTCATAGCATGCAGAAACTGTGTAAAGTAGAGTACAGACTACAAATACCTAATAAATTACATACAAAATAAAACGTGCTACGTGCTACTCACAATTTGATCCGAGGTTAGCCGCATAGATTTTTTGTACTTCTCTGGGTTGATATTTCCAATATTAATATTGATACTGGCACTCACATTGAGCGGAGGAGGGATGGGTTTGTGTGCTGGTGAGGGTTGAACGCTAGCACTCCGACTATTTCTACTACTTGCTTTCGTGTTCTCCAATTTTTGTCCACCACCACCCTCTGACTCATCTGATGAGGATGAACTGTCTTTGCTGTTTATGTTATTTAAGTTGTTATTGTTGCTCCGTATGCTATTCGCTGATATATTTGCCGTTTCCTTTTCGGTTGGCCCTCTCAGAAGTGGACTTGACTCATCCACAATGTCTTCAGCCTTGATAGTATTGGGAGCGATACCTCTGTCAAATTCATCAGGATGAGTCCCTTGACCTTGTGAATCTCCGCCTTGCTGTTGCTCTACATCATTCTCAGCTGGATTCGTTGACCTCCGCCATGGAAACCAGGAGTAACCCGGTTTTTTATAATCTTTTCCACTGTTACTTGCCATACTATTACTTCGCTGTATGGAGTGAGAATCCATGATTACTTGCCCTGCCTCGTCTTTCTTTGTAAACTGGCCAATTAATCTGCCATACAAACATATTACATTATGATGCGGATTTACAGAAAAAAATCGTGACGTAATTAAATAATGCATTTTCTTTCAAATGTCAACTGTACTAACCTATCGTGCAGTGGAGGTGGTAGCGGTCTTTTGAAGAATATTGTTGAAAGCAATTGCGGTAAGGCAGCAGACCACGGAACTAATTTCCCATCCAATTTGACCACAATATTTTCTGGTGGAGTATTCAGTATAACTTCAGGATTTTCAACCAACTCGTCAAAAGTCAACTGAGATTGTTCGAAAAGTCCAAGATTAGAACCACATATTGAAATGGCTTCAAACTGAGGCACTCCGCGGGAGTCTGCCGAATCTAAGAACAGACAAAAAATCGCATAATTTAATTTAAGAGCTCCACAAATGCTAGCTGTAGTGCAACGAAAAAGGTTCCTAATTTAGAATACAAATTAAGTACAAAGTACAACTTGTCTGGGCTTACCATGCCGACGTTTCTCTTTCTCATCTTCCATGTAAACTGACAGCTGAGAGCTTCTTGGCGAAGATCCAGGAGCCGGTGATTGAGGCAGAGAGCTTCCTTTTCCAGATTCAACATCCTCATCTTGATCACCACGCTTTGAAGATTCCTTTAACTATATTTTTTTACAATAAGAAATAATCCAACTAATGTTACGCTACATCATACAAAATAAAAATGTATGCACACAGACGTTTGAGTATAACGTTTCCAATTAAAAAAAATAGAAGGTAATATTTAATTACATCTCTTCCAAAGTTTGGAAAGTAAAGAGCAGCTACTTCCGGATCCATGCTTTCTAAATTGAGATCATCCAGATAGATTCCAGTGGTGGAATCCATGGTAGTAGTTGTAGCTCCTGGGCCAGAACTATTCCTCTTCATAAATGAGAACATCCCTCCAAGTAGTGACTTATTTTCTGTACGGCCAGCTGCCACAGAACTCTCGTCATCACTCGACAGTGGGTTGTAGTCGCCTACAGACATACAGAAGAATAAGAATATAATCATGAGGGAGCACTTAGTAAATTAATCTTCTCCAGACCCGCAAACCTTCTCTTCAGCTTGAATTTCGTTTAAGTTTCATTTACTCAATTTAATCCCGCAGTATTGCATCTCTAGCTACTGACATTCACAGATGAACATGGGATTAAGAACAGCATCATGTCATCATAATATAATTTATTTCCGTCATCGACATAAGAAATATCGATTGCTACTGCTATAATACATAATTATATCCGTAGTTGTATAAGTAAATGGGTCGGGAAACTAATCAATTCTAAAACGACAGACAAACCACAAATACTCAAACACCTGGCACCACGAGAACGAGAGAAAGTGATATTGATATAATAAACCACCACACCAGCATTATCATTATTTTGCCTTTCTTTCCGTATTTACTCCCAGCACGGATTGCAATCAGTAATTGAAGCACGAATATGCTCAATAAATAAGGGCTTTATGACGCAACCACAGAGCCCAATAAACCCAGGAAACGGTAGGACATGACTTTCCTTTCTAGTGAAAATACTGCGTCCAAAACGTGCAACCAAAATCCGTCCGTACTCAACGTCCATCGCTCATAAAAAAATATGCTATTCTGATATTAAGCATGTAGGTACATTACTTTCACCAGGATAGCCCACCGTTTGATTTGCCTTTGTCTTATGATTTGATGAATTCCTCACCGCCATAAAACCAAAAAGGACTAATGCAATTACCATAAATCCCACGGTAATAAACTCAGAATTGGCTTTCTACATACTATCATAGCAATATCAGTTGACTTTGACTATGTCATTTACGTACAAAGGTAAATTTGCAACCGTAACAATTGTGGACGTGGCTCAAGTAATTCGTGGTACAAGGTGCAATGCTATTAATAGGCACACAATCTTCTATCATCCACAGCTTACATGAACAATTTAAATTTGGCCAGAAGACACAAAGTACTAAAGAGTCCGCGTGATGTCCCTCGATTAGACTTCAGACGGGAAAAAATATCGAGTGTACTTTTGCATATAATATTACCAAGTATAATATGCAAGGTAATTATACATTGCAAAAGCAGAGAGGGAGAGAGCAAAATGCATATCCTGACTAATTTGCTGAACTTTTGAGCCCTAATTAAAGCCATGGGAGACATACATGAGAAATCTTATAGTACCTACTAGAAAACTTTACTATTGTTTAATGGTAAGTTTAAAAACGAAAATGGCTTTTATTTTTGCATGTGGTTCAGGCCGAAAACGAGTGGGACAAAGTACAGAAAGAAAGAGAAAACGGCTTACTTGGCGTCATATTATTTTTTCCCAATGTTAAGGATGAATCTGGTCCCAGTCCCATGGGAGTGATAGCAGGTGTTGTATTTCCCGTGGAAGGCAATTCACCCCATGGCCATTTGCCAACCTCTTCATCTTCTGTAGCCTACATTATAAAAATGACGAAATAAAATATAAATAAAAATTCCTACATTTATAAAATGCAATTAGTGCAATTATATCATATTTTATGGTCCCTAGTCCGTAAGACAGAATAAAGACAAATTCTAATAATCAAATTCAAAGAAGCGTGCTGAATTCTTGTAGAAACATTAATTCTTGACTCGTTTAGTATTTAACATCAAAGGAGTGAAGGAGACGATAAACAAGAACTAAGGAAAAGAGATACTGATGAAACAAAAGACGAACGTCAAAGCGTTGGAAAGGACTACACAGAGCAATCAGATATCGCATAGTATAATACAAATTCTTCGGGTATTCGAGTATGACAGACAGTGCATACGACATAATCCCATTGCTTTTACAGTCTTTGTCTATCACCAAGTTTGCAAACAAAGAAGGGAAAGAGAAACAAAAATAAGTTACAGAAAGTAGGTATATAGATAAAAAGTAATAGCATTATGGATCTAAAGATACAATAAAAGTATAATATGGTATACTGTCTTTTACATACGAAGAAATCAAGTCAACAGTCACAGCATGTATATTTCTTTTGACACACTTTTGCAACCGCAGACGAGACATAATCCTTACCTTTTGAATTTTCTCCTTGCTAATTTCATACTCTGAGTCAGACTGGATGGGCGTGGATGGTCTGGAGTTTTGTGGTGTTGAGGTAGCTTCGACTTCCGTGTCCGAGAAAAAGTCCCGGTGGTAACTTCGATTTGGATGATTTAAACTTTGATTATTATGCCCAGATGCTTCAAGTGCCTTGAGTGCTCCAGTCAATCCCGGCAACTCTTCGTCCATGGCAAACATTGTCTCTGGAGTTTCAGTTTGATCATTGTCAGGGGCGTATATTGGATCCAGGATTATATTACTCTTCGATCCCTGTAATATATGCCCAAATACAAGTCACAGAGTTAAATAAATTTGTTAATTGTAAAAATAATGAAACAACTTTCTCATTTAAGACATGAATATTACAATTAAAAATAACACAGTGAAGTAAGAATTATAACATAATATGCGGTTTTGTAATTCTGTTTTTTGCACACATTATTTACCTGATTTCTCCTCCTTTTCTTTCTCCTCTTTCGATTTTTGGAATCATCTCCTTTGGCAATAAGAGGAACTGGTTCAGTAAGGTTGGATACAACTGCATTGAGGCCACTACCAACCTCAACAGCAGTATCATCCTTCCCAATTGTCAAGATCACGGGGCCACCAATAAGACTAAGCGTCTCCTTGTCATCTGCTGACTCTTCTGTCTCACCACGTTTCGCCCGGTTATTGTCAGAGTCTGACAATTGCGGT
The DNA here is from genome assembly GCA_949802685.1 of Dicyrtomina minuta. Taxonomy (NCBI): domain Eukaryota; kingdom Metazoa; phylum Arthropoda; class Collembola; order Symphypleona; family Dicyrtomidae; genus Dicyrtomina; species Dicyrtomina minuta. The sequence goes on from OX461810.1 coordinate 51,736,398, forward strand.
GACGCTGGGAGTGGAGATGTGGCCAAAAATTCATCATCGAATTCATCGCCATAGACTTCTTGCACAAAAAATGCTTCCCCAGAATCTCCTAATTTCATCCGAACCGGGACGGACACTCCATTTATTTCAATGTCAACCACCTTAAAGGTATTAAATAATAAATTATCATTTTTGTGTTTTAGTTACCAATAATCTAATAGAATATTATTAAGACAGGACCATCACTCATTACTAAATGCACCGGTTCCGGCAAATCGAAACATTTTTATAAAACTTCTACATACATTGCATGATGCTTTAATAATAAATTTCAAGCCTTTTTCTTTGTAATATAATAAATTCAATCTTGATACAAAATACAATGATTTCAAGTGTACGGGCGACTACGAGTATCTTTCGAATTTAATTTATTCCTTAAATGGTTTTTATATTGAGAATGTATAGTTTCTAATTTTCAATTAACCATGTTTCTGAAGATAATTTTTGACAGTAAAAAAACGGTTACCCATAAATTATTTTATAGACTACATGCAGTTAGCACGTGAATTGCATATATATGTGAAGTATTTAAACATATATATGCAAATTCACAAACTTTATTGGAGCATACAATGATATAATTATACATGTGCCTACTTATTTATTTTCATTGTAATCTATTCCAACTTCAAATTCAAATTTCATTGATGCAATTGAATAAATAACTAGCTAATGTTCCAATGCCCTTACTTCCTTGTATCAGACTGTACTTTGGACTCGAAACTTAAAGAGAGCAACTGTATAATCCTTGATAGAATATTTAAAAGAATAAAACACTTAAAGAGTTTGATGGCCCCCACTAAAAAAATGCGACTGAGAAAATAAATAAAATGGAGGCAAGCCATATAATTATGTGCATCTACAAATCTAATCTTAAAACGTGTTTAAAATGTTCATTATTATGTGCTTGAATTTAATCTAACTTTAGATGTCTAGATACTACCCTCACTATATTATATTATAATGTTTTATATTTCAAAAAGTTGTATGAAGTCCGAGTGTAAAAATTAAGAAAACTGACCTTTTCTCGACTACGTAAAACACCGAGTTTTCCAAAACGAACGTGGAAGGGGGAGCATTTATAAGATCCATCCTCCTGCTCGACCACGACTACGTCAATAGCACCGGTTAGAGTGGCTCCATTAATGCCACTGTAAAGTCCTCTAAGATTTCCAAAGACTCGTCCTAAATAATTCATTCTTTTCTATTTCCACCCTTGAACTCTCGTCTTCTTCCTCTTGTCTGTCACTCCAAGCCGCTAATGTCAATGTAATCTGAGTTTTGTAATACTGAATGTTCCGGCTATTGAATAAATTAAATTCTTCTAAATAATAACCAAGAAGAATCCTTGTGTTAGTGTGAAGCTGTTCCTGGTCCCTTGTGTCTGAGAATATGAGACTGACGATGATTGTATTAGGCTATTCAATTTCAACCTCAACTTTTACGACCACCTAGGCACGGCACACACCTGTAATACACAACCCACACAAAAACCAATAATATTAAAAACTATACCGAAATAAGATAATTATGATTGAATTGATTCACGAGTCTTCACCCTCAACACATATGACTCTCGTGTAACTTGGTCAGCTAGTGATATATACAATACTGACAGACTAAAAACAGGCAGTTCTTCAGACCCACTTAACCTCTGTCTCTCTATGCCCTTAATCTAAAGGTATATCAGTATGTACTCGGTATTTATAACTTTAAAAAAAGCTTTAGATCTTCTAATTTAAAATAGGCAGTGCTGGTACAAAGGAAAAAAATCACAAATGCAGAAAAAGTTTTATTTTCTACTCCCAAAGAAGATGTACACGAAGCCAAACTTCAACGCTGAACATTAAAAGAAATTGGTTCGTCCGTCGACACTCAAGTTAAAGTAAAATAAATGAATGCTAATAGTAATAAATAAAAACAACCCTTCAACTTCAACTTGAAGTGATTGTCTGTCTGGGAACTTCAAAATTCAAAAGATAAAATTACAATAGTACAGCTCAATACTGAAAAACAGTCAATAATATTTTGAGTATGTGTAAGGAAACATCATAGACTCACTCTCCTGAGAGAGTGAGATTGTAGAGCTAAAAACTTCAAGAATTGGCACAACACAACCAAGCACCAGCAGAGTTAGAGAGCTAGTGCGAAACCTTCTGTCTGACTCTGACTGACTACTGAATGTTGACAAGGATAGGTTTTCTAGGGAAGTGCCAGCTGAATCGTTGTTGTTCTTAGCATTAGTGTAGAGTGTACTGACTAGTATAGAGTAACATGCTAAAAAATCCAAGCCAAATCTCAACGTTTTCCACACGACATGATAGGGGATAGGTTTAGCTTAAGCTTTGGCCAAAGTGCAAAATTCTATGCATGCCTGCCCTGCCGGATTATAATCTATAGTATATGCTTCTTGAAATTGAAGTGGAAGTCATTTACACACCAGTAAACAGCACCAGCAGCACAGCACACTGTATGCTCTGTGCTTCATATGCCTCTATATATGTACACTCCTAATGCTAATAATGAAAAAACTACACACGAGTTTATTATTAAATAATTACTATAATAAAACAGGAGTTCAGAATGGGACTGAATAGCACATTTACACATAGATTAGAATTTCAGGAGGGACAAGCCAAGCCTCTCTCAGCTCAGCGAATTCAAAAATTGAAAATATTCGCATCAGTATATATTACGAGCCTATGTTAAGGTTATACCTACGTTAGGTAGGTAAATCCCACAGGCGAGGTACACATCTGACTCCTGAACGGGCAAACAGAAAAACCATTAACCACATTTGTCTTGAAATCTAGATCTAAATCCCTACGCTCAAAATTTTAATATAACATTTGCTACAATGACTACAATTCATACTAATCTGACTACATCGAGGGTATTTATAAATATATGTATTTTTGCATATATGTAGTACCTTAAATTAATTTTATTCATTATTACAGCGACCATATGTACATCTAAGTAAGGCAGAAAGTATTCTTCTGCTGAAGGTACGTAGGTATATAGATTCAGCATTTCAATTTCATGCGCTTGGTTTGCTAATCCGGTACAAATTATTATTAGGACTACAAGTACAAAGGTGCAAAATTGAATGTCAGATGAAAAGCATACAGTGGCAGTCAACGTGTTTTTTACTGGTGAACGTGCTGGAGATGCACACAGGAATTTACATTTATTTTTATTTTATATAACACACCGTATGGTATGCGTCACTCACGCGACGTCGTCCCCATACTATAGATTTTCCATTTTTCAGATTTCAAAAACTGTTTCCATCTGTATCCTAGTATGTATATATGTATATTACCATAAAATTGGAAATAGCAAACCATGACTCAGCCAATTCCAATCCAACGAATGATTCAAAATTACACGGAGTACGTGTTCTTCAACTTTAATACTTTATCAGTGGAAGCTTTACTTATCTTCCTACGAATTACCATACTACTTACTGCTCAGTTTTAAGTGTTGAAACTAGAAAACTTCAAAACTCCAAACAAGTCATTAAAATCTGTATACCATACAACTTCGTTGTCGTTCTCACAGAAAACCCAAGTTATACTATCACTGCATAAGCATGTGCACAAGCACGCAATGCACACAATATTACACAGTAGCCATTTCAAGTGGGACTACCCCACCATTACCATTATATAAAATTTACATACCAGCTGCCAAGAACAAGACCAAGGTATGTATAAGTTTTTTTACGGGTATGAAACTATTCACTAAATGCATAGGACCTAACTACAGACTTAGACAGACAGCTACATTAACTACAGTTTCTCTCCCTTCACAATTTCACAATCCACTGCCTTTAGAAACCCCTTTTCTTTCTATTTTCCAATTCGGAAGTCAACTAGGTTTAAATCATACACTACAAAACTGCAAGTTCTAAACTCCAATTCCCATTTGCACAGCTAGCTCAATTCATTCAATATACAACACAAGAAAGCACATTGCAGACTATACTATAGCTATGTACAAACATGCAGGCTGCAAAAAATATTTCTGACTACATAGAGATATACTGTTAGACAGTTAGTATAATTATTAGAGGAAAGTAATTCTATAGGAAACACATACAAAGTTCACTACGATTGTAAATTGTTATAATTATTGTAATTAGGAAAAAGTTGGCTTTTGCTCGGGACGAATTAGGAGTCAAAGCGGCTCATTTAAAGGGAAATTACAAATTAAAGTGTAAAGTGAAAAATTAAACGGGACACAAAAACGGAATGCCAGTCATTATGTCACGACATGCTATGGTTTTATTATCTTGCAAAATGTAAAGTACCATACTATCATCCTACCACACTAATAAGTACCATGTGATCATGGTGGGATGCGATGGGGTTGCCGGATATTAATATCTTTTTGTTTTCGGATTTATCAGGCAAATTAATTTGCCCTTCAATCATCATGACATTGAACCATGCCATAATATATGTAAGTGTTTTAATCCCGTGCAAATTAATTTCTATTACCTAAGTTTATAATAGGTACCTACATTAGTTTATTATTATTTTACTGTGACCACGACCACGCACATTGAATTTAAGAGAAAGGCTACAAAACACTATGCATACACGTGTCTAAGAGAGTACACAGTATGTTCACAAAAACATATTGCTTAACATGGAAGTAGTTATATCCGCAATAACAAAAGGTTAGGTAATTAATGTCCGATTAAAATTAGATAAATGTATTCTACTACCCTGATGAACATTGTATGTGAACTATAGGGACAGAAGTACAGAAGCCAAGTGAAAAAAAATCAAATAAATTATTATTGCCACTATAATATTACGATTATTGGGATGATACGCAGCAAAGATAAAAATAAGATAAATAATACCTACACAAATATATAAAACGTAGGTAGGTACCTATAGGTAATATTAGCACCATCAAATGACTTACAATGAATGCCATGGTCTCACTACATCTTCTATCATTTATAATTATACATTTAGAGGCAATCTAAAAACAAAAACCATATTAATTGGCCATGAAAGCTCTCCGTATTGTAATAGCAACAGAGCATTCATTACTTGTCTGCCAGATTTGTCACATATGCCTATGTGTCTACATCCTGATAAATATACATAATATTAGCACGTAGTCTTATATATTTTGATATATCAGAGTTGAAGTTGAAGAGCTGATGCTGATTGGTGCAAATATTTGCACTACCATTCGCACTGACTCCGAGTCGTCAACCAAACGCTCCAAAGTCCATTGGTAATCTCAATCTGCGAGCGCTATACTCTATATATCCTCGTTTCACCACTAAGATTCATCGTTTTGTTCATATATTTCAATTTGCCAGCTTTTTGTTGTACAACACTATAATACAATACCAATATATTCCGTATGCATGTTAATATATACACTTTACTTCCTAAAATCCTGCATACACAAAATATAGAGATCTGCTTTTGCAATTCGCATTGATGCAGAATTCAAATTTCGAATTCATCCCCTGACTGAAAGCCCTTTATATTATTATTTCAATGCGGGAGACTCTGCAGTCGGTTTGGAATACTTAAGCAAGCCATCACGCTCAGCATCCATGTCATGTCCTACGAATGTATGAGCGAGTGGCAACTGACAACATATGAATTGTAACTAATTGTGAATGTAAATCCCTATGTACATAATGTAGCCTAAGTCAAAACACTGCACGATCGCATCATTTTGTGAGTGCAAGAGCCTCCGTCTCCGAATGAAGAATGAAATGGTTTCAAAGTCATGCGAATATTTTTTTTAGAGTTTGCAATTTTTTGCATATAGTCAGTCAGCCAGTCAGTGCAGTGCAATCATAAAGCATTTGGCAGAAAGCATTTCGAAATTTATGTTATGTATGTATAATTACAATATGTAGGTAGGTACCTAGGTACATTTGAGTAGCAGGCTGATATATTTACAAAAGATAAGGATACACGTGCGCTAATATGAAGAACTCCTTCAACTCCAACCCAGAGGTACATATACCTACATTCACATTCTATACACCTTGGGATGTTGGATTTGGATTCTGCGAATTCGAATCACAAGTTTTCTAAAAATAACCGCATGGATGGTGAAGCTAATGGCAAAAGGCTGTGGCTGTGGAGATGCGCCTATTTACTAGCAACTATTCACTCACTATGTATATAGGTATACTCATACGCGACACGTACCCTGATCCTACAGATATGTCCTTAATGATACAGATAAATACAATGTTATAAAAAAGAGGCCTCTATATCTCTACCTCATGATTCTATGGCTTTGGTTTTCATCAACAGGTATATATATAGCTATATATATACCTGTTGATGAAAACCAAAGCCATAGAAAATTGTCAACAAGGTTGAAGTTGCGCTACAATGTATGTGGTCACATTTAGAGCCCGAAAGAGAACATAAAAGTCTATTCAAGGCTATAAATATCTATAAAAGTAAATAAAAATTTTGTCACATTTAATTTCCACGTTATGTACCAAAATCCAAAGCTCTATAAAATGTGCACTTTTTCCCCATCTCACATTTCGATGCCGGTGTCGGTACTGAGGTAAATCAAAAATAAGACAGAGGAACTAGTGAAACTAAAAGCTAGCATAAATTAATAAATTCACATGGCCTTAGATTTTTCTTCTCTATACTCACACCATAAAATTACCCATCTACCCACATAAATTGCAAAATAAAATGGGAATACATGGGAATGAATGGACCACACGCGTGGCTTCGGTTTTGGCTAGTAAACACCCCCCATAAGAATCTATAGGATACGAGCTCGAGTTCGACATTCGACCCCATTTTATCTAAAAACAAAATACTGTTTACATCACTTTAAGCGTACAGCAGGGTACAGTTTGTATTTTCACAACCGGAAAAAAAAGTAGAGATAAAAATAAGTCATATAGCAGCAGCCAGCAGCTCTGCGATACTTTTATGAGAATCCCAGAAAAGAGAGTTGGAAACAGAGCGTCCCTCCAAGTCTGCTGTATGCCAACGGCAAACTTGTATAATAAATTACTGTATGTACATTTTTAACTGAGATAATAATTATACAGGCGCCTAATTAGAAATAAACACTGGATACTGTCGCATACTTTTCATGCGGGACGTTTAGGAAGGAAGTGTTATTTAATTCAATACATGTGGCTGTGTGTCACCGAGTGAATGAGCCAACGCTATTAATAACATGTCAATCGCTTATAACACGGAATACATGTACCCAAATAATTATATATAATTATTTAATGTAAATATAATAATACGAGAGGGAATTTAATTTAAATCCACATCAGATTATTAAACCAGCCCAAAAATATTTTAAATTCCTTCTTAAAATATCAGACGAACACACACTGCTAATTGTAAGTACTAAGAATCTATTTATGGACAGAAGAGTCTAGTAAAGGAGCAAAGGACAGGCAGCAAAACATAATCTCATGCTGGATGACTGCTTGAAAAAAAACAGAAGAGTCGTCTCCCCATATGAACATAAACAAGAAATATAAGCTCCTTATCGTAAATAGCGTTCAACAACCTACTTAACATTTAAGAAGAATCCTCAATTTCAAATTACATTACAATCCACAAACAAATCGTCAATCGTCCCCACTGCATGCATACACACCACACTGTATACACACGCATACTCAGGCAAGCGTGTTGCTGTTATTGTCGCAGTTAATATTATATTATATTACTGTATATATGTGTATTAAATTACAGCAGCAAAACAAATGACAGTGAGAACTCATAATATCCAGCGTGCAATATCCCTTTACAGTTCAGACTCACGATCAGACTCTACAGTCATATAGTCGACTTGCATGTTATAAAAACGGCTACAAGAGCCTATGTATAACTAAAAAGAAAGGAAAGTTAGAGGAAGTTTGCAACACTCACTTTTAATTTAACTCATCATCATATTTCTCCATTAAACCAATTTTACATGCACCACCACGTAAGAAAAATCATCGTATGACCCACCAATGACTAACTACTACTATAGAACTACTACAGGTAATACGAGTACAGCTATAATTATATAATCATGGTTGTACTCAGATATAAATCAACATACATAGTAAGAAATAATAAAAATGAAAGATGCATTTGATACTATATAAATACAAATACAAGAATATACATGTATAAACTCACTAGGCAGTCACTTCACTGTATACGTCACTATAGCTGTATACAATACATTTATTAGCATATATACCATATTAGTACGTAATGCAGTATGCATCGCTGATGAAGACGCAATTAATAGCAGACATCAACAATGTTTATTCATGCAAAATTGTTTTTCTCTCATTTTATTTCAGTCACGTTAGCAAATTCTACTTTTCACTTCATACTAAAAAAGTGCATATAATTTATTAGAACTTGAAATAAGAAGGATTTATAAACTCTATGTAGATAATGAAAATACTTCGTACCCTTGAAAACATGATTTTAATTTAGATACTTTCATACTTTACACTAGAACGCTACAACCGAAAATTTTTCAGTTCCCAAAACCGCAAAGCTAAATGTGTATACGTTTTTAGTATTTTTGTAAACACTAAAAATAACACTTTTTCAAAACATAAGAATAAAAACGAGTTTTTAATAGTGAAAAACATACTTTTACAAGTCTGCAAAAATTAAAACATGGCAGCACAAACTTACTTAGCTATATACAAAAGTATTTATTCCGTTTAACCAGCATACCCATTGCTTTCTATTTTTGTTTAGAATTTCGTCTAGCTGATATTATACCTTCAAACATGATTGACACTGTAATCTTATATCAGAAACATTCAAAGAAAATAAAGATATGATTTTTTGTACCTATATATAGCTATATACTATGTAACATATAGCAAGTACAGTGAAATGCTCACTAATGCTCAGAACCTACGTACTACGGGCGGTCAATTACTATCCCTTACGCAATTCATTTTTCACATTTCTCATTCCCATCTGTATAGCTTGGTTTGTTTGTTATTATGGCATGGTACTGGGAATAGTGAGTCAAACTTTTCCACTTTATTACTTTCCATCTACGGTATGCACATACTAATTCTTCTAGCCGAACGAATGGGACTCGAATGGAAGTTTCCTACGCTGGTAGGTAGGTAGGTGGGTAGGTAGGTACTTTGACTCCAACAACACGTCCCACAAAAAGCTTGCTAACAATGCATTTATTAAAACTAGCACTACGAACTACGACTGCACGCGTGGAGATGCGTTAAGTCAAAGGCTTAACTCTATAAATTATGTCATCGCTGCAACGTTTTTTACGCAATAACACAAATACATACAGCTCCCTTCTAGCTATAATAGTGTGTCCTGATTTATCAAGTAATTTTAAATGACTGCAGCGAATAGGTTCAATTCAAAATAAACTGACTTACATTAATACTTGCTTTCTCAAAATTATCCGTATAGTCCGTATATGTTAGTAGGAAGCTTATAGCTTTAGTGGTGTAAAACAAAAAATCACGTCAAACAAAAAAGACACGTAGAAAAATCACTTTAAAAAAACACAACTTGCTACTATTTATATAGTATTCTTTTAAATTTTCACTTGTTGTAAAGCCGCCAATGCAATGGTCTCTGTCAGTCTGATTGCCTCTTTTAAAAATGTAGAATTTCTACAATTATTTACCAGAAATCAAAAACTACTGCAAGAAATATTACAAAAGACAAACCTTGATTAAAGATGAGAGTGAGTAGGGGAAGTGTGAGTAGAATCGATTCAAGAGTTTTTATATATAAGGGCAAGTTGAATTTTTTTGGCACTATACAAATACGATGATAGCACGCGATTAAAGATTAAATAAAAATGTATCAAAATCTTATCAGTTTGTTCAGTGTCCATATAAACACACACGCTCCTGATAAATACTGATAGCAATAAGTGTCCAAGATAGAGTTAACATATAACAATATGGAATTATAAATTATATTAAATATTTATATAATGTATAAAAGTGATTGCACTTGAAGGAACTTTTGTTTAAATATTGGTGGGCTTTAAATCTTTACACACTTCAAACAATAACTTACTAGTTATTTTACTTTTCTACATAAGGCATACAATGTTATAGTCTTTATGTAATCTTTCTAAATATTTTTTTCAAAGATTTTCCACTTGAAGACACAAAAACAATTTAAGGATGTAAAATAATTTACATGTTTTTTTTCCAAAAAACTATGCTCCAGAGTTTATTGTCACTACTATAAATAATTATTTTATCTTTCCGTTTCCATATTTTATCAGTTGTTTTTCCCTATTATTTTATCTCCTTCACAAAGATTACATGATGATTGCAGTGTATAGTAATAATTAATTATTGGATATATAACTATATAGTTCAAGTAATAATATTATGTAAATATTTTATTTGTTTATCTCAACGTCACTCTTCACATGACCGACACAGCACAGTCAATAGTTTCAAGTCCGCATGGGATTATAATATCAATACTAATGTAGTTTTATTATTACAACAGGTCAATAACAATAAACATATATATGTAACCAGAACAGAACTAGTTATCATTTATTTATGTTTATTTTTTTTAATTGCAACAATAACAAGAATAAGTTTTTATTTTAATATTCCTTTATAGAGTTTTTTTTCCTGCTACACGTTTTTGCAAGTAGTAGTAGTAGTATTCGTATAATAATTATTGTAAGATTTAGATTCGAGATGACGAAGCTGCTGAACAAGAAATTCAGCTCAGCAGCACTTCTTATTTCCACTTCTAGGCTTCCTGCTTGACTGACACGAAGGCTCGAAGAACGCAGGGTAGATATCCCAAACCCACTACTGCTACTCTACTCAACCAATGCTTTGCTTGGTTCCCTTTTTAACATGTGTGCCATAGGCAAAGAATATTACGTCTCAGATAGCATGCCATTTCTACAGTATAATATGCAGTATATTAGTACAACCACCATAAGACCATTGCCACTATATACCACAGTTGGCTGCCAGACAGTCAGATTCAGATTACGAGAAGAACTACAAGAGCCAGCCAGCAAGTCTTTTAGTATTTCAAATAAAGCAACACATGCTATAAAGTATATAAAGTTATATTTCCATTTTCCATTATTCCACATGCTGAAGAATAATATTCGTTCTTCTACGGACATCTATACGTCCGACGTCCTACGTAAGCCTATTCAATTCAAAACCATTTTATTTAATGCAGCATCAGTTAGCTCTCTTTGTAGAATCATCTTCATTCCTATTGCATTGCGGTATTGATATTGCAGGTTAGTAGTTCTGGCTGTAACAGTGCATTCAGAGAAGAAAAAAAAAAAAATATAACTGAGCAGATTCTTATTAAATGTGCATTAAGTTATGCTCAGGGGTTTGCCTTGTTTCTACAATATGCACCGATTAATTTAAACTCTTTCTTAAGGTCAACAAAAAATAAAAATAAAGTCATCCCTACTGCTGCTGCTCTGCTTCTTGTTGTTGTTGCATTTGTTTTGCCCTCTTCAGAAATACTGTTCAGCCACCACGTATGCAATACATGCACTGCCTGTATCTACATTCTACATACTTGTTAGGCACCTATTAGCATCATGCAGGGAAGACGAAACATTTCCATTCCCCAGCCATATATTCTACATGCAGTTTCGTTTGCTTTTGTAAACAACAAAAACATAACATCAATAACATCGACGTATTTTCCATTCCCATTCGAATTGTAAAAATAGTCGAGCCAACTACCATACCAAGGAACAACTCAACCAAATGGCACACAGACAGGAGACAGCTAGTAAAATAGTACAGTTAAACTCTATACAAAACAAAGACAATCTAACTGTCTAACAGTATTTCATTATGGACAACGAATTACTATACTAAAATTCTTAAAGGTAAGTTTGTCGGGATGGGGATGGCCCATATTATTTTAGCTACAGTCCAACCCAGTAATAGCGTTTTAGAAAATAGAAAGAGATAGATATACCCACATAGTATTAAGAGCCTCCTTTCATGTTTCACGATATTCCCAAAAACCTTTAAAGGGCTTGAGGAGAAGACCAACTGCTCAGTGTGTACAAGTTTAAGCCCAATTCATAAACAATGTCTTTTTAACTAATGATCAATACCATAACCAAAACCAACAGAAATGAAAGTATCGTGTATAATTACATTGAGACAAGCAACATCTTTATGCTAGTTTTACTATGTATGTAGCTTGAACTACCGATACAACGATAACCCTTGACACACCAACGCCAACACTAAAATAAAGAAGGCCAACTAGACTAGATAGACTAGACTAGACTAGACTAAGCGTCGTGCAGTGATAGTAAATTTCTTGACTTAGTTTGGCTTTCGTTTTAATTTGTAACATACTAATATAACTAGATAGCACAGATATGTACAGGAACTTCGAATGATATATGAAAAGACAGTTTCTTCCTCGAACTAAAAAAATGTTTTGAACGCTATAAAATCAAGTAGAATGATTATTATACCATACAAATATACCTACTACGTAACCTAAACTTATAGGTAAGTCTCATAAAATGCAACAATTTATTTTAATGACAAAGTGTGACTGGGATTTCAATGACATTATAATCATTTGCTTCAATGAAATACATAAATACACTGCAATATTATGCATTCAATAAGTTACCTACTTTCTAATTATCCAAAAAATTCTAGAATTCGTGTTTTGTTCAAAGCAAAAATACAATTCAGTCACATCATTTTTTCGTAGCTTAATTCCAAACACTAAAATTGCACTTTCACTTTCATATCCTCAGAGGTATATATTATGTAGGTTCAAGGATACAAAAAATAATACAAATTATAATTATACATCTCTGCATGAAACGGGAATCAGAAACAGGGACAAAGTTTTAAAAACTGTGTTGTGAGTTTGTGAGTTTTACGACATTCTTAGGACGCTTGAGAGGACGTTAGCTTGGTTCGTGTTTAAAATTTTAATTATACACTGCAAACATGTAAGTATTTAAATAAATAAATAAAAAGCACTTTTCCCGCTGGAAACAATTATTATTTAATAACTAAAGCTCAGTATACAGATTTCCATATTGTGTTAGTTACAGAAAACCAGGTCCAAATTGTACTAAAAACTCAAGGAAATACAGCCAAACATCTTTTAATTTATCCTCACATAGTACGATCCCATAGTGCCACACGTAAGAAGATCCAGAATGCAGTTTTACGATTAGAATATTAGAACGTGGCAAAATAACTATTGAGCTAAGCACAATATTTCACTCCCTAATTAAAATTACAAAAATTGGAGAATGCAATAGAAAGAAATTACTGTGATATTCTCATATGACCCAAGAAAAATATTTAATATTTCTACAATTTAAATAAAGTATATGCAATAGTTGCACCTGCCCAAACTTTGGCACTGCCCTCATATCAACACAAAGCCTAGCAACAAAATACTGGCGATTTCATTTAACATTATGATTTGTATACCACAATGCAATACATAAGTAGGTACCTACCTACCTAAATATGAAAAGTTGTGAATAAACTGTTTTTTATACTACACCTACTAATAAAAAAATTCTTTGCACTCTTTAATTGTAGGTACACTTATATCAGTATAGGCATTTCCGGTGACAACTATCAGACAAAGTATTCTGCTGAAACTTAATACTTCACTTTAATATTATTACTATGTACCTATGGAGGTAGGTACATATAAATTAAACTTCAGACAGAGACTATGAAACTAATACTTGAACGTGGAAGTTGGATTTGGAGTATGAAATGAAGGAAGTTGGCAAACCGTTTATAGTATACATACACAAAAAAAAAATAATACAATGAACTCAATTTACGACAACAAAAATGTTCAACAAAGGGTGTAAAAGACCATATCATTATTGCACTATACACACAAGTAGTTTGAATGAAATAGTTTGCCTGCTTCTATATTTTGATGCAGACAGGAATGCTTATATTTATATTTATATACTACCCACAGATTATTATTGAAAGTATAAAACAAGAAAAATACACTTTTTTATAAAGTACAAATAATTCTAAATAAATTAGATCCCGTTTTATGGCCTTTTACTTTTTATAAATTTGCACGCTTAGCATTCCTTATAGAGTTAAAACAAGCCAAATAACAACACAGTATAACATAGTTAAATTAAAATATCTGGGTGCATCATGTTTTAGCTTGTTCTCGCCCCCAAAATAATAAATTTATGCATTTGGAAGATAATGATATTCATATGATAAAGCAGAAGTACGCCGTTCGTTTAGGATGTATAATGTGGTTGCTAAATTGAAAATCGCACTTTATTACTGTACAGTAGAGACTGCAGACATCATAATAGTACGAATAGTTGCATACTGTATATGTAGTAGTAGGCATATGTCTAGTTTAGTAAATATTGTACATGTTGGGACGTAGGTTTACCTGGCAAAATGGCACATGGAGTGAAACGTGTGCATATGGGGTGATCTTGCAAAAAGGAAGGCCACAACAAAAACACAACAGACACACACACACACCTCTTGGCCAAACCAATCCCAAGTGCGCATTCATACTCAGAGTGAATCGTACGATACAGACGTACGATCCTACGAACACCCACAGACACTGACTCACTATACACTACACTACGACCACGAGCTAAAACTTTATTATTACAGGGGAAGACAAAGCAATGCGTAGAGAGCATCCTTTTCAAGAAATGCAATACAATTTACCATCACAAGCCCTAGCCCCAGCCCAGAAGCTGTTATCCGTATTCCTTTACAGCTATCATAATTTGCTCGTGCAAATTTAAATTCGCATATATGTATGTATTTGCAAAAACGAGACAACAATAATACCTACAATAGTACCTGCACACATTCAACGCTTATAATATTTTAACTTACGTGCGTACAGTAGATTTTCGTTATAACTGTTTCTCAAGGGGATGCATAGAATCGACCGGTATAGAGGAATAGTATCGATGCATAACAAGAATTCCAACAATTACAAAACTTAATTTAATCGCTTTATTTACGGTTTCACACAGCTCGGTTCTATTACAAATACTGTAACTTGATTTAATTAGAGTTAAAATAGGTTTTTGAGCCACTAAAATACAACGTAAAACAAATTATTGGCCATCATTTTACGATGAAAATCCATATTGGGTTAAACTAAATTTTAAGTAAAGCATCTTTAGTACAAATACTACAAGCAATGAAATAATTAATAAGAGATGACAAGTTTAAACTTATGTAAATCAGTTTTCAAACAATAATTAGTAGCATAATTTCAAACTATACGTTAATTTAATGAAATTTCAATTAAACTTTAGTATTAAATGATGAAGCATTTGAAACTTCAAAATAATCTTGAAATGAATTTTAGCTGACGGGTTTAGTTTTAGACTTTTAGATACAGTCACAAAGTGTTCGATTTCATAAACCCTTTTGGAAAACTGGAATTTCTTCATTGCATTATCTAGTAGTCACATTTTAATTTCCTCCAAATGCTATGACCGGCATAGGAAATCAATTCATATAATATAATGATGACATTGGTGCGCGTGCACGATTACGTGACCAGTGTAGGGGAAAGCCCGTTGTATAGGAAGCCCGTAGCATTAATTCTACCCATCATGGCTAAATCGATGCAAAGTGGACATTCAGATCACGTTCCAAGGAGTCAAGCCCAGGCTGGAAGATTCTGTTAAATACCTCGGATACCAAGTACAGAAAAAATCATGGCATTTATCAGATAAATTGTGTGTGGAGCAAGAAATAAGTAAAAGAATAAGTGATCTCTACAAACGTGCCAACATGATAAAATCACGCTTTAACAACTGTAGCAAGGCAGTCCGTATATACCTGTTCCGCACGTATTTATCTACTATCTACTGTTGCAGCATATGGTCTCCTCTGAAAAGTGAATTAAATCGCCTAACAGTAGCGTATAATGACGCATTCAGAATCATTGTTGGGTATCGTCGAGACAGCAGTGCCACAGAAATGTTCTGTGAAAACGAAGTAGCAAACCTGGAGGAGGTGATCCGCAATGCAAAATCATCCCTAAAGAGACGACTAATTGACACAGACAACACCATTATCAGTAACATATATTACTCTGAAATATTCAAGGGCTAATTATGTCTATTATGCACAGCTCAACATAAACACTTGTAATTCAATAAATTGAGTATAAGTCTAAATCAATGTTAGTAGTGTAAGAAAATTCCTACACTCATAGCTTTAACCCCTAGTATGTAAATTAATTTTTAAGCCCCTTCTTGTTCTACCTCTGGACCTCCTGATGGTCTGTCTTAAAGAAATAAATAATAATTAAACAATATGGGCATATGACCAGGGCAAACACATATGACTGGTATGCAGGAAAAGCCGTACTAGGGGGAACCGTTATAACAACAAGCTACTGTACATAAAATATCTAAGCTTGTAAAACAGCACTGATTTGCATGCTGCATCTTTTTTAATTTCAATACTGTTCAATTTATTTTTTAATAGTGACCCGAAAGTTTTTATACTTTTAATATACGCAGGGAAGCGAGGCGAGAGTACGTCGAGACACTGATGAAACGTAAAAATAGAAAGAACCCTGTTGTGTAAATAAGTTAAATTAGATTTTGTGAAGTAAGACAAAAATAATTTGCAAGCATGCAAAAAATAAAATCGCTGCTCAATAAAGTAGCATGTGCATACAGCTTACAAATCGAGAGCGGACAAATGGATAATATACACTACTGTACGTGAATGTAAACAAAATCAATGTATAAGTCTATAAAATAAAGTGTATGGCAGACGTCTTTGAGCACATTTTTCAATACTAAAAAAATTTCTAGTCACGATTTTTTTTCCTTTTAATTTTTGAGCTACTTATAATTTACGGCAAAAGCTGAATTTTTACGATGGTTTTTAAATAAAACATTCCGTATGCCCTGATGCTAAAACCAGAGGCCTCATTGTCTCGTGTTTGTTTACACAACAAGGTTTTTACTTTGCGAAGATATTAGAAGGAGTTTCAATAAAATAATAAAAATATGGTTTGCATCCAACTCTAAAAGTAACTTCAATAAATTCTGTCAGCAATAAACTCCCAGATGCAAAAATGCAAACAAGCTAAAAGGTAATGAATAAAAGACACTGACAAATAAATACGGCGAGACGACACATCTGTATATAGTAGTAAACTCCTTTGTAATATGGTACACAGAACAACGGAAGAGGCGCCTCATTTATTCTCATTGAAATTCGCAATGGCATTTTTTGGCATTCAGTTAACATGTTCTAATTTACTCTAGTTGGCTTTGGCTTCTAGTCTAGTCAGGCATGGGACGAATGGAAGTACCTACCTAATAATATTATGTATTTAGGTAGGCAATAAGGCTTGTATAAAACTTAAATCGAGTGGTATTCAAGCATGTACCTTACCCCTTTCCATACCACAGCATACACAACTTCAAGATATATAGAAACAACTTGCATAAAAAATACTATCTGGCAAAGTGAAAAACAAAAACTCCCATGCCCCATACTATGTATACTATATTATGTATGGTAAACTAATAACGGATGGATTCTGGATTATTATATAAATAAGCGTAACAACATGTAATTGAATGATTTGCTCATTCTAATTTTCATTCATACTGCTGCCAGAAATACTAAATAACTACCTACTTAAAGTTGTTGGGTACTACGTAGTAGGGAAATGGAAAATGAAGCGTGGTCTGTCTACCTAACAAAAAGAAATATGTAGTAAAATGTGGTGGTGTGTTCAGGAGAGCCTTCCCATTGGCTCATTTCGTAGGCAAACACTCGGAACAAAACAAAAAAAAGTCATCTACACGTGGAGTTATTTGGAAGCAGACGCCTTCCTCAACTGCGTAGCACTCTTAAAATTCTTTGTCAAGGCCTCACAAGATTTTGGTACTTTATCACACACTCGGGATTTATTTCGTCTGGTTCTGGGTCTGGTCTGGACCTGCCTCTATATGTATTTTCAATGTCGAATCTGCAAGATCATACGAGGGCAGGAGGACAGGCGGGAGGAACAAAGAAGGCTAAGCTAACTAAACACTTGAAAATGAACAGTTCACAAAAGCTTCACATTTTAATACGAATCTCAACAACATGCCAATCATAGTCAAAGCTGACTCGTTTTAGAAGCCAAGTAATAGTAAAATTATAAACAGTCCAGTCGGTACATGTCCAATTAAAAGCAAAGCCCGTGAAGCAATACTTAAGCTATCAAATCAAATCTTAAGCATCTCTGATTATTCTGATCATGAGCACTTACCTATAATGGCAATGTAAAAAACATTCGATAACAAGACTTTACTGTTAACATGAAAATTTGAATTACCACTACAACCCAACATACTCAATTACGTGATTAATTGGATTTCCCTTAAAAATATCTATCTTCTGTAATAATATGTCAAAACAGGATATTTTTAAGGAGATTAATAAATGATGAATATTCAAGTATTTTAAAAATACTTCATTCTCAAAAACAAACAAAACAAGGCTCTCTTTCATTTGAATTTCACAATCAAAGCTTTAAATTTTTCCTCAAATCCCAAAGCTAATCGCAAGTTTTATCATTGCAGATACACACTATACATTATCAAACAGCAGATCAATCAGCATCACATCAGTATAATATCACACAGCCAGCGAGTCACAGGAAGGCTTCAAAATATTATTATGAAACTTGCAAGTCAAGTGATATGTCAGAATATATAGGTCACCTTTAAATCCTAAAGGAATAACACACGAAGGAAAATGTGGCACTATCCATGTTGACGATAATATCGTCACATAGATAAGTGAAAATTATAATTAGTCTTCCACAGACATAACCGCCCCAAGCGTCGAAGTCGAATTAGATGGCTACGTAAATTGACACGGGAATAATTATCTATTTAAATAAACTATGCACAAGCAAACATGGATTAATATAACAGTTGGTTACTCAATCCAAGCCTAGATTAGCTGGAGCTCTATACTAATAATATCAATATCAAGGTCACCTGATTTTGAATTTAGATTAATTAAACGGTGCAAGCGTGAGCTATGTAACAGTTCCTACGACGCTATTTTAATTTAATTTTAAACCACACGTTGTCGTCACACTTACATACGCAATAATTTTAATTAAAGAAAATGCCAACCAGTACAATATTGGTGAGAGCCTATAGGTTAATTTTTTTGAGTATGGTTTAACAATACAACTCACTAGCCTGGACCACATCATACCATCCCTACCACAATTAAAGTAAAACTATTACATAAAAACTATACACTCACACAAATATGCTATTTTGAAATTAAATGAAATCCTAGTCTTAAACTGAAGGCTGAATACTATCACAATACCAAACAAACAAATCAACCAAAGCAACTATATAAATATTATGAATCACGAACAAGAATTACGGCTACTGTAAGGAGCCAAAATAAATTAACGCGAAGTTTTAATTTGTATAATAGATGTAAATGTAGGTTACTATAACTTTAAATACATGACACATATGATACGCTTTTAGTGTACTAGAACTTGAACGACATATGCATTCTTACTAGCTTGCATTATCTGTATACCATAAAGACTTCATAGTTATGTAGGTCTCTCTCTACATGAACTCTATATTGCACTTGAGGATATTTACAGACAATAAAGACAAGGAAAAGGACAGACTTGTTACGTATCATCTCCACCAGCTTTTATCACCGTCTACAATGCATACTCTTCCAGACAAGCACTTTTTGAGAGTTCGCGAGCTATAAGAAGAGTCAATATAATGTCAATATAAACATGTATCCGCAAACCAAACTTGAATTTGCACATTTGCATGTTGCAGTGCTACCATGATGATGAGCGCTGGTACTGCACTATCTTATAGCCTCACCGCACAGCAGACCTACGTAGGTTACCTCCGCAAAAAGCCTAGCTAGGTGCTGTGCGGAGAGCCGTGCCTAAGCCTAAGTGGGCGTCGTTTTCTCTAACTCCTTACCTACGTAAAATGCGTTAGGCAAGACCTAAATACCTACCTACGTAGGCCAGACGTGCTGTGCGGGTCTTACCTAACTTAAGGTCCTGCTTTTAACACACTTTATTTTTCCCTCCCCCAACCAAGGATATCTTTGACACTCTCGTTCATTGGCTCTAAGCAAACATGAACCCGCGAGTTGAATTAACCAATCACGTTCGCTCTTCTTAATTTAAGTAAGGCTGTGCGGGGTATCTCTTCGTTAAGGTAACCTACATGAGGTGACTGTGCGGAGAGCTTGACCTAACTATGCTACCTCCGTAGTTTACCTAAATAAATTGCTGTGCGGTGAGGCTATTATGGAATATGGCAAAATATGGAATATCCAAGGTCTATACTATAACTAGGTACAGATTCTCAACCACCAGGAACACCATCAAAATTAAGGCTAACATTTTAAAGAATACAATATTCGTGCCTAAATATAAGCACTTTTAAATTACAAAAGTCGGCGACACTGAAGTAAATTTTTTTAACTGACTAGTGAGGATTGTAGAGTTTTAGTATAATTTGTTGTATTTGCATATAGGGATATATACAGATTTTACTATTATGTATAACAGAAAAATAATAAACTACATTTTCCTTTTATTACTATCTTATCTGTATATTATGACTTTTGCGATGCAATATTAACGAGACTACTTGTAGGATTAGACCACTTTCAACTAACGTGCGAGTATTTTCTGAGTTCCGAGTACTTTTATGCTACAATTTAAAAACATTTTTCATCTCAACGGGGAGCCGGTGGCGATGGAGATGTCGAGGTTATATTTTCCTCGAACTCCCACAATAAACAACCATGACAAGACAGACCATTACTACCCGTAAAGTAAAATTAAAAGTAGAGTCGAAAATTCAATACAACTATTACGAAACTTCTACTATACAATGCAATGGAAAGACAACGACGCAGAAATATACGCAAGTATATGATTATGTAACGTCCTCACTAAAAACCAAACGCTGAATTTTGCGTCCAATTCTTTCTCATTTCTAGGTTATGGAAGATTGCTTCATAGATTTTTGTGCAGCGGCGGGCTTTATTCCACTTCAGGGTCAGAGACAAGATATATGTATAGACGGATAAAAGGGAGTAAAAAATGAAAACGATGATTTTCAATGATATAGTGAAATGTTTGGATAGTGCGCACAGACATGTATATATACATAATTTTTTATGACTACGCATACGGAAAGATCTATTTTATAAGCATAGTTAATTCGTATAGGCACAATGACATTGAGTTCGCTTGAGCTCTTCTTGTTAGCAGCATGTACCTCACTGATTTCCTCCTTGAGAACAACCCGGGTCTTCTGACAGAATGAAGACTTATTGTCAGCTTGGTCATATATACACACTACTTATAGTTGGTAACTGGATTTACTATAATTAAAACCCAAAAAGCCACTGGCAACGCCTCAGACACACACACACACTTATTCCCCGTGACACATAAACCTAAATTACGTGATGCAGCGGAGTGGAGACTCACAATTCACAAATAATGACAAGTTTATCTCTATACTAAAAAAGAGCTGCACGGTCAGCCAGGAATTGTGCATGATGGGAGAACCTACTAGTGCACAGCAAGTAGCTAGTACCTACATACCTTTCTCGCTTCTATAATTACAGAAATACTAAATTCACGTGGATTTATACCTGATAGAATCTTTAATATGCGAATCCTGCTGCTGTTGAATCTCTAACGATAACGAAGGAAATAACCGACAGCGACAACCCAGCCAACCAACCAACCTCACGTCCATGTCCCTTATCTACCGGATCTTCTTCATCTATCCATCTCTCTCTCTTTCTGTCATTTAAAAATCGATCTTTCCCAGCAACACAGTCAAATTCATCTGAATTCTGATGTACTATTTAGATCATTTACAGGAGCTCCACGTAGACTATGTAGACGACATAAAGTGAAGCAGCAGTTTAATATAACAAACAACATCCTCCATGTTTATTTTGTATAAAATATTCAGTGGATTTCTTCAGAAATTTTGGATCAGAATTTTAGAAATGTATGATATTTCAGGACATTATGCACTAGTTCATCGCTTTTGTTTTGATCCCTATTTTGATATAGGTAGGTATTCACCATTCATCTTAACATCGACATGTTTGAAATTCCAAATTCTCAAACAATATACAATATACCTAGGTGTAGAGATTTCGTTTTTTAGGCTCAAAATTCTTATGGTCAGAAATTCAAATTATGGAATAATTTAAATGTTTAAATAAAGTATCACATTCCAAATCCAAATCAGCATGATTCAGTTTCAATGTTTTTAGAGCTATAGAGATTTCAAATCCTAAATAAATATTATTACCATATTCTATATTATGCTCTACTTTCAATATTTAATTTTCAACAAAACCACAGAAATACAATTTACATTTACTACCTACTTTTAATTTTACTATGTTTACCATTGGTCTCGTCTAGTAGCAGCAGCAGCAAAAGTGCAAAAAAAAAACATTGTGTATAAGTACCTAGTAAAGCAGCTCTTAAAAGCAATGTCCCAGTATGCCAGTGCCAGTAGCTGCTCTCGATTCGCTTTATTGCAAATTGCTTTTGAAATATACGAGAAGTCAATAGGAATTGAAAAAAAACACAATCTTACGCATTGTATACGTTATGCATGTTGATAGACATAGAACAATTAGCAGGATACATTGATTCTCATGTTCTATACCTATAAACACAACAATAATAATTATAGTGAATTGACTTTACTTAAATTATAGTACCATATCCCTGTACATTAAATATAGTTGTAAGTTTTTCAGCGCAGAAGTTCATTACAATTCATCATGATACCAGTTCTATGCTTTCCTTCGACTCCATTAGTAGAAATAGTGTCGAATTTCATGCAACATTTTCATTTAAAAATAAAACATACACAATAATATGCCTCATCCAAAATACAAACACTATCAAAGTCACGTCATGGATTTCCGTTTTACTTTGTTCCTTATAAATGGGCGCACAACCCCACTATCATCGTCCTTATAGCAGTCTATAGTAGCATTAACACAGTACTAATGTAAATTGTTATGCATCTGTAAAGTAGGTACCTACAAACCTAATAATAACGTGTCTGTGCCTACTAGAAAAAAACCTAGTTCAAAAGATTCAAAAGATGTAACATACATAATATGTGTGCATCATCCACCCGATATTAGAGTGCTATTTTGCAAGGCATGCGACTGCGATCTTATCTGTTGTAAGTGCCGTTAAACTATATATATGCTAAAAAAAAGATGCAAAACATTCTAAATAGGTTTTTAAAACTCTAAATAAATATGGCGGATACTGACCTGTTGATATTGACGCATGTACCACAACCGTATAGCTACCCTGTGTACTACACTTTTAGAAGACAACGCGACAATTTACTTTCTTTTTCTAGGCCATAAAATAGCGGCGGGTGCAATGCAATGGAATAGGAAGTGAATGCTGCTATATTGCTGCATGCTAAACCAAATGCACATACAGAGAATCATAACAAATTACTCGACAAGTTTTACTCTACCTACTTTTCCATTGTTGACTTTTAAGCGTAAGCATCGAGAGTAATAGTCAGCTCTAAGTCAACTATACAATTACAATAATATTTGAGATGAGCTGCAATATTCCCTGTATTCAAATAAGATGATACGATAATGCTACAAGCATCCATGTCAAGGGTTCACACAGGTTAATTGGCACATAATTGAATTTGCGAATAATTTGCCAGAGAAAATTATTGTAACCTATCATCGTGTACTGCACTACAAATTACAGGTAATTTACATAGATAGTGTCCATGCCTAGCACACTGGTATGGTTTATGTCGTTTTCGCAGTGTAATGAAAGTTAGCAGAAACAGCAAAACTGCCCAGTTACTTATGTTCCCACTTTAATTTGGACTCTTAGAAATAAACATAACATTGGCAGTATAATACTCGATGTATCCGTAGTATTAAAGCTGTTGTAAAGACTTCGCTATACAGTCTAGTCTATGTAAATCTAATGTATCTACCTATACGTACTCGTACTTTATATTTCAGTTTGAGTTTGAGTTTAACACACTCGTCATTGTTGCAATTACAAACAGGCCACATATATGACCACTAGTACATATAGGTGTACATTAACACTAATCGCATGACAGATTAAAAAACAGACAGCGATACATACTGACTGTACTGGCAATAAAATTAGCATCCCACTCCTGATCATAGTGATCACACCACCACACCATCATCACCCCACTACCTCACCCAAAGCATACAAGCCTATATGTATGCAGCCAGTTTGTATGAATAAAATATACGTGTATGGCATACATGTACGCTTTTATTATGTAGCTTCCAGACCTAGTAGCAATCATGAGGTGGATGCTGTAGATAGGGGTACATAAAGGTAAACATTTAAAATTGAATTTCAAATCGTACCATAACCACACATATTCAGATACAAACGTTGAACTTCCCTATGTCTCATGACTGAGATCGTACGATACACTGTCCCATTATAATACTAACATCAGCTAAACTATATTATGAATGAAAAAGCTTATGCTATCTCAAATAATGATATATACATATACCTACCTAGGTACGCTTTGTGTACATAGGCAAGTTCGTTGTTTTCTGAGTTTTATGAGTAAGAGGAAAACGACAACACGTCTGCCACACGAAAAAAAACAAAAGCCCACGCCCTGTAGCGACATCAAAGCGACAAGAATTAAGATAGTCTCCCAATAGTAGTGTCAATAAAGGGATGTACTAGAATGTGTTTAGGTTAACTGGATTTTATATGAACAGAATTAATGAAGACTATGTACTCATTGTCAGGGGCGGATCCAGGAATTGTATATGGAGGGGGCTAATGGCCTCCTGGAGGGGGCTTACAATGTTAAGAAGATAGGAGCAGCCATCTTGAAAAATGGCCGCTCCTATGTTCGCAATGTTAAAAAATTCGCTTCTAGGGGGGGCTAAAGCACCATAGCCCCCCCCCCCCTTGGATCCGCTCTTGCTCATTGTTATGTAAGTGTAACACGATCTAACAAGCAATTGTACTAATTGTAGTATGCACTTACCGGTAGGAGTTTCTACCTCTGGTCTACTGACTCTGGGCAACGCGTTTTTTACATAAATAAATGCAATAATTTTATTACTATTTAAAGCATCGATTTTTTTACGGTTATTTAAATTGCAAGAGATGTTCAAAATTTCTTTCCCCCTCAATGAGCTTCAGAAAAATAGTACACGTGAATTTTCAATTTAAAAATATGTTTCTTCATTTTTTGAGAATAACATAACACTACCATCTCCCCGCCCAAAATATATTAATAATAATACTAATTTTTGTTACACTTGCTCAAATACAGATAACAAAATCTTCAAAAATTAAAAGAAATTACGCAATCATTATACTTATCTCAATGTACAAACAAAAAACGTATTTAATCATAACACTAAACACCCGCGCTATATACATATAATTATCTGTAGCGTCTTCGTTAAATATTTACTTTAAGTAGCTCTAATCTCAGCCAAACAATACAAGGACTGACGATTCATTAGTCTTCTTCTACTTCATATCAATGTATATTTTATCTACGCATTATATAATAAAGAAAATTGTAGAAGACTAACCAAAAGTTGGAAATAGCAGAAATCCCTAGAAGACTACCTTAACATCTAAAAACCTTACCACTGAAATATGAGTACATATTTCTTATGTCAGTAAGTAAACAAAAAACCCAAGGCCTAGTAAGCTAAATACTATGAACATGTACTTTAATAGGATGGCCAAGACCCTCACAAAAACAACTTTGTACTTAGACGCTCGTACTACGAAACTTTATTTATAGCTAAATGCAAAATCAAAGCCGAATTAATAAGTATTTTAGTATATAGAACAGAACTCAGACAAAACATGTGCTTGAATAACACAATTCCCGGCACTCGGTCTAAAATTATAAATTATGCAACTTAAATACACATGGATACTCCAGTAGGAGAACATTGTGTGCTTGGATTTTAATATTATAAATAAATCACTAGCATATCTAATTATTTGGTTTTTGTTACGTCTCCATCCCATCCATCTCATAAACGATCCTGTCCAATTAAATGAATGATATGCGGACACACACTCAGAGAACATTTTATCATTATGCAAACAGTATATTTGAATTTAAAATTAACTTCGAAGGTCACATATATGAAAAGTCAAATATTATTCAACCAAAACATTAGGGAGAATCATCATTCAGATTCTGACTCAGAAATGAAGCTGCTGACAGACGCATTAAGTCGCATTATGTATCTGTACAAATGTTTTGCCGAGTGATTTACTATGCATTTGATAATATAAAAAGTAATTTAACTTCCGCAAAAATTATGCATTAAATAGAATGTGCAACTTTTAATAACATCAATCTTCGCATCCTCAAGCTTTAGATTAAAAATAAGACTCATTGATTACTATGTTGGTGTGAAGGTTGTCGCATGTTTCCTATGGGCTGCTCTGCGTTGAAGTTTCCCCAGAGAGAGAGAGAGAGATAGAGAGAAAGAGACTGACAACGCAGATTGAAAGAATTAAAGGATTACTTCCGGACTGTTTCATAATCATAAATACCCCTTGTAAAGCTTGGATTATCAGCTAAGCTTTGACTTGGTTCTTTAATACGCTATTGTAGGAAGTGCGGAATTAAAAAAGCAGTATCACATGAACATGGTAATGAAATACAACGAGCAAATCCCATGCTGGCATAAAATACCGGCATAGTAGTATAGAATATGTGATTAAATAGTATATAATAGCAAGCAAAGGATTTCAATATTACGAATTCCTAAGAAGTGGAGAAGTTTATACGCAAAGTATGATAAATAGATGTAGTATGGAATGGGTCGAAAATAAAAATTAGTAAGTCCCAGTCATGGGCATAGAGCTAGACCAAACTTTAGCACAAATAAAAATTGTTCAATTTTATAGAAAACAATTTTTGTGCTCGCTCAGGTACTACCCTATAATACGCAGTGTTAATGACAGATACATTACTCATAATTTTATAGGGAGTAGGGATTAATTTACTTATAACTGGTGGGAGTAGCCCTAGCAGCCATCGATCGACCAACAGTATGTATAACTGAATACAAGAGAACATCTAAAAGAAACCCTTTATTCGTTATATAATGCAGACACTATAGTGACTAGTAGTAACTATACAATTCCCACGAAAAATAGTCGTATATACATACCATAGAAAATCTCTGATTCATCACAACTGGCAAACTGGAGCGCTACGTGATGCAATATTGTTTCCCATGTTCCCTTTCCCCACATAATGATTTCAATTCTAACCAACCGCATTGTATATTATGTTTCCAGAATTTCGTAGAAAAACCAGAAAAACGTATAGAGTTAAAAGAGTGTAAGTAATTTAATACAGATACACATGGAGAGTGGTTTTAAAAGGGGGAATTAAAATTTTTATTGATTTTTTGGCAAAACGGGATTAGTTCACAAATTATTTTTTATTTAATTTTCTAAAAAATTCCAGAGTCATTCTAGATTTATAAAATTGCATGTAATTACTCTTCGCCAGTTGCAGTACCCTGTAGAAAAAAGTTTAGTTACAAAAAATAATCCTGTCACCTTTTATTTATTCATTATTAATTGTTCTTGTAAAATTGGCTTTGATGGACTTATCCCGTTTGCCCAAAAAAACACTTCACTTATAAATATAAATCGATTTCGAAAAGTATCAAGAATAAATTTGTACATAGTTGGAAAGGATTGATAGAACTGAAAAAAAGTATGACGTGGTATCACATTCGTATTTTAACTATAATAAATGCACAATGCACATGAAACCCCTGTAGAAGGCAGAATACTAGGACCTACAATTTAAGCTCAACAATTTTTAGTATAGCTGATATACTGAAGCCCTGAGGATAAACATGGAAACAGAGAAATGTCCCATTATATAATTCGTTTTTCCCAGAAGATATTTAAAAGCACTGCAGAAAATTTAGAAAAATATACAAAGCATAGCTTATTAGGCATAGGCATATCACTGTCGCAACTGACTCAGCAAGTCTTGAGTGACTTCATACGTAATTTAAGATGAAAATAAAAACATTCTATGTGTAGTGAAGTAATGCACTTTGAAATAAATAGAATTCAACATTCAACGCCAGCAACAGTATATTAAATACTACTTTTGAGAGGGAAAAAATCACTACATTTAATTTTTTTCAAGCTTTCAAAGTAGTACAAATTACAACTTGCATGTTTTACTTTTTTTCGCTTAAATCGTATTTGAAACGAACCATAAAAACAATATTTTGAATACAGAATCCGTAACATTTTACAAAGTACCAAAAACTATTGTAAGACTGAACGTTTTCATTTTAGAAAAATAAAGTATACACCATGGAACGGACAACAAGATTGCATTTTACTTCCTCACTTCCTCCCTTGCCAAGGAATTAGGAATGCTAAAAGTACATAACGTTACTTGCGGCATGAGATCGTGTCCGTGTCTACCACCAGTCAGTCACCAGTGTTTTCAATGTCACACTGAAATGCAGGCAGCGTAGCATATCATATATTCTCGATTTAAAAAAGAATCACGTTTATACTAGCATGCATGCTCAATAAATATTAATAAAAGCAGGAACTAAAGACAATGACCCTTTGAGATCTAGGTCGCATATGAAGTTTAGCTTGTTACATACTTCATACTTGTTTCCATAATAACCAAGTAAGTACAAGGTCACCAAAGGCAATTGTGAAGCAATGACCTAGCCTGACAGTTGCTGAAGGAATGACATTTTCCTTCCAAAAAACCCAAGACAATAGAAGCAGAAAGGAGTTGGACAATGTTGCATCAAAACTGCAAAGACTATTCAGTTTATTGAATTGCTTTACTACACGGTCATAGTAAGAATTACTATCATTATGTAGTTGCTACTTATTATGTACACGTTGACGTTAAGCGCAATCGAATATAGAAATGATTATTTACGAAATCATTGCCAATGATCATTAATACGCCTGAATGTGTGGTATCACCTAATATCTAATCTACCTATAATTATGCACGAACAAGTGCAAAAAATTGCAACTGACGACAACACCTGAGTAAACAAGAGAAATCCCTGATGCATAATTAGGAATTATCATTATATATTAGTTGACTTCTCCAATCAAATCAGTCCCTAGGGCCTAACGAGAGACAGACAGAATAGGTTAAGGTTAATTGATAATTAAATCAGTACAAGACAAAGAGTTTGCAATTCATAGTCGAAATGCATGATTAACCATGTGCTTGTAAATGGTACACAACACACATAATATGTAACTTATAGCCTCAATATTTGAATATTGACTATACAGACTCAAAATACAAAGTACTTATAGGCAATATTAAGATTAAGAATTATTCACACATTAAAAAGCATATATCTTACCGGTGATGTTGGATGAGTTGAGAATCCAGCAATACCGAGTTTAAAGCAGACGGTGACAAGCGAAAAATGGTCTCCACCACTTAAAAATTGGTGACCAAGCAGTGATACAATTGATGACTGATATATAATGAAATGACATGCAACAGGCCAGCAGAGTGTCAAAGGTCAGAGGAATCACTTGGACAACTGAATGAACAGAGGGTGAGTTTGCAGCGTTGCAAACGCGGTTTAGCTGAACTGACTTCCTTATTACCTGATAAAAAAAAGTTAAAGATAATTTTAATTATTCGTTTGGCTAATCTACACAATCCGTCCCATATAGTTTTCGTTTAACTCAAGCCAGCAATAAAACAAACCATTTTCACAGGGGTAACTCCACTGTTTATTGACATAAATCACACAGTAGACTGACACCTACCTACGATCATTGACGATGTACGAGCTACTTTTGACTTTAACCTACAACCTATTGAACATATTAAAACTTAAAAAGTAAAAGACTGATTATAATAACACAGGCTGCAGGCTGGGATTGAATTTTAGCACTCAAAATATAACACGTCCAACAAACACGAATTTAAAAAAATAGCCAACAATTTTACCACTCGGCATTCGAAACAAAAATACAATAACAATGACAAAAACCAAAAACTCATCAATAATATTGAATGTATTATTAAATGTATGACCGTACATACGTATATAATAAAGGAAGTAAACTTCGAACTTACGTTTATCAGTCTGTCTGTGGACATTCACCAATTTTAATTGCCCGGCAATTAGATTTAAATGCCCTAATTTATTATTTTAATTGCCCAGGAATTAGTTTTAAATCTCCGGCATTTACTTTTAAATGCTGTATCTTTCAAACCAGCGGGCCAATCAGGGAACTGATGGGTCAAGTTAACTTTTTATGAAAATCGAGTCATAAAGTCGTCATCGTTCCGATGTAGATGTAACTTATAAATCGTAGTTGATATACCAAAGCATTTAAATCTAAATGTTGTCCACTGACTGTTTATAAGGACTCAATCTAGAATCTAGCTATTTAAACTTCAGGTTCAAGTTCAACACGGTGCTTTAATAACAAAACTAAAGTGAATATGATGACGACAGACAGCACAGATGACAGAAGTACTAACAACTAAGGCCTAAAGCACTCAAGGACTCTAAATTATTCTTACAGTTAGTATTATCATCATAGTAGTAGTAATAATAGTACAGGTACAACAAAAACGTTTTTTAGACCCTTCGCCCTTCATTTCTCGTTAACAATAATTACTATGGAAACACTGAACGACTACGGACATTATGGTGTTGTTGTGATTGTGAGTTTACAGGTAAAAATTTCCACTTCACTGCAGTGTTGTTTATGGATTGTGTGTATGGTAGTACTAGAAGTAATGTAAATCCTACTTAATTGGTATCCTACCTGGACTGGACCTAGCTATGAATGAGGTACATATGGTATGGTAGCTCGAATTTCCACGTAATAAAGTATTTCCTTTATTTTCGTATCATTTTTGTATTTCGTAGAAAGATGTCAATCAATGTAAGTTTAAATGTTGGCGGTCTATTTTTGCCAAGTTTTAAATAGCTATCGAAAACGTCACATGGCAAAAACTATACGGAGGCGTCCGCCAATGACGCTTAGATTTAGAAGAGGGAGGGGAAAACGACCCACGTAAGGTTTTACCATCTTTTACCATGATTAGCATGACACCACAACATAGCAAAACTTGGAGAGGGAGGGACACGATTAAATATTTACCTTTTCCTTCAACGTAATTTACGGACGACCTCTTTCGTCTATCATGGGCCGGGATCCACCTGCGAGGTGGGCATGCAGCAGGAATTGTCCGTAAATACTGTCACGGAAAAGGTGGAGGGGATGGGCTGATTATTTTATAGATTTAATTATGATACCGCAATGCTAAAAATTTTATCAGGTACGTAAAGGATATAATTATTGTTACAAACTGGATCTTAAGTAGTCAAATTATAGAACAAAAAGAAAATTTTTACTAATAAGTGGATGGGTTCCATGCTGACTGCTTTTTTTTGTAATGTTTAACGTCATTTACGAAAATCCTCAAAGGTTGTGTGTGTATGAATTTGGTGGATTTGATGGAATGATGGTGAGGCACCCGTTGTTCTTTTGAAGAGCTGATGAGCGTGAAGTTTTTCATCGCTAAAATATCATTCATGTAAGTATGTATTTACACGCTGACTTTATTGAGGAAGATACTAAAGGATTCATGATCTTGGTCTCTTGGTGAAGTATGTACTCTTCAGTGCCTCCACGCGTTGTTTTGTGTTTGTCTCTTCGTCAGTTTTTCTTGATCAAATCAAGACCAAATTCAAGAAAAAACACAAATTCTTTAAAAAAAACGTATTCAGAGAATCTTCTCACATTTCAGCAGTCAGTCTTCAGCAATTCAATTTAAATTAAAGAAACAGATTCTACTTAAAAGTTGAAGATTTTGGACAATTCATATTATGAGAGTCATTTTATATAGTAGATAGTGTTGGCTATTCCATTTAAGTTCAAACTTGCAATGGATTGCCTAACTTTTTATCTCGAGATCGAGAGATCCTGCTAGATATTCATAGTTTGAAGGAACCAGTCAGTTACTCTGACTCACGGTTGAATCTGTAGTAAAATAAAGTTTGTGGGTGAGAAATTAAATCAATCGTTCAAATTATTAAAGTCAGTCTTTATTAAACAAACTACAAATACGAAATCATCATTTGGTATTTGTTTACTTCAACGTCCATTCTGACTTTTCACAAATAGTGCATCTAGTTTGTTGTATTTCTTTCCTACCTGAATTGTCCTGAATATGTGTTCCTAAGTATGTGTTCATAAAACTCAATGTGTTCGGTGCCGTTTTCTTCTACGTAAAAGCATATTATATCGTATCCAGATTGCGATCTGCCTGACTGTCAGCCTCTATAGCTGCTCGAGGTTAGTTAATAGAGTTTTGTATTTCGGGGTTCGGTTTACGGTTTACTGACTACATTTCATTCAATTGATGAAAAAGAGTATTATTTTAAACCTTTTAATTGTAAACACAATAGTTGGCAATTGCTGATTGTTATACTAATTCTTAAGTACCTACTGTAGTGTGTAGTTCAGGATGGGCTGGTTTTTTTACGCAGTGACGACAATACTTTAATTATCGTTTTTAATAAAACTTATTTAGGTATTTTAAAATTTTGTGTCCTACTATTTATTTTGGATTTTGATTCATACTTGATACAAACAATAAACACAACGTAGAATAAAAGTAATTGACATCAAAGTTAATTTTAAAAGCAGGCTCAAGGCATGAAGATTAAGATGAAGAGATTATTTTTTGTCTTTCATCTTTTGTCTTACTAGTTTGAAGGGTACTCAGTATAAAAATGAGTGTTCAGGCAGTCCCTATGATGATGGCTTCAGCTCCTGGGTCCCGTCCTCGTTTCCCCGGGGGGCCATCTCAATTTTCTGCAGACCATTCTAGTCCTCATCATCGGCAACGGCCAGGAGCCTACCAACCTTATAGATTATATCCCAGAGCGCCTCTCCCAGGCGCCCCTTCTGATCCGGCAAATGCTACAGAGTATGATGGACGAAGGCTAAGAAAAAGTTTAGTTCGTAAAACTGTTGATTACAATGCAGCTATTATAAAAGGACTACAGGTAATTAAATCATTAAAGTTTATACAACTTATTCTGGGTACGGAAAATTTTAAATGTATTTTTACTACAGGTTTCACTCTTCAATAATAATCGCTTATCCTTTAATAGAATCGTGTGTGGCAACGAGATCACCGGGATAGACGTGCCTTAGAACCTGATTATTCCTATGCACCCGATACGGTTCCACCTAGCATGCTGCAAGATAATCCAACGAATGCTGTAACTACTAGATACGTCAAGTCTGCCACTAATAAAATGAGGTGTCCAATTTTCTCAATGGCTTGGACTCCTGAAGGACGTCGTCTTATAACTGGAGCTTCCTCCGGAGAATTTACATTATGGAATGGATTAACTTTTAACTTTGAAACTATTCTGCAAGCTCATGACAGTCCTGTGCGGTCCATGATTTGGTCTCACAATGATTTGTGGATGGTGACCGGGGATCATGCGGGATATGTTAAATATTGGCAGTCAAATATGAATAATGTGAAAATGTTTCAAGTAAGTTTGGACAAAAAAATGTAATCGAGATTTTATCGGAATAATTATGTTTTATATCTAAAATTAACCTCTCACGAATTCATGTTTTTTTAAACTATATAGGCTCACAAAGAGGCTATTCGTGGCTTAACTTTTAGTCCTTCTGACTGCAAATTCGCATCTTGTTCAGATGATGGAACTGTACGTGTTTGGGATTTTTACACTTGTTACGAAGAAAAGGTACTTCGGGGCCATGGTGCTGATGTTAAGTGTGTGGATTGGCATCCTCACAAATCTATACTGGTTTCTGGCTCAAAGGATAATCAGCAACCTGTAAAAATCTGGGATCCTAAATCAGGAACACCCCTGGCTACAATGTAATCACAATAATTACTACTTGATTTTGGTTACAATTAGTTACTTCTACTACATTTTCTTTTCTTAGCATTTGTGTGAATTGAACCTTATCTATATCATTGTCTTGATAATTTTGTTACTCTATAATCCAGTCATGCACATAAGTCAACTGTAATGGATGCACGATGGAATAAGAACGGAAATTGGCTTGTGACTGCCTCACGCGATCATCTAGTTAAGTTATTTGATATCCGTAAATTATCTCAAGAACTTCAAATATTCCGAGGTCACAAAAAAGAAGCATCTTGTGTATCATGGCATCCTACACACGAGAACTTGTTTGTGTCCGGAGGATCTGATGGCTCTATGCTATTTTGGAATGTGGGGTAAGATTCATATCTTCATCTTTGTATTTGTATGGTATATTCTAGATAGTGGAAATCGTCTCGAAATGTATGGCATACCACAAAACAAGCAATACTATAACATAAATGTGATTTTGTTTTGTTTTTCTCTTGCAGTTGTGATAAAGAAGTAGGATCTATA
This sequence comes from Dicyrtomina minuta, assembly GCA_949802685.1. Lineage (NCBI taxonomy): Eukaryota > Metazoa > Arthropoda > Collembola > Symphypleona > Dicyrtomidae > Dicyrtomina > Dicyrtomina minuta. The sequence goes on from OX461810.1 coordinate 51,771,082, forward strand.
GAAAATGCTCATGACAATATTATATGGTCTCTAGCATGGCATCCCGTAGGGCATATTCTTTGCTCAGGTTCTAATGATCACACCTCTAAATTTTGGACAAGACAGAAGCCCGGTGATGTTATACGAGACAGAAGTCATGGTGTATTTCACGATTCGTATAATCAAATGGATGAAAATGAAATGGGTAAAAAACTAGGCTATAATTATTCGCTTTTTTTTAGTTGGCATCAGTATTTTAGAAAGTGTCTACTAGAATTTAATATAAAATCATTATTACATGTTTGTATTTTCAGAGGATATAATACCTGGAATGGGACCAGAGGATAAGGTGGATGCACCAGAAGAGGAAATTCCAGTCTCCACCGAATTAGTTATTCCTGGACTGGACATAACCGAAGCAGAGAATTCCACAAAATTAGAGAAACAGACTGTAAAGAAAACTCCCTATCAAAAACCTATCCCGAAGAAATTTCAAGCCATTTGGAATGACATTAAACAAGAGGAAGAGCTCGAAGACGAGAAAGACAAAGGTTGGTCTATGTCATTTCTTCTCCGTTGTCCGTACTTGCTTTAGCCTTTTAAAAAATATTTTTTTATTCGGTATATTTTATTCAGTCATTCACAATTTTTAATAAATTACATTTTTTAAATTATAGGAAAAAGCTCTTTACTCCCTAAGCCTGGTGATCGTCCCCCGCCAGTGACTCCAAGTATGGGTGGTGGAGGTAGCGGTGGTGTTAACAAGCCAACTCCAAGTACGAACGGTAGCATTAGTAAAAGCGTAAAAGTAGGCCAAGGGCAGGAAAGTTCCACTAATTCAATGGGCTCCAGCGGGTTCAATGTTTTCAATCCAAATGTTGGCTTCGGCCCTATGGGTACACAGTACAATATGCCAGGTCAGGGTCCACCAAATCCTATGCCTATGCCTCCGGCCTTCTCTGGTGGTCCACCTCCTGGTCCCTCGCCCTTCCTTAACCCCACGCCTAATCCCTTCTGGTCTCCTGCACCTCCCAATATGAATATGCAACCCCCCAACATGCCCCATAATAATCCGCAAGGTCCCCCTGGTCAGCAAATGCGTGGTATTCGAATTCCTCCCATGCAGAGAATGATGGGACCACGAAATCCGAATCAGAATCAAAACCAAAATCAAGATTCGCGAGGTGGTAATAATAGTGGCGGTGGTGGTGGTGGTGGTGGTGGTGGTGGTGGTGGAGGATGGAGTCGGTAGTTAACAAATATAAGTTACATATTTATAGGATAACAATTATTAATTTAATTAATAATTAATCTCATATATAACTGAATTGATTTTCCTTTCGTTTCAAGCGTCTTTTTTTAGATATCTTTGTACGTAATTTGGTGTAATTATTTGTCGGAAATATTTCGACTCTAATTTATTATTAGATTTTCTAGATGCATGGCACAATGTTTAAAATACCGATTGTAGTACTCTAACTGAATCAGTTTATACTTGTCTGTCATGCCAAATAGGAATACTATGGACCCTGGCGTTAGTTTACCTCATTATTCAAACTACCTGGGAAACCTTCCGAATGTGAGACCTTGGAGTAGAAAATGATTAGAATGTGTCATGTTGTTTCAGTTCTCTTATTTGCTGAGCTGGTGCTAACTTCATTGATGCGTTTTTCCGTAATTTTTTTCAGACTTATAGATTTCCAAGTAAAAAGAAATGCATGTTTAAGTATTAGTCTGCTCCTATGTATGTCTCGCTTTTAGTTCCACCAATCATTTCATCCACAGTTTCCTTTCAGTTAAGCCTACTCTCCACAGACTAATTTTGCATTTTACCTTTGAAAGTCAAGTTAATTGAATTTAAAACCTTAAATTCTGTCCATATTAATTTTATATATGATCATGCTTTTGAGAGTAATGCATGCTACTAAATGTTTAGTTTAGGTTTAGAATACTCAGGAGGCTAAACGGTTTGAAAGAAAAAACCCAAAGGATTTTTCATCGTATCCATATTCTTTTAAAATGTTGTTCGAAGCAGTTCCATAATTATGCAAATGCAGTTTCTCATGCATTTGGAAGCATATTGCTTTGTTACGTTTATGTGTATTATGCTGGATAGCTGAATCCCTTCTACTGATTACTAACCTGTGAGTGATGCAAATAACTGAGTTAATAATTATTTGAATTGTTTTAGCATAAATATAATAAAAATTGAATCAAGCAAGCGTTACTTTAAAAGTAAAATACAGATAGTTTGTAAATTTAATATGAAGTTTACTTGGACTCTGGGAGGTCCTTGCTTTCTGTGATTTATAGTCAAACTGTTTGATATACTCACATTAAATCACAGCCAAGAACTCATTATAACTCTGTAATTGAACTTATGATTATCTTCAGTTTTAAAAAGACTTCAAAATATTTAAATTACAGCAATTATCTTGGTAAAATACGAAATACAAAAAATGCCCCTTTAAATATAGATCTAGTAGCGTAAAAGTATGTAAAAGTATGGGTATTCTACATTACTTATAATATTTTAAGTTTAATATAAGATTAGTTGTAAAACATACGTTTTTAATAATTATGATGTGTAAAATAAGGGTATCGATTGTATTACAACTATTATTATTATTGTAGATGATACGGCGAATGTTGAATTTCTGAATGTCAATTTTTATGATGAAGTCGTTGTTGATTTTGATGGTATGATGAAGATTCAAACAAAATTATTTAAGTGATTTGTGTGTGAGAAAGAATCAAGAAAAGAGTATGAAATTATGGAACAGGAAAGAATAATTGAGAGAAAATAATTTGTGAAATATCGGAAAATCGTTCAGCAGACAGAGTCAGTCAGTCAATGGTCAATGACCTGCTCAACTGTCAATCTGTGTTTGTTGTACCTTCATCGTCTTTTTAATTCGTCTGGTTAATTTTTAATTTCAGTTTTATTCTCATACCGTCTTTTGTTTTTTTTTTCAAGTCTTGTGTCGTTCACTAACTTTCTTGGGTTAGTAATGGCTTGTGGCGTTATTTATTTACCATCACTCGCTCATATTATTATTATATGCTCATACAATCAATGCTTGTCGTATTTCCGTCCATAGTTAAAATTTAAAAAATTTGAATTTTTTTATATTTTTTTAATAGGCAACAGAAGTCGAGGTATCGATTATCCCAATTTCATTATATTTACTTACAAGATTAATTCTAATATTTTAAAATTTGCACTTCTTTTCAATTTTGCCAAACACTCGAGATAGATATTTTTGAAGTCCAAAATTTCCTATGTAAATTAAATTGGAGAAATATAAGGGCGGGCTTTATGGTTAAAAAATTTGATTTTTTACAAATGTTTTTATAAATTTTAGATCATTTTGATTCTGTTAGACGAACAAATGTTAGTAGGATTAATAGTGCAGTATCGCATCCCTTCCATACCTTTATGAGATATGTGTGATTCCCTATTTAGTTTTTCGGAACGGTTGTAAATTGGAAAACCGTATTTTCGTTTGGATTAGTAGGTTATATAGCATCGTGGACGGAAATATCAAAGCTATTCATGAATGATTAATTTCATAATAATTACTTATGTCATAAAATTCCATTTCATTCCACGTTGTACCTGACCCTGGAAAGCGATATACACACATATCAATATTACTATGCTGGTCTTATGGGTAAGTTTCGAAAAAAAGGCCTCCATATTTTACTAATATTTTAATTAATGTTTTTTAACTAACAAAGTACTTTCACATTTAGCATAGCCAAGCCACAGCTGTTTCGTCAATCAATACTATGGAGTGACAAAGTTATTGATTTTTATTACTTTTACCTTCGTTTTTATTGTAATTGTATACCCTGGATTAAAGTTAAATTTTCTTGTTTCTTTTTGTTGCAAAATCATCACTACATATTTTGCGTGAGCTTTGCCAAAGTTATGTTTGCAGGACTTTTGAAATAAGTGCAATTTAAAAATATAAAGTGTAAGTACTTAAAATAATTCCAAAAATAATCCAAAGTTTTACTTTTAGATATAAAAAATACAGAATTTGCTTTTCAGAGCTGTGAAATGACTGGAGCACTTTCCCCTGGAGTCTGGATGAGATGGTTAAGTACTTAGCAATAAATATAATCGTGTGGGTAATAAAGATGAACAGAGATGACTGACTTGGCGGAGGATTGCGTATCATATGGCCCCAAATTCACTTCGTATTAAATTATTTCAGTGGACTTACACAGGCGGCGTATACTGCAATGGATATAATACATAAGCTCAATAATGATGTTAATCTTGTTATTGTTTTTATGTTTTTGGTGATAACTGATCACTTTTTATTTGTTATAATTCTTACATGTTGAGATTTGATTGATTTACAAATAAATGAGGGGCGATAGTTTTTTTTTCATGAATATTTTAGCCTAAAAATCATGTCTAACCGTAAATGACGGAGATGAAATAAATGGATGATAAGTGGATGAGCAAGTTTGGAAATATTTGCTACTTTAAGTACTAATAAGAGGTGTAGGCTGTATAAATATAATAACGCAAAGTACAAAACTGAAGACTGACATTATTTGTGGCTGCTTAAAGCCGCAAAAGCTTACGATTATGACTTTACATTTTCACTTACAAAGTTAAAAATGAAACACCTTTAATTTTCTTATGATGTAAAAAACGACAATGATTATACATTGAAATATGGAATGCGAGTAACTTGTATATTTGCCAGTGAATTATAGAACGTTTTTTATCGTGACAATTATTTGCTTACTCAGTAATAGTGAAAAATGTGCGAGAGCTCAGAAACTTTAAAACTATTCGTATTTTAATCACAAACAATTTTGTTAAAACAGTGCAATGATAAGCAAATATGTCTACAATTTGACTTGTAAAGCCGTAATGAAAATGACTGCACGGGGGTTGCAAATAAGAAAAATTCAATGAAGTATAAAACCATGATTACTTCACAATTGCTTATATTTCTATTTTAAACTCATATTTTTGTATAAACAAATATTTAATTTTAATCTAAATCTTGTACGGATGGATTATTTTGAAAATTGGTAATCGTATAGTCATGTTAAGTACAATGGAAACGTAGAAGAAAATATGATTATATCTTGGAATATCTAGTGAAGCACGTACTAAATAATTATACTTTTTCGTTTTCGTGCACAAACTTGTAATTTAAAATGTTTAATAAAGAATGCCAAAAATTATAGATAATTCTTTTTTGAAAATAATAAATTACTTTACCGCCAATAAGAATCTACATAAATACGTATTAACTACGCTCTCAAGTATACATGCTTATAATTGTGATTACTTACTTGATTACTCGTAAATTACTGAAATAAATATCAAAAATCAAAACAACGAAATTTTTGCCTTATTTCTAAGTTGCTCAGCTCACCGTAGCCATCGCCATATAAATAATACATTTAAGCGATATACAAGAAATTAGCAAAGATTCGGCTTAAAATTGTTAATTTGATTTACTTTATTGGTAATATATAATCCTTAAATATCTTTAACTTGTTTCTACTTTAGTTTTAGCTCGATTTTAGCCTGCTATACATACCTAAGTACATATTACACCTCAGCAACTTAAAATTTTGGATTTATCTACTTGTCCGTATGTTACATTATACTATAATATACTCCACGAAACCATGGTCATCCAATAAAAGCATTGCGCAACATTGACAGAAATATTTTGTTTACTGTTTACTTTAGTTGGAAATCTGATGTAGTACGCCATACTAACATAGATGCATATATGTATTTTACTTAATTTATTGCATATTTTAAGTACTAATTTGTACTTAAAACAATCTTTTTACGCTTTCTTTTCGCTTCGAAAAATTCGAAACCTTTTTTGAAAGTTTTTACATTTATGTTAATACATATTAGTAATTCCTCTCATCGATCTTGATTTCTTACACCGAAAACGTTCTTTTGAGGAAAAAACGCTTGCTGCCTTTCGAGAGTTGGGCATTTTGCTATATTATAGGCTGGATTATCCAGCGATCTGGTCACGATAAAGTCGCCCGGTGGTTCAGTAGGGGTCCAACGATGCCGGTGATGCTCTGGGTCATTAGTGGGATTCACATTTCCATTGCCGTTTCTTGGATATTTGTATTGATCGCCCTGTCCAGCCCCATAAGTCGTACTATCTACAGAGCCGTCACTGGCACGTCCAATAACTGGTGATGATGGACTTGGAAAGTTTGATAACGAGAAATTAAAGTTGCCCCTTGGGTCATTTAAAGGCTGCGGTGCATCTCCATATAAATTCTCCTGCTGCGATTTTGGCGAATACATCTTGGTTAGCCTTGTTGACGTTGTGTGAGAGTGAAAATTCTGCACTTCTGACGGAATCTGTTGATAACTGTGGTTCATTTGCCAAACATGAGAAGAATTGGAACCATGGATTAAGTCGGAGTGGATTTCCGACCTCCTAGGAGCAGCTATTTTTGGAGTAGAAGAATACAAAGGCAGGGTAATTGTACTGTTGAACGTAGCCGTCGTAGGATTATCTGCAAATTCAAAATGAAGGAATTCTAATTATGTTGTTTCGTTTGTTGAATTATACATATAAATATAATATGTAAGAAAAAACAAGAGCTATGTAACTATATATTATACGTTTTGAAACAGAGCCAGCAAAAAGAGCTCCGTGGTCTGCGTCGTGTTGCAATTCCCTAGAGCCCGAGGTTTCGTTTTTTGTTTTGTCTAATGTAATTTCCAAAAATTGAACTAAACATTGAACTTTCAATCGAATGTAGCGAATGAATTCATACGAATTTCCTACTTTATTCAAATTAATGTTGAGGGATATAAATATCGCAATGAAAACACTTTTCCAAAAAATCCATACAAACTTGAGGAACTCTCTCATAATTATACTTAAGCGATAACTCCAAGAATGGCTTTCCAAATACCAATTTTCCCTCACATAGTATGAAATTAGAACTACCAAAAACGAAAGCGCCACCCATTTTACTAGGACTGCCATGGTTTGTACCGAAATTTCGGCTCCCCATTGGACCCTTTCATACTTAAATATCCAGAATATTAATCCGTCTTCAGTTTCCGATAAAACTTTGAGGATTTTTATACACATGACAGTCAAGAGTAAACAGCTCGCTATTTCTTCCAGGAAGCGCTGTGTTTTATTATGAACTCGTTTTAAACCCAGCAGCTTGTACAGTTGAAGTTGAGCGACAATCTTACGGAACATTTTACGAGTTTATAAGTTTTAGTTTGACTTTAGACACACAATTTGATATTTTTTATTCTTGCTTCTTTGACCTGGGTCGAAGTCGAAAGAACATTTATAGTTGAGGATGATTAATGAAGTTTCCTTTGAGATATGAGTTCAATTCGTGCAGTACGAGACAACGCAGTGCAGTGCAGTGGTACGGCGACCAAAATTAACGCAGTTAGGCACCTACTTACTACTAGTTAAGTTTTGCAGTTTCCCTGTACAAAGTAATATAAATCATAGTAAAACAAAATTAAGTTTTATCAACCATCAGTAACTATTGAAACTGCATGCAAGAATGCCAACATTAAGTGCAAAACAACTGCAGTAATTTTCTTTCACTTATCTAATTTTATTTTATTTAATAGAATTGTATAACGCACAATTACTTTCGATTTATTTTGATTCATTAATAATATTGCTTTAAATTATCAATCAGTACATACACGTTGCGAATATATGAAAAACTGCAGTCAAGAAGTATAGAAAATTGTTTAATATTACTGATTCGACAATTCACTAACAAAATTCAAATTAAATAGTTGTCTAATATTATTTAAAACACAACTTAATATTAATTCTTAATAGTAATAGCGTACACGACCCCAGGAACTTTTTAAATTGAATAGAAACCATATAATTATAATAATAGTGTATAGGTGTAGAGTTGTACTTACTTATCTAGTGAATAAAACGAAAATAATAATTGTATACAACAAGCTCATTTTTATTTCTTTTTAACTCTAATAAGCACTAAGGACAATCTTCCTGACACCCTTACCACTTATCACCAAAATCGTATCAAATTTAAATCAACAAATGAGCCAAGGTTTTCAATTTTAACTCCAACTTCCAACACTGAGTGTCTAAGTCAAGCTTTGCACAATGTAAGTAACACAAAGTATATTTTTTGGTATCGGCTATCGGGTTGTCAATCTATAGTAGTCCCAGTCATTGCAAATCCAAAGTACAAACTCAAAAAAAAATACGTGTACGTGGTAAATGTAAATACAAAATGATATATAAGAATAAATTGAATAAAATCAGACGAAGTAGTAACATGTTTAGTACAACGAAAACAAAAATGAAGTCAATCAATAACCGCTGACATAAACGTAAGAGTAAGATTTTACTCCTGTGATATTTGACACATACATTTTAGTGTAGCTGAAAATTTGAATAGCGATAAATAGGAAAAGTTTCGAGTACAATTAATTAATTTCTAAAACGCTCGATACGCTTCGCTTTA